>CAMQGK010000634.1:8572500-9242500 GCA_947000775.1 Pterois miles
GATGACGAAGAAGAAGAAGGTGATGTCAAACAGGATGCGGTAGAGCTCGTAGGGGTCTCCAGCTGGGTCCTCCAACTCGTCTCCAATACCACCTCCAGCTCTCACGCCCACGTACATGTGGAACAAATAGCACTGCCAAGAGAAAAACAGGAAAGTATCCCAGAGCTTAAATTTTTTTAAGCAAGTTTTTTGAGTATTAAAGGCAGCTGCATCTTATTCTGTGGTTGCTTTCGTTTTCGTCCTTCGTTTCAGGCAGAAAAAAAAAAATGAATTCATTGGGGATGAGGATTCAGAGTACAACTGGAAACGTGGTGTCATTGCTTGAACAAGACAAAAAGCATTTAAACCTGAGGAAGCAAAAGATGTGTCTAATAAAAGGTAATGAATGAATGACTTGAGAGAATCTGCAAGCTGTTCCTTTAGAGAGAATACATTTAATAAACCAGTTGTGTAGTAAATAATGTGTGGTTTTTCATTTGCAAAAGGTGTGCGTGATTATGGTTTTGAAAAGTCATCCTGTACAAGGTTCACTAATGAAAAATATTTTCTATTCAGTCAAGTAGTCACCTCCTGCTTTCAAACCAAGATGAAGGCCAGCAGGCAAAAATGTTTGAGTCAACACTCAAAGTAAAAGCCACAGGAATCTTTTTCAACACAAAACATTTACCCTTGCTACAGCCTGCAGCTACAGAAAGCCATTTTCTATTTTGGCTAATTTATGCTAAATGAATAAATATATATAATATATATATCAGAGGTGGGTAAGCGTACCGTCATCATATCATCACACTTCATGTCAGGCTCATCTTCATCCTCGCTCTTATTGTAGAACTTCCTGAAGAAGTTGAAGGCCACCACGGTGTAGAGATAGACGACCACGGCCAGCAGACCCACAGTCAGCACGAGCTGAAAGGAGATACAATTCATTAACACAGGTACTTACAAGCACTGAATCATGTAATTTGATGTTTAGTGACAGTTTGAGCTGAGAGTTGAGGGGGCAGCAGCGCCTTATCTTGTTTAAAGGTGCAGTGTGTAGGATTTGACAGCATATAGCAGAGAGGTTGCAGTTGACGTGAAAACATGAAAACACCAGTGTCCCTGTCTGGAGCCAGTGTTTGGTTTGTCCGTTTTGGGCTACTGTAGAAACATGGCGGCTGGCTCAGTGAAGAGGACCTGCTTTCTACATAAAGGGACACATACTTATTTATACTATCTTCCATTTCTGCCAATAGGTGCCTTTAAATGTTGATTTTCAGAGTAATCTCTGTAACTTTTGTCAGAGAACTGAATCAGCATGTCAATGTCAGTGTGGTTTTCTTTAATAAGTGGAGCATAAAATAACTGGAATATCCTTAGGCCTCTGTGGCTGAATTGAGGATTTCAGTGCAGCTTTCATTAGTATTCATTGACTGTGGAAACCTTCAGCAGTTCGGTAAATCAAATTTCCTCCATTACAGAAGCTCTTTCTGAACAGAATTGCATTTAAATAAGCATACTGCCTGTTGTATTTACTGTGAGAAAGAAAACAAGGATAATAGAAAAATAAAATCCTCGGCTGAAATAAAGCATTTAAACCATTTATTTTAGCTTTCTATTTAAACTGTTGTTTGATTAAGTCTATGTCTAAGCTTATCCATTATCTGAGTTGTTTAAGCATTACTCTTAATGACCTATTTCAGCCATGTAGCAGAGTTCCAAGCTTGTTTGCTGAAAAGTTTTTAATTTTAATCGCATTGAGAAGTCAATCAAAATCTAACTCCTCTTTTTTCTGTCTGATACACTAGGAAAGAAACTACATACAAGTTTTTATACTGCACTTCACATTTAAACGTATTATTCACATGAAATAAGTTCCCTTCACAGTTTCTCACAGCAACCCTGTGTGATAAAGTGTGAATGATCGCAACTATTAGTCAGAATAAACTATAATTATTCTTGAAGGAGTTATACCACATATCCAAGAGACAAACAACCAAGTCCTGTTGCCTTTTCCTTAATAATTAATTTCTATTTAATTCCATTAGTTTATTGTCATGATGTTTATGTTTAGATATCCTGTGAGCTGATGGACTGAGAATATTTATAGACGTACGGTTTCTGCTTCAAAGCTCAAGTCTTTATTCCAGAAGATAATTTCTTGTTTTTATTATCTTGGTGTTAAATGTCAATCACAATTCTAGTTGTTTTGTCCCTTTTATCTATCACATGTACATGCAAATTATTTGCAGAAATGAGTATCTCAGTGCAAAATGACGGCTCAAAATAACAGTATTTCGCTACATTCCTCTACAATTCAAAACACCATAAATATTTTTCCATAATTTGAAGGCTTTCTAGTTTCTAGTCTCTAGTACTGTACTCTAGCTCTAGAGCTAGAGTACAGTAGCTGTCTGTACTCTAGCTCCCTCTGCTGGTTGAACTATGTACCTGCTTGCCGTTGTGAGTGACCGAAGACAGGATGGTGCGAAGGGTCTTGAAGCCCATGGCGATGTCCAGCAGATGGGCAGCAAAGAAGAAGTTGTTGAAGTGCCCAAAAATGGACATGGTGGTGTACCAGATCAGATACAGGAAGTACTGCAAGAAAGGAAATTCATCCATTAGTGACAAATGATGGCTCACATTTGTCCTTGAGCATGAACAAAACGTTACTGTATAGCGTGGCATACTACTGTAACATATGTAGATTTTACATTCTCATATAAACATGTTATTTTAATTTCTGTCATCACACACTGGTCTCTTAGCACACCTTTCATATGCTACCCTGCATTTCACTACACATAATGTGTGTATGTGACAAATAAAACCTTTGAATCCTTTGAAAAACCACATCCAGGTTCTCAAGAGTCTCTGCTATCAGAGTTGTACTAAATTGAACTTGTCTTCAACCCTTATAGACCCACATAGACCCATTTTTGTCTTTTTTTAGGGTGATACAAGGGGGTATTTAGGTGGAGATAGTGAGAGAGAAGTCAGCAGTAGATGTCACATAGAAGTGGTACATCATCTGAAAGCTGGGAATCTGTAGATTCATTTGAGATGTAGCTCAGTTGTTCTAGTCACAAATCTGAAATAAAAATTAATTAATTAATCAACTAAAATTGTAAAGTGTATAGTAAAGGGTTTAGAGCACTGACTGAAGTATATGACGGTCGCCCCCATGCTCTATTATGTATCATAAGTTGTTGCAGCAATTTTTGGGTTGATACCAACTGTCATACAGATTTGGCTCTAAATTCAACCTTTCTTAACCACTCAAGAAGTGATAAAAATACTAAAAAAATCCATCAGAAATAACATTTAAAGGTAAAGGTTACACTCCACTGGCAGTAAGACTAACGCCATTAAAGCTACCTAAAAATAAAAATAAACACATTACAGAATAACCTTAAAAGGGACAGTTGACCTCAAAATCCAAAATACATATTTAATAGATAAATATGTATTTTTGATTTTAGGGTGAATTGTCTCTTTAATAACCAAAACCCCGATTCCAAGCCAAACATTTTTATAGCTACCTAAATTTTTCCTCTTTACTTCCCTCACAGTGCTATGAATACATGCTTTTAGAACGAAATAAACTCACATTGTCAGTGAGAACCACGCCCATTTTCCAGATGTGGTACTTTGTGTCAATGGAGCTCAGCCTGCCAACGAGAAAACAAAATGTTGAATCACAGTAGTGGCATTGCTGTACTGCTGACATGCAAGCATCAGAAAAATATCAACAGCAATATCTATTTATAAGGTGTTAATTTGTGGTGTTGTTTAATCAGGTTTTCTATAAATCTGCTTACATAATTTAAAGCAACAGACTGGGGCTGTGTATTGGCAAGAATCTGACGATACGACACCTATCATGATTCAAAACACTGCAATATATGGCAATACTGTAAGCAAGGAGATCTATTTTTAAAATCTAATTTAAAATCTAATTTACTTTTTATGCAATCAGAACAGTGGGGACTCCATTATCACAGTGCCTGTAACATCCAACATCACAGCACTACTTTAAGAGGGCACACACACTGAGTGGCTGCATAGCTTTGCAAATGAAATACAGTACTGACTAAGTTAATTTCTGCATTCGATTTTTTGAGAATCAATACAGTATTGTATTGTATATAATATATAAATATATATACATAATAATATTTTGAATTTTTCTTAATCCCTTACAAGAAACATTTTTTAATTATTTTATCCATTTCATGCTAATTATCAGAAAAATGTGGAAATACTGGATTGTTTATGTTTAAACTCAGGGATTGACTTTTATGCCTGAGTCCATCCAACAGCTCCAAAACCAAGTTTTTATGTGCTAACATCAGGTAAAGCTCAAACTTTCAGACTTGAATGAAGCCCTAATTTAAAAGCCAGCATAATTTTTGTATTTTCAGCGGTTGCAGGAGTTGAGTTTCTCACCATGAGAGCAGGGAAGCTTCTTTCTCCACAGTTTCCACTGTAGGGTCAAAGTCCAGAGCGCTCTTATCCAGGCCTAAGAGCTCAGCGATGCGTTCAGCTCCATACAGGTCACCGTATTTGTTGATCACCTACACATTCAGAGGGAGGACAGCAGAGATCAGCTCCGTCACTTAACATCATCTGAGAAAGAAGTATAGTCTGCTTTAGAGACGAGGCAGCAGCACAGGATGCTCCAGGGTCTGCTCAGCAAAATGAGGCAGATATTCATTTAGTATAATTTCACTACTTATTAGCTCAGAGAATATATAAAACATACCAATATTACCATGACATGTAAACAACTACTGAAAAATACATTACAGCAACAATCCTCTAAAATGGATTCTTTGACAAGGGCCACATTGTGATGACTAGACGACTGGGTCACAGCATCTGCAACACTGCAGCTCTTGTGGGATGTTCCCAGTCTGCAGTGGTCAGGACCTACCAAAAGTGGTTCAAGGAAAGAAAACAGTAAACCGGCAACAGGCTCTCTGATGCACGTGGGGAGCAAAGGCTGGCCCGTGTTGTCAGATCCAACAGAAGAGCTACTGTAGCTCAAACTGATGAAAAAGTTAATGCTGGTTCTGATAGAAATGTGTCAGAACACATAGAGCATTGCAGTTTGTTGAGTACGGGGCTGTGTAGCCGCAGACCGGTCAGGGTGCCCGTTCTGTCCTAATGTTATGGCTGATCAGTGTGTAGTTTCAATGATGTCGAGAATACAATTAAAACAGAGGAAATACACGAGAAAACAAACAACCAGACCACAGCAGACACATTCAAGAGTGGAGTAGTTTGTAATTATGGTTTTAAATTTTTTTTAGTATTCTGTGTTTGCACGCAGGACTTCAAGCGTTAGCCAATCACTTAAATGAGTTGAGTAATGACTAGGACCAATTTAATAATGATGTGATACACAGTATGATGGCAAGATGCTGTTAGAGATGCCCACCATATCTAGTTATATCCTCTTTGACCTGGAATCCTTCCTAAACACTCACCTTACGCTTGATAAACTTGTCCCAGTAGTTGCTGGGGAAAGACCTGTAATAGAACGTAGGGGTGAGACTCAGCTGGTGGTGGTAATACAAACAGTTTGATGAAATGTGTCTACTAAGGAACCTTTAATAGAGTTCCCTCTCAATGTACAGGATATACTGTACTGGGTGCAGGATGTGTCAACAGGGAATGAAGATTATTTTCATTATTGATTTATTTATATATATTTTTTTTTCATATACCCACTGTGTTGTTTGTTTAAAAATGGGCAATTTCGAATCCCCTGACTTTTTAAAATTTAATTTAATTATTCTATTCTATTTATTTATTTCTCATTGCATGTTTTAGCTTGTTTTTAATCCTTTACCAATTATTTAATCACTTTTTTGTCCTTTTGTGTTTGCACGGAACGTAACTGTAAAACTGAAAACCAACAAATAAACAGAAAAAAAGATAGACAAAGATGAAAGAAAAAGCAAAAGAAAAGAAATTAAAAAACTGAGCCAAACATGCTTTAATACAACAATTGTTCATTCTATAAAATGTGGGAAAATAAAGACAAACGGCCATGCTTTGTCCAGTGTAGTGTGTGGCAGATGTGGATATTTTTAATGTCCAAACAACAGCTTAAAAATAATTCAGTTTATAAGAAGATGAGATGCAGAAGGTAAAAATCCTACCTACAAATGTTTGGCATTTTTATTTGATAAATTACTTAAAATGACAAATCAACTATTCATTCCCACTAGTTGCTTCTCTGCACTTTCTCATGCTGACCAACAGGGTGTGAGACAGATAGTAACATACATATAAATTTAGATTTGTATAATACTATACATTGGAACAAGCAGGATGAGGTGTTTATTGTCCGCCATTTTTTTGTGGGATGAAAGAAATCATATTTCCTTCATAAAGACAGGTTAAATGATCCACATAAATCATTACGAGGATCCAGATTTGAGACTAAATGCCAGGTTATAAAGTTAAATATATAATGTATAATGTTAATAACGGGTGTGAACAAGGCCAGTGACTCACGGCGTGTTGATGACAAGTCGATCCCACTGGCCCTTGATGTCATCATCCGACGGCTGTTCGGTGATGTAGAGACCGTCGAATTCAAGTTTCCTGGCGATCTCCTTCTCCCTTTTGAATACAACCAGAGGAACCTAGAAGCAAAATATTAAGATGGGTGACTAAAACTGTAACTTACACAACGGGATCATCTGCAAAGAAGTTATTCTCAGCTGAGTGAAGACAGTAATAGTATCATGAATGCACCTACCTTCAGACAGTAGTACCCAAGCAGACAGACGAGTGAGATGACCGTGTGAAATACAGCCAGGAAGCGCAGGGTTGGTAACATGTAGCCGGTGCTCTCCTGCAGGACAAACTCATCCATGTCGAAGAGTGTGTCCTCACCATCATCCTCCTCGCCACCCCAGGTGTTTTCCTCATTTATTTCTTCATCGGCTTCACCAGTGACCTAAAGAGCAAAGAGTATACAGTATACCGCATGGATAATCTTTTTCCCACTTCACATTTCTTACATTTATTTCTAGTTTTGGTTTTAATCTTTGCCCTTCAGTTTCCTGAAAATGCTTGCTGGGATTGTTCAAATCAAGGTGTTCAGGTGATGATTTAAATGATGGTGCTGTGACTTTCTGTGATACGACAATTTCAGACTGTATTTTATTTAGTTCTTGTACATATGCTTGGCATATGTTACATATGTTTGGCTTCTTTTGTTGAATGAAAATAAAAGGTTTTGTAGAAACACAAGTCTGATAAACCGATACGATCATAACTTAAAAGGCACTACGTTTTTAGCTTTCCACCTGTTTTTATACACACTTGCAATTAGAGCAGATCTCCTTTAGGGTGGCTAGGGTGGAAAAGTTAGTGTGTCGATAAAAACAAAACGTGACAAAGTGTAATGAAAACAGACTTCGGGACAGCTCACATGCTGCATTTTTTGCGCCCTTAAATCCATTGTTGTCAGTGTAGATGTGCAGAAGCCGCGCAGGCATTAAAAGTGCCTATTTGTTAGTCTGCAGGCCGAGATAAAACAGTTCAACTTTCAAAAGGCTGCAGTGTGCATCATGTCATGTGACGAGGAACAACCAATCACAATTGGCAGACATCTTTTCTTCCTTAACCTCTTAGGACCTGGCGTACACATGCGATGACATCACATTTTGGGTCATATGAACATAATACTTAATTTTATTTAACTGGGGTCTTGTGTACACGTACGAGGATACGTACACTGCCATCTAGTAGTCTTGCAACTGTTTGCAGCACTTCAAATGAGCCATACTGTTACTATGACTGTCCAAAAGGGGAAAAAAATTTCAGTTTGTTAAATTGTACTGTGATGTTCCAAAATGTTTTAAAAAAAACATGTTTGCAAGTATTATTAATAAATGCAAAAGCAGTCAGGAAAAACACTGCTGTGTTCAGAGTGGACATATAGAGGTTTGCACTATTACACAATGGTGATTTTATTGTGTTTTATGGAAATTCAGAACGAGGGTCCGCATATGTGGACATAATTTTTCTCTAAAACTACATTATGTCAAAAGATGATGCTTAGTTTTTATACTTATCAGGTTCCAATAAGCCCAAATAGCAAAGAGACATCAAAAATGCATATCAAAAAGAGAGCTCGGGTCTTAAGAGGTTAAGTATCAGCAAGCTGGAAATCCATTTATCTTTGTTTTGACTTTGATTAGTCAGTGAGGCTTACTGCCTAAATTGAAAACAAATTGAAAGCAAATGAAAACATCAGATCTGAAAATGAATGCCATATTTCCATCACATTTTCCATTGTTTGTGATCATGTCATTTTGTTGCACTCACTTCTTCTGGAATGGTTTAATAGCACAACTGTTTATCTCAATGCATCCAACCCTTAACTCCTATTACTAAACAGTAGAGGAAGGAAACACACATTACTTTGCACTTTCTTCTCTAGTTTTCTGGAAATCTTGTTTGTGCTACATTTGGGTATAAACTTGACTTGAGTTACCTTGTAGAAGAGAAGAATGAAGTTGATGGCAAAACACACAAACAGAGCCAGGAAACGCAGGTTGTAGAAGTTACGAGCCAGGTAGTTCTGTAAGGGAAAAGTCTGATTAATGGTAAGACCAACTGCTTTGTAATCACCCATCCACATTTTGGAAACAATTTGTGAACAAGGAAAGTGTGCTGAACCAAACAATACTGAAGAAAAAGGTAGTATGTAACTAAAATAAAGCATAGGCAGTGCGAGGGCTCACCAGCATCTTGGTCAGATAGACATCCAAAACAGCAAAGATGCTCAACATGAAAGCTGGCGCCGCCTCTTTAGGCTGACTTGATCTGGTCTTGGGCTTCTCCTCCACCACTGGCTCCTTGGCCTCCTCCTCCTGCTTTGGCTTATCCTCCTTCTCCTGGTTCTCTGTGCTGTATTCAAAACAGTTTGTTTTATTTTGTACAATGATAATTAATTGTCCTCTCCCTTCATTTTACTTACTCTGCTTTCTCCGGTTCGCTCTCCGGGGTTTCAACGGGCTTGGCAGCAGCTTTCTGCAAGAGGCGTAATACATTTTCATGAGCTGAGAGACTGAATAGCAGATATCTACAGTTTAAAATCAGTAATCACACAGATGAAGTTATTAAATTTGTGACTACAAACCTTCTTGTGATCAGTAGTGGAGGTCTCTGCACTCAACTCAGAAACATCACCCAGGCCTGGCTCCACATGTTTTCCTCCTTCCTTCTTGGGATTCGAGAGCATCTCCAACATTGCGTCAACCTCTGCAAGGTCACCTGCCGGTGCCATGGCTGTATCTAAGCTTCCCGATAACTCTATGGCCTCCACTTTCTCTCCTTCAATCACATCTCCGTGGATACCAAACTGGGTCGGATCGGGCATGTTTCCGAGGATGTCCGTCACCTTCATGTTCTTGGCTCCCTCAACCAGGCCGCCGCCAAACATGGAGGACCAGATGACATGGAAGAACCCGAAGATCAGCCCGTAGATTCCCTTGAAGAAGCCGGTGAAGAGCATCCAGAAGAAGGAGAAGAAGCCGGTGATAATCTCCCTGATGCTCAGCTTCTTGATTTTCTTGAACTGCTTGCGCACGCTTTTAACAGAAAAGATCTGGCGGACATGGGTTATCTTCTTCTTGATTGAGCGGCAGGCGGTGGTGAAGGCTGAGGCAGACTCCAGGACGCCCTCTTCCTCTCCAGACAGCTCGTCCAGGATACTGTGTGCCTCTTCCTCCTCCTCCTCCTCAGGCTGTTCAATCGCATCTGGCTCGGAGATCTGCGAAGCGAGCTGCATCTCAAAAATGGTGTCCTCGCAGAAGTTCACAAACATCTCCATCTTCTCGCTCTCCGTGCCCTCGTTGACCACGTCAAAGATGAACTGACGCTTGGACTCTTTGACCTGCGGCTTCTCCCACTGCTCGCGGCTCGACTCGCTGATCTCGAAGTACACCCTCTCGATACGCTTCGCACTGCCCATGATTTCAATGCGACCCAGATAAGGCTCGAAGTAGCTGAGCACACTCTCTGCCAGGTCTAAGAAGGTGGCGAGTCTGGAGTCGTGTGGCATGTGTTCAGACAGGTTGGTCAGCAGCACTGCCACGTTGAAACCAATATCTTTGGCCGGCTCGTGGAAGCGCTCCACAAACTCCTTGTAATTGAACATGTCATTCTCATCAGCCTCTGCACACGAGAGCAGAAACTCAATCTCAGACTGGCTGTACTGCATCTGGCTCTCCATTGACTTCTGGAACTCCTTCTTAGAAATAATGCCTTTACAATCGGGGTCATACTCTCTGAAGCTGTCAGAGGAAGTCAGGTCCTTCAGCTTGAGGAACATATCGAAGAACTTGAGGATCATCTCCACATTGTTAGAAGACTCCACCAGGGTGTCAACCATTTGCTTTCCAATCGTTCCATTCACTACATTACCTAATTATACACAAAAACAATGCATTAAGTACTACATGACTTCTACTAAACAACAATGCCAAACAAACAGTGCCAATATGTTTGTGTTACAGATATTTTGAGTCAACAGATTTTGTCTTTTGTCATTTCTTTGGCAGCAAACAGCAGCTTCAGGCTCTTACCCTCTAGCAGAGACAGCAACATGACAACCATGTCCTTCTGTAAATCCATCAGCTCCTTTAGCAGCTCAATCTGACTGGCGTCCTACAAAAACAAGACAGTCTTTTTGTTAAAGCTTTGCTCTGGAGGAGTTTTCCCAAAGCAAGAACAAAAAAAAGTTGCTATGACTCCAAATGTTCACCTATCAGCAATGTATTTTTAACAGAACTGTCAAAGTGAATTCGTTATGCTTAACACAAATTCACAAAGGATGCTACACAATGCTCCAAACATGCTAAATTTTGGCAAGGAAAAACATGGCCGTTTTCAAAGGGCTCCTTTGACCTCTGACCTAAAGATATGAGAACAAAAATTGGCTCTATGGGTACCCACGAGTCTCCCCTTTACAGACATGCCCACTTTGTGAAAATCACATGCAGTTTGGATCAAGTCATAGTCAAGTCAGCACACTGACACACTGACAGCTGTTGTTGCCTGTTGGGCTGCAGTTTGTCATGTTACGATTGCAGCATATTTTATGCTAAATGCAGTACCTGTGGGGGTTTCTGGATAATATCTGTCATCGTTTTGTGTTTTTCGCTGATTTCCAATAATTAATATATATGTGCATTTACATAAAGCAGCATATTTGCCCACTCCCATGTTGATAAGAGTATTAAATACTTGACAAATCTCCCTTTAAGGTGCACTGTACATAGGGGTGAGCACAGTTTGGGTAAAGAAACGAACCATTCGATTCGCTAGTCATGTTTCGGTTCGTGTATGTACGTCTGTGAAGGTTCTCATTCATCCAGGTTATATTCATTCTGGCAAAAATTGAATTGAAGGCAACTGGACTTAGATTTGTCCCCACTAGTCAGACCAGTGGGGACTAGTCAGACTGCAGCGTTCGAACTGATGAAGCCACTTGGATAAGGGGCGAAACGTCTTCAGGGACAAATCTAAGTCCAGTTGCCTTCGATTCAATTTTTGCCAGAATTCGTGTATGTACCATTCATTTCATTTGAAATAGGTTATGAGGCTGATTGTGCATTTTTTTTAGCGTTTATTGTCACACTAGAAATCAAGGCCTATGGAAAGAGGCTGGGACACAGCAGACAGGGGTATGGGGCATAAAACATAAGCAGTGTAACTGAAGCTGAGTTTGTGCATTGTGATTGGCTCAATTTTGGCGAGAGTGGACCAGATTTTACTGCCATCGCCACTATGTTTACACTACCACAGCTATTAGCTCGTCACCACATGCTAGCTCATGTCAAGATATACTTCTGTTAAACAAAAATCTTCTCTCTCCCCCTTTTGCCTTTTTCTTACTGAATACTTTTACCTTGTCAGAACTCGAAAAATCCTTAAAATGAAACTACCCTTAGTTGAACTGCCTACAGCTCATGTCCACACTAAAGGCCTTTACACACTGAGGCGCCATGAATAAACAACATAAAAACATGGAGTATTCGCCTTGCACTGCCTTTGTCAAGGCTGAAAGGTGTATAATAAAATTTGCTGTCTAGGTTTGGACTACGGAGCCTTAAAAAAATACTCAACTCGTGACTGGTTGATGCCTTGAATCGCGGTGTAAAAGCTCAGAAAATCAACTTTGTTGCCAGTCCTCAACTCTATAACCTGTGACAAGAGGCTACAAGACTACAGTTAGACATTGCCGTATTTTAACTGGTTCACGAGTCCAAAACAGTTGGGAACCTCTGCTTTAAGACAGCAGAATGTGTAATGTATACTATTCTAATTATGGTTATCAAATGATAAATAGAAATAAGAGATAAAAATGTCTTATTTCAGCACAAATTGTGTTGCAATCTTTGCAGGTTACTCCAGGACATGAGATTTGCTTGTTTCCATTGTATCCTCTCAAGCTGAACTTTCATTTTTTAAAAAGGAGATGAGGAAGAACTGGAAGGTTTATTGTACCTGAGAAAGCTTCATTTGCATGTTGGCAAATACATGCAAGAAGCCCACAACTGCATCCCACAATCTGCTGTGAGCTAAACTCTGCTGGTTCCCAATACACGGGCCCTGTAGGAAAGAGAGGAAAAAACACTCATGAAATATTTGATGGAAGTAATTTCAGTCATTACATTGTAGATTTAACAGGGATCAGCTTCTGACCTGAATATACTCAGTCAGTGAGTTGAATATCTGCTTGGCAACGGATAAAGCTTTGGAGAAGTTGACTTTTCCAGTCTCATCAATGACATCTTTGCCAGAGTAGTACCAGTAGAAGTCACTGATGGATTCCTAGAGAGCACATCGGTGGACAATGAGAATAGTGGAGCCAGTAATAGTGTATGTACATGTTGTGGCTTTATATTTGTGTTGTACACACCTGAAGGCGGAGCAGATAGTCCACAGTGCTGATTATGATGTTGACTGTGGTTGTGTTTCCAGTTTGGGTTCTCAGGAAGTTCTGGAAATCTGACAGAAAGAAATATATTCTCATCTGTGGCCTTTCTTCCTCTTATGAATCACTGTGCCCTCGAGGTGCAGCGCCGAAACAACGTGTACGAACAAAATAATGCTCCAATTTCACATGAAGACGCATGACTTTAAAATACACACAAGTGCGACCTCACCTCCATTGTGCCCCTCGCACAGAAGTTGCAAAAACCGGAACAGATCTTTAGTAAACTCATCATTTTGTAGCACCTTGGAACCTTCGAAGAAAAGACATTTTGGTGACAACTATGACCCCACACAAAGTATTTTATATTTGCTCAACACGAGAAGGTCCAATAATATGTGAAACCCCCCTCAGAAGCGATTAATATGAGGCAAGCAGGACAGGTTTCATGTTCAAAACATGTCTGAAGACCAGGGCTTTTAGATTGCAGGTTCAAAACTGAATCCAAAGTGCTTTTTGTAAAAATGCTCTTATATTAAACAACAATGAAACACAAGGACATTTCCATAAGCTGGACGAAGCCTGATAACTTTCACATGTAGGCGAGGACAGAGCCTGAAAAGCAGCGGACGGACATGGTTACAGTATTCACTTTAAAAATCAACCAGATAATCCGGTTGACAGAGCTAAACAAAATGAACACAAATACATTTCTGAGAGCAGCTAAAACCATGTGAAAGTTAGACATCTGTATGGAAACCAGCTTTGTGAAATAGGCCCCAAAGCCAAAGCAAGACAAAGCTTTGCTTAGGCTACAGAAGAGTCCACAAACCTTCAGTCAAACCCTCGAGAGGTGGCACTGATAGCCTTAGAACAACAGATTTGAGCATCAGTAATAGGATTGGCATTAGTAAATGTTAACATGAAGGGAATGGGAACAAATAACACTCAAAAGGACAGGCAATGGATTCTTGAGGATCAGCTTTCTGTGTACATTCTGCATGCACAGTTTGTCCCTACAGACATCTGGGGGAGGGAAGGCCGGGTACCAAATAAAGCAGGGGTATGAACCACAGATGTGGAGGAGACATTCAGGGTGGAAGCATAGCCATATCAGGATGATCTAAATTTGCTATTTACCCCGCTGAGTGTTGACTGCCATCGATGGGTTTTTTAAAATGACAGGAAGGAGACAAACGATACACGAAGACATAAGTAAAAAGAGAGGACATTGAGTTACAATACAAAGAACTATGAATACATCGGCTACGAGTGAAAAACAACAACATGCAGTTAAAAAATAGTTTTAGACGAGGGGGAAATCAAAGGCCTGAGTACCAAATAAGAGTTCAGTCATGGCGAAAAATCTGTAACAGACACACGAGTAGTAACAGTGAATTGTTAAACACAGAACTCGGTGGAAATGTTTAGCAGAGGACTGAATGATGAAAAGACGGACATAGTTTGATGTGAAAAGCGTCAAGTGAAGAGTGTTTGTGTAGAAAGTTGGAGAGGGGCTTGTTTTAATGCTGGACCATGTCCTCTAAGACAAGTTTTGTACTGTTAACAACCACTCACAGACCAGGACACATAGTTACCTCAGTATCATCAAAATGTAAAAGAGAAAGTGGGTTTACACTTACACAAAATCCCATGCTACATATGACAGTCTTATACAATATTTTAATCTCACGCCTACTTGTTTTACTGCAAAAGAAGATGTGAAAGACAACACAATGCCGACTGTAGCACAAACAACAAACTCTTTGGGTTAAAGCTGCAGTCGGTAACTTTGAGCATCCATTCATCTGCACCAGCTCATCCTGTTCAGGGTCGTGGTGCTGGAGCTGATCCCAGCTGACACTGGGAAGGCAGGGTACACCCTGAACAGGTCACCAGATTACGTAACTTTGAGCAAATATGATGAAAATTTATTTTTAGAAAATAGTTACTATATCCTGGCAATACTCAGGTGCGACAGATAATCTGTGAGATGTTTCTGAAAACATTTGATGCGAGAAATAGGCATTGGACTAACAGAATATTAATGAAGCCCAGAGATTGCTCACCTCTCATTGGTTGTTTTCCATTGGCAAGGTGAAATCCAAGCAAGCAAGATGCCATTAGGATTACAAGAAGACACAGAGGAACATAAAGTTTTCAGATTACCTGTCTCATGCACTACTATCAGCATATAGTAATTATTTTATAAAAACTTTTGCTCAAAGTTACCAACTGCAGCATTAATCAAAATCCACATTGATAGCAATGTAATTTTGATCGTTTCATCTACGAGGGCCATAGAGAAACTAGTAATTAGGAACTAAAAGCTTTGACCGGACACTGATGTTATGCAGTTGTCATGGTTCAGCATTAGTTTAAAGACGAGAGAAGGAAAGGGTCCTTTGTTTTGTAACCAAGAGGCGCTTCAACAGTAAGGATCTACTGAAGAGACCCTGAAGATCTACTTGAAGAGAAAACTGCGTCAAAGATGTGATGCTCAGAAGATTAAGGGAAGGAAATCGGGTAGAATCCATTAGCCCATCTAATGTAAGACGTCTCTGAACTTACTTGAACCTTCCTCTGTCACCATGCCAAGTCCTTCTGCTTTGTTCTGCCTCTCAAATGCATTCAAGTCCAAGACACTAGGGACAGAAAACTCAAAAGTAAAATAGAAGCACTTGATGTCTGCACAGATGTTCCTTTTTGCGCTATAGATAATAATATAACAGCACATTACCTGCAAGACATCATCAGTCCTGAGAGACTCTTGAAAAAGCCTGCATCTCTTTTCTCTTTCAGGTAATCAAGCATTTTCTGGGATAAAAGATGAAGTGCGTTAAACGCCTACAGTAAAAAGTGCTGCTCCAGTGTAGTAGTCTCTCAATGTGTTGGCTGTATATATGTTGATGGATGGACAGAAGAATCATACAGAAAATAGGACATATAGCTCAATATGATCCATACAGCATAGCATCGCAATATTCTGTGTGGCAACATTGTATCAATGCACGGACATCAAGTATTGATCTTACAATATATAATCTATTAATCTCTTAATAATCCTTTGGATGGTTTTCTGCCTTTCAGAGATTGTAGCAGGTTATGCAGTAAAGTTACGCCAAAACTGGATCTTATTAAATAAAACAGATGTTGACACTGTCTAATTTGCAGTTTAAAAAACCTAATAAATTGCAATATACCTTATCGAAATACTCGATAATACTTGCATATTGCAAAATGTTTGAAATCACATCAAGATTGTAACATGATTTAAATATGGTGATAATATTTTATCGTGGGACCTTTGGTGTTTCCTGTCCTGTTAATATTTGGATATTTGAGCTGTGTCATCTGACCTGCTGAACTTGCACATTGCCTCCATTTAAGATGGAGATTCCCAGTTTGAGGGTGCAGGTCACCATGGGGCCCAGACGACCTGATGAAGAAGGGAAAACATAAGATAAAAGACCTGCAGCAGATCAGAGGGTCACACACTGTGTTTTTAGATTAAAGGTTAGTCTTTTTGCATTGTGCCTTTTTTTTGTAAAATGGTCTCATAAGTATTCATTGTTTCCCCCACAATTTTAGTCTTGTCAACACAGGAAAACCTTTTAAATGCTTTTGGACCTCATATGGACCCCAGAAAAATTAAACTCTTTTGGGGTGGCAGTTCTTGAAGGTAGGATGAGCCATCACATCTTATTAGATGGAGGGAATTCAGGTACATTAACCCATTCAGACCTGAGGTACCACATAAAAAACACTCTGAAACCTGAGCTGTTTTTGAAAACAACCTCCTTAAACCTGAGGATTTCTGAAAAAATTGATAGAATTATCAACGTTTACAAAAAACTTCATTTGTCAGCCTCTGTAGCAGATAAAAACATGATATAAAAATTTGACAGCTTAGTCTTTTGGCTTTGACGAGAATAGATTGACTTTGTCCTAAGAAACATTACGATTTTTTTAAGAAAATTACTAAACCACAAAAATAAAAAAAAATCTAAAAAAAAGTTTCTGAACCCATTTTACAGTGGTGTCACAATGTAAAACAGAAAGTGGCACGGTAGCAAATAGTTGCAACGTAAGAACTTAAATGATAGTGTACAAAAATCTGGTCTGTAATATATAATTCCTATATGTCATTATGTTACTAAACTGAAACACTTTGCATGTCGCATCCGGTCTTAATGGTATAAACACACAAATTTAGCATCAGGTCTTAATAGGTTAAGGCTTTCAAATCAAATAATCACTCACAAAGAATACATGAACTAATTCTTAAAATAAAAAAGAATAAAATGTCTTTTGACCACCATGTCTGTGGATTACAGAACTGTCATATAAAAGGCTACTATCAGCTATCAGCTGAAAACTGGCTGCAAAATGTTGAGCTGCAGAAACGATCAGCCCATCGCTACCTTTGCTGGCGCTGATCATCTGCAGCACCATCTCCGCGGCCCCGCGGGCGTGCAGCCTCGCCTGCTGATACAGGATCTTCTGCTTTTCCATCTCTTTTTCCTGAGGAGTAACACACACACACAGCAGTCATCATCAACACTTCATAAAGGTATTGATGGAAGTGCTGCTCTACCTACTGCCTTCCTGTCTATGTGTCTGTATGAACCATGCACACATTGTGCGTCACCACAGTCTTCCACAAGCTGCTAGCTTGACAGCTGTGAGTACTAACAACAGCCATGTTTGTTGTTTAAATTCATAATGCTAATTTTGGGGGAGCAGCTTTGGAGGGAGTCCTGAAGGAACGAACAGTCGATGTTGTCGACTAGATTTCAGGCCTGTTGGATCCACTGTAAAGAGTTGGCAACACTGAGCTTGGTCTTTAGGTTGGATCATTTACAAAATCTAGCATACTTTTGCTATTTCCCAGCATTACCGACCCTACCTTTAATGCACTCGTTTTGATTTCTTTGCTGCCTGCAAGAACTGATATAAAAGTTGTGATATATGGTAAGATAAGCGAGACATTATTTTGAGTCTGGCCATTGTTAAAGTCAAAATTTAATGATTTATTCCTTTTTAACCCTTTTCATCTGGTGATATTATACAACAATGCATGCAAAAAATGACAAAAAAATCATTTCTTCATATTTTTCTATCAAAATCGAAACATATTTTCTTAATGCAAAACAAAATATGATGTGCTTATGTAAGCTAGTACCAATTTCAATCAGTAACATCCATCTGTCAATCACTTTTAGCGACAAGGGATGTGTGTGACAGTCCTCTGTACAGTCGTGCTGTATCACGCTACAATCTTAGCCCGTCCTCTATTTAGCAGTCCAATCACATGTGAAAGATTTGATTTAAATACCTCTTGTCACTCTACACTGCTCACATATTTTGTTTCACAGGAGAATACTCAGAACAGAAGATAAAGACGCTCTAAAGTCTGTTTCACTGGGACTTTAAAAAGATGTTGTGCCTGAATGAGAGCATACCTCGAAAGTCTTTTCTTTCCCTTCCTCCTCTTCTTCCTCCTCATCCTCTGCACAGCTCTGAAGACACAAAGATCAACAGTCTAAGCTCAACTTTCATGTCGAGAACTCGAGTCTCACCAGAACTATTCATATAGAAAAAAAACTTAAAGGCTTCTACCTTTGCCATCATGTCTGCATACGCAATATACAAAGGATCTTCTTCCAAGTAACTGAAAAGAAGTGTCACAATGTATCAACCACAAATGTCAAAAATATTCTTTATTGCTACATTTTATAATACATGCAACAGCACATGCAGCTCTCTTTGTGAAACATATGCTACATCCTCACTGAATAAAACATCTATACAACATCTTTACAATAAATACATCACTGTCACAATTGAGATACCTAATACAACTAATTAATGAGGAAATGATTTATTGACAGAGATGTTCCAATACCATTTTTTCCTTCCCAGTACCATTTCTGATATCTGAATTATTATTATTATTAGTATTATTATTATTAGTATTATTTAACAGCTGTTTACTACAGTACTACATTTTCCTTGCTCTTATTGTTACCATTACATTCTTCGCTAGCATCGCACTATTGTTGTTTACAGTCAGGTGACAAACTACCTGCCATTGGTTCTTCTTCACTGCTCTTAAACAGTAGTTACCAGCAGCAGCCGTGATACATCCGCCACAGTGAAGGCTACTGTTTTGGAATGGCGAAGAACTGATTCCGGGTAATAATGATTTTGAGTTAACAAATTATGGTGTCAAACTATTTTATCAGATCAGTGCATAGACTGGCGTACTCGTCGATACCTGATCCCAATTTTGGGCAGTCTCGGACGCATTTCCAACACTGGTATCAGTATTGGAACAACTCTATTAACAATCTAAAACTAGCACATTTAAAATAAACCACAAACAAACCAAAATGTTAAACATCTTCTCTTCTAATGTTACCTTCAATAAGAAATGACAGAATTTCAAATGCAAGCTTATTGAAATAGACTCATGTTCAGTGATTGAACCCTCTCACCTTCTCTCTGTCAGAGCATTGTGGCTGAAGTGGAGGATGAGTTGGTGGAGAGGGTCTGGCTGGATCTCAGCCACCTCCTCTTCCTCCTCCTCCACAATTTTCATTGGGGTTTTCTGCAGGAGTCCACAAGTGCAAAAAGTTAGCTCTGTCCAAATCTCATCTGATCACTAATCATCCCTCTCAAGAAATATCTTACTCATCAAACTCACTAAAAAGTGTGCCCACTCACACTTTTGTCAAAAACACTGAAATGAATCAGTAACATCCAACTAGCACTGGCATGCAGATGAGTTTTTGTCATGTCCTGGTGATCCGTGGAGAGGACAGGGTGAGGAAGTTAAGAGTGGATGATGAACAGCGTTGGAACCAGTTTTCAAATACAGGTACATGCATGTTACAGCAAACAGATGCAAGCAGTAAGCCATTTGGTGATATGACTTTGACCATGAAGAATGACCCTGACAGTATAGGAGCCTGGCAATGAGGGACTACAAAAATCTCCACAAGTCCAAACTAATCTCACAGATTTATGGAAAAAAACTGATGCTAAAATAATTTTCCCCAACAAGAAGCAACTGTATCTAAGGCTTATTCTTATTCCATGGCACAGTTTTAGTGTCTTGATGAATTAGCTCCGTACAAAGATTTAACATGAAATGTGATCTTCACATGACTACGCGAGCATGCCACTGACGTCACGGCCACAGAACGTACTGTAACGTCACCTTCACACTCACACTACAGACTTACAGTGTACAGCGAAAAGACAACTGATGGGTTGGATCCAGATCTGACAGCCACACAGCTAGTGACTCCTAGTGAAAGGCCCTCCTTACCACTGCTGTCAGAAAGGCATAGCCTGTTTTCCTAGAGCTGTGAGCGCCGGAGCTGGCCCTGTGTCTCCTGAGTTGGTCATGCAGCCTCTGACCCCTGATGGATCTCTGTTTGAAGGGTTTTGCGCGCCTAGAGCGAGGGCCGCCCCTGGGTGCTTTGGGCGGGGTCCCCACCCGGGCGCGCTCCCAAGGCTCGACAGGCGCGGAGCTAAAGAAGCATTCGGCAGACAGGACTGGCAGAGGGGTGCCAACGCAGGGCACACGGGGCAAGGGCAAGGCGAGCCCAGTACTTACTGCCAGATCCTGAACTAGCTTCTCCTCAAAGGAGTACTCCTCTGCCTCTATCCAAAGTCTCTGATAGGCCGGGATGAAGAAGTTGATAGCGCGATGCCTGGGGAGGGGGGAGGTGAGGGGAGGTGGGGAGGAATGGAGGGGAGTGGGGAGGGAGGTACAGTGGCATTAGGGTGGGTTCTGGTGAGTTTTTGGAGGAGACAGGAAGGAGAGATGTAGGGGGGAGGGAGGGGTTACAGGAAGTGCATTTCAGGCAGGGTGGTGATTGGTCAATGTGGGACCCACTGGCTCTTCTGACTGGTCATGTTTGGTCTCTAAAATAACTGCAGTTCCTTCCATCAGGTTGTAATATTCATTAGAGGAGCATGCACACTTTAGGGGAGCTATGCAGTTTTCCAATATACCGGTGCATCAACAACTTGTCTTGCAATTATTACATTTACATCACATATTTTTTATAGGGCTGTCAAAGTTAATGCGTCAGCAAAAATTATTTCTTCTTTCTCCACTAATTTCTTAAATGCTACTTGTGATTTTAGGATGTACCGGGCTCAGTTTTAAAGGTAGAGGTAGTGAAGAATCTGGCATCATATGAAACTAGACAACCTAAAGAATCCACAGGAACCAACCATGTCATACTAGCTTGTTGTGAAGGAGGCTAAATAACACTCCAAATTTGCGCTACATTTTGGCGAGGAAAAGCTGGCATTTGGCCATTTTCAAAGAGATCCCTTTACCTCTGACCTAAAGATACATGTAAATGGGTTCTATGGGTTCTATGGGTACCAACGAGTCTCCCCGTTACAGACGTGCCCACTTTATGATAATCACATGCAGTTTTGGACAAGTCAGAGTCAAGTCAGCACACTGACAGCTGTTGCCTGTTGGCTTCAGTTTGCCATGTTAAGATCTGAGCATGTTTTTTATGCTAAATGCAGTACCTGTGAGGGTTTCTGGACAATATTTATCATTGTTTTGTGTTGTTAATTTATTTACAATAATAAATATATACACACATTTGCATAAAACAGGTATATTTGCCCTCTCCCATAGTGATAAGAGTGTTAAATACTTGACAACTCTCCCTTTAAGGTACATTCTGAAGCAATTGAAAATGTGCAATTGATTTGTGATTAACTATAAGCAATCATGCGATTGTGAATAAATATTTTAATGGATTGACAGCCCTAATATTTTCCTTAACAAAGATGCACAGATGTTTTGTAAAACTGCACAAACTTTGGCAAAATGTCCGATGAAAAACAAATCTTTAAATCATCATAAGAGTATGAAACAAAATAACATGAAACAACTTTTATACTACGATAATTAAGCATACTTTTGTAAACCAGGTAGCCAACTAATGAGAGTCAAAATTGTATTCAATAGATTTCTTTCTTTCTGTCTTTCTTCTTCTCTCCTTTCTTCATTCCTTCCTTCAGGATACACCTGAAATGAGACAAAGGCCTGCAGCTCACAGTGTGTTTCCACTTTCCAAATAAGTTTTTTTCAGTCAATTCTTGGGCTCATTTTAGCTGACCAATCAGAATCAACAGTGCAGAAACAATTGGTTGCTGGGCAGAGATTGGTCCACAGCCTGGTGGATGAAGGGGGGTTGAACAGATGAAGCATTCGCCCTGTGGTTTCACTTTACCGTCAGCAGAGAGAACAGGCGGTCAAAGCTGGAGGCTTTGAATGCCCTTTCCAGCCAAACCTCCCGATAGCCATTCAGGAAGTAATTATTATTTTTGTATCTGAGGGAGGATGAGGTAGTGTTATGCAAGAAAACAACACAGAGGAGAGAATGTCATTAGGGAAGTGATGAGGGGTTTACATGGGCACACAATCAATTAATCCCCCCACCCCACAACTACTTGGTGACTGCCTGCTATGTACGGTTAGACTGAGACAAAGCAATGCCTTAATTGGATCCTCATGTCAATATTGACTTATTGACATTGTAAATCAGTTCCACAAGTTTGACGGGTGTCAAAGACACTCACCTGGGCAGATTGTAGAGTGGAGCCATGCGGAAACACGCCACCACAGCACGCTTACGCTGTTTGGATAGCAGCTTATGTCTAATGCACTTCTTATTTCTCAGAGGCTGCTCCACCTGAGGAACGACCAAATGATGGTGAAACAAAAGGAGGGCAACAGTTGTGTAGTGAAAAAGATGATATGTGCTTGGTACTGTATTATGTTAAAGATGTTACTGCTGCAACAAACGGTTATTTCCATTATCAATTCATCTGTTGGTTAATTTTTCAAGTGACTTGAAGTGCTTGTTCTGACCCCAAATTTTAAAAACTCAAAATGATATCAAACACAAAAAACAGCAAGTCCTTTGAGAAGATGAAAGCAGCGAATGTTGGATCATTTTTCTAGACTCATAACATCAATAACTAACTGACTATCAAAACTGTTGGTTATTAATTAAAGGTGCCTTTTGGCTCCATGATAATAATAGGTGTTAACAGTTCTGGGGACTGCTGACTGGGGAGCTCCCCTAAGATCTAAACATCCTCAGGGACTTATTTCTGTTTGTATTCACATCACCAATAGGAATGGTGAAGTGGAGTTAAGCCGGCCGGCACAACTTGCATATATCTCCAGTTGGGAGATCGCCTACTTACTTTGACGTTTCACAAACTCAGTCGGTGTATGCTCATGAACAAGTTCAGGACTTCACTCTCAGTATATTTGCTCGTTTTCGTCCATTTATTTTGGTACAAGTTGTTGTCTGCTGTTTACACAGCAAACAGGTTTTTAAAAATGGTCGTTCAACCACTGTACATTTATGTCACTCACAGTTCCTCTTGTGCTGGGAGATTACCATCTCTGAAATAAAATGTTGTTCTAAGGACTACGATCATTCCTAGTTTTTTCGGTACAGACACAATAAAACGGGGATCCTCGTAGAACTAAAAAGTTCCTCCAGTCCAAAGAGCAATACCACATCAGCTATCTGTCATGTCTGGTGTCATGTTGTTGTAAGAACCGTGTTTGTACCTGCTCCAGGTGGAAGACTGCAGCTGAGATGCTCTGCACTCTGTCCACTGTGTGTTCTGAGTTTGCAGGTTCCTCGCTCTTCACCACCACGTCATGGTACAGGTTCAGCTGCCACTGGACCGCTGGGTCTTCAGACTATGACACAATAACAAATAAAATCACTAAATGAACAGTACCATTATCCTTATATTAGTTGAACTGCTCGTACTGCTAGAATTACAGCTATGAAGAACATCATCTCACCTTTTCCTGGAGATGGAAATTCTGACGCAAGTGCTCCTTCACCTCATCATCTGTGTCTTTCTGTGAAGGGAAATGGTATTCATCACAAAAAAAACATGCAGTGTTAATACACTATTGCTAGAAGACTCTGAAAATAAATAATCAGGGTGCTTATACGTGTATAAAGATTTTTCACATTGGTGTACATTTGAAAATAATTCCATCATCTGCTGAAAGTCTACCGTACCATAGAAGACATTTTATGTATGTCTGCTGTGAGTTAGACACTGGCTTAATATACAGTACATTACATGTATGATTAACTTTATTAGAACTTCCACCTTCATTACGTTATCTGTCAGTGAATCACATTATAAGACATAAAATAACTTCAGATAAGGCTGAATATCTTAACTAAGGACATATCAGGACAGCATACTAAGAGACATGCTGTTGGAGCTCCTGCATAGAAAAAGTGACAATTATAAGGATTTACTTAGTTTGGATTTAGGTGGTCTAAACATCTTTGCACCAGGTTCTGTTTTGGTCAGCTTACCAGACTGTAGCGGATCTTGGCAAGGGAGATGAGCTCCTGGTCTCCTGGGGTGCACATGTTGAGGCCAATGGGCAGCAGCTTCTTCAGAGCTGCTACGATCAGGGAGGTCTGGATGGAGTAGTACTCCCCACGACGGCGCTTGTGTTTCCTCTCCTGATCCCCCCCTGACTACAGACAGACAGGAGACACATCTTTTTTACATTGCTTTCTTCTTGACCTTTATTTTATCTTTCTCTAGCTTGTATTTCTGATTTATCCTATTTTGCTGTCCTTGTGTAAGCTTTTCTCCACTGTCAGCTTCTGTGTGAAAATACCCAAAAAGTTCAAATAAACTGTCCACCTCTGCAGAACAAACTACAGACTCTGACAGTGACGGCTTGTTGAGCGACTGCTGGACCAAACACCATCAATAACTAGATATATGATCCCACTCTACTACGACAAATATCTGCATGATATATCTTTACGTCGTAAACCCTCGCTGTAGAGGCGAATTTAAGAGGTTTGGACTCATACTTTTGATTTGTAGAGCATCTCACATCTACATATTCAGCATGTTCAGCACATGTCATTGGATCTAATAAAAACACAGAAAGTGCTTAGAGGGACTTTTGCTTTCATTAGCAAAGTCTGTGAAGTACAGCAGCAAAAAATGGAGCACACAGGGATCCCGTCAGGAAAAGCACTCAGGTTGTGTTCAGCTTTTCCAAAGTGCTGACACAGTGAAGTGGACGGGGAGAGAGAAGCGAGACGAGTCCAAATTAAACCCAGAGAGAACTGAGATGTACTCTGCTCTGTCTCCTGGGTTCATTACACGACATATGTCTCAAAGAATGAAGAGGTCTATTTCCACGGGGAAAAAGTAATCTTGGGAGGCCTGTGAGTTGCTTCTCCTGTACCGAGTAAATGTATCTACTATATTTCAGACCTTAAGGGGCTGTAATTCACATTTTACCATTCCACACCTCCCACACACCATCAGAACACTAATACTTGAGTATTATAGAATAGAAACTTGAGTATTGCTCAGGCAGCCAGAGCTCAATTTCTGACCCATATGAAGTTCAACCAGAGAGGACATTTGTCAGTGTTGATTCCTACTGGTCACTAGTACAAACTCAAGGAAAAAATATTTCTTTAATAATTTAAAGGTTAGTCAATACATTAACTGACAATGTCTGATATTTGTGGTACACAGCCATGCTATTCATTTTTTTTGTAAATATTTAAAATGGCTCACAATTATAAAGTTTAACTTAAAAAAAAGGCCAAGTAATTTTCCTAAACAGCTGTTCACTGTTGTGTTTGGCACATAGAACTAAAACAGGGGTAAATAGGGACTATTAACAGCTGCAAATTAATACACTTTTGGTGCTCTGGTGCAGAATAAGCAGGCTGGTGTTTGCAACCCCCACACCTACATGAGAGAGAGGGCTGCAAACCAGCACACACAGCTGTTTCTACTTGCCTCCCCCTGCTGATTTTAAGTGATTGTGAATTCTCTGTTGAATAAATGTAAATAAATGATGCTTTTTTTTGTGACAACAGTTTTTAGTTTGAACAGCTAGCACATAGGTTTTGTCTAATATGCTCCAGGCACTGTGGATTTTTGTTCTGTGAGTTTTTCTCTCCCCCCAACCTGCCAGAAATCCCCCGTCAGAAACTCATGTGTATGCACACTTTGACTTTCTCAAATATACTCAATAAAATTTCTTCTGAGGCAAAATATAGAACCGATACAATTTATTGTTGGATTTCAGACTTATCCTTTTCATGTCTCTTTCATTAAGATAATCGTGTCATCAGTAATATCTAGAATTTCACAGTTTTGTATTCACCCATATCACATGTAATATTATATTTACCTTGGACATCTTGGACTTGCCCTCTCCAGTCAGGAAGCCCAAATTGTTGATCTCATTCTGCACTACAAAGTTTTGCTCCTCACGCTTAAAGTTCTGGGTTCAGAGGCCAAAGCGAAGAGGTTAATCCTTAGCATCAGGACCAGCATGACATCAAACGTTATATTGTGATAGGACGACTTGACTGAAAAGTGAGACTTACATGGGACTTGCACCAGAGGATGAAGATCTCTGCCACCATCCTGAAGAGCTCGGTGGAGTTGGCATCCGGCTCCTTCAGCCACCGGGACCTGGAACGGACGACAGGATCCAGGGATATTTTCTATTGAGTTATATTAAATTGAGGGCTGTCAAAGTTAATTTGCCAATAATGTGTTAATGCAAAATTATTTCGACAAAAGTAAATTCTTTAACGCATAAACCACCTGAGACCTACAATAGACTTTTTGTCTTTTTTAGGGGGGCGCAAGTCTTTAAGGGGAGATAAAAGGTCAGCAGTAGATGTCACATGGAAGTGATGTACATGAAAGCTGGGAACCTGAAGATAAATTAAAATGCAGCTCAGCACTGTTTGTCTGTTCTAGTCATAAATCTGAAATGAACATGAATGAATGAATTATGTAATATACATTGTGATGCTGTATGAGAGTTTAGAACATTATGATGGCGTTATATGATGACCGTTTCCATGCTCTATTATGTCTTGTAAGTTGTTCCAGCAGTTTTTGAGTTGATACCATTTGTTCCACAGATGTGGTGCTAAATATAACCATATTTTGCCACTTGAAAATTCATAAAATTATCAAAAATCCCTCTAAAATACCACATTAAGACACCAAGGCCTTGAAGAATGTCACAGAAAAAGCCATGCTGGGATCTGATATAAAACACTTTTGACAGTTGGAGTTTTCTGCAGGAATTGCATTTTTGGCAATTTGATAAAGAGTACCTCTGGTTTGTAAACTGCTCAGAAACCCGTTATTGTCTTATCTAGCTAGAAAACCCATCCTCTGAATGCTCTAGGTCTCTAGTTTGTGGTTGTAAAGTTTCATGAGGTTGTGATTATCCTTGAGGTCACCACAGGTCATTTTATACAGTGAGGTCAAATATAATTAATCGACTGACAGCCCTAATGCAAGCTGATCTTGCTTTGCTAATATTGTACCTGTTGTTGTCCACGTAGCGGATGAGCATGGGGTAGAAGGCGTAGAGGTCTCTGCAGAGCACTGCAAACTCATCCAGGATGAGCAGCTCAGCCTCCTGGTTGTCACCTTTACCGTCGGCCCTCAGCAGCTCCTCTTCTGCCACCACCTTCGTTTGCAGCACATCAACAGCAGTCAGTTCATTAGTATAAATGTCCTGACACACGACCCCGTCCAACTCAGAGGTAATAATCTCCTCCCTGTGTGCTCTCTCAGTAGGTGATGTGGCTGAGCATAACGTTCTTGGACTAGCTCCTCTGTCTACTGACTGCTCCACTATAAATTGAGCAGCTTAAGACGGAGTCGGCAAAAATCTACTTTCAACACAGGTGTCATTGAGCCGTAATGTACATTACATTTCATGCTCTCACCTTCACTGTCTTCTTCCTCAGTTTGTCCAGGGTGGGCAGGAAGTGGGTTCTCAGCAGATCTGCTCCAGCCTTGCAGATGATTGGCTGAGAGTAGACTAGAGACAGCAACAATGGAAAATAGGTCTGTCAATCAATTTAAATATTTAATCACAATTAATTGCATGATTGTCCATAGTTAATTGTGATTAATTGCAAATTAATCACATTTTTTGTCTGTTCAAAATGCACCTTAAAGGGAGATTTGTCAAGTCTTTAATACTCTTATGGGCACATATGCTGCTTTATGCAAATGTATGTATATATTTATTATTGGAAATCAATTAACAACACAAAACAATGACTGACATTGTTCAGAAACCCTCACAGATACTGCACTTAGCATAAAAAATAAGCTCAAATCATAACAATGCAAACTGCAGCCCAACAGGCAACTGTCAGTGTGTCAGTGTGCTGACTTGACCTTAACTCGCATGTGATTATCATAAAGTGGGCATGTCTGTTAAGGGGAGACTCGTGGGTACCCATAGAACCCATTTACATTCACATATCTAGAGGTCAGAGGTCAAAGGACCCCTTTGAAAATGGCCATGACAGTTTCCTCCCCAAGATTTAGATTAACAAGCTAATATGACATGGTTGGTTCCTCAGGTTTTCTAGTTTCATATAATGCCAGTATCTTAACTCCAGCTTTAAAACTGAGTCTGCTGCATCTTCCGGAAGATCGACTGCGTTAATGTGGTAAAGAAATTAGTGGCATTGAAATAAATTTGCGTTACTGTGTTATTATCACATTAACTTTGACAGCTCTAAAAAATATATATTCTAGACATGACCGACTAAGATATACAGACACCAAAATCCTCTGCCCCTGGAGATAACAGGCTTATTATTATTATTTTATTTTATCAAGTGTCACAACTGTCAAACTACTGTATATTCAACACACAACAAGTTTTTAGGTGAGATCAGTAATTGTGGTTTTTACCCTCGTCCCTGAAAACACAATAGTCCCAAAAACAAGAGATATTAGTCAACAAACACTTAAAAATGGGACACAGCATGAATTAATTTCCCAGTTTGTAAAATATTCAAATGTGGTTTTAAAAACTAACAAGGCTCTGGCTATGAGCCCCCACAGCAGCCAATTATGTTTATCTGGCCTTTCCTGAACTCCCACTGAGGAATGTGCACTGAAAATGCAAATGTTCTTCTAAAAGTAAATGTTACTGTATTAACATTAAGTTTCTACATGGGCTTCAACATTTTGAATAACTTTCCAGAGTGTTTACTGTTATGCTAAGTGTAAATTTGACCCTTTATTTGTTAATGTTTCTCCAAAGAGGATATTAATGAGTAGAGTAGTTCCTACCTCTGCTGATAACAAAACTCACCACCTAATGAAAAGTAAATGCATATCCACATGAAGCAATTCAATTGCAGCATTCCCTCACACTTCCTGAAAACCCAAATAACAAGTCTGGAAAAAACACCAGCGAGGTAATTATTTCAAATCATATGTATTCATTCTCTAACAGCCTTGAGTCTGGTACTTACCTGCAATCCTCTTCATCCAGGGGGCGTCGTCGATGCCCAGGTTGTTGTTGAGGATCTTGAGGATGTTTCCCAGGATGATGCTGAGGTGTTCAGAGGTCACCATAGTGCAGCACTGGGTACCTGGAGGTGAGTTCTCCGAACCTTTCTCCCACCAGTAGGACAGATAGTTACACAGCATGGGAAGGATGACCTCAATGACCTGCGGGAGACATGTGGAACGTCAAAGGTTACGTACATTGATTGTACATTTCGATTAGTTATAAAAAAAAAAAAAAAAATCTAATAGTTTATGCGACTGTTCTTCCCATCTTAAAACATATACTGTATATTTCCTTTGTATTAACCGTTGCAGGTGCGGCCTAGTTGTAACGTTACTACTGGTAAACCATGTGTGGAACATTCAGTTTCAGCAGGTAGATCAGCTGTTCCACCAGCAGAACATGTCGTCATTCAAACCCGACAGAAACAAAATAAACCGTCATGTTTGTCTTTCCACCAGCCTGGCGGGTCATACGTCAGTTTTTAAATAATAACCAAATTATTCCCAGTGAATTGAGAGAGCAGAAGCTGAGATATCCTGACTTTAAGTTCCTCGTGCCCATAAACACTGTATCATACCCATAATGCAACTCATTAGCATATAAGTAGTGACTTTGGCTGCATCCAAAATCACATACTGTGCACAACATAACCAATAAGTATACTATCGTTCAACATACTTTTGTGTGAATAAATAGAAGTATGTATTTTTTGGGATGCACTGAGCAGTAATTTATCTCGTCACTTCCTGAGAGCCTCCTTGCCGGTTGGAGATGTGTAACCATGGTAACCTGTGTCAACCTCATGTGACCTAAATTTCAATTTGAATCAAAGTCTGAATCAGTTTTAAAAATGTCACACCTAGGCAAAATGAAACTATATATCTGACTTAAATTGAAGCGTTAGTGACGTTACAGAGCTGTCCATCATTGTCTGTTATGAATGTTATCTTCACTGCCATATTGTATTGTGGGATATGAATGCTGCTGTAGTGTCCAGCGTTTGAATACTGCACTATTTTAACAGGAATATTATGCAATTCAGGTACTACTGATGTGATACCAAGGTTTCGGACATACTACAAAATCTCACATATTGTTTTAGAGTAATAAATAGCATGTTAGTATGGAAGTTCGGACGCAACCCCTGTTGTTGTTGAACTAAACGCCTTAAAAAAAACAGCTGTTTGTACAAATTTAAATAACCCATCAATCCTTCAAACCTGTGGCATGTCACTGTAGCGAGCACCAGACTCCGAGACATCGCTGACATCTTTCAGCAGTCTGTCAAGACGAGGCATCTCTGGACACATCTCCTCCACCGTGTCCGGCATACTAAGGACTAGAATAGGAAAACACCAAGACAGCATTTAATGCTCAAAAGCAAATGAAAAGGACAATGATCAAAATTAAATGGAGGATCAGGTGGACACTCACTGGCTCTCTCTCGAGGGGTCTTGGTGTTGAAGACAGACAGTGGGTTGTGGGCGTTTAGGTGGGGCTCCAGGAACGCCACGGGCATGGCTCCCACCAGGGTTGCCAGGCTCTCCCCCAGCGCTGGAAGATGCCTGCAGAGACAACATGTCTTCAAGTCTGGGGTCACTGTTAGTACAAACTTCAACACTCAAATGTATTTTTTACCACTGGGCTCTCAGTTCACAGAGCACTTTTCACTGGTTATTTTACAGCTAGAGTCAACTCAAGGTGGAAAAATTTATTTTCCACAACAGTTCTTCTCAGATTTTACTGCCAGTCAGGGAATAATACCACAGAACTGTGGTTTTAATGAAAGATATTTCAAGCATTCATGTTGTGTCCTCTCTACTGGGCCATGAAAACTTTTTATTTTCATAGATTTTAATTAAATATGACTGTTACCAAAACCTCTGTATTCATTTTGTAACACAAACTGTATCACTGTGGTACAGTATACTGTATGTATCAGCAGAGTGCATGAGGTACCATAAATCCTCCCGAGTGCATTTGTCACAAATTAGCATTAATCAAAAAGCTTGACATCCTCATCCTAATTAAAAGTGACAAGCATAATGTGGCTTAAGAAATTTCACAGCTCCGTGACAGTAGATGATAGAAATTATAGCAATCATTAATCATTACCAAGGAGTCTTAAACTTAATGATCAAATATACAGGAGTGCTCATATGTAGAACTAAAAACCATTTTACATCCTCCTGCATGGTTTAAGAGAAGTTTAGCCTCCTACTGTACTGTACCTCTCCACAAAGATGTTTTTTCCTGTTCCCAGAGAGTAGAAACAGGTCAGGATCCGGTAGCAGGACAGCTGCACATCATCCACTGAAACAAACACATTCATCCTTAATCAACAGCAAACTTATACTTACTGTATATACTTCTCTGTAGGTACTACTAGAATTACAGCCTAATGGCTATATGCATCCGTCAACCAGTTGCAGTTCACATCTAAAATTTCTGTCTGTGCAAAATGTCATCACTTCTTCAATTTATCCAGTTAGACATTTCTGTAAAATTGTCATAATTACCATATGAACTCTCACAGTGACCTTTGACCATCCTTGAGTCCAAGTGGATGTTTGTGACAAATTTTCAGACAGACAACACGAAAAACAAAATACCTCAGGCCACGGCTGTCACCAGCGCAGATGCATAATAAAAACATAAAGACAACAGGAGGCTGATCTCACCATGAATTGCTCATAGTTTGCAGCACTATCTGCCCCGTCTCAAGGTCTGATTCACAAAAGATATTATGCTAATGATATTACAGCGCAAACACACACATAAAGTTTTGCAATTTGTAATTTCCATCCAAACCTCCCCAAGACAATTCAGAGAAATGAAAGGGAAACATGTAAGCCCAAAATTTATGAAAGAAAGGAGGAAATAATTTGTTTATTAGTTTATATAATAACCTTACTTTTCATGTTTTTTTGTCATGTATTTTCAGAAAGGACATGTAGAGGAGCATCATTCATTCATTTTTGATGACACAACTTCCATGATATTTGACAATATAATCCCAGCAAACCCACCCTCAACGTGTATGAACATGTGTATTTTCCCTGGTGTCCAAGTCTGTTCAGTTCAGTTACTATCTATTTATTTTGTTGTGTTTTTTTATGTCATGTGCATAATTATTTCTTTATTCAAAAAGCAATACAAATCACAGTATGTAGTCCATATTTGTGCGGGTGGCAGCACCACAGGCATAAAGTTTAAGTAGGTGCTGCGAATGTGGTGTGTGAATTCATTTTATGAATTTATCATTTTTATGTAGTAAGATTTCTCTATTATTATTATTATTATTATTATTATTGTCGATGCTGTTATTCAATTAAAACCTCTAATAAATATTGGATTTTTATTTTATTTGTATTTAATTATCATAATTTTTTTCCTCTGTTTTTGAATACTTTGTTTTTCAGTTTACAGTTAATATCTGATATACAGTATGTACATATTATGTCATTTGTTATGGTTTAGCATGTTGCAGCCATTTTTCTTAAGAAAACAATAAAATTCGAGATTGAAAAAACAAGAAAAAAAAGCAATACAAATAAAGTAAAAAAAAACAAAAAAAAACTCACAGAGCAGGTCCACTCCAAACTCGTATGTTGTGATGTGCTTAAACAGGGCAGTGAGGATGGGCAGCAGGGCCACAGTCACATAGTTGATGCTCTGGGTGACGCTTTTCATCTGAGCACGGGACTGCATGAACTTCCCCAGTTTTAGCATCTCCAGCAGCTTCTCCAGGTCCTCTGATGCATTCTCAAAGAACGTCCGAAACCCGGCTTTGACCAGCTCTGAGCCGGACTTCATCACCGTTCTGAGAGAGGGGAGGGAACAGCAGGGCTAATGTGCATCCACAAGACTAGTTTTAATGGTCTACTTGATGGATCAGCGTCCATATATAGACGACGATGTGAGCTTACCTGGTGTCGAGTGAGTGCGTGAGGATGTGCAGACAGCTCACCATCATTGCAGAGTCACTTCCTGCGAGAGAAACATTTACTGTTGATGTGGAAATAGATTCAAAGCAAAGAGGCTCACAAGGATACAGACAGAGGCAACCTTACCAAAGAGAGAAATCCTGTGTCTGACAAGAGCTGCCAGCTTACAGAACAGGCTGGAAAGACAGACGGTGAGAACAGAATTGAACAAAAAGCTTCAGAGCTGAAAAAAGTAAAGTAAGCAAGGAAATAAGAAAAGGTCTGGTGAAAATATGAAAGAACTTCACTCCTCTCACAAAGATAAAAGGGAGGCCTTCATGGAAAAACTCTGAACATCACAAACCTGACAATGCAAAACAATGATTACATAGATTATGTACTGCTTCTTTTACACATATACCTGGTGACCATCTCCTTCTCTTTGTTGGAGGCACAGCCACAGCTGCTCAGGTTCTTGCTGGGCGTGGACAAGAAGTAGAGACAGTGGTTCTTGAATGTTTGATCGATCAGAGGAAGCAACACCTGGAGAGAAAAAAATGCAGATACGAGACTAAAACCTCAATAAAAACCTTATTCAACAGAAATTCATCAACACATCAGTGGTCCCAGACCTTGGCAAAGAACTTGATTTCCTGGTCATGAGGTGATTTGTCCGTCTTCCCACTGGTGGCCATAGCCTCTGGATAAATAACAATGTCGTGTGGCAAGGTCAGTGTCAAGGAAGAGTCACTGTAAAGCGTTTCTTAGTATTTAAAACCCCACACTCACCAAGATGAGCGATGAACTCCTGGGCAGAGTCGACGTACTTCAGCAGCCTTTTGAGGAACTTGTTCGCAAAACGTTTCTCCATGGATGATGAGTCCTGTTCTATGTCCTTCTGACCTCTGTCAGATGAAAAAATGTTTAAAAAAAGCAAAAAAAATAAAAAATGATAATAATAATTACTGTACAGATTAACGAATCCTGATTGCAATTTTCATGTCGAGTTCTATTTTTTTATTGGCACAAAAGGTATTCTACAACAGTATAATTACAAGAGGGAACTGGTATTTTACATATTTTTGCAACAATGTTATCCAAGACCCATAAGCCAATCAACATAATTGATCAATGGTCTCCAATGAGAGTAAAATCTAGCAGAGGAACCTCTCAGTGTAAATTAGATTTTCTCCAATTTTAGGAGAGACAGAACATCGAGCAGCCAAGATTTAAATGACTGTGGCAAGTTGGACTTCTTTCTAAGACCTATTAAAAAAAAAAAAAAAAAAAATCGGATATGAGAGTCTGCTGGTCATCGGTCATGGCTGATCAGATGACAACTAGCTGGTTTCGACCAGTGGCTTTTTTGCATCACATTACCAAAAGCAAAGTCTGTCAATATAAAGAAAATGGTTTATATTCATAGCATTTAAACTAGAATGACTTCATTAAGTACAGTAAGATGAAATCACTGCAAATTTAGGGAAATATTGTGATTAGAAAGATAAAAATAAGGGTTAAGTGTTGCCTGTAAAGCTGCTTTGAGCTGCTGTGACATTATGTTTATAGTTTTTTTTTTTTACTTATTTCTTCAATGAAGAACAAACTAGAGCTAAGATAAGATAAGATAAGATGAACCTTTATTAATCCCCGGAGGGAAATTCGGAGAGAGAGAGAGAGAGAGAGAGGGGAGATTAACCTGATGATGGCATAGCCGCTGATCTGCAGAAACTTGAAGAGCTCCTGGGCCTTCTCTCTGTCGCGGTACTTCTCTTTAGCTGTCAAGGTGTCATAGGGAACCAGCAGCGGGTGGGTCCCTCCTCCTGACGAGTCAAATCAAATCCAAAAATCATTTCAAACGTTTTACACAACTCACTAGTCAGAATTTATAGCAGCTCAAGAGTATTTTTGTACTGTACATTTACACACCTTTGCTAAGGAGTTCAGTTTTCTTCTTCTTGGCCCAGATGTTGTGGTAGTTTTCTGCCACCACCTCCACCATGCCCTGCACATACAGCAAAAATGCTAATTTCTTCAAATCTGAACATGTGTATCCTCACACTGGCATTAGAGCGCATGTGCCAACTTATTAGAACAATCAAACTATTATTCTTATAAAAACAATTATGAAAAAGTCGGTCAAACACCAACCTGTAACTCTCTTGACAAAGTGACATTGTGCAAATCCATCGGCGCAGGACTGATTCCGTTAATCTATAAAGTCAGGAAGACAGTGCAAGCACAAATTAATAATTGAAGATTAAAACCAATAAATGCATCAGTTATTCCACAATATTTCTCCTTAAATCAATGTCTGACATAATACATCTGTGACTTGATTACTATCTGTCTCAAAGCTTTTACATTTGTAGTTCATGACAATTTGATCGTTCCTTCCTGGAGAAAAGTGCCACCGCAGTGTTTGACGGTGGTGTGATGAGATTAATCCAACCTTGCAAAGTAAAGTGATGTGGTTCCTTGACAAAAACAAAAAAATATATATATTTTTCAGAGTTTTTTCTTTGAACATTCGTGACTTGATAAACTATACTGAATACTAGACTATATAGGGTTTTTTCTCACATATATTTTTTTTTTATTTTTCTTGTAAATTTAATCTTAGATTTAATCTTATATTATATCATATATAACATTACCCTCCTCTTTCTTTCCATCTTTATTTATTTCTACAATGGCCTTAAGACGCCGTCATACCTTACTATTGTACCTTAAAGTTACATCACACTTACCTAATGCAAACACTTCTGCACGTGCATCTTATACATTAACATTATTAGTTCAGAAATGAACAATTACTTTTACAGTAAGTCACAATGTGAAGGTAAACTTGTCTGCAAACAGATTTCCATGGTGCTGAAACAAAACAAAACAGACTTTGTTGACTTAAAACTAGAGCAACTATTTCTCAGTCCCAGACAACATTCCTGCTTTTCAGTATTTATTCTGCCCAATAACTTATTCATCATTTCTATGATAAATGGAGCAAGTCGTCAAAGTGATACAAGCCATTAGCTTTGTTGCTTTGTGTGTATTATTCTTGCAGGGCAAAGGAGTGGTCCTGTCATTAAATTTTTCAGTGGGGCCCTATTATAAATTATCTCTGCAAAAGCACCACAATAAAAGCTGAGGCTATTTAACAGAGGACAAAGACGAAAGGAGAATCTGGTGGATTGATGTCAGTTAGAGAGACAGTAAATAAGTGTCCCGAAGGAAACATTTGTGACCACACTGATAACTAATCGAGATGAAGAGTACGTAAGTAAGTAGGGAGGTTAATAATAAACTGTTTAACCAATTAACACTATTGGTTAAAACGATCAAAAGAAATATTAATAATTAATTAAAAGCTGAGAAATCCACAGAAGAGCGGCTCGGCACTTCAAGGGGAAAAGCTGGTCCAACAAACCCCCACTCACTGCCGCCACACACACACAGTCTGTCGGAAACTCACTGATGTTACGCTACAGCAGGCACGAAGCCACCGCCAATGCTAACAGCTAGCAGATGCAAATTCAGCACAAAGAAACACACAGACAATCGCTATCATTAATCAGGGCAGACACACAGCTGACAACTTGCTAAACTAAACTAAATGTGTGGTGGAGACTTTTCCTGGGAAAGTGGCTGCATGTCTGCGACACAACACACAGCACCGTGGCTGCTAACGCTCTCGGACGTGTGGACTAAGGACAGTGAACACAGCACCGTGGCTCCTGACAGTGAACTGTTGACTCAGCTGTCTGTTGCGCTCATACACTGCAGCTGGCGCACCGCTGCATGCGAGGCACAAATGTTTTGACGGTTAACGGTTATTGAGGGTCAGTTATCGGTTACGAAAATGTTTCATAATTAGCATCCCTATAAATAAGTGGATCAAACATCAGGATGTTACCTGAGACTCAGAGATCTTTCGCTGTTTTTCACTCTCTCGTTGCTGGAACATGGCGTCTCCTTCCTTGGTCCTCTCAATGTTCCAGCCCATAGACAGCATGCTCTTCAATGACTCCTTCACTGGCCAGCGGTAGGTTTCTCTCTCCTACAAATTGAATACAGACACAAAAGTAAAAAAAAAAAACAGAAAAGCACTCGGAGAGCGCAGACCTCCGCCAAGCACCATAGTTTCCCCCTGGCGATTTCTTCTGGATCTATCTACTCAAGTATTAAAGCTAGATCAAATTCGTTGACATACCTCAGATGCAGAATTGTCTCAGCTACACGATGCCGCTTGTTAGAAATCTCTACCTCTAATATTAAATGCACAGTAGGCCAAAATGTAAGAGTACCCCCATTTGTTTTATATAAATTGCTATAAAATCCGCCATCTGGATCAGATCTGGATCAGCCTTTGGGATTTGATAGAAGTATACATTGTAAATCCCTGAGTCAAATTTCATGAGCTTTGGGCATCAATTACCAGATGAGAAACAATTTTTGGGTCCCATTTACCCCAATGTTAACGAAAATTTCAAAGTGATCCAGAATCCAGGATTTCTTCCGGATCACCCCCAAAATTGAATAAGTTCTTCCTTTTCATATTTTCAACACACCCTGAAAATTTCATCAAAATCCGTCCATAAGTTTTTGAGTTATCTTGAACACAGACAAACAAACAAACAAACAGACAGATAAAAGCCGGCAAAAACATAACCTCCTTGGCGGAGGTAACTAACATATGTTTGACACACAATCAGTGGTTAAAGCTAGAATTGGTTATCTTCTTCAAATACTTTTTTGGTTACATTAGTAATTGTCATTACATCCCAACACTCAATGGGACTCGATGGGCGTCACTGGAATATTCCACAAGCTGCTATCTTAACAGCGGTGAGTACAAACATTAGCCATGTTTGTTGTCTAGGCCCATAATATGTTTATGTTCTTATGATAATTTTGGGGTAGTACCTTTGGTTGGAGGCCTGAAGCGATAGACTGACAATGCTGTTGACTTGTCGACTTTCTCTCTAGATTTAGGGACTTGAACAGTTAGTGATGCTAGCTACGTTCATGCAGCACTGGAGTTGGTTTCTAGGTTGGATAATTTTTTAATTCTAGTGTACTCTTGCTTGACTCTCAACATCACCCTTCATAGCTTTAAGAGAATGCGTACTACTCCCTGAGCAGCAGCTGTGTATGTACCAGTGTGTATGTACCTTCTCACTCAGGCTCTTGTAAGGCTTCAGCAGTGGATGGGTTTTGGCCTGCTCATCCAGGCTGTCTCCATGTTTCCATCCTGCCGACACCTGCAACAACACTGTATTGTAGGTCACGTAGTATACTGCATTTCAGGTACATAAATTCAGTAGTATAATTACTAATATATACTGTGAGTGCTTGCTGGCCAGGCATGCTACTGAACCAGACAGTGTAGAATAAAATTAAAACAAAATAAAGTTATATATTTTATATGACAGATGACATGAATTACATGTCTGCACAAGCGAGGAAAACCTTGAAACCACATGGACAGGGACTAACCTTCTCTGAGGACCACTTGTCATGGGAATGCTCTGCATATTTGTTGGCAATGTACTCAAGTTTTTCAGGAAGGGAGATACTAAAAAGTGGACATAATGTTTAAATATTTATTGTTATTTCAAAGGCAAAGTCACTTGTATATTCAGCAGGTAAAAGCTTTGTTTTGATTTGTAGACAAACAGATTTTAATTAAACTGCTGTTTTGAAACAAGCTAATACTGGCAAAAGGAGTACACTAGTTTGAAATATTAGATTAATTTTAACACTGAAAAAAAAAAAGTAAGTAAATGCATTTTTAGATCACTCACTTGGCAGTGTTGATGGGTTTGGGATCAAAGTTGCCCTGTGCATCCACTGATGCCTGTTTCTCCAGTGTTGCTCCAAGAGAAGCATCAACAAAATCTGGAGGCAGGGCTCCAGCGATAGCACACAGGCAGGACATGGACATTTTGAAAAGGTCAGCATCATACTTCTGCAGAAGAGACAGACACAGGAGAATGAGGACATGTCTGCTTAGCTTTTAGATGGACAGACTAAGTGGAGCAAAGCCAAAAAGAGGAGGAGGCAAAATAAAAGCTGGGAAAAGTCTGCACCGAGCGATGGCTTGTCACAGACTGATAAATGATTCATCGGTTTTGGCTTCGCCTCAGCTGCACTGCTCACAAGAGCTTCATTGAGCTTTCATTTCACTACGTCTCACTACCTAGAACTTCTCTCTCATGAGAGCCACACTCAGGTGTTAAAAACTGGAGTTTTCTCAAAACAAAATATAACAAAAACAACAGCAAACAGAGGAAAGCTTTATGGGAGCAAACACCACTAGACTGCTAAACATTTTGTTATGCAACAGGGAGGGATTTAAGAAAAATATTGCCTCCTGATACTTCTGATTTATTATCAGATATAGAAATTAAGCAAGAGGAAGAGTAGATAAAAGACAGAGTAATATAGCTTTTCAAAATCATTAATATTTTCTTGGTGTGTGCTTATCTTAATGAACAGTCTATAAAACAGAGTTTGTTGTTGTACCTTCTGAGAAAGTGAGTCAAAGATTCCCCAGAAGAGTTTCTTGGTGAGGAGGAGCTCCTCCTCGGAGGCTGTGCCAAAGCTGCCCATACCAGAAGGCAGGCAGTAGTACTTCCAGTTCTTCTCATAGTGGTTGGTAAGAAGCTAGAGATCACAAAACATAACCATTTCAGTTCAAGTTTATAAAAGGGTGGGTCCATTATTTTTAAGATCGTTAGCTCATTTTGGTAGCTTCCCAGTGGTGTTCCTTATGTATTCAAATCCAAACAATAATATATACACATAATACACAGCATATATGTGCTGTACATAATATGGTACATTTTAGCATCAAAATGCTATTTTCCCTAGCCTTTCTAACAACGTTTTCCCAAATGACCTGATATAGTATTACGAAGCTGCTACATGTCTACATACACATCCTTATAGTCAGTGTATTGACGTTACACACAATAACGTAAATGGCAGTCGGCGTGCTCCCAGTTTGGAGATGCAGACAGGAGTACCAGTGCAGAAACTAAGCCATGTACTGCTTTGTGCAAGCAGTAGGTATAATTCTGCAAGGTAAGATTAGCCCTTTTGTGAATGTAGTGTGGTGTCTTTGAAGACAGCAACATAATGTCTCCAGTTCCTCGTTGGAAAGGATTGTCTCATGGTGAGTGGTAAAGTGGTGAAAATAGTCTAAATAAAGCATACACTTAAAGTGATGCCACTTTACCTCACCATCAGAAAGCCCTTTCCGACGGGGAATTGAAGCCATGATATCACTCTCTTCAAAGCCACCACACTACATTCACAAAAACAGTAATTTTACTTTGCAGTACGAGGGAGTAAATATAAAACCCCGCTTCAAAAATCTCAGAACTAACCCTTTCAGTTACTTCCAAATTTAGCCTGGCTAACTTTGACTCAGCTAGTGCTAACATTCACATTATTCATGGCCTTACTGACCTTATTACCGGCTGAGTGGGCGTTTCGATTAAAAAAAAAAAAAAAAAAAAAAAACATAAAAGAATGCAGATGGACCCACCCATTACATACTCTCGCACGTCAATGGCCAGAGAAAACAGTTTTACTGTTATGCTGTATTATATGTATACAGGGTAAAATAAATGATGCCTAATGTCACCTGACTTTATACAGATTTTAAGAAATGCTTGGAGGAGGAAACAATGCGTCTGGGTGTTCAACACAGACCAAGTGAGGAGGATAAATGGGTTGTGAAATATGAGATGCTTCTGATAGCTTTTTATAATTATCCCATAACTCTTGTTTCAACTAACAGATCAAGCACAATAGTGACAAGTAACTCTGTCCGGTGTCTCACCCGGAGAGGTATCTTGCAGTATTCAGTGAGCATGGGAACGTCAAACACCAGCCGCCTGAGCAGCTGCTGCATCATGGAGGGACGCAGGTGCCTGTGAAATATAAAAATTACATTGTTTATCACTAAAGTTTAATACATGCAGATTCAATATAATGTATATATATATATATATACACACACACACACACACACACACCGCTCTCATGTGCAATTAAAGCAGGCTGAACACCTGAACTATAACACACATAAACTCATATCAAATGTATGAAGGAAAACATTCTGCTATGTGACCTTAATTATGTGGCAGGCACATATTGTATTCACACTGCATGATTTAGGATCAATTGAGGTTCAACTGTCAAAAACATTCAAAATGGCTGCCAGCATTATGTTGTTAAAATCCTTAATTGTCAGTGTGATCAATCTGTAATAGCAAACAGGCTGTTAATAAGGTTTATTTTTACGGCTTGGTTAAATACTTGATTCTGATTGGTCAAACATGGCGTTCAACAGTCTTATTTTTTTATAGCAGACCTCTTGTGAAATTGTGTTAATAGTCTGTTATTGTTCCTAGTTTTAATATTTCACCTTCATTGTTTTATCCATTTTTTTTTATATTTCCTTCTATTTAAATTGTCATATTTTATGTTTATCTACTTTTGTTTAGCTTCTTGTTTTTAAACTGTCTCCTTCGCTACTGTACATTGCAAATTTCCCCCCTCTGGGACTAATTAAGGAATAACCTATCTTATATCTCATCTTATCCGCTATGTATAAAAGATTGTTGCTATGGACGCAGCTCTGAACTCGGACTCTGGCGGACCATTTTAGAGTCAAAGTATTGATTTCTTAAGTAAGTAGCTGTGTAATAAGTGGGATAATGGCAAGCTAGTGGGTCATTATCGTGAATAAAGAGAGCGATGTGTCTTGCATCGCCCTGAAGGGTGGCTTGCTGCATATTATGCCTTACATAATGTTGCTGATGCTAAATGCAACCCATCCGCTATTAATCACAATGTTTTTACTTCTATTAACCACTGTGCCCGTGGGTTTAACTGCAATCCGAGCATCTCTACCCTGAAGTAATATTGTCCTTAACCTTGTATATTTAGAGAGATAGATTGGGTGTATTGAAGTGGGGTTGTTGTCTACCTACAGTAGATGATTAATCAGCATGCCCCCAGTTTGGAGAAGCGGACAGGAGTATTGACACGTATTTCAGCCACCTAAAAAAAACTATCCGTTGAAGTGTATGTTATATTTAGAATCATAGAAACATATCTATAGTGTTTTTGTCATCTGAGCCTGCTGGTTTTGGAGAGAGCATAGCACGTTTTTATTAGTATTTTTTTTTTTAAGACTTTTTTTTCTTTTTCAATGAAAGTGACAGAGTATTGAAAGGGGGAGACAGAGGGAACAACATGCAACAAAGGGCCCCAGGCCAGATTCAAATCCAGTGCTGCTGCCGCAAGGACTCAACCTTGGTACATGGGGCGCCTGCTCTACCAAGAGAGCTACAATAACGCCTTGAGCGTGGATAAGTTTCACTTTCAGTTTCCTGTCAGAAAGTAGAAGGAAAGGGATGTCTGACACTTAAGGTGAGCCATTCTTTTTTAAGTGATTAAAATTTGATTTTCTGCCATCCACAGCACGAAATTGCTTTGCTAAAGTGTTGGTATTCCTGTGTGCTTCTCAAAGCCGGGGGCATGTCGACCGTGATTTACTGTATGTAATACACCCTTTACGGATAGTTACTTCATACAACCCCACTTCGAAGACACCCAAACTATCCCTTTAATGTCATTGTTTCCTGCACTTTGTCCTACAAACTGTTCAGTATGTGTTGCACTACAGCCTGAGATAAGCCATTTGACAGTGGCTTTGTTTGAAAGATAACAAAGGTTCAGCCTTTATCTCCAGCTCCCCTTTACTATTTCCCCTCAGCTGAGTGCAAACAAAGCTCAGCGGGCCTTACTTGCAGATAGCCAGCAGACACTCCTCGATGGCGTCCCTTTGGGCTTTGGTGAGAGAGCGTCCTTTGGACAGCCGGTAGATAGTCTGCAGAGTGGAGTCAATCAGTTGTGCGTAGTGCTCTGTGCTGCTAAAGAGAGCAGCGCAGCGGGTGAGCAGCGGCAGCAGGGCCGAGCCGATGTACCGGTTCATGGCCAACGCCGTCTCAGTGGTGCTCAACACCTCCTGTAGAAAGGAGAACAATACGGGTAAAAAGAAGCAGAGGCACAGTACACATCTCACCCTGTGTCAAGATTAATAGAGAGTTGGAATGAATACAGGCTCCTGGCAAAAAAAGTCATTATGTATTAATGCAAAGTAGAATTGAAAAGACTTCATTTTCCCTGGTGTGACAGTTGGGAATTCAGGTTTGAAAAGGGCATGGGCTCTAAAAATATTTCTGTATGTTCCTGATAATCCAGTTTTAAACTAATTCAGCTAAGTTATGTGAATGGTGATTATTTTTCCGAGAAAAGGGTGAAATCACAATTGTTCAATGGTGATTCACACATGCTGCAGTAGGGAGTATTACAGTAAAAGACAAATGAGATCTGTTTAAATGTTGATCATATGAGGATGAGCAGATGTTTAATGTGTCTAACCTGATGATTTCACCAATACTTATGTTAATATTTCTGCCAGCTCTGACAAGGCTTTGTTCTGACTGTAGTACTGAGCAAACTGCGCTCATGTTTGCTGAGATTATCTGCCTTTGTCAGGCATCTAATGAGCAAACTGGAAACTCAAACTCAACTGTGTGCACTGGAATGATACTAGAGGATATGCAAAAATAACTAAAACTTACTGTTTCAGGAAACATAAGACACAAATGTTTTAGTAGCTACTGAGTAACAAAATGGGAGTTTGAAGGTGAGGGCTTGCTATGTAGGGAAAGTTATTTGGATTTCCTCTCACTCACCGTGTCGAGAGACGCCGATGCTCGCAGGTCAGGCAGGAAGCCGACCTCCAACATCTGGAGCAGGAAGCTCTGGTCCTCGATGCCATACACTCGTTCCAGGAAGAGCACCATGGGGGCCTTGTGGTCCGGACAGAAACAGGCTGACATGTCGGGTTCTGTCACTGTGCCATCTGAAGGTTAAACACAAGTTTCCAGTTAATGTGCCATCTACAATCTTTGTAATTATTATTTCATTTAATCTGATACTTTTCCCGGTATTCCTGACTATTAAAGAGTATTTCATTAACAAAAGCTAATCTTTACATAAAGTGTTGAATTAGAGATGCATGATATGGATATTATTCAGCTGATACTTGCTTCTAATGGCTGGTACTGATAAGATAACCGATCATTTCACATTTTCATGTTTTAAAGAAGTTCATAATCTGTAGACACATGCACACCTGAGGATAAGGAAGGCTAGGATGTAGTGAGCAAATATTAATATTCCATAGCTCTGATTTAAGCAGATCCATTTAATATCACCATTATTAAAACAAATTAAAAACAAAGAACAGTTCTGACTCTTCAAATGTTCATTTACTTTTTCTAGTAAAGTACATAAAAAGCTGCTATTGCTAACTGCAATCATGTTGTCTTCCTCTAGAACTGTTAAAAACATCCACACCAGCAACAGATGCTGCGCTTGGTCAATGAAAGCATTTTGGCTCCTTATCAGCTGATAATTTATCGGCTAGAGTTTCATTATCAGAACAATAATAATATTAATTTCCAATAACGCCCAACAATTTATTGGGCCCAATACATATCGTGAATCCCTATACTGAATGATACATAATTTGAGCATAAAATGCAGAAACAAATAATATAAACAGTATGAAAAAGCATTACCAGTGTATTTAAGGTAAAAGTAAGGTAAGGTAAAATTCCAGGCATGATAAGCTGTGAAAAGCTATTACAAAGGCTAAATGAGTTCAGTCATTTATGACTCAGCTTGCTTTATTATTAGAAGAAAGAAGATTGGATATGAAGTTAATTTTCTGGTGTGATTGTTGCTGAAGATGACTTTTTTAGTTAAGATGATAACTACGCATAAAATCATGAAGGAAAGCACAAACTGAAACGGAGCTAGAAATACCATGTAGGCACAATTTTCCTCCCAAGCAGAAACACTGAGGGAGAAGTGAACAGATATTCACTCCTGAATGAAGCCTGGCTGCTCTGACACAGTCATTTTCATGATATACCTCCAGAGCTGAGATGATTTTCAAAGTGCAGAGATGTGAATTTATTTTAGTTGCCTTGATCTGGCAGTGTGGCTCACAGTACACAGCAGCCAAATTAACAGGTTTTTTTTTTCATATTTGTAGGCAGTAAAGTAATGTGTCATGTTGGTTCAGCAGGCAGCAGAGAAAATTAGATTCTGATATATTGTAGCTTGTGTTTGTATATTCGATTTAAATCAAAATGTTTTATCACAGTGTTGTGTGTAAGAGCATTTTCAGCCATTTTTCTGCATCAGTTGGATTACTTTCTGTCACATTTGGTTTCTTCCTCACTACATTTTCCGTTGTTGCACCTGGTTCAACTTGATTTGTTATCTGTTGTTATTCAACCATCAACATCTGCATGCATGACCACATATAGCAAACAAATAACAAACAGTCATCAAGACCAATTTACCTTTATTAAGCACAGGCATTTTGAGGGGGATGCTGATGATTCCCACCAGGTCTGTTGTGGGAACCAGAGAGCGCAGGATGGCCCGGATACGCAGCGCCTCACCTTTACCTGCATTGATCAGCTGTACGAGACATGAATAGAGGAAATATTCAACTCCCTGATTCATTCAGGTCATTATAGTGGCTCCTGTTATTGTATATAGCAGTGGTTCTCAACCTATTTTCCTTGAAGCCCCCTCTACTACTACTATATATGTGCCTCCAGTTCCACTCCAAATTTACTGACATCGTCACCCTTAACAAATAAAAAATTACAAATGCTTAAAGAAAATCCTCAATTTGAACAAAGTGATTCAGTGTATTAAATGAATTAGTCTTTGTTTATTAAATCAACTTTTCTTAATGAATATGTCATCAATTTTATCAACATGAATAAAGTGATGACGTCTTTATGGATTCACCCATACAGGGCAGATAACAATACAATCTTTTCTTTGCATCTTCTTAATTTACTATAATAGTATTAGAGTCAAAAAAGACATTTTGTTATCTTGGTTCAATAAATGTAATTTATGTTACTGTTAGATTGCTGCTAGACTGCCCTGTTAATAGAGAGCAGACTCTTGTATAAATTACATGTGTTATTATGACTGTAGTTATACAAGTGCAAATCTGATTTTGACAACCTCAGAGTACACAGATCCTTGGGCACCCCGTGTGACCTTTGGTGCCCACCTAAGAGGGACCCTGACCCCAGGTTGGGAACCACTGGTATAAAGGATTGTGATAACATGACAGCAAGTTTATTCATGATGAAAAAGCTCCTTACATGCATCTCCGGAGCACAGCGTCCCAGCAGGTCAATAAGAGCCGAGTAGAAGGACATGATGGCGTTGCCCATGTGAATAACTTCTCCTTCTTCCTCACCAGACCTGAAACACAATAACATTTGTTACACTGACAACTTTGAGATACTGTAAACCTCCCTAGTACTAAGAAACGCAGGAACCATAAACTTAACTCAACTAAATTCTACAAGGTAGTTTGAGAAGAAAATGGGCACCAGAGGAGCAATAGCTGGGCAACGCATTTATAACAGAGTTTTGGCACAATACATAATCTCCTTACAGGCCACTGTGTTATACATATTGATAATGACCAATTTCCCAGTCTCTCTCCTCACTTCATGCAATAATAACCTTTCCAATTACAATACAGCAAGTGAATAACAGCCTTTGCATACTGATGTGAGCAGACAAGACCCCAACACTTCCTATACAGCTTCCATTAATGTCAAGTCTGATATCTTCTTTTCTCTTTAACCTCTAACTAGGTAAATATCTCTGTATGACGTCTTTATATTTTAAAATGTCTCAGATTTGGTTGTTCATGACTAATTAAAACATGAAAGATTTCTGTCAATTGTTCAAGTAATTCCACCTGTTCCCATGAGTTTCTGTTTCTTTCTAAAAATGGATGCTGTATCTTGAAAAAGACAATATAATTAAAACAATCACTTAGTTTTAAAGATTCCAAGATTATTGAAAAGACTAAATAAAAAATAATCTGGGCAATTTTTAGATAAGATATACTTTTAATGTCCCTGTAAGGAAGTTAGTTCTGGACTCTGTCCTGTTGTTTCACAGAAGATTATATCATACATGCCGCATAGTAAAACATCCCAACAACACAACTTCATAACAATATATAACACTACTCCACTGGTTTTATTTTAGGACTGGATAATGCAAAAGATGGAGATGTTTTTGAACAATTAAAGTCCCCACTTCACTCAAAAATGTGTTCTGCTTCTTGTTACTTCACTTGGGTGTTTGAGCTTCACTGTACAGGATGATGGATGTGCAGAGTTTGACGCTAGAAGGCTTCACATTCATCTACTGTGCTCACCTTGAAAGCATGAGTTTGAGTTGTCAGATAGTTTGGAAGCCAATAACACGAGTGTGATGTGGAAACTTAAAACCTCCAAAGCACATACACTGACAGAGGGCTTAAACCATGTCTGGAGGGAAATATCAGTCTTAACTAAACTGGTTCATTATGTTTACAGTGTACAGTACATAGTGTCTAATCATGCATTTAATGTTTGTGTATATAATGTTTAATTTGTACAGTTGCATAGAGCTGGAGTGCTAAAACTCAAACTTGTGATGTTGTAGGGTATAAAGTGTGTAGCTGCTCCATAGACAATGAACTGGGAAAGATGTTATAGATGGCACTGAGGACACATGGGAATGCCCTGAATATACGGGTACATTTTCTGTTTCACTCCTGACAACACTACAATAGAATAAAAGAAACAAACATTCAGTGGGTCCATAAAATCAGTCTCCCATTCACTGTCTATGGGGCAGCTCCACCCTGTATACCCTATGGCATCACAAGTTTGAGACTCACTTCTTTGGTTTCTGTTTTTGAGAGACAAGCTCATTTTAGCAAATATTAATTGAACTCTCCTAGGCCATGGAAATAACATACAGGAATTCTTAATTTAGGGGGTGTTCCCCTTTAAGCATTCAGTGTTGTGAGGTTTACACTGCCTGGTTTAAGTTAATGTTTTTGGACTACTCAGTTTAAAACATTTGTTTGAAAAGTAATCAAATGTAATAAGTTACATAACTCGGATGAAGTAATTAAAATTGTTACATAACTTATTACATTTTTAACAGGGTAGCTATTATTCTGTAACCTATTACATTTCTTGGGGGCGGCAGTAGCTCAGTCTGTAAGGACTTGGGTTAGGACGCGGAAGTCACGGGTTCAAGACCCCCATGGACCAAGACCAACTGGTTGCTGGAGAGATGCCAGTTTACTTCTTGGGCACTGCCGAGGTGCCCCTGAGCAAGGCACCAAACCCCCAACTGCTCTGGGCGCTTGTCAGGAGCAGCCCCCTCACTCTGATATCTCTCCATTGACATGTATATGTACTCATGTACTGTGTGAACAACAGAGTGTAAAACTGAATTTCCCCACTGTGGGACTAATAAAGGAATATCTTTCTTTCTTTCTTTCTTTCTTTCTAAAATAACTTTCCCAACATTGTCAAATTCAAAGTGATACAGCGTTATTAAGAAGTGTAATAACTAAGAGCGCTCAGAGGGTTTTTAGTGTCTGATGATAAAGCTGATAACTGATAAATGCTGATAAATGCTGATCCACAGGCTTTTCAACCCCTGACTGGAACAAAAGGATGCAAGAAACTGGTGTGGATTCCCACCCAGCAGTAACCCCAGCGGGGTTCTTGGGCAGGTCCAGGGCAGGATCTTCAGAAATCTTGATGGCCTCCTTCATGGCGGCCAGCAGACCCTGACCTCCCTCTCCCCTCAGGGCGGGGCCGAAACACTCTGGACGCCTGATCAGCAGCTTTACCACCACGTTGGCATTTTCCTCCACACTCTCACCTGGTATACAAACAGCAGGGCACAGGACGGGCATTTACAGGTGGTGATTCAAGCTTCAGGTCAGACTCTGCTGTATTTATATCATGAGCTCAGTATGAAAGAGGACATACCATTGCAGAAGACGACGAACCTCAGGAAGGACAGGTAGCGCTCGCCCTCTATCGGGTTCCAGCCGAGATCTGGGTAACCTTTAGCAACCAGCATGGCACAACTCTGTAGACCACAACCTGCCAGGTACATCACCACCTACGCACAAACACACACACACACATTTCTGTTGCACTCCAGGGTATTATAATGGCACACTCTGTCTTTGACTGTCAGTGTCAGTAACAGTGACGGCTTGAAGGCATTCGCTGAGCCAGCTTATTCAAGTGGCACAAAATCATATTTCATTTTTCACCACGAAACTTGGGTGGCATGAGGTTTCTATTTCTGTCTGACTCACTTTCATCATACAAGGAGCTGTTATAAGAAAACTCAACGGTTAATAATGCAAAGGAATCTGCTGATCATTCGGCACTTCAAAATGTTTCAGTATTTCAGTCAGATATCAGAAAATACTGATCATTATCTGAAAGTCTAACATCTAAGGCATCAAGACATAATTAAATAACAGATAAATAATTAACTTTAATCTTACTGTCCTACTATATGTTCTTTTTGACTAAAATGTTGTTTCAGAGCACTTAAAGCTGCAGTTGGTAAGTTTGATAGAACATGATAAAAAGCTATTTTTATAAAACTGTCACTAAATCCTGACAGTAGTAAATGAGACAGGTAATCCATGAAAAACAACCATGTTTCTCTGTGTCCTCCTGTGCTCCTAATGGCACTTGCAAGATTTCACCACACCTGAAGAAAAACCAATCAGAGCCGAGCTGTCTACAGCAGCTGTTAATCACTGCTCATGAAACTTGCAAACTCGGATCAAACGGTCAAACTAGGCAGCGCTGATCAAAAATGAATCAATATTCTATTACCTATTTCTCGCCTCAAATTTTTCAGAAACATACTTTAGTGTACTGTTTACCTTAAATGGTGTAATTACAGTAAATTTCAGTCTCAATCATTTAGCTGCAGTCAAACGCATTTGTGTTGTGTGCTGAAGAAACAAACCTTTTCCAGATCAGGCTCCTCCAGAGCCAGAGCCAGGCCGTTGTTGTCCATCACTGAAGATGCTGCAACATCCAGCGGAGTGGAGCCACGCATAGCTTCAGAGGCTACACACACACACACACACACACACGCAGAGTTAAAAGCAATGAAAACTGTACATTTGTTCTGTACTAAACAACAGGGGGCAGTCTATCTACATATGCTTCTGTGGTATTCTCTATTCTCTCTCTTGCTGTTCAAAGTAGCAGGTAGTGCTTCATTAGAGATGACATTATAATATTAACAGATTATTCAAACACTTATACAATATTATTTCCAACTCTTACAAATCCAGCAGATTAAAACACACATTATTGCTAAAAGCTTTGAGAAAATGGCTCTGAACTTAAAGTGCACTTCAATCACTTCAATGCTATATTCAGTAATATCTGACATTCAATTAGAGCTGCAAACATAAAGCACATTTTCACAAATCATTGTAAACATATACCGAATATAAATGTATGTTTTATAGATTAACTGCATCACTTTTAACAGACATACTGTATGTATCTCCTATCTATTACAAAGAGAGTTATATTAGAGTATATCAAAATATACGATATATAACAGACCTATAAATGATAAATGATTGATAATTGTTAAATTTTGACATTTATTACATCCAACACACAACAAGATACAATATATTATATACATAAAGTATATCTGATACATCGCCAACCCTTACCACATGCACTTTTTAATACGCAACTTGAAAAGCACAGAAATAGTCCGATGTTGTGCTGATAATTAATTATAAGTTAATGAATCCTCTGTGACTCAATGTGTAAAAACACTTGCTGCCAACATAAATTGTTCCATTCCCATTGGGCACATAATCTGAACATTATTGTGCCCACTGCTGCATGGCAATTTAGATAAAAAAATTCAATAATTGGTTTATAGAAGAAGTCCCACAGTGGGGAAATTCAATTTACACTCTGTTTAACTCATAAATGGTACATGCAGACCTGAAACACACATACATGCATTAATGGAGAGATGTCAGAGTGAGGGGGCTGCTCCTGACAAGCGCCCAGAGCAGTTGGGGGTTTGGTGCCTTCTCAGGGGCACCTCGGCAGTGCCCAAGAGAACTGGCACCTCTCCAGCTACCAGTTCACACTCAGTTTTTGGTCCATGTCGGGACTTGAACCGGTGACCCTCCGGTTCCCAACCCAACTCCCTACAGACTGAGCTACTGCCGCCCCCATAATCATAAGTACAATATGTCCTTCATGCAGGCAAAGTGTAACAGAAGCAGAAAACACAAGGCAAGTCTCTTAACACCTTCACAGTGACAAATGTGATTTATGAGCAAGCAAATATCAAATGTTTCATGTTGGTCATAACAATCTGGTGTGTTTGCATTCATCTGTCCTCTCCACACACCATGTGAACCTCTCCTCTTTCACAGGCAGCAGCAACCAGAGCCCAGTGACTCATCAGACCTGCCCTGCATGACTAAATAACCCCGTCCCTCTTTCTCCTGCCTCCATCGCTGCCACTCTTCTCTCTCTATCAGCTGCCGCCTCTCCGCCCCTTCCACTCTCTGATTCCCCGTTGTAATGTGGGCGATAAGTTTGTGTCTGCACTTCAATAAACTGAAAAACCCTTCCAGCAAGAGGCAACTATTGGCTTCAGTGAACATTCTGCTTCATTTTGGGAGATGCAAAGGGCAGCTTTTCAGTTCCTGCAGTGTGGTAAATACTTGAAGAAATTCAAAATGTCAAGGAATCCATTTAATTTCTTTTCTCAACATTTCTCTCTCCCACTTTACCCTTTAACTCTCTCTCACCACCACTTCTTCCCCTTTGGAAAATCTTACATCTTTAAACTTCGAGGAATATAATACTATATAATACAATAAAATAACACAATAATATCAACCTCAGATATACACTGACTGTAATAGAAGAAAATGCTGCAAGGCAACTCTCAGAAGAGTAAGAATAATAAGAGACAAAGCCGTCTCTTTTTATGACCACCAGTACTTACCCAGCCCGACGCTGCTGTTCTCCAGCAGGTAGCTCAGGTGATCAAACATGGCTTTCTGGTTCTGGCGGCTGATACGACAGAAGTAGCATAAGAAACGACAACAGCTGGCCACCATCTTGGGGAAGGCAATCTCCTGCGGACAAACACGGAAACACAAATGTAAAGATGTGCTGAAGTCAAAGCAGACTGTTATTTCAATGTTTTAGTCAACTTTTTTTTCGCTAGAATAAATTGGAGCGCATACTTACTCCACGCCACAAAAGTTTGATAATGCCGAAGATCAGAGTAGGATAGAAATGTTATCATTATTAACCTTTAGTGGCGTAGAGTAAGTGTGTAGGTGTTGCTTTTTTCTTCACTGATGCTGTTTTCTGATACCCTTGCACCTATAATACATGACGTGCATATTATTTAGTCGCCTACAACTTTATTTCTATTGACATTTTCAGGCAAAAAGAAGCCGCTGACATGGGCAGCATTATACTTACAACCATTACATTTGCCACTGAAAGACATTTTTCCTGTACATCTTATAGGCATATTTACTGTATGCAGTCTATTTTCCAGTATTTTACATAGATATATCTTAGTGTTAAGGTAAAGGACAGTGTTGGCTGCAGCGCTTTCGGCTGTGGCTGTGGTGCTTTCTTGCTCTCAGCCAAGATTATTTTAAACAGATAATAATCCACAGCCATGTGTTTGTCAACTTTTTTTTTTTTTACATCTGGGTGACATGCAAATCAACCAATCAAAGAAATCCTATTTTTTTTCACTAGCAAGCCACAGACTGGATATAAGAAGTGGTTGTAGTCAGCTTGATGTTCCCCAGAAGGTTTGTGGACTGCCATACTGAAGCCTCAAGTTCAGCATCTTGTATTTTTCCACCATCTTGTTTATTTGCAACCAGAGTACAACCAAACACTGAATAATTTTTAGGCGACCAAAATGTGACAATTCATTTTCAGGAACTGAAAACACACTGTGAAAGGGTTAAAGGTGTAAGACGAACAGCTCCCACACCAAACAACGCCGTGGTAGCGACCTGTCAATCACAAGGTAGCCTCGCCATAAAGCACACCCTGCTTTATGGCCTATTTGACTCAAAATAAGATAAACTTACTAAATAAACATCAGGGTGTATAGAAGAAGACTTGAAACTAGCGATTAACCATAAACTCATGTTTACAATATTTAGTGAGGTAAAAAAATCAAGTGAGAAATAGGCTCATTTTCTCATAGACTTCTATACAGTCAGACTTCTTTTTGCAACCAGAGGAGTCGCCCCCTGCTGGATATTAGAAAGAATGCAGGTTTAAGGCACTTCTGCATTGGCTTCACTTTTCAGACCCTGGAGGTAGCCCACTGATTGGGCAAGCCTAAAAACCATTATATTGATCAGCCATTCATCCCGTCCCTGTTAATCCCTTTAGATACGTTGCCATTTTTCAGTAACAAAATATGGTATTAGTTTCTCTACAGGACCTTGAGTTGGTGGTCTGGCTTTCCCATATAACATTACACCTAATGTGAATCTGAAACTCTTAAATATTCTCAAAAATATCCCACATGAGCCAGCCTGACACTGTTAGGAGAGACAATAAAACATTATGAAGATGATGTCGAGCCTGTCCCCAAATAAACTGTTGCAAGAGCTCAGGTGGATTTTAATCTATTTTGATATCTCTGGAGGATGCAGACTCTTATATGCTTGGTTCTGATAAAAGCTAGTCAATAAATCAAATTTATTTTCTCTTCAGGACACTACGACTGGAAAGTCATTTTTACCTCTGAGCCCCTTTGCATATAATGCCGTTACCTCTGTATCATCCTCATTCTAGAGCAGATTCAGTTTAAAGTTAGCGGGAGCAGAAAAAAAAAAGAAAAATAAATTTTTTTCAATTAAAAGAAAAAAGAAAAATGCCAAAGGGAAAGAAAGAAAGGAGGGGGAGGGAAAATCACCCTACACTCTGTGATTTTCTGAGCTGTTCATATTTGCACTCATCATCAGACAAGTTGCCCCGACTGTTTAACTTTCAATCATGCCAAATGTTTCCTCTTCTACTAGCAGATTTATCACAGTTTTGGACAACAGTATCAAGTCTGAAAATGCTACCTGTGTGGTAACGCTGTGCACGATTCAATCAACACTTCATTCAAGTCTGGGTTGAAAAATACAAAACAAATTCTTAAACTTTTTTTATACTTAATTTAAACCTTGATTAAATTAAATGCATTGTAAAATACATATACTCAATATGCAACTGTAAGAGTAAATATTGCTAACCCTTTACACTTACAAGCTGCGGTAATGCCACTTTATATGGCCACAGTAAGTGGAGCGCACATATCAAGTGGCTGTAAACTGGTCTGGAATTTATGTCCGAGACAGCGTGATGAGACTGCCAGAGTCAGACATGAAGGCCTGAATGTCTCCCTGAGGTCTTCCTGTCTGAGTTTTAATTCATGCTTGGCACTGGACGTGGCATTAAATCACAACCATCTCTTTCAGCTTCTGTCAGCACTGCCCAAAAAGGACAGGCCTGAGAAGCCTCCCCCTCACCCCTCTCTCGCCCTCTTCTACCCTCTCTGTTACCCTTGTGGGCTTTCTGAGTATTAGGCTGTTGATCTTGGCTTACGTCCTCTTCTAAGGATACATTTGTTTTCCTGATACAACCAATTAAGCATAATTGGGTTATAACGGTTAGCCTCTGTCAGGGCTTTTCAATCTACCAGTACAAAACTCAGGATCCAAATCCATCCATCCACAACCGCTTATCCCATTAGGATCCCAGGTGACATTGGGTGAAGGCATGGGAAACCATGGACAGGTCGTCAGGGCACGTAGAGACAGACAACCATCCACGCTCATTTTCACACCTAAAAGCAATTTAGAGTCATCAATGAACCTACAGGTCTGTGGACTGTGGGAGGAATCTGGAGATTTTGGAGAAAACCCACGCTAACACGGGAACAAGCAAACTCCACACAGACGGGCCTCAAGCCCAAGCCACCGTGCAGCCCTCAGATCCAACTCAGAAACTAAAATTTTAATGAACATATTTGCGTACATTTTCCCTCACATCTAAAGAATGGTTCAGAAAACATAAATTAGAATTAGGTTCTGTTCAAAATGTTGCCCTGTGATGTTTTATCATAAGCAATCAAAAGTTATGTTTATATTCAGTGTTACTTACCAAAAACACTCTGTGTATCCTTGAAGACTAATGCTGCATTCACACCAAGCACGAAGCGAAAATTTTGCACAGCACGGTTACATATAAAGTCAATACAGAGATGCGAATACGGGTGAATTTGTGTGAAATTCACTCATTTACCTATTCGCACGAGTTGAAATTTTTCAACTGAGCGAAAAATTTGGACGACGCTCTTGCCAAAGTGTATTAGCATTGAGATTCTCCTCTGGTCGTCACTGACATCCTGATGTAGTTGAAACATAGATGGAGGCTAAAGGTATTGTAGGCATCCAGAGCTATGATAGTACCTCATATTTTAACAGAGACTGGACGAAACTCTGTGTATGAATGTACGTGTATAAACCACACGACTGTTTATGGTATAAACAAACAACATCGCTGCCGCATTTATGCTTAGATGACTTTATATTGAGCGTTAACGGAGCAGCTGCAGTGTTAGCCTGGCACTAAGGTGCAATGACACTTTATGTGAATACAGCTCAGCGAAAGCAAGCAACATGAATGAACACAAATTATCCCAGAGGTCTAACTTAGCATTGAGCCATTAGTTCCATTCGCATCATCCAGCGCAAATTCACGTCTATTTGCATCTTTGCATTGACTTTGTACGTGATTGTTATCCTGCAATCCTGCCAGGTTTACATCCATGTATACTTGCTAGCAGCCTTCTTCCTTCCTGCCTTTGTTGGCACATTGCTGCTGCTTTTAGAGGATTACTGGCAGCTGTAGATCAGTGGAATGGTGTGAAACCATTAGCAGGAATGTGTAACATGTCACCCACATATCTGTGTGAGTGAATGAATGCATGTATATATATGAACTGGGGATCCACCCAAATTTAAAAAAAAAAAAATAAAAAACAGCTCCTAAGTGCTACAAGAGGTCAAAAACTTCCCAGAGTACCTTCAAGTTTCTTACAAAGGTTCCCTAGTTTCTCAATCAGTTGTGAAAAGCTATAAATGCATTTTTATAACAGACTTTTAAGTTGGCATTTATAGGAGGTCTTTCCATGGCAACTGAGAAAGCCCAGTCTGCTGATGAGGACTGTCAAAAGCTCCAGAACAGCCGTCTAAGTGTATCTTGAGTTAAGATGGTTTGTCAGATATTTGCTTCACAGAAAGGGTTGTACTGACGATAGCTGAAAGTCCTAACAGGGCTTTAAATGTCAAAATATGGTCACGCCTTCGTACCTGTGACTTGTCTCCTCCCAGCACGTTGACCATGACCTCCATGACAGTCTCATGCATGCCCAACACTCTCATCAGGTTGGGATGCTGGTAGAAAACCTTGTTGTTCATGATGTCGCTGGGAACACAAGAAAGAAATTTGTAAGGGTTATGATGTATTTTATAGTAATCCCAACTTTTGGAGGCAATATACAGTACATTGGAAATACTGTGGAAATTTATGTATGCGTGCAATGATGCCTATTATCAACCATCATACTACTATATTATTAAAAAGTTGTGAGAGAAGTCACTGTGTTTAGTGCAACACATTGTCTTACCCGAGTCCGTCAATCATGAGTTTCTCCTCCTCCTTGCCCATGCGAACTGACAACAGAGACCTGATTTGACCAAGAGACACCAGCAGGTTGACAGCATCCTGCACGGATGCAGCACTGATGGTGTAGGATTTCTTCATGGCCCGGAGCAGCTCCCCGATGCCGTCATACTGCCTCCTTAGTAGGCTGAACATCACTCTGACCAGCTCCGGGTCCTGGATGTGAGACTCCTGAGCCCAACTGGTTATGGTCTGGGATATCAGCTCCTTCAGGTTGGCTGGAGAGGTGACAAATCAACATCCACACAGTTAATAATAGTATAGAGGTAGTGAGGTTAGTGCAACTTTTCTATCAGAGCCCAATGGTTTACCATTCAATGTCAGGTGGAAACACTGCCATGGAGAGTTGTTTATGGGCTTGTGTCCATTTGGCATTTTTTTTTTCCTGAGCGCAAGCATCTTTTTTTTTAAATTGTTCTAAGAGGAGAAAATGTATGCATCTAGAGAAAAAGTGTCTTTTTTTGCAACGCTCCACCTTATTTTGTGCAGCTGCTCGGTGCTGCTTTCCAGGCAACCAATCATCCGGTGAGACTCATCACCATGGTTACTAAGAAAATGGAGGAGAAGCTTGTTTTGGTCATATCAGTCTATCCAGAGCTTTATGAAATGTCAGACAGATATTATCATCACAAAGGCTGAGAAGTCTTTTTACGGGACCTGATCGGTTGGTCTGATTTTTTTCTGGTGAGTGTTGTTCTTTTACCACCATACATGTTGTAAGCTTGTTAGCTGTACAACTCTCTGTTAATGTAGTTTTAAGTTAATTCTTCCTCCATCTCTAACCAACTGGAGCTCACCGGAGATAGTAGGAGGTAAAATAAAGTGCTGAGAGCAGACAGCAACTCTGGTCAGTTCTGTGGCTTATAAAGTGCCTTATACGTAATAATGTGCTGTGCCAGATTTACAAGCACAGTGTCCAGTGGTACAAGCACAATGAAGTAATGCTACTGGGCTTGGGGTCCATTGTGTTTATGCTTACTGAAGCTATGTCAAGGTTCTGTAGCTGGGTTATTTTATCTTATGAATGAATCATGAATCACACATACACACACATAAAGGTAAAACATAATTTCAGAGGACTATAACAGTGAGGATATGAAATATAGAATTACTATGTTGGACAACAGCCTCTCTCTTCAGCGCCATACTGGCCGGTTTATACCTATTAGAATGCAAAGTCCAGCAACCAGAAGATAAATTGTAAAATCACTGTATGAAAACAAAATGCTGAGGTCAGCTCATACTGTAATATCTGCTCCATGTGCTGCATCAGGAATGCAATTTAACACCTTCAAACACTGGTTCACAGTATTTTAGCTCAGTTTTAACAGACAAACAACAACATATTATTCATCCCACAATTCAGGGACAATGTTAGCACAAGTCTGTGTATGTTTTCCATTTCAGTATTCAGTATTATTATTACGTTTTGTGGTATAACAGCTGTGCCTTTTTGGCTATTTCAGAGGACGTTTTTGACGAAGACTACAAGCAAAACAACTGCTTCATTAGCAATGTACAAATCATTGCAAAGTTTAGTTTAGTTCAGAAATATGAGTCAAGCAGAATTATAATTATGTCATTCTTTAATATCATCTCAGAGGTAAAGAAAGATCAGGTACACGTCTATAGGGTTTGCTATGCCTTTACCATAACCCTTGCCTTTATGTATACTGATGATGTCATTTATTTAGTACATCGGTGTACTTTGAAGTAATATCTGACAGGTTTCACACCTTAAGTCTGAAAATGCAGTTTATCTAAATGAAACATCCTGGTAAACCTGGTGTCCATATATCAACCTAGGATATATGGATGTTTCATATACAATATGAGGCAGTAAATCTCTACCTACATTCACTGTCTAAATATATTTCTAATTTGTATTGCTCCCTTGGCTCCCCTCTTCCCACCAATGAAAATCTTTACTCATCATTGAGCAAACCTTGACTCCAAAATGTTGGGGTTGCAAGATTTTTTTTTCAAGAAAAATGTAGTTACTAAAATAGCTACTGCTACTCTCAACCTTTTTCTTCCTGCAGTAAGTTGACTTCTAAAAGGTTAGGGTATAAATGACTTTTTTATCCTTCAAACTTTTGGCTCCTTGGGAGAAAATGTCTTTCAGAAAATTGTTTCAAGGACTTGTTTCAAGAAACACCGATAGGCTCCGTTCCCCAGACACTTCAGAAAGGTTTTTCATAAATAAAAACAAAAAAAAACAAGAAATAATATGTCTCTACCTCATGCATTTATAGTAGAGCACAACATACAAGATAACTATATTGAGAAAAAAGGTGTTAAGTCTGTGTGATCCTTTGAAACTTTGTTTTAAGGTCTCATCAACCTTTAATCTCACAGACAAGCAACAATAAAACTGGGCACAACTACAGAGGAACTCAGTGAACTGTAGTGATAAATGACAAAGCTGAAGCTAGAAAGCCGCACCTCTCCAAATGACAGCGTTGTTATTCCAAAGGCATTGCTGAACTTTGAGTGTTTAAGTCAAACAGAACAACATCTGTGGCAAACAAAGGGTCATATTCAAGCAGAATCCTAATGAGAGGGGTGAGAAATACAAAGCGAGAGAGAGGGAGGGAGCCAGCTGCCCTGAAGGTGAATGTCTCGCAGATTCACATCTGCTCTGTATCGTCTCAAACAGCAGCTCACATGGGAGTCATCCCTAACACAATAAACTACCCTGTCTGCAAGCTAATCACACTACATACACTCAATATGGTGCTATTTATAAAAATGTTTCACTGCTGCTCCGAGATGTGTTTTCAGCACAGACCAAACACGGAGTTAGCCTGTTAGCACTGTGAATTGTAGCTTTTACAAAATATCAAAGCTGTCATTTGGATCTATTAATTTTTCTAAATACATTTAATGTAGCATGAATATAGACTATGGCGTTCCATGTTCCAAATGTGTTTATTTCCTGTTGCGTTGTACAATGGCATAAGTTGACAGGAAGTAAACATGGACCCAAGCTGTTGCCTAGTAACGCAATACCATTGAAAAGGTCTGTACAGTACATGTGCAGCCCATAAAGATCTATTTTGTGAATTATATTGGAAAAAATGCTCTCAATTTACTTTTATCTTTTGCTGATTTTTATTCCAAAGCCTTCATCAAATAGTTTGATTTTGCAGTTATTCAGATTTTACAGTAGGAAGCATAATGCTACATTCACAGACATTTAAATGTTTAAAACATTTGTATAATAGACATCGACGAGGAGCAGTTCCCTCATCCATCATTTAATCTGCCTACTTCAATTGAATCTTTATCTGATGTAGAAAAGGTGATGCGGGTCTTTCAGAATCATCTTGAATCAAATCATCTGTCCACTTATGAAATTTTTAAATAGTGCACGCTGGGTGTGGGAGGCTAGAGTAAGGTATTAAAATTTATAGCAGAGAGTCTTGCCGTGGCTGTCCATCAGTCTTCTATTATTTGAAACAGAACATATTCATGCTTTCAGTAAAGGGCAGTAGGATATAATGTTGGAACCATTGGCTCAGATACAGGAATTTGGCTCAGGACACCCAGCTGAGGAATTGTAGCTTTCTGCCTCGTAGCTTTTATTCACTGACAAATAAAGTGAACGTAGCTGTCTGCTACAACTACGTTCATAGCTTTAATACCACCAACAACCCCACACTCACTGCCGCCACACACACACACGGCCTGTCGGAAACTCACTGCAGTTACGCTACAGCAGGCACGAAGCCAGCTGCTAACATAGCACAAACACAACATGCATCCCTGTTTGTCGGACAATCTCTAAAGTTAAGCCGGGGCGACAGAGTCTCGGTATGCCGGCCAGACACACAGCTGACAACCTGCTAAACTAAACTAAATGTGTTGTGGAGACATTTACTGGGAAAGTGGCTGCATGTCTGCGACACTACACACAGCACCGTGGTTGCTACAGTAGTTCTCCTGACAGTGAACTGTTGACTGCACCCGGGGCAAGACTGCATCCGAGGCAAAAATCTTGTTTGTTAACTGTCAATAATTGGTTAACAAGGGTCAATTATCGGTTAAGTTTTTATTTTCAAAATTAGCATCCCAGAAGAAATCCTGTGTAACATCAAGATGAAAGTTAAAATGATAAAAGCTAGTCTGCATGATCGTAGGAAAATAGGATCCAAGTATCCTCCAATGTCCGAAGACTTTACAAATATGGGTTTGTAGTGTTTTTTACCTCTTCTTTCTAAAATGGTAAATCTGTTGTGAGACGTTGAACGTTCTTATGTGGTTTTGACAGTGCACTTCAGATGTTAAACTCTCTGCATCTGATCCTTAATCTCTTAGACTACCAGTGCATCTGAATAATTAACAGTTTCACAACAACATTGCGCTATGAGTTGTTCAGAGTTACTTACTGGGAGCAGCCTGTTCCTTCTCTGTGGGTTCCTCCTCGGTCTTCTGAGGTGGACCTTTGATCTTGTAGAGCAAAGCGAGGAGACGGCCTTTTATCGACGTGTCCTGCTCTTCCTCTTCCTCCTCCACAGGAATTCCTTCGACGGGAGACACATTTCTGTCAGAAACTCAACATTTTGTGTCAAGTGCTTAAAATGTGTACAAAGTTAGTGGTACTGGCCTCAAGTGCAACTATGTCCAAAAAGGCTAAGTACGTGAAGACACCAATATGTTGGTGTTTTATTATTTCTGATACCAGATCAGACTAAGGTCAATGGGAATGGTCGGCTCCACTTCACACCAGGCACAGGACAAGTGCTGATGACATCCCAGAACCTTTGCCTTTTTTTAGATGAAGATCTAGAAGAATACTTTTGTGTGGGAAGATATCTACACTGAGTCTTAAGTATATATTAAGTATTAAAGGCATACTTTGTCACTTATGACTGACTAGAAGATTTCCGCGGAGCGATTACTTGTATGAATCTATACATTTTTTTAGGAAAATCAACAGTATTAGTATTATCAACTGTTCACTTCTGTGCAGCTATGTTAAAAGGAGCTAAGGGAGCAGTTGGACTCTACCACAGTGCAGTCTCAGTTCTTCGTGGAAGGAGTTGAGTTCATCCTGGATCTCCTCGGGACAGGGACAGTCCTCTCCTGCACTGAAATTCAACAGGATGTTGATCTGTAGAAAACAGAGAAACACAACTATGTGGTTAGAAGCAGAGAGTGGTGGAGGGAATATAAAAATGTGTTTTTGAGAGAAGGAGGGACAAGGCAAAGGGAGGAGAGTTAAGTAAAGAATGCATAAAAGGAGGATGGCGTACAGAGGACATAGCACCGTTAGCGCTCACATGGACAATTCAGATAGCATCTCTGATCAATGCAGAGAGAAATAGTCTGAAGCATTTCAATTCTAGTGATAAATAAGAACTAAAACCTTTTAAGCATGTCTTAATGACATGATTTAAAAATGGCTTCAATAATAAATTATTCTAAATCTGCAAATCTACAAATCTGCTGTGTTTGCTGTACTGTATATCACAAGCTAACAGACTAAATATACATGAGCAGCTTCCTTGGACTAAGCAAATGCAGAGTCCAGCTTTGGCTATTTCGATGTCTATTCCTGGAGGGGCTTTTTAATAAACCATGGGAGGAATATTTCCTACAATATAAACCCACCGCTGACCACCACTACACTACTGTACTTATATTTCAGGCATCAGAGTGTAGCTGTAGGCATGCGCTTATCTGCGAGGTTTTGTAACTCAGAAGAAGTGCAATGAAAGTCTTTGAACATGAAAGCTTAGAAAAATTTTGGCACTGCTGTGTTGTATGCAAGAACTCTACTCGGCATAAAAGCAAATGAGGTGAAGACAAACAGAAAAGAAACGACTGTGACTTTGTGGCTAATGGGCAGGAAGAATAATGCTGTACCCCCCCTCTCGTCCTCTCTACTCTGGCTCTAAGACACGCTGAAAGGGATATAGATGTTAAATGGGACCCACTCATTAGCTCCAAAGATCTGAGCCCCTGGCACTTCAGTGTTGCTGACGTAGTTATCACACACTGGGCTGAAAAACACTGAAAGCATGTGGTGTAAGGAAGAAGTGAGATCCCTGAATACACTTTTGCGTTATAGGATCAAGATCAAATACTTCATCACTGGGGCTCCACAAATATTTCTACTGCCTCTGTCAATGCTTTTATATTTTAAAATGTTAGAAACCACACCGAGTTTTCAACAGTAGAACAGAGGAATCCATTGTTTCTGAGTTACATGATAATATCAGTGCAAGCTGTCCCAGCTATTTCCTATATGTCCAGTATTTATGGTGCATATTAGCAGAGCTAGACCAATATATTGAAGGTTATTCATTACAAAAGTGATGATGATTAAATCCCAATTATGGTCCTTATGAAAAGGAGCTGTTACCAGAGTAACAGCCAATGTGGATACAAATAAACAATAAGGGTGACAGTCCAGTCTGCCCCCAGACTGACCGTTGCCTTGATGGCACGGCACAACGAAACCTGACCTGACCTCTCAAAAGTGAAAAAGGCTGATTGCTTCAACATCTGTTGTGAGTGTGAATAAACCGTCAGGGGGATTATTTTGATCTGAAAGTTTCAGATAGCACAGACTGCCCTGCCTGCTCCGAGCATCCATGCCCTAGTCAAACCAAAGTATTTTTGTAAACATTCTGGGGCTTTTTGCACTAAATCGTGCTTTCTACAGTTTTCATACTATGCATGCTGACCGGTAAACTTGAACACAGTACAATTGTATCTCCCCCTTTGGGAGCAATAACAATTTTCTACTCTTAAAGCCGTTTAACTCACTCAAAGTTCACTTTAGCCTCACATATGGGCCAATTTACCCTTAGAGAATACCAGCTGGAAATAAAATTATGGAACAACCGAAAACTAAAAAGGCACTCAGAACTACAAAACCCCCTGCTCCAGTCTCTGCTTCTGACTCAGTCAAGGTCCACTATTATTCCAAATAATAGTGGAATATTAGTGTGCATGTAAACATAGTCTATGACAAATCTAGGGTTGAAGAAACTCAAATATCACAGCATTAATGCCGCAATATCAATCGACAATAGCAACAATATTGAAGGGTTGACCACTGATGCTTTCACAAAATATTTACATAATGATATTTTTGATAAATAATAATCTGTAATGTGGATATAATGACTAAGTGAATAAAGGCAAATAATAGAAGAACTAGAACAGTCTGGAAAGTTCAGAAAATTACATCAATTTACAATAAAGCAGCTTTTAAAACCAGGCTACACACATATTACAATATCCAAAATCTAAGGCCATATCTAGTCTCATATCCTGATATTGATATAATATTGATGTATGTTGCCCAGGCCGAAATGGACCAAAGTCAGATGCAGAGACTGAGGCACGGGGTTTTGATAAGGGTCACGTATACAGCATAATCCAAATTAGGCCTTAATCTAAATGTAGCATTTTCCGATTAAGATGTAGGATATGCAGATATTATTCAGGTTTTAGGAGCATTCTTTGGAAACGTGTAAAGCACATTGAAAAGATACGTCTCAACTGGGTTTTTTTCTGCAGTTTGCCACACACAGCTGGTTCTTGTGAATAGCCATGAAAAGAACAGCTTTTACAAAACTTTCATTTTCATTAACCATGTAAACAGCTTAGTCTAAATTGATTGTATATTTTTCAGAATACAGACAAAAAATAGAATATTTTGTAAATATAAACATAGTCTTTGATTATTTCTCACCCCCAAAGCTCACGTTATCATTTTGTTTTTGCTCCAATATAATACCTTGAACCACCTTGAAGATAAATTACATCTCAAACAGGATGTAAACACTGTTTGGTCCACTGCACCTGCTCGTGTGGGGGTGACCGAAACTCTTTAGTCTTCTTGGCGGTGACGGCGGCGGACATGTTGAGCGCCAGCATCAGCTCATTGTAGCGGAACTTCTGGTTGTACTGCAGCTTGGACACGAAGCTGTCAGAGAAGGAGACGATGGATTCGATGCGGTGCTTCAGCTCACAGTCACAGAAGTAGTGCAGCAGCTCACACATCTGAGGAGAAGACAATAACTCAGCAAGGATGGCAAGAACATGGAGAACATTTACAAGTTTCTCTCTCTCGGTGTCTGCATTGTTTGATGTGCTTCTTAAATAAGATCATTTTCATACAAACTGACTGAACGTTTTCTGTATGTTAAACAGAGAGAAACCTCACATATTATGGCCATTTCCAAGAGATTATCTGCCTCCTCCTTCATAACGCAAAGATCAAAGCTGTTTACAGCATTGTGGACTTTGCCATTGATGAGAAAATTCTTATTCATCCATTGCCTTCCTTTGCACTCATGCAGTCCCTTCTCAGTGCAACATAAATCATAAAAACTCAGAATTGCTGACAAACGAGGAACTAGCGTACCAAATCAGTTCAAGGCAAATAAGATGGGGAATTGAATTAAATCCTTGGAATATTAATTGATGAACTTATCTTTCTGCAGCTATTTCCAATCTCCCATTTAATCGCTGAAATGAGTGGGCATGTTTTTATGATCACCTGGCGTTTGACAGACTCAGGCAGTGACTTCTCCAGCAGACCTTTAACCAGCGGTTTACTCTCCTTTGTCTCCTCTTCTCCCGCCTCCACAGCTTTCTCCTCATTCTTGCTCACTTCCTCCTTCTCTCCCGGCACAGCCACCTCATCCCCCTTGGCTTCCTCGCCCTCCTTTGCCTCTCCGAACACGTTGGGGTCAATCAGGAGGAGAATCATTCTCACCTCCTCGCTGGTTAGGACTCCCATGATTAACAGTGTTCCAATCAACTTCAGGATGGGGACAAACTGGTACTCGACGCTGCCGCCTACTGGGTCTCGGATGTGCACACCGCCGCCCTGCACAGCCTCGGTGAGCATGCTGATGGCTTTCTCTTTCAGGCTGCCAAGAGGGATCTGGGGGCTGTAGAGGTGCTGCTGGCGCTTTGTGCTGATGATGCCGACGGCGGAGAAGTTGACCCGAGGTTTGAGGGAGGTGCTTAGACCCACGCCAGGCAGCGAGTGGCGCTTGGACTCATCAGGGAAAAGCTTGATGGAGCGAGTCTCATCCGTCACAGGGATGATGAACTCGTTGTTCATCATTAACCGAGCCTCCTTTGCTGTCTCAAGATGGATGCTGGCAATGAGGAGAAGAATCAGTTCAATCATTGCACACCTGGAGGCACTGGCCATTATACTTATCAGGAAATAACCATTTGGTATTTTAGGTCCATAAATATCTTTTCACAAGTGGTGTAAATGTGAAAATGGTAAGATTTATACTGCCCCACAACACAGAATTACCACAATAGATCTGTGGGTTGCTGATCGATGCTAGTGAGTCAGCAATTACCAGACTCACTGCTGAGATGCTGAGTTGTCAAACACATAATCACAGTTTTGAAAACAACACTCCCCACCCACAGAGATGTTACCACCCTCCACTTAAACTTGCCTGTTCAGTGATAATGGAGGTGAGCACGATGTCTCGAAAGTAGCAGGTGAAATTCACAAAGTATGATTTAACCTTATTACATCTGTCTGTGGTTTATTGACATTATGTGAAGAAAAAGGGAGACTCAATTACGCTGAATTACACAGAGGCAGTTACAAGATTTATGATGACAAATTTACTTTGTGCTCTTATGTGAGGATCCATCACGTTAACAGCAAATGGTGCTGGAGTTGATGTTGTATTAAGTTACAACTCTTTCATTGTTCATCATTAGATTCTCTGATGAGTGAAAATTAGGACTGTCAACCATTTAAAATAGCTAAATGTGATTAATCACACATTCTTCATCTGTTGAGAGTGTACCTCAAATGGGGACTTTGTCAAGTATATTCTCATCAACATGGGAGTGGACAAATATGCCTACTTTATTTATTATCAGAAATCAACTGACAGCATAAAACAATGACAAATATTGTCCAGAAACCCTCACAGGTACAGTGTTAAAAATATTGTCAGATCATAACATGGTGAACTGCAGCCCAACAGGCAACAACAGCTGTCAGTGTGTCAGTGTGCTGACTTGACTATGACTTGCCCCAACCTGCATGTGATTATCATAAAGTGTCATGTCTGTAAAGGGGAGACTGGTGGGTAACCAGAGAACCCATTTACATTCACATATCCTGAGGTCAGAGGTCAAGGGACCCCTCTGAAAATGGCCATGCTAGATTTTAGGATTTAAGTTTGGAGTGTTATTCAGTCTCCTTCTTGATAAGCAATTATGACACTAGTGAATGTTACCAATGGATTCCTCATGTTTTTGTTAGTTTCATATGTTAACAGTATCTTCACTTCAAATATGTGGCAATAAAAGGAATTTGCATTATTACATTATTCTTGCCGAAGTTTGACAGCCCTAGTAAAAAAAAAAAAAACTTCTTTTCTGTGCATCAAAGTTCGGGTTAAATTTTCAATTTGTACCACTGACAGTAGCATTTATGATATTCTCCACTAAAATTTCTCAAGACAAAAAAGCCAACTTCCTAACCACAGGAAGGTAAAAGAGAATAACAATAAAAAAAATTTTAAAAAGCTAAATAAAATCTGAGAATGTTATATTTAAACCAACTGCAAACACCATACCTGATAAGGACGTTGTAGAAGCCCTCCCTCAGCATGCCAGACAGATACTGGTTGTCGATGGTGTAGAGGAGCTGCGATTGGTCCAGGTGGCTGCAGAGGGCGTGAGCAACGCGGGTGTTTCCCAGGGCACAGAGGGCACAGTACAGCTTCAGTGTGTGGTAGTGGAACTTTCTCAGGTCTTCATGCTCAGATAACTCCAGGATGTCCAAACACCTAAGAGAAAGCAGGAAAACAATTAGAGAACCAATTACACAGCAGCAGTACATACTGGGTGGCAAACAAGACAATCATTGTTTTTACCGAAGTGGGCGATATATAATAATAGATGCTGTGAGAACGTATACCACCCGAACACCATGGCACTGTAACTATCCCTTTTAACGTGTCTTGGTGTATTTGGTCTTTGTGGCCAGTACTGGATTTCATTTTATCTGCAACAATGTGAGAAAGTTTCTTGATCTGTCGAGTATTTAATTCTCTTAATTAGACCAAAACAGACATAGCCATCTGGTTATTTATCCAAAAAAATAGCTGACAGAACAATCTTCACTGAAGGTCTTTTTTTTTATTAAAGTTACTATTTAATGATCAAGGAAATGGTAAATGGACTTGTATTTATATAGCACATTTCTAGTCATCCGACCTGTCAAAGCGCTTTACACTACATGTCGGCATTCATCCATTCACTCACATATTCATAAATTGATGGCAGGGGCTGCCATGCAAGGTCCAACTCTGCCCATCAGGATCTAATGTAAATACTCAAACGACCTGCTCTATCTTGAGCCAGTCACCCCCGTATGTTATCCATATCGCTCACTCCTAAGATAAAAAAACTAACTCCACAAATGCTGGCATAGTGTTTCTAACTGTGCCTTCTCATAAAGTTTAAACGCACTCTGATTGCAATTGAAAGCGAGAGAAACTTTCAGTTGACAAATGGGGTCCTAAGATTAACAACTTAGCACCATTTGTGTGAGGCAGAGACTATTAATCATCTACTATGGTGTAAAATACTGTGCTTATATATTCAACAATATATTCAATGTTAATCATGCCTCTAGTATGGCTGAGCTTTTTTTTTCTAAATGCTGTAAATACAACATAAAGCATGTCAGCAATAAACTATTTTTGCTACTGCTATCTACGTATATGTCCTGCTTGTCTGCAATGTTGTCACAACTGCTTCTACTGCTTTTGCTGAGCCAAGGGCAACAGATGTCTTTTGGCTACCTGGCATTTTTTATACCATGTGTATTTATTAATTTGAACTGTCCCTTGTCAAATAAACTGAACTAAACATAGCACAGTATGTCTGAACTAGTCATGTACAGCTTGTGAAGTTGTTTACAGTATCTGTTCTAAGCCTACATCACATCCTTGTAGCGCACCTGTTCTCCTCGGGTATATGTACGGCCAACATCTCTAGGGGCTCCAGACACTGGACCACCCAGCCGTGCCTCTCGCTGACCCGAGCGGTCTCCACGTTGAGGAAGGTGTTCGGCATCCGGCTCCACAGCACGGCCACGATGGTCTGCACATCCAAACGCGGCGGGCACTGCGGCACCGGGTTCCTGTGCTCACTCTTAAATATGGCAGACGAGAGTGGCATCGCATCCTGGGAGCAGAGGGAGGAAGTAATACGAAAGAAGAAAGATAATATTAATTGAAGGAAACCAGTATTTATAATGAATGCACCATGTGCTTTAGATTTTCATATTATATATTAAAATCTTATATATTTAGAATCTAAAAACACTACTAAGTGATTTAAATCTGTGGAGCCTTCAGTGGAGACCCTGAGGGATCCTTGAGCAAAATAAAGAATTGTTATCTTAACATTTCATCAATTATTATCCTTACATCTTCCAAAATATACTGTATATAAATGTGTTTTTTTACTTGAGTTTAATTCTAACTGCCACTATTTCAAGTGCAGAAAGAGCTAAATAATTAATGACAGTAACAACCTTCAACGTGGGTCACAGAGTTACAAATTGGGTCAGTTGTGTGTGACTATTTGAGGATGAGAGACATTAAAAATCAAACTGTTCTACACATGTCAATCTATGAATTACTGTAAATGAGTTTGAAGTAGTAAATGAGGAAGATTAAAAATCTCTCTGGTTTATTTTTGTTCTGGCAATAGCAACTATTACTACTACACATCACATCGCGTCCAAGCATTGAATATAGTTAGACTTGAAAAGAGATGAACCTTGATCTTGACAAATTCGAACTGGAAGAGGTTCGCACTGGTGGGGCGTACGAACACAGCTGGGAACAGCTTGGTATTTGGCTCCACCTGAAAATAAACAAAATTCAGTCATCGACATCATGGATTTAATAGTTTAGCTTCATTAGATTTAATAATGCACCACAATGAAACAAAAGTCAGATCTGTCCTGAACTAGCCCCTTAGTTCTGATGCTCTTTCTAGTGTCAGAAGGCTTTTAACCTCTAATCTCATGGATTAGCTGGCGTTTTAAATTTCAGCTCACTGAGTTCATCAGTTGGTGTGCTGATGACAGCCATCAGAGACAAACGATAAATACAAAGCGAGAGGAAAAACAACTGAAGCCACAACAGGACAAGAAGCTTTTCATCAAGTTAAGCCTCTCGATTCCCTCACAAGCCTTTTTATAAATGCCATTTCACGTCTGAATCAAGGACTGGAAATAAGAGAGAAAGTCAGGTATTCAATATGATTTGTTAAAAGCCTGAAATCTGGGGGGCTAGACGAGGATTAGCGAACAGATGTCTGTCTTTGTTAAGACTCTGGTGTTGAAAACAGATGAGAATTCAACTGTGTAATTTCCTAACTGCCTTTCTGCAGGTTTAATTTACTGCAGTGCAAATTTGTTTACGTTTCCTAAAGTGAAGATAGAAGAGGGTGTGCGGGAAATATAAATAAGTCTGAGTTCCATCATCCCAAAGATTTATTATGACAAAAACACTTCTCAGTCTCTGAATGTAATGGTTATGGAGCTGAATGTTGCAGTGTAATAACCCAAATTTCAATCATAGTAACCCTTTTCTCCAGATGGATTGGACAATAAGAACTGTGTGCCAGCTCTTAGAAACACAGAGGATAATACTGTATATGTACCACAGGAGAGAGAAATAATGACATACCCCCACTGAAAATTATGAGGCAGACTGTCCTTGTGCGTTAGACCTCTACACCCCACTACCCTGCTATTATCCTTCTTCACCTGATACGTTGTGGACAGCTCCTTGCCGTTGGCAGTGAAAGACACGAGGCCAGTGGCGAGGTCGATCAAACAGCCAATCTCCAGGTCCGAGCTGGCGCGGCTGGACGAAGCTGGGCCGACGGCGTCCGCGCCACACACCATGTAGCAGTTGCTCCTCTGGACACTGCAGCAGCAACAAGAGCAGCAGAAAATGAGCGCGGCATGCATAAATCCACAAGAACATAAACAACCACGGGACAGCGAAAACGACTGAAGAAGAACTAACTTGTGCACAATATCTTTTTGTTATGTGACACATTCATCGATCTGTGTTGACTTGTGACGGCTGCCTCATTCATATTCATTCTGTAGCACACAGAAGCGCTCCTCCATTTACTCCACTGCATACTGAGGGAGCATGGAAAAAAGGTAATAAAAGATAAATCAATATGTTTTCGGCTCTACAGATGAAGACGCAGCACCATTCCAAGGTCAAATTACGGCTTATCAATAATTTAGAAGGGTAAGCTCACCATACTGGTTAAAATTTGTAAGTGATTTATATATAAAGGTAGAATGGGGAAATGATGATGTGATGATCTATCATACCTCCTACATCTTTGCCTTCTTTACATCGAGCATCACAATGGATAAAAAATCTTGGACTACATTGTGTTATCTTTAACACTTTTGTAGATGTGTCTGCTTTGATGCCTTCCCTCATTACAAATGAATTAAACTAAAACACTGCAAATCAACAGCGGTATCTAACTATACTATCACGCTGAGCAGGTGTGTTGCTGGGGACCCCATGGAGTGCTTTGTCAAATTTGGTGCAATTTGGACATGCAATATAATAAATATTAATACAATTTGAATAAAACAAACACAAGCGCTTCAGGGCTCTTTAGACTGAGACAAGCATGTCGTCTGTGCCGGATATACTAACATTATATCCAGGCTTTTCTTCCATCCCTGGAGTAAATGTGAGCAGCCAACTGGACACAGAGCTGAATCAGAGTGTATTTCACCAGTGTGACCATGAGTAATCCAGTAATGTTTAGCCATGGGTGTGTTTTACCTCTGTGAATAAGACTGTATTTCCCCAGTGTCTGATGTGATACTAACTTACAACACTAACAACATTAGTGCCAGAAAAATACCCCTGCTAATTAAATCCATGCTCTACTTTATAACCAACGTGGTTGTGTCAAAGCAAGCACGTTACAACTGGGAATATGTGCTCATTTAAATGAATTTGCTAATTGGACAGAGCCTGTGAAATATCAGGGTAAAAGTTAATGTCCAAAATACTTCTGTCTTTTCTTGCAATAGTTTTTCATCAGCCAGAAGTGCAGTCGATCACAATAGTGTTTCGTTCCCATCAATACATGTCTCAGCTTCTTACAGCGCTGCCCTACTATGATGGATAAATTTAGTGAATTCTGCTTTGAACTTGACCTGTGGCACCATGTGGCATGTCGCAAATGAGTGGAGAAGGTATTGAAAGGAAAGAAAATTCATTTCTGAGATGATATTTCACTCAGTGTCCTTAGGGAATCTGTACAGAGCGGGATTCACACTGTGACCCTTAAACAATGTTGAATGACCTTCCCTAAATTACTATAAGGTGGCACATTTTTGAGATTCACAGATACTCCCTGATTTCCTCAGAGAATCCAGCAAATCTCCCTGTTGACATTACACCTCTCTATGTTTCATAAACTCCAGATATTAAAAAAAAAAAAAAAAACAATAGGAAGCTTGCCTCTCGTGGACCCGGCCCCTCTCGTCTCCCAGGGTGACGGTGACTGTCCGTGTCTTGCTGAGACTGAAGTTCTTGCTGTAGTAATGATAGTCCGGTGTGACCCAGCCCACCCACACTGACGCAGGGTCCTGTCCAGCAAACACTCTCACTGAGTGGTAGTACTGCCATAAAAAACACACAGCACAGCAGGTTACACATAGCGAACGGAGGGGAGAGCAGTCATCCATTAAAAATGCTTTTCAGATTTGTATCGTTGAGTTTATTTACAGTTGTGATGCTTCCATAGTCAACAGTTCCATCTTCTTTTGGAGGATGGCTGCAGAGACAAAAACACAGCAGCAGGTTTTGAGAACAGTGATTGAGACCAAAAGCTACTAGAACTGTCAAACATTTTCACTGCTGTTCCCTAATAATTATATATTTCATTTGAATCACAACAATGCTCTCCAATGCAGCCTTAATGTCTGACCTGAGTTTCAGCGATTCATCCAGTATCTTATCTGCAGAGTAGAACTCGACAGGCATACTGAGCCTACAGTAGGTCATGTCATTGTTGCTGTTCTGTGTGCCAAACGTCTTGTGGGTGACCTTGAGGCAGGGAGGGCTGTCTACCGTTCCGTCGATCCTCGTCACCTGAGGAGTTTTAAAGAGTCAGGGGAGGGAATGAGCCATCAAACAAGGAAATCGATACACAACATCAATATGTCCATCTACTCCAGCGGCACAGTTCATTGTACTATAGATATGTTTGTATGCAAAGAGCAAGAAACAGGCCCTAACTTTAATGCCACATTCACATTATGAGCGACAAGAGCAACAAAACAGTCAGCGTGGCAGCTACATTCTTGCTGTTGCTCAAGCGCTTGGTGGCGTAGTTATCTCATTAAATAGCACTGGCTAATGGCATTTTTTGGATGGACTGGGACAAAAACATGACTGGTTGACACTTTAAAGTTCTCAACTTCATTTGTAGCTCGTCACTCAGCGAAAAGTGTCAGGCGTCAGTCTGGAGCTTTATGTCATGGCTTCCAAATGACTTGTAGCCTGCTACTGTGGCTTGTCGTGTGAACACATCTTTAGTTGCTGGTTATCACAGCTACGTCACCACTATCACATAAATGAGAATCCCTGTTGCCATAAACATAACAGGACAACACCAGCAGCAACAATACTAATACAGTGGAGACCGCTTCTAGTGATCGCATCTGTCTGGGTCAACTTGATCACAATAAGTGGATGATTATTATAATCACATTTTTTTTGTTTTTCTTAATTTCACATGCAGATTACCATCTAGTTGACTACATAAATACAAAGTGATGAAACAAACAGCTTTGCTATTTACTGGCTCCTGCCAATTCTTCTGATTTACCAAGGGCCCACTGAGGGTGAGGCCTTGCCGGTTTTTAGCTGGCTCTCTGTCAATGTAACGTGGGTGGCGCATGCAGATGAATGGCATCCCTTTGACGGAGCTCCTCGCTCACCCAGTGAGTGGCATGGAGGGAGGCGGGCGCCGTTCGTCTGCATGCGCTGCCTGTTGAGAATCGGCAGAGGTTCCCTTCAAGGGCATTACCTGATCTGGCTTTATCAATGCACTTGATGAGGGTGGCATCAACCACAGGTTGCCACCTAAACTGCATGTAGGAGGAAGCCAGAGTACCCGGAGAAAACCCACATTACACGGGGAGGACATGCAAATTCCACACAGAAGAGCCCCAAGCCGGAATCAAACCTGAGACCCTCTTGCTGTGAACTGAGAGTGCTAACCACTGCATTAATTGCAATTTATCAACAATTTGTATCTATTACAAAATGCACCTTAAAGGGAGATTTGTCAAGTATTTAATACTCTTATCACAATATGGGAGTGGGCAAATATGCTGCTTTATGCAAATGTATGCATATATTTTGTACTGAAAATCAATTAACAACACAAAACAATGACAAATATTGTCTGGAAACCCTCACAGGTACTGTATTTAGCCTAAAAAAATCTACAATCTCTACAACCTAAAAATCGCAAGTTGTTATCACATCAACTTTGATAGGCCTAATTTTTCCATATGTTGTCATGTATGAAAAGAGCCCAAAACGACCACTGTAAGCAGACTACATGATTACTTTAAGCAATTTATAAAACAGTGTTTGATTCTGTCTCAAGGTTTTTGATCCATATAAGCGGACGATCACTGTAACTATGATGACTAAGTGCTTTTCCACTGTAATGAAAATGCTTCTTCACCTCGATATGCATGTGGTCCTGGGGTATGTTGACAAAGGTGGGAAGCCGCTTGCTGAACCACATGGTGATCTCTCTGTTCATGTTGACGCCAAAAGGCTCAAAGCCTTCCTGGAGACCACACATGGTGTAGTACTTGAAGGTGCTGGCGTCCTTGCCCAGGTTCATATGTCCGATCTGAGACATGCCCATACTGCACACAGGGATGAAACCTGGAGGAGAGTTGAGGGACATTGGCGGGTTTGGCAGGCCAATACTGGTCTATTCTAATGGGTGAAATATCATCAAGTCATGTCATCCCTTGTTGCAATGAGAGAGGATCCTTCCTTGAAGTTGGAAAACTTTCCTTTGCAAATTTCATTAAAAACTAACTCCGATGTATCTCTACCACTAATGATGTGATCCGTCTCTCTGCCCTCAAGAGCTATATTTAATTAGTCCGCTGACTTTATAACCCTGGCAACAAAATCTAAGGACATACAAAAAAAGGAAAAAGTGTTAAAACTAGAAACAATTCAACTTAATCCTAGCACACACAATTTTACTTAAAATGTGCACCTTAATTAGCTATGAAAAACAGTTAACTGTCATGTGTGTAGACTGTCTATACAGCAGAATCCATCACACCATCAACTATGACAATTAATTCACTTAACTCCAATGTGACTCTTTGTCTTGTCCTGAAGGATGGTTCATTTACGGAGTAATGGGCCAAAGTCTCAATGGACTTCATTAAATAGCAACATCATTAGCATTTTGTACTGTTTTTTTTGCTTTGCCTCATGCCAAACAATTCCAGTCCTATCTCTAGAGATACTGTAGATGAAACAAACATTAAATTACTGAATGAATTAGCACTAAAGTTCATGGTTGAATTATGGAGCTCTCACCGTCCTCCGTCTCAAAGTCAGTGAAGCAAAGCTCGGAGCCCTTGCTGGTGATCAGGAGCTCTCCGTTCAGCGTGAAAATCATAGATTTGTCTTCCATGCTGATCATGCAACCGACCACGTCGCCCTTTTTCCATGGTTGTCCAAAGTAGCGGCTGCCTGCGTGCATACGTCGACCCTTAAAAAAAAAAAAAAAAAAAAATCTTGACGTTTTTGTTGCATCTATTATATGATCATGCTAGTAAAAATGATCAAAGTGATCCTTCTGTGCAAGCTGCCAAAACAGTATAGAATCAATCAATGGTAATATCTTGACAACTGTATTGAACATATTTCCTATAGGAAAGCAAAAAAAATATCAGAATTGTACTTATAATAATATCCTTTAAAACTCAAAATCTTTCAAATAAGCAGACAGGCCATCTTCCATTCTGGTGCAGCCGTAATTCAGCAAGGAGTAAAACGGTTCAATAAGTCCTACCAGAGCTGGTTTACCTTGTATCCATCAAAGACGAAGGCCTGGTCATCCGTTCCAAGCTCCACATCAGGCCTGCAGCCTGGTCGGGCCCAGCCAACCCTCATATCGCCTCCACTCAGGGCCTCAAACTCAAAGTACCACTTCCCCGTCTTCACTGCATACGTTTGCTCCACACGGAAGAAGCGGATGGTCTCGACGTTCTGATCGTCCACCACATGGAGGGCTGGGGATGGGGAGAGATGTGAAAAATAGATATTTAACTTGATAGGTACATTAAATAACAGCTGACACTATAGGATATGAACCTAATTTTACCCTCTAAATGTTTAAATTAAACCATGATTTATAGGGGTTTTGGGTTTCAGTAACATGCTCTCACCCTCCTGGTCTGGGGGGTCAATGTCATATCCATAACCAACCATGGTCCTGATGGCCTCTCTCAGACTGTCTCTGTTAGATTTCTTAGTGCGCTCATCCAGTAAAGCGTATGGCACCAGTCGAGGATTACGCCTGCTCTTCAAATCCTGACGGAAACAAAACAAGCAAGTTGGATAAAGATAAGTACATAATACAAATAACAGTGTTTCAGCAAAATAAAATGACTGATTTATTATTAACTGTACTCTGATTTAAAGAGCAGACTAGTGTACTTCCAGTACAGTAAATGTAGAGAATAATGACCATTACCTGCTGGATGCCATAGGTCCATCCTTGTTTAATTCGGTCTTTGGCCCACACGTTATGTGCATTCTCGGCCAGTTTATCAACTAGAACCTCCTGACCTGCAGTAAGTTTCACGTCAGAGAGGTCCAGTGGCGCAGGCTTATAACCATTAGACATCATGTAGCTGCAGAAGAAACATTATAACAAGGTAAAAGCACTAAAGCATTTTATGAAACTCTTGTTTCCATCTCCTGTGACAAGGCAACACTCAAATCAGGTTAAATTACCCCTTTTTTCCACCTTTAATAACAAGACCAATGTACAGCAATCAGACATTACAGCTTGAACAAAAGGCGAGGAAATATATAAGAATACTTTTCTAAATAAATACAACCAGTACAAAATAAATAACAAATATGCTGCAGTGATTTCATGTGATGTTTGGCAGTGTGTTTTCCATGAGGTTCAGACAGTCATCTTGACAACAGTAACAAAAAATATCTGTTAATGCTTTCAAAGAATCCATGAAATAATTCAAACTGAGACTATGTGAAATTTGACAATATAATGACTAGTCTCTTATAGGGATATACCATAACATCTAGATGACTTTAACAGGATAAGATCAGGAACTACAGTAAAATGCATCATCTTAGTTTCTTTATATTCAAGATGCTGTCATAAGAAAGAAGAAGTTTTGTTACTATTATACATATTGTATAATTTATATTATACTAGGATGCCTGACAACATCAGGCTGCTGAAAACTAGCCTTTCAGCTAACTCAGGTACACTGTCCCTTTCAAAATAATTAATTCATTAAATTAAAATTAGTACTGACAAAGTTAACACAACAATAACGTGTTAGCACAGATTTGTCTTAATGCCATTAATTTCTTTAATGCTTTAACGCAACTTGTGTTTCTGTGGTTGTAGCGGGCTCAGTTTTAAAGCTAGAGTGAAGATAAGATGGCATCATATGAAATTACAACACCTCTGACCTCAAGATGTTTGAATGGGTTCTACAGGTACAAACGAGTTTCTCCTTTACAGACTAAATGGTGAATGGATATATAGCGTTTTTCTAGTCTTTCAACCACTCAAAGGGCGCACCGCTACATGTCAGCATTCACCCATTCACACACCGATGGCTAGCCTTCAGGAGCAATTTGGGGTTAAGTGTCTTGTGCAAGGATACATCAACATGTGACCAGAGCAGCCTGGGATCGAACCGCTGACCTTCTGATTGGTGGACAGCCTGCACTACCCTCTGAGCACAGTCGCACACACAGCTGTTGCTGCTTGTTTTGCTTGAGTGCATATTTTTATGCTAAATGCAGTACCTGTGACGGTTTCTGGACAATTGTTGTCATTGTTTTGTGTTGTTAATTGATTTCCAATAATAAATATATACATACATTTGCATAAAGCAGCATATTTGTCCACTCCCATGTTGATAAGAGTATAATTTATTGGCAAATCTCCCTTCAAGGTATGTTTTGAACAGATAAAAAAAAGTGTTATTACCGTAATTTTCGACTAATTGTGATTAACTATGAACAAACATGATTAATCCCGATTAAATATTGTAATCGTTTGACAGCCCTAAGTCAAATATAATTAAAAACAAAAACTGCAAACTTACTCTTTGGGGAGTTTGATTTTCTTCAGATCGTCTGCAGCATTAACAAAGACCTGGGCAACATGGCATCCAAGAGCCAACAGGGTCCTGAGGATAAGAGAGACCATAACTGATATCAATACTGCAGCCCCATTAGACTGTCCTATGTTTCAACCTTACCCCAGCAAAATCCATTGAGAGACTGCAACATCTTAACACAGCTCATTAGCCGTTGATAAATCTTAGTCGATCAATAGTACACTGTGAATAGTAGCTGGCTATATCTGTGTGGATACATGGCACTTATTGGCTCGGCTTTATTAAGCCGAGCCAGATGTTTTTACAGTGAGGTGACTCAGTCAGGAGTTGGCTCAAACAAGCTTTGGACCCGAGATTTCTTAAAAATCAATATTGGAATTCACTCAGGAGATGCAAGTCATTAGAAGCACTGCTTTAATCTGACCCTTAATCTGCTCTCGTACTGCATTCAGCAAGGAGCAGAGGCAATTCCATGAACAGGTAATTGGATTATTTAGCAAACAGCCCAGCCTTACTTAAGTGTTTCACTAGACATCTGAATGTTGTAGTTCCTTTCAGTTTCAGGCAGCTTTCCGAAATCCACGAGGCATGGGTGCTGCCTCTTGTTGTCATCCCGAACCTGAGGAGAAAGCAGTTGGGAGTCATTACTAAATGTTTCATATCTCAGCGACAAATATGGATTCTTTTTCTCTTTCTTCTGGTCTATGAGCCCATCTATCCCATTCTAACACATGAATAAGCGTGGCTCTGTATTCAGAAAAATAAACTCAAGCTGAATTTATCTGCAGTGGACGTTGGCAGATGCATTTTTGCTAATTTCCCACTAACTAAAGCTTCAGGTGTTATGTTTTTAATGAAGCAGATAAAAGCCTTAATCAGCTCAGAGACGAGAGTCATGGTGGCACGAGGCTCAGCTGACTGTGATCCACTCAACTAAGACTCTCAATAAGGCTACGTTCACATTACAGGGCTTGATGCAAGGCTGGACAGTTCACATTCATGTTTGAAGTGACCCAAATCTGACATCAACGTGAACATATCTCTACTCTGAAACGCCTCACACTGCTGAAAAACACACTGTAGTTGTTGGGAGTCCAGTGACTGCCACACTCCATTACCACATTGCTCAATTTAACAGATCTGGGTTCTCGGTTACACAGATGATACCCCTAAATCACAACATGTGATTTTGTATGACTCCTAAAGAGAGACTTTTTTTTACAGACTTTTATTTTATTAAACTTTATGATATACATGACATAGAAGAAGGTCCATAGAAGAAAATGAAAAAAGAATAAATAAATTAAAATATGATAAAGCGTAAATATAACTGAGGCACTGCACATATATCAGAAAGAAAGCTTGATGAAACTAAATGATGAATGAAGTCAATAATTGTGTATGTGTATCTGATTCAGGCCCAGTGTCTCTAACTCAAACATCTGTCCACAGTTATTATCTGATTAACTCCAGATATATTGAACTCCAAGAGATTCCAAGAAAGACTTTTTATTTCAGCTGATATTTAATTTTAAGATAAGAGAGATAAGATATTCCTTTATTAGTCCCACAGTGGGGAAATTTACACGTTACAGCAGCAATACAATAAAATAAATTAGTATATACATAATAGAAAATAGAAGAAAAAAGTAAAGACAGAAAAAACAGCTTTTCTGTAAACTAAGTTAAACAAAGTAAAGACAATGTGTGACGTTACTGTTTGATTTCCGGACCCACCGAATATTTTTATAACGTGATTTCTTCAAATCACAGTTCTACTTTGTGAGACATGCCAAATTTATGAGAAGAAGTGAATGAATTTTGAAAAGTCTATTTGATAAATTGAGTTATATTTTAAATGACTGAGGATGAAAAACAGTCTTCAAATGTTTTCTAGTGTCTACAAACCGCCATTAACATATTGTTAAATTTAATAAATCCGAGCTTACCAGTAACCTGATTTCTTACGACTCATAAACAGACACTAACTCATTCAGCAAAAATGATTTGACATAACTCAGTAATGTATTAATTTAGCTCTATGAAAAGTGCATAAAGGTGATGTCATCTTGTGTCATTCAAAGGTGGAAAGGTGCACAAAAGGTACAAGCAACACACAGAGAGGCCTCTGATACAAAACAATGAAGCTATATCCAAATTTATTATCAACCTGCTTGCCGCTTGTCAAAAGAGGCTTCTGTCAGGAGTAAGTCAATGTCACTTTGTGTTCTCTGAGGCTCATTACAGCAAAATTAAATACCAAGCAGCTGTTTGGACCTAAACGTTGTCCTTAATAAACTGTAAGACCTGAGTTGCCCCCTTGAGAGGAGCTTTCTTCCAGTCTTAATTAATGTGAATGTCACACGCTTGGAAGGTGAGCCACACATTAAATTCGTTAAATGGGTGGTGTGACGACGGCCTCAGTGGGACACGATTCTGTGATAACCAGTGCAGTACAACAGAGGCAGCATGTGCTATCAGACTTCTAACAGGCTGTTCTGCAGTCAGCAGGAAGAGTGACGGACAGTCAAATGATCGGAGAGAGAAAAACTGTGGAGGCAAGCAGGATTAAACATCAATTGCGGTTAACCACTTCGTCAAAAGTCTCAGAACCCATTGGCTCAGTCTCACAACAGATAAGCCTCTGGGGAAAATGGGGCTGTATTTATGGGGTTCCGGTGTAGCCAGCAGATGTCTGGATCAAGACTTCCTTTTCCACGTGCTGTTCACTGTTATATAGTCTGATTAGCAACTTGAGATGCGAGACTGGAGTCGGAGTTGAGAGATGATATCTATGACCGGACTGTTTCACAAGTAGCCAGTTTACAAGCTAATTTTAAACCAATAAAAACCTATCATCAGACAACAGATGGGTTCTGAAATTACCATTTGGCCATTAAATTCTGCCTCTTCTACTCTCCACACATACTGTTTACCTGCATTCAACCAAAGCCTGCTCAGACATGATTGGTGAATACTACTCGGACTACAAATGGAAATCTGAAAGCTTCTGATGCCCACAGATTCTACATGTGAATGCACAATCTCTTTATAGAGACCATCATCTACATGTTTGAGCATCCAACTGAAAAATAAACTGTTTCTGGGGCACTATTATAGCTCACTTGGTAGAGCAGGCACCCCATGTGCGGAAGGCTGAGTCCTTGCTGTAGTGGCCCTGGGTTTGAATCCAGCCTGGAGACCTTTGCTGCATGTCATCCCCTCTGTCTCCCTCTTTCAACTCTGTCGTTGTCAATAAAATATGGGAAAAAACCCTCTCCTGTTTCTGACCTGATCTAAATAAATCAGAACCAACCACTATGTACTAACTAGATCCGTCACCAATACTGGCTATTCTGGTCCTTTATAGTGTCTTTAAAGTGATATTGCAGGTTTAAAAAAGGGCAGAAGTTTCTTATGTTTTAGCCCAATTAAGAGGGGTGATTATTTTTGTTTTTATTTTAGAATAGATGGGCTGCAGTGGGTAGCACTATCGCCTCACAACAGGTTCGAATCTGGCTTGGGGCCCTTTGGTGTATAGTTTACATGTTCTCCTCATCTTACCGTGGGTTTTCTCCGGGTTCTATGGTTTCCTCCCACAGTCCAGAGACATGCAGATTAACTGATGACTCTAAATTACGCGTACATATGAATGGTTGTCTGTCTCTGTGTGTCAGCCCTGTGATAGTGTGGTGACCTGAACAGGGTGTACCCCGCCATTGATCAATGTCAGCTGGGATCGGCTCCAGCCTCCCGCAACCCCAAATGGGATACGTGGTTGCAGATGGATGGATTTCAGAATAGAGCTACACTTGGATTTTTACTTTATAAAAAAGAGGTTAAAATGGGAAAACACTACAAAAATCCATGTGTATGAAATTAAATATAAAATATGTAGAACAAATACTCTTGTCAGTAGTAGTTCAACCATTTATTTATTTGTTTATTATCTTTTATTTATTATCAGCTCATTTAGATTTTTTTCATCCAACTTTTACTACACTTTTTATTGAGTGAAGCATTTTCTCTCCTCTGTAAACTGTGCTAATTGGGCTCTTATTTCAGCAGGAAACATCAACAACTTTGGATATGTGAGAGAATAATATCCAGATGAAAGTTGGGCCTCTCTTCACCTGAACTGAAGGTATATAAATCCCCAAACTGAAGATGTGAGGTTTTGATTTGTCAGGGTTAGGGTATGTGATGATGGAAAGCAGCATTACCTTGCCATAGGTCCAGCCTAGTTCGATCTTGTTCATCCCCCACAGTTCGTGGATGTTTTCTGCCAGCTTGTCCCGGACGTTGTCCAGGTGAGGAGGAAGAACAATCTGCAGAGAGAGACGGTGAACAGATGGGACAATAGGATGCTAAAATGAAGCCAATAGGACAACAAATGACAACTGTTGCTGTTTTTTCCTCCTGACTATGCACTTGTTAGGTTCCTGTGGAACCTTTCACATTATTTTGGCTTTGTTACACTGAGGTATCGAGTTGGCAATTGTTTTGCATTTGTGCTTCAAAGCCAGTGCAGAACTGAATATTATACAGATCTCTATATTTTGAATTTACTGATGCAAAAGTAATATTTCCATGATGGTACCACCCTCACCTGGCTGGTGTCAACAGGAGTGGGGATGAAGGAGGCCTGAGAGAGGAACTTGGTGGTTCCCAGCAGGTCACGGACCCCCTCGTGGTCCCTCTTGTACTCCTTCACAGGCTCCACATGCATCTTCTCTTTGGGCAACAGCGCCTCGTAGCATGGAGAGTAACCAGCGGGTGGCAGGAACTTGAAATCTCCGTGGCGTCCACCCAGCAGGAAGCGGACCCTGAGATGAGAAGTTACATAAGAGTTTCTTTTTACTTATCTTTTCGATTAATTTTGAAACCTACTGAAATAAAATTCAGCAAACAGCAATCCACACCTCTGCCATTACATAATACCAGGCTGCATTCTGTCTACATTCTCATAAATCTTTCTGGCACAAAGTAATTGTGTACTTAACGTCACCTAGTATCAATATAATTAAAGTTTTAAGAGGATTGTGGTTTTTAAGGAAAAAGTTTTCTGTGGGTTTTTGTTGATCCCTGACAGGATGCCAATTCAGTAAGCTTTTAATTTAAAACCAAATCGTCGCTTTATTTATAAAGCAGTCATAGGCTGACAAGCAGTAATTGAATCTCAAGTATAAAAAAACAAGCCGTTCTATTGGGATTGCTTCGTCATCTCATTTCCCAATTATAAATGCGGAGCCTTACTTGACACCTGCAGAGAAGCTGACGACGGGGAAGAAGAATGCTTCGGTGTTGAAGTCCTCGAACATGCCCTGAACAGGCTGCCCGTTGATCCTGAAGGACATGCTGGGAGCGCCCAAATCCAGACAACAGCTGACCACATCGTCTGAGTTCAGCAGGTGCTGGTTAATGGAGGCCACGGCCCTCGGGATTCGGCCTAGACAACATCGGGTGGAGACAGAGAGGGAGGATGGATGGCTGTTACAGCAGCAAAGTCATTGCGAATGTAGGGCAAGGTGAGGGGCGAGGAGGAGAGAGGGGAGCAGAGAGGTTGGGAATGAGTGCTTTAACAAGGGATGACATGAAATGGATGGGGGAGGTGATGGGTTTTTTAGTAGATTTGGAAAGGAAGAGAGGTGAAGTAGGTGTTTTGCTTTAGTGTGAGAGCAGAGAAGAGGGGGCATTCAAGGACTTCAAGCCCTAAAGCACCAAGCTGACAGCTGACTACAAAAATACAAACTAGTATTGTATTATTAGAGTTGTTTCCTGGTATGTAGCCAGAGAACATACAGTATCTGCAATTTCTTCACATTTACAGTGATTTTAAGTGCAACTTGAAGATGTTAGACGTGTATTTAAGTCCTTGGGGAAGGTCTAAGGTGGAGGTTTTATGGTGGAATTTTATCTCACTGTCAGTGCTTTGTGCTTCCCTGTGTGGAAAATAAAAAGAGCAACATGAAGACAGGCGAAAGCAGGCTGCTGCATTATTCATTGACAAGACTTTCTTTTTATATTGTACACTGCCTGTGTAACTGCCTTGGAATTACCTCACTGCGATGGTACAGATCAGCATAGAAAAGATTTTTACCGGTTTATATTATAGAAAATAAATGCTTTAAAAGTCTATTGGTTGAGGTCCCTAAAAAGTTTATTTCAAATCTTACATATTTCTCTGCAACATTAATTTAGAAAAAAACAACTTGTTACATCATCTCTCTCTGAATAGTTTAACAGTCAAAACTCAGCTAATCTGCTTCATCAGGACTTTTCTAAATTATCAGAAACTAGGTAATTCATAGAAAGAAGTGCATTGTAAAAATAAGTTGTCAGGACTTTAAGGTTAAGTTAATGTAGTACGACCCACTCACACCTCGTATACTCCATGGAGGTAAAACAAACATGAATTGGGCTTTTCCATCGACACTTTTAGCCGTGTAGAGTCAAACCAGGCCACACTGATTCGCATTAACATTTCCAGTTTTAGGGACTCAAATTCAGGTTGATGAAAATCCTGAACATTTCCTGATTTTGCAGCTTCATAAAAGCTTCAAATTCACAAAGCTTTTAAGTAAAAATAATGAGGGACTTTTATTGTGAAGAATTTATAGGAAATTAGTTCATCACCAAATTTACTAAGCTTTTTTAGTAGTGATTCTTCAGTAAATACAAGTCTACAAAGAGGCTAATGCAGGGAGGAAGAGTAGCTTACAAGCTGAAAATAACAGGGGACTTTTAATGTGAAGGATATAGGAAACGCCGTGTTTATTCACCGTTTTACAGACGCTGCTTTGACAACAAGTAGCCATGTGGGTAGCACTGTTGTTATGGAGATGTAAATCCCTGCCGTGCTGGGCTGACACGTCGAGTCAAACCGAGGCAAGCGAAGCCAGCCCATGTGTATGATGAACAGTGGGGTTTCAAAAAGGTTTCTAATCTCAGTCACCCTCATGTAAGACTAGCCAGTAATGCTGGTCTTATATAAGATGCCTACCTGACCAGAGATGAAGTCCATCAAAGCTGTAAGAGTACAGGTCATCCCCGACACCGTTGCCGCCCCATCCCTCTCCTCCACCGGGGTACGGAGCGTAGCCTTTAGTGTTGGCCCAGCCTACCCTCAGGTGGGTCGGCTCACCAGTTACAAAGTGGTCCACCTGGTCGATCACCAGCTCAAAATACCACTTCTTATACTGAGCTGAACCTTCAGCCACACCCAGGAAGATGTTTGGCCTCATACTGGAGGTGGTAGGAGGGGAAGAAGCTTTTATGATGCAAAGCGCAGTCAAATAGTAGTTAATCAGAGTATATAAATCGTGAAGTACATCCTGTTGAACCCAAAAAGCCACACTTTCTAATTTAGCACAAAGTACTGGCCCCAGATTTCCTCCCATCAGCCTTGCCAAAACATCATCTGGCTGCTGAGAGAATATTTTTGATGTTTCAGCAAAATAAGACGCAAACATCTATATTAAGTTTAAACCAGCTATCATGATGACTTCAAATAAAAGTTTGACCATAAATGCTTATTCAGATTTATTCACAAGCTGCTGAATAACACCATTAAGGTTTTTTTTTTTTCTCGTTTTACCTTTGAACATCATTGACCAGTCGAGTCTGAAGCAGCAGGTCCCTCTTGGGTAGCAGGTTGTCACAGATCAGATTCTGATTGGCTCTTACTGCCACCCCGTTACAAACACAGAGGGAACACAGGACATCCAGAATCTAAAAGAGGACAGAAGGAGACAACACCAGCCGATTTTATTACTCTCTTTTATAAATGTAAATCAAAGCGCATCACATACACTAAGGTGAAAACCCACATCTTATTTCTCAGTTAAATGATCAGCTGTTCGGGCAGATTCTCTGCAGGCTGCAACGCTTACAGCATTCGCATGCTGTATAAAGGGCCTTTAAGTCAACACAGTCAACCATAGACTTCCACCTGCCACTCATAAAATGACAGCTGTTGTTTACAAGGATGGCCTTTAATGCCTGGTACAATTTAAAGGGTAAATATTAAGCGACTGTGTCATTTGAACACTGCACGTAAAACTCAGTGGGAATGTCATAGAACACAAGAATCACTCCCACTCATTCATCTTCAACCGCATATCCGGGGTCGGGTCACAAGGGTGAGAGTAGGAATGAAGACTGACCAGTAGATTGAGAGCTTTACTTTCTGGCTCAGCTCTCTCTTTGTCACAACGGTGCTGTAAAGCAACTGCAATACCGCTCCTGCTGCTCCCATTCTCCGGCCAATCTCATTTTCCATTGTCCCCTCACTCGTGAACAAATCCTCAAGATACTTGAACTCCTTCACTTGTGGTAAAGACTCATTCCCTACCCGGAGTAGACAATCCATCCATCGGTTTCCTGCTGAGAACCATGGCCTCCGATTTAGAGGTGCTGATCCTCATTCCAGCCGCTTCACACACTTCACACATCACAAGATTTAAATAATTTCTCTTTAGAGTTCTAACTTGTTAGCTTGACTTTTGCTCAACAGAGATTGAGGTTTTATGAAGTGATGTGTAAATCCTTTCACAGGCTCAAATGTCTGTGAGTTTAGTTTTGTTGTTGTCACAAATTAAAGAGGGAGAAGACAGGATTTGGAGGCTGAGATAAAAATTTCCACTACTATGGGCTTCACAGTCAAAGTAGAAAAATAAAATGAAAAAAAAGATCTGTATTAAGTAGACATCATGAGTAACCTCATGTAAGCATATTTCTGAAATCACCAGTGCCAAAGGTAGCTTTGTATAAAGATGGTACTACAGCTCTTGATTTATTAAGGAAAAACATGAAGTTAGCTTAAGTTTACCTTTTCCTTCACCATAATGTGTGATGATACTGAATTTTTAGGCACCTTCATGGTGGTCCAAAGTCGCCCTAAGTATTGGATCAGAGTAAAATATAATAATATGATGCAGTAGCATGAAATATTCCTAATGACTTTGTTGATACCATCCATCTGCAAACGCTTATCCCATTCGGGGTCGTGAATGGCGGGAGCCGATGCCAGCTGACATTAGGCGAAGGTGGGATACACCCTGGACAGGTCGCCATTGCAGGGCTAACACATAGAGACAGACAAACATTCACATTCACACTTATGGGCAATTTAGAGTCATCAATTAACCTGCATGCCCTTGGACTGTGGGAGGAACCTGGAGCACCTGCAGAAAACCAAAGCTAACACAGGGAGAACATTGCAAATGCCATACAGGAGGGCCCTAACGCTACCAACAAGTCAAAATTTCAACAATGAAGGCTAACATACTAAATGTCAGCATGTTGCAGTACCATATCGAATGTAGGCTTCACATGGTAACAAGATATGTTGGAGTCATTGGGGTTGAAGTCAATCCTACTTCAGTCTAAAATACCCTTTGCCAATATTTAGACTCCTGTGCTCATATTTCTGCCCACCTTGTGGTTGCGTCCATGCTTGTAGAGCAGAGAGATGATGGATTTAATGTGACCTCTCTGAATGATGTGCAGAGCCTCCGGACTTTCTACCAAGATACAGTGGAGGACTTCCAGGATCCCTGAGAGGTCAGATAAAATATGTGTCATTATCAGAACTAATGTACATTAAATAGACCACATCTTAGCATCACTAGAACCATTTTGTTTCTGACATAAGGGTATGGCATTTCCCATAATACCTGATGAAGATTCCAGTCTCTCCAGTTTGCTGACCAACCAGTCCAAGTTCCGGGAAAACTGGGTGCAGTTGTTCCTGTTCCCACGAATCAGTGCAGCTGAACATAAGACATTTCCACAAGGTTTAATGAAAATACCTACAAAGTTTAGGAAAAATCATGAATCAAACTGAGTGGTGCAGGGATGACATATTTTTGTAGTCCATCCTGGAATCGCACAGCTTCCCTCGACAAACAGCCAATGGGATTCTTCCATTGGGTTTTGGATTATTGCAGAAAATAAGCTCTGTGGCAAACACATGTTTATGATACTCACACACTAACAGCTATAAATGAACTACACCAAAATCGCATGAAGGCAAGTATAACCAAGGCTGTAAAGGAGGATGAGTCAGCGTGATGACATTTTAGCTACTTGTTCGAAATCGGTTCTTTTAAGCCACGTAAAAGCTTAATGAACAGGATATTTATTAATGAATTTTGTATTGTATAACAGAGCTTTAAAATCTCTTCAGCTTAGGCATCTAACTAAAAACTCATTCAAAAAGACGAGAGAACCCAAAGTGCTAAAATACTAATTCATTTCCAGGTTTTAGGATTAATTCCTGCACCACAATAGATCCAAGCTGCTGACTTGAAAAATAGTCCACCATTTCCCTGTGAACACAAGTCGTTGTCTGACATCCTCAGTTCAAAAGGTAGATATTAACATTAATTACATCGATTACTGTTAGAAAGTCTTTCTAATACAAAATGCATGGGATGGTTTTTGAAGCCACTGTGAAGTCAGGTGCTCTTTGTTCTGAAAAAAGTTGAGGTGCATCCCCTTGTGACCTTTCTCTGCCACCGTTGTGACATTAAGAAGTCTCCTTATTACTTTACGGTCTAATTTTTCACCATTAGGATTCAGGGACACGAGACCGATAATGCCTGTGAAACAATTTAACTGCGCTTAGTGCCAAAGGAATACTGATGGGTGTCTAATCTCTTTTAATTCCGTCTTTTCAGGAAAGCCACCGTTCAAAATGAACACATGGGTAGAGCTGCAAGGCAAGGGCAAGGATGTTCACTGTGAATGATGTGTGAAATTAAAAGACAGAGAGGAGAACCTGAAGCTACACAGACTACAGACTTCAAATAATGGTTACATTAGCATACATACACTATATTAAAACCGCCACTAATTACCACCAATTAAATAGGACAGACTGAGCCTTTAGTAATAATAACGCTGGAAACATTTTAATGATGAGAAACAATGCTGAAAGTTTGTGCATTGAATCCAGCATCAACAATACCATTTTAAAAAATCTTTTGTCACATTTTGCACATGGAATCAGTTGATTTTTTTCGCATCTGAACAACCTCATCTATTTTTCTTTGTCAGTGTGTACCGCAGGCCTGGGGGCCACTTGGTTTTTGTCAATTTTTTGAGAATGCAGGACAGAAAGGCCATCAAAAATACAATGATTTTAAGTCCAGACATATAATGACTTTAACTTAAAAATAGACTAGGTGGTTATTTTTAGTGGTGCAGAATGAATAGTCGCTTCTGGGACGCTTCTGAAACACACTGCGGTGCATATGATGGAATCATAAGCATTGTCTAGCTTGGCCGTGATCAGCTCTGGTGGCTGTGTTGTAGCCAGATCATGGCACAGCTGAGCTCGGTGTCAAATTATCGGCATAAATAGCTTTTCCAGCAGTTCATATCAGGCTCAAAATCTAACCCACCATTGCTTATATGTGCAGCATTTCACTTGATGTTGTCCAGTAAGATTTCAGAATCTCAACAAAAGAAACTAAGGTCTAAAAAAAACGTAGGCCTACTGACAGGAAAGAGGCAGGAGAGAAAACGCAAAATCACCTGGGGCAGTGTGGGCGGGGCATCAAGGTAGTGTTGCATGGTACTGTATGGTACCCTGCCATTAAAAATGGTATGATACCCCTTTTTATTAGTACCGATACCATGAGAATGACAGTGTTTTAATACGAGCTGTGACTTGCATCAATATGTGACCTGGTATGGTATGGTATGCTGTATGTGTGTGTTTGCAGAGCTCTGCTTGAGTGGACGGCTTTAGGATTGTGATCCTGCAAGGGCAGGCACTTATAACTTTGCTGCTGATGGGAGCAAGTGTTCAAAATAAAAAAAAAAAAAAACTGTAGTGATAACCAAAACGATGGAGTCAAGTGAAGCTGAAAGGAAGATTAAAGCAGGTCATGAACCTCTAGCCGGCTGCACAGTCTCGCTCTGAGCTAGTGTCTGTACCAGCAGAACTCCCTTAAAAAATACAAGGAAATAAAAGCGCGGCTCTAATTACCAACCAAATGTACCGATAATATTGGAGTCACCAGCTTTTCTGAATCTGTCCAAGCATCTCCTGTAGTTCTGCAAATGCATAATCCACCATAGAATATGTGTTATTATATGGTGTATGGTATTAAATGGTATTATTATAGTATTACTTTAGCGTGTGTCTTGGTAATGTGAATGGACGGAGAGGAAAACACATCCAGTGACATTTTCTCTGTCTGTACTCTGCTCACTGATGTATTCATGACTTTAGCAACATTTCTCTCATCAACTTCTCAAAGAACTTAATCTGAATTTTTTATTGTTTAGTGGGTTTTTGTTTTGGAAGCTTCTCTTCATCTCCAGTGCTGCGGTACCACTCTCCACCTGAACTGTTAAATTCAAAATACATCACGAGGTGTCATAAAGAGGCAAGTACTTTGTAAAGTACAAGGTACTACTGGAGCAACAAAAGTAATCATCTAGCATGATGGATGAATTTGATGTCCATAGGCAGTTATCTAACACTAATGACTAAGTATATTCCTTTAAAATAGACAGGCTGAATTACTACTGAAAAGAGACGAGGTCAGGACAAACACAATTTATCATGCAAAACCTGCTTCACCAGACTGCCTTCGCATCCTTGGGTGTGACCCGTCTGTGGTGAAGGCAGAGTGTACTCTGTGGAGTGTATCTGTTCGTTTCGAGCGTGTGTGTTTAATGTGTGCATGTGGGAGTACATGCTGGGGAGGTAATGAATATAAGGGCAGCCAAGGTGAGCCGTGGGGAAGGGGAAGCTCCAGTGACAGCAAAACTAACAACCCAAGAAAAAGTTGTCCAAAATGAAAGTTTTCAGGGTCACAGCTTTAGCATTCATGACTCAATGCAGGCCCCGAGAGGACGAGATAATGCCAGCACCTGTGATGGCTGACATTTCGTTAATGACGCTATCACTTTCTTCAAAATATGCAGCTCAATGCTTCGTAATGTGACACACTGATCTCAGAGAACAATGTGACCTAACTGGAAGGAAGGGCAGATTATAAAAGACGTGTACAAGAGGCTTTCTGTCTCTCCCCTCACTTGTCACAAATAGTTACAAATAAATGTCACGTAAAGGCTGACACCAGCTGTGAACTCCAGATGTGGCATACAGGAAAACAAGAAGAGGGTGGTGGGAGTTTATGGAGGAGAGAGAGGAGGGAGGAGAAGAAGACAGGCGAGACGGAAAGCGTAGAGTGTGAAGTGTGAAGGAGAGGAGGACGTTTGGGTGAAGACACTGGGAAGATTACTACTGCATTAACACCCTGGGTCAACATCTGAAAGACGAGGTGGATATTTCATGTGATTCATCACTCAGGCCCGCTTACCCAAGAGTTCGTAGAGGAGGTTGAGAATATCCTTCCATGCTGCGCCTGCTTCCTCCCCAGCCACCTCTCCAAAGTGGGCAGCGCTGTTGTACAGGTTCATCCGATCAATGCATTTGGACAGGAGGGCCAACATACCCTGAGAAAAGGCAGGATTATTGCCATGAATAATCTCTGATTCACCTCATTATACACACAGTATATTCACTTTTGGAACAGGATGTAAAATACTTTTCTTACACTTTCTCTCACTCAACTGAAAATCATTTTTGACATCACATGACTTACTATAATTGCATTTCTATTGCCTCGCAACAGCTCTCAACATGGCGACGGCGAACCAGCGGCTTGCAGCTAATGGTGCCAACAGCGTTAACAGTGAAAACGACGGCGAAGGTGCTGACGAAGATAACACTGTTAACCTTGAGGGGAACCTGAGGGTGGGTGATAAACTTCTACCGTCGGTCGGGATGGCGTCATCCACTGAAACCTCCATATGAGAGCAGTGCAAAGCTGCGGTGGTGAGCTAGCCAGGGGACATGCTAACTCATTTTCTACTCAGCCAGAGAAAAGTCACATTGTGAGCTCAGGGCATTACTGTGGATTTGGTTTTGGGGCGCTGATCACGGGTTGCAGCAGGTTTTGTCAAGGACCTTTGTTGCCCATTCCCCATCTCTCCACTCATTTCCTCTCATCTGTGAATGTATAAATATGAATTGCAACCATCCAATACAAAATGTCTTGTCTGTCAATTCGTATATCAGTGTTTCCCATTAATAACCTCAACTGTGGTATCCTTCCTAATGTGTTTCATAATGAACCAAAGATATTTTTACAGTTTTCAACAGGTGAGCTGGCTGGCCCTTGCCATAGCTTTATAGCACCCCTCATCCGGGGCCATGGACTTAGTGCTTTGCTGTGTCCTCTCTCCCTATGGGGAGCGATGAAGCCTCCTGTTCCTGGCACAACTGTCAACCGGGGCAGACTGTCCTCAGTGTACAGTCTCTAAATGTACTGAGCCATAATCCACCATAGAGTACAAAACTGTTTAGAGCGCAAAGTTGATCATAGATCTGGTCTCATTCTGGTCTAATTTTTCCTTCAAATTGTCTCACTGCAGTCTCACAAAATCCTGTAGGAAACACTGTCAACCTGTAACTGAAGCTGCTCCAATGAGTAAAAAAAATACTTTTGGTTTACTAACAAGTTAAATGATCCACACAACTTCACAATCGGCATTTTGTTAGAGCTCCTTTATCAGAAGTTGACAGCTCAACATCGTCCACTCTCACCTCATCTTTGAAGAGGTCTTGACGTTTGATGAGTGAACGGAGAAGACACTGTTTCTCCTCATGCTCCAGCTCTGAATCGGGCTGTTTGAAGTACTCGATCAGGTCGTTCAGCGTCTGCAGCACTTCTTCAACATACCCGGCCACCGCCATGGACTCGCCCTCCGCAATGCCGTCCAAAGCTCTGGGGGAAGACAGGGACAAACATGAGGGACAATCAAGCTGTGAAACTTGAAATAAACCCAGCAAGAATTAACATCGTGTCATGTTGTATGATGGAGAAGACAGATAAAGGTGTTTGTGAATAAGCTCCTTGTCATTACCTGATAAAGTTGGTGAAGAGGAAGGTGGTGTTGCGGATGATGCGAGCAGCCCGGGACTCCTCATGCTGACAGCGCTGCAGGATAAGCCCATCGTCCATGTGGCCCTCAGAGTGCAGGCAGGCCTAGACAAGGACAATCACACACATAAATATGCATTTCACCATTACAAAAGGACAAACACTATCAAATTCGTAAGGTTATGCAACATTCAGGCATCAGTAAAGGCCTTTTCATCGAATCAAAGTAATAATTTGTTACTAGAGCTGTCAAATTTAACATGATAACATTTTAATGCAAATTTGTTTTAACGCCACCAATTTCTTTAACACACTAATGCAACTTTTTAGGTTGTAGCAGGCTCGGAGTGAAGATACTGGTATCATATGAAACTGAAAATGAAAATCTAGAAAAAAGTTAAACAAGCTTGCTGCGAAGGAGGCTAAATAACACGCCAAACTTATATTTTGGCAAGGAAAAATTAGCAAGGCCATTTTCAAAAGGGTCCCTTGACCTCTGACCTCAAGAAACATGAGTGTAAATGGGCTCTATGGGTACCTACGAGTCTCCCCTTTACAGACATGCCCACTTTATGATAATCACATGCAGTTTGGGGCAAGTCATAGTCAAGTCAGCACACTGACACACTGATAGCTGTTGTTGCCTGTTGGGCTGCAGTTTGCCATGTTATGATTTGAGCATATTTTTTATACTAAATACAGTACCTGTGCGGTTTTGTTGTTAATTTATTTCCAATAATAAATGTATACATACATTTGCATAAAGCAGCATATTTGCCAATTCCCATGTTGATAAGAGTATTAAATACCTGAAAATTGCCTTTAAGGTACATTTTGAACAGATAAAAATGTGTAATTAATTTGCAATTAATAATGTACAATCATGAGATTAATAGCAATGCAATATTTTTATCGATAATAATAAATAAATAAATAAATAAATACACAACCACAGCCCTATCTACATTGCACTCTGATTATTCCCTGATAACTGTAAAGATTTAGCAGATACTCTGTAAACCATTGAAACAGAGCTTTAATAAAAGCTATTTAAGCATGTAATGTATGAAAGGAGACTCTTGCATCTAGTGGGTTTATTTACTACAGCTCAGTGAAACCTGACTCACTGTAATCAAACAGCATAATCTAGAAAAGGGACGAGGTGGGGGGGGGGGTCTAAGTGTAAACTCACCATCACCTCAAACATATCAGGTGATTTGCCAAGCCTGCAGGGACTGCCTGGCGCCAGCAAGAGGGGGCGTTTGATGTCCCTGGAGGCGTGCCCAGCGATGAACTGCGTTCATGTGCCGTCCCTAATCCCCCCTGTCTCACCCAAAACTAACTGTCACCCTCCACACGGCCCATTATCACGTTTAAATGGGTTGCAACATCACATGTGCAGGAGGGGTGAGTGCCAGGGGAGAGGGGTTGTGTCAAGAGTATCCAGGGTAGACAATGATTTTAAGTAGAGAGGAAAATAAATATTAGCCTGTGTGGAGTAGGTGTTTAAATAGCCATACAACCCACCGGTTTGGTTGGGTGCGATTTGCTACTGTGCACATGAGCTTAGAGGTGTTGGAAACAAGCTATGGCAGGCATTCAGAATCTTACCGTAAACACATAGGTAGACAGGAGCCAGATACAGATAGTTATTCATATCACTATGCAACAGTGGTTCATAATTATGCAACGGTCACTCTCACCTATTAAGTATGATTAGCCTGCAATATGCTCCTAAAGGACTAATAAGTCCCAAGGACTACAACTAATTGGGAATTATGGGATTGTTCTGTTAGATTATTTTGTCCAATGTAATCTCTAAAATCATTTTCACTGAAAAACATTAAACATTGATTATGGTGTGATTATGGTGTATGGTGTGTGTGGAAGAAAAGTTTTATCCTTCTTACCCTTCTTTTCAGTGGTCCTAGGCGAGATGATTTGGCATCAGGCGCCAGGTAAGACAGCCACAGTCCCGTCGCCACATGCATGACAAAGCAGACAGAGTCTCCGTACTTGACCTCCGGTACTCCCATGCCGTCGATGTCCCTCTTTGGGCCTGAGTCGCCCTTTTCCTGTTCATATTAAGAGGCATATACCCACATTACCACATATACACACAGAGAAAAGCAGCACACACAACATACGGGTATGGAAATCTGACAAATGACGATATAGTGTGATTAGATGGTAATCAGAGAGGCAGGTTGAGGAGAGTGCATTCAAGGGCCTGCCAGGAGGTTGCTACCGGCCTCATTAGCTCTGCTACATTTCTGGCTCAGAAGAGATGGAGCGACGCAGCTGATTGCAGTCGACAGTGAGTATCAGGGAACATATTAATGCCAGTGCTCAACATAGCAAAGCATTGACCTTTTTAGATACAGGAAGCAACTGGGTTGGAGAAGAGGTTACAAAATATGTAGAGAGCTAGAAAGGTGCACTCAGTAGATCTCTGCCAGGTGTGACTGCAAAGACCACTGCTGACATGTTTGACTGAATGAATACAACCCACAATTGGCTAACCCTCTTGACTAGACTGCAAGTATATCAAATGTGTTTTTCATGTCTCACACAACAGATACGCTCTCATTTAATCATGCAGATGTCTGCGCCGGTTCTGTGCAGGTGTACGTGTCAGCTCCGTCTCACAGGGTAACTGCAACTTGAAGTATTTATTTAGGCTTCAAGTCTATTTTTCTGACAACAGGTGTGTAAACATGAGGTTGATGCTAATAAATAGGCACAGAATAACCGTGTCCCTGAACGCATAGCAGGAGCGGCTATTCACTCAGCTGTGTGCATTGTTCCGTTGGCTGTTAGCTGATAGCCAAACACACTGTCCAAAACTATAAAATTGACCAAACTATTTTCCCCCACTGTGTCTCACTTGCAGCCCCTACTGGCCAAGGGCCAGTTAAGACTTGTGAGTGAGAAGTCAGTCACTGACGGCTAGAGGTCGACTGATATGCCGATTTTTTACAGAATCAGGACAGCTGATGGCCGAAATATGATACCGATTTTTTTTTTTTTTTTTGCCAATATCTTCGCCTGGTTTTCTTTTTTTCCTCCATCTGCTAAAATGTAAGTTTAATAATAACAAATCATACAGAAATTTTCTTAGGAAAACATTTATTGAACACTTATAGTCTCTCTAATCTGCATTTTGTGTCTGCATGGTTTCTCTCAGATAAGATGTTGTTCTTCTTATGTACTCTTGCAAAAGTTAGCCCACTGGGCTACATCTACTGAGGTCTGCTGGTAAAATGGCAATTTATTTGACACAAGGGGCGGAGTCACGCATATTCTACAGCAACAACACTGGGTTGCCTGCAGATGCGTCCTGCTTGCTAATCGGTTTAATAACCTCTGTCATTGGTCGATGCCGATTATGAAAAAATGTCAAAAAAATCGTCCGTATTAATTGGCCGACCTGTAGTGACAGTATCAAATAAAAGCTGTTTTAACAAAGTGTGAATCACCGCAACCATATAGTGTTGTCAAAAATATCAAAGTATGAAAACATATTGATACCGAATATTTGAAATGGTTTCAGTACTCATTTTCTGCAGTATCAATACATGGGTACAAGCTGTGCTTTCTGCTTTCTCTTCTCTCCGACAGCCAGTTGTACCACATTGCTATTCATCTTTTAATAAAAAGTCAGAAATGTTATGCTCTAAATATTGTCAATTTTCCCCTGTGGTATCAAAAATGGCATCAAATATCAATATTTTTCAGAGTCTTGCAGTAAAAAATTCCAGTATTGTGACAACACTGCAACCACAAAATGTCCTTGAGCATGTAGCCATAAATGAGCATCCAAAATATGCAGTTTGGTAAAGAAGTATGAAAGATTAGCCGTGGACGAACACAGAGATGCACATACAAGCAGACAATGGCCGATCTCTTTATCTCCTGGTGAAGATACTAATAAGGGAGTTTCTATCTAGATTTATTTTTCCAAAGAAGCATGAACCTCAGTAATCCACACATCCCTGCAGGAATAGTAATTACTGGGGGCAGTTACACTGTGCTGTTAGGAAAATTAAAGCCTCTGAAGTGGACACCACTCTGGAGGATTTCAGAGGATATCTACAGGGACACACTGGTACTCTGTGAAGGTGACTCCTGGCATTGAGCGGTTCATTTCACAATAGAATAACAAAGTAGATTTCAATATAGACATAACACACAGGCATAAAAGCACTCATCTACTGTATCAGGATTTACAGTATTCATTCTAATTTTGAAGGAAAATACAGCTGAAAAAGGAAATGATTGCATTATTTAGCTTTAAAAGAAGATCAAAAATAGAAATCAAAGTCACTGGATCACAACAGGACAGCAAGTAATAAAACTGAGAGGTGTGCCCCTTATGCACAGTTATTTTTGACAGTGAGACTTTATTTTTGGAATACACACGATTAAAACAAAAGGACTAAAGACCCTGGGACTGAAAAAGAGTTATAAGGGGTGTAAAGGGTATAAAGGGTGGGTAATTGAGGTAAAGAAATGAGCAAAAACAAATGAAAGAATACTAAGTAGGTATTCTGAATCCCCCTGATGCATTACAATGAATCTTAATATGTGGTGGTGATGGTAGATTACTCTTGACTGGCTACATCCCAGCCAGTTGCTATTAGGTCAGTAAACAACATGAATGCTGCAACATGTACAGTGCTGTCTACTCAGCAGCTGTGAAAAGGTCAATTTATTGTGTCAAGCCATGAGCTTATTAAGAGCTTACAGACATGTCTCAGGAGTCTTTGATGAAGTCAGAGGAAGATATTTGAGTCCCCTCTTAATTAAATAAATTGATGAACATGTATTTACATCAACACCAGGGCAGCTTTCAGACTGTGTAACTGCCTTGCTCAAAGAGCAAATCAGAGCTAGTTGTAAACCAAATAAATGAATTATGTTTATATAGGGATAGTGAGCACTGACCTTGGAGGGCCTGAAGCAGAAGGCCGTGGCCTTGGTGTCAGACTTCTCCCTGTCCTGCAGGACCAGTCCGCGGTCCTCAGTCAAGGCCAGGTAATGGCCGGTAGAGAGGTGGCGTAGTCGGAAGGCCTGACCCCAGCGAATGTGGCTGCCGCTCCAGCTAAACATAGAGTACTGAGGTCATAAACTTTGGATTCAACACTGGAAACCTCGCACAGCTGTTACTTTTATTTTGCAATTGACAGGTGACATTTACACTGATGATAATATCTGATTATAAGGGACCTTTCTGGCAGGTTTTTTTTTTTTTTTTTTTTTTTTTTTTAATGGAAGCAGTCTGTAGTTTTATTTTGACAAACTCAGACTCAGACTGGAATGGAGCTAATCTGGAGTAGGACTGCATGCCAAAATCCCAGTACTTTTTTGGTACTGACTGAAATGTGTCTGTAAAACCGAGAATCAAAAACTCTGGAGAGAAGGCATCAAATGTCTCGTCAGAGAAGTCTTGTTTACGCATTTCTTGATCAGACAATTCCTGATGTCAAACACAAATTTGCTAGTTTTAGACTTAACAACATTAAATATTTTAGCTAAATAATAAAAAAATTAACATTTAGACATTTATTTTTGTTAAATGAAAAAAATGCTTGTAAATAATAAAAAATAATTTTAAAAAAGTATAATTTTGGTATCTGTACTGAAACTTATAAGTTATAGATATAAATTATTTTCAAAAATTTGAACAACACCCAGCCCTTTTCCAGAGGCTGATTAGTTCATTAAAAATACATTTTTTTTCTATCAATATAATTTATCTCTGTCAGCTAGTTGAACTTCCAAAATCATAAATCCTGATTTTATAAATTAATGAAAAAAGAATACACTGATATATATTATTTACATGTTGACATGAATTCCTCCTTTTCTATAACAGACTGCTACTTCACCCTCCACCCTTAACCCTTCTACCCATGTTTGTAAAACCATGAACTTTTCTACTGTCAGTGGAGCTTAACATTCGCTATATAGTTGATGCGGTGTGGAAAGTGCTGTTCAAAATTCCTCCCTCAGCCATAAAGGAGAACATGTGCCTTAATAGATGCACCTGTGCCATTTCAAAGTGTGCAGACTCTGACAGGCAGTCCCAGTGAGAGTCGGCAGACAATGAGACTGGATGGAGATTGCGTGGGTGGCCAGTTAAAGAAAGGAAAGAGAGGAAGAGGGAGGGAGGGTGAAGAGAAGTAGATTGAAAGGGATGGTAAACAGAACCTCACCTTCTGAAGGACTTTGCCATCTAATTGGTAGTGACAGTTGAAAGTAGAGGGAAGTGAAGTATATTTATAACCTACAGTACAGTAGCTGTGACATTTGTACATAAAGCACCAACTCTATTTACTCTTCATGAGAAGATCCCATCGAATAAGACAATACCTCTATGTATTTCTGAGAAATCTATGCCAGGGTTTAATGTTATATACTGAGTTTATTTTCTTCACTACATGTGTGTATGTGGGTCTGATCTCACCTGATCCTGAGAGGCTCCAGTCTCCACAGCGAGCGAGCCTTTGACGCTCCCTTACCCGCTTCATAGTTGACTATCCTGAGAGCACAAAGACACGAGTGGGGGCTTCTATTACTTATGAGTCTTTCAAGTCACAATGGGAATAAAATAATGTGAAGAGTTTCTGCTACTGCTACAGTTCTTTCACGGGGAATAGCAAAGATGTTCATTGGTCTGTGAATGTTCTCATTCATCCAGGTCATATTCATTCTGGCACAATTTGAATCGAAGGCAACTGGACTTAGATTTGCCTCTGAAGACGTTTCGCCCCTTATCCAAGTGGCTTCATCAGTTCGAACGCTACAGTCTGACTAGTTCCCACTAGTCTGACCAGGATGGCAGGGATTGCAATTTACGGCATCCTGTCGTCCTGCTTGGCTAAAAAAACAAAGCTAACAGGTAATGATAGCTGAGGTTGCATTGTGTTATACTATGATGCATTCAAGCTCTATTCAGTAAGGCGGGGAAGGTAAATTCTGACATTATCACAATACGTTTAATCTTAAATGCGTGTAATCTTGTAAAAATGTCATTTTCAGTGAGAAACAAATAAATACATTTGCTTGAAGGAGACGTTTTCAGAGCAGTATAAAATAGATATTAGAGAGGGAATTTTGACCAGTTTAACTTCTTAACATGAGCTCTATGCAGCTTATAAATCATTTAAACTTCTAATGCCCAGATTTTTTAATCAAAGCAAATATTTTAATAAAAATACAATCAATAATAATAACTTTGCAAATAGCAGTACGCTAACGGTGCTATTGACCTTTTCAGACAAAAGGAATACATTTCTAATGTAGCAAAGTACCTCAAAGACAATTATTGAATAATTCAAGTTGAGTTTCAAATCTTGCTGACGTCACATTAACAACATATCTAAAGTATTCATTGTTTTATTATTTTACCATGGTATCGAATTGGATATCGCGAATAGTGATATTTAACTGGTATTTGTAGTAACTACTAAATTTCTGGTGTTGTGACATCCTTAGCTTACTCTACTCAAATCGCCCAAAAAATTGACCCAGAAAATAACACCCACAATTTAATGGACACTACAAAGATTGAACTAAATTCTCAAAAACACAAAACCCAAAAAGTGGAAAGAAGTTAGTTAGTTTAAAAGATCTGAAATATTTGTAGACTGACTAAATGTAGTTGAAATACTGAGCTAATTATCTACTAACCTCTGCTCCTCCTCACTCTTGTCTGCTCCAGGGATGGTTAAACTCTCATCGTGCCCGTGACAGAGACGCATTACATGTCCTCCCGTCAGATACCCTAATAATAAACAACATTGTGATATGAGACACTCAACCTTTTTCCCTTTGATCATGCAGAAATTATCTATCTTTATTATGGTTTTACAGTATGGTTGCTCTCTTTTCCAGAGACCAACTACACAGTGAAAACAATGACATGGAAATTTAAAGACTACAAAATCAAAAATACTTGCTATTCTGAGCTCTCGGCTTTAATTTGGATGGAGTTTTCATTATTGCTTACAGGCTTAACATGTCCAGATGACTATTAGGCACGAGATCCAGACTACATGAAAACAATGTTAAAATGTATTTAATTGTCTTGGATGAGAGACAGTTATCGTTGTTGGTGCTAGGGCTGCAGCCTCTTTTGGTCTTGGTCGCCAAAGATTTCTTTGCACTTTTCTATGTTTTTTTTCATGTTGAACGACTTATTTCCAAAAAACTTGTGTGCAAATCTCTAGTACATACAAGATTTTAAGTGGTGCTTTTGTGGGATTCTTTGTGGAGAAACAGATCAGTCAAATAAATCAACTAATCAAGCCTTAGTCGACTGAGAAAGTCCTTGGTTGAGCACAGCCCTAGATGCTGCCATTGTTGTTGGGATCATGAACTTGCCTACGGCCATGTTGCTTGAAGAGCAGGTGGGCTGGACGTTCCACAGGGTCTGCATGAAGGAGGCATCCACCTGGATGTTGCCGTTGGAGATAGAGAGGTGCTGCAAGACAGAATTGTGATATACAGGGCTTTAGAGAGAAGGGTGGAGATTGCCACTAAAGTAGTGGAAACGTAGACAAACACTAAGATTCAGCAATGCTGCACAAAGGAGGGATACAGTATGTCCCAGTGATGGGATTTGAAAAAAGGTTAAAACAACTTTGTGTCCTTCCTCTGGAGGTGCCAAACAGTGTTATAATGCTGGAGGCTGCAAAGCTCTGCTACATCAGGGTTTCATCTATGCAGCAATGTCCAGGTAATTCTCATAATAAGCACAAACACTTGGAGAGGCTCCCATTTCCCTACAGGCAGGATTCAGAGGCGAGTAAAAGCTCGAAATGATACTAGCTTTCAGTTACATCACAAGAGCTGATGTTGATTGACAAAAGCATGTAAATGTGGTACATCTTGTTCTATCTCAATGAATTTCCCTGAAAATTAGTTACTTTTACATCAGTGTTGGGCCAAATGTAACCATCAATTTAGTGTTTATATTAGTCTGTCTTAGTGTTTCACAAATGTACAGTACATCATGTATTTCAGTGCAACCTTTCCTACATGTTTACAGATGATCTGTATTGAAGGGGTGCTGCTCAAAAAAATATTGCAAACCAGTGTTTGGCTTCTAGTTATATGAAGTCAATCTCTTTGTGCACTACCTCTGGTCCAGACTCAAGCACTACATGCAGAGCAGAGCAAAACTGCTGACAAAATTCAGCCTAACTGGACCCAAAGTAACAGATGTGTATCTCCTAAAAATGCTGTGTCACAACCCTTATGATTGTTCACAATAATGAAGCACTTCATTGCATTTCCCTGAATTTCTGATGTGTTCCATTCTTCAAAAGCTGAGCTTCTGTCGGGCCCAATCAGGTGAAGATTTCCCATCGGAGGAGATGAAAGTCTGGGTCTTTGCCAGTTTTGCTTTAATTGCACATTTCCCTCCCTGAAGGGCCGGAGCAGCCACTAGAAGCCATCGCCGCTCACTCTCCTATGCACAGCACGTTGCTGTCCCTCCTTCTTTTCATTTCTCTCTCAGCCTCAGCCTCATCCTCTTGAAATCTCCCTCTCCTCTCTCTTTACCAAGTAAGTTAATTGAGGTCGGGTGTATAGCTCTGCATAAGGTAGACAGCATTAAGTCTAAGCTCATCAGTCAGATGGATGCCTTCCTGGAAAAAAAAATATTTTAAAAAAGAAACTGCACAGGAAGGCTTTACACATAATCAGATTTCTATTACAGATAGCAGCGTAAAGTTTTTAAGTTTCCACTTCGAATTGCCTTGTCACTCTGAGGCTGGCTGGAGTGAGACGCCTATCAGCACTATCCGACGGCTATGAAACTTTTTTTTAGACAGACAGTGAACCAATGAAGATAACTCCAGCTATGTGTGATGCATAATCTCCAAAAAACACCATCCCCTCTCTGCACTTGGCATGTTGTTGGCTTCTAAACTCTTGCAAGTGTAGAGCAGACAGTACTGTCTGACATTAAAACATCTGGGCGAGAAATAAGGAAGCCCTGAAAACAACAGGTGAGTTTATATGAATTATGAGAGCTCTGACAAGCAAACCAGACATGGGGAACAATGAGTATCACAAATGAGAGGCTGCATCTGATGTATCCAGACTGTCCAAAAAACTGTAAATATTCATGAGAACAACCTCTGATCTAAAAATGAGAAACTGAGTGGAGGCCTACTGATTTAATGAGAACTGCTTGAGTTGTAATTAACCCATCATCTTTCAAACATTCTTTCAAGTGCATGACAGCCAGTTTAAAACAGATGACTGTCGGTTGATAATACTCAACTATAACGTTGTCTCCTACTTGTAGAGGAGTGTTCATAGCCTCTATACCAAAATGCTAACTGACCAGAATGTCTGATCATTTTAACTGTTCACAGGTTACAGAAGAAATACAACATGTAGTTTGTGCCTATATTTGTATAAATTGTATTTATGACTTATCATGAAGAATAATATATATAATTTTGAAAGTAATTAGTAGTAGATAGGGCTGTTGCAACTGCCGCAATATTGATAAGCCAACCGCATTGAATGGCAAGCAACCACCACAACCACAATGTTCAAGTTTTTTCTTTTTTGAATCCTTTGCAATGGGAGTGTCGCATATTTACCCTACGTCAGCAAACAGCACCAGCGTGATGAAGTGCTGGGTGTCTATTTGACACTAAGCACTGTACATATGGTGTTTTATTTCTGGTCATTGAGAGTTGAAAAATGTTTTGGGTAACACTCCATTAAGACCAACATGCAGCCACTTTCCCAGTAAAAGTCTCCACCACGCACTTAGTTTAGTAGGTTGTCAGCTGTCTGCCCAGTGTAATGATGCTCTGTCTGTCCAAATTAACTTAAGCGACTGTCCGACAAACAGTGTGTGTGTTTGTGCTAAGTTAGCAACTTCTTGTGTTGCTGGTGGCTTTGTGCCCGCTGTAGCGTAACGTCTGCAAGTTTCTGACACACCGTGTATGTGTGGCGGCGGTGAGCGTGGGTTTGTTGGTGGCGTTATAGCTGTGAACGTAGCTGTAGCAGACAGTATGTGTGCAGATTGTCAGTGAATAAATGCTACGAGGCCGAGTCGCTCCTCTGCATTTTTCTTAGTTTTATAATGAATTATTAATATTTTTTTTAACCGTTTAACCGACAGCATTAATCAGTTGAAATTCCTAATGTTGGTGATCGGTTAAATGTTTAATTATTGACAACCCTACTAATAATAAAGCTTATTTATACAGCACTAAAATCAGGATAAATACAGTAATTTACAAAAAAAACGTTGCAATAATAACGCATGTGCTGCTGCGCTGTTGAACCAACCAGTATCACCGGAGAAAATTCCTTCATCATGACAGCCCTAGCAGTAGACATAATCCACACTAGAAACTTTTTTTCTGAAATAATCATCACGTTTCATTACTTTGTGTGACATGATTTTTCATCTTAAATCTTGACCAGGGTAGCAAGCCGCTGCTGAAATTTCCAGAGGAGTAAATAAAGTTTTATTTAACTCAACTGATAAGATTCTAGCAAAATCAATTATACATCTTTTATGTTTGCTTTTATTTTATATTTGTACTAATTAAACTTCGGCAGCTTGATTTCCAGTGACGCCAACAAAAAAATATTTCTTTAACCTTCTGATTTTTTTCTTAGTTACAGGTAAGTTTAATTGCTGAGATATTGGCTTTGACCTACCAGGTATCTCTCCGTCGAGACGCTGACTAAGATCAGGTCGTCTCCGATGCGGACTTTCTCTCCCTCAGATCTCTGCTTGGATGCAGGGTGGATGGTCCACCAACAGGCCTCTCCTATTGACATAAATCCATTAATATATTGATGATCAGGTAAAAAACATAAATACATTTGAGCCGGACTAATGTCCCACACAGTCATATACATGCCATTTTAGATAATCCTGACTCCTCTCTATTGTTTAAGAATCTGTTTTTTTCTGAGTGGCAAAAAACACAAAAAGAGCCATCATCTTACAAAGACTGAAGGAGCAGTTGAAGTGTTTTTTCTCCTTGATAAATGGCTTTAAGAATTTCTGTAGTGCAAATGTCAACTATATAAGTCAGCTGTATAACTGTGTTTTACAGTGTTTCTCCCACAAGTATTGATTCCATCTCAAGGTTAGGTCAACCTGAAATGGCTACTGTGGAAGCCTGGATTCAATTAAAAGGAGTAAAAAGCCAAGTGAACTCTGTGAAGTGCCTGTTAGTCATACTGTACCTATTGAATCTTCTTGTAGTCCGACATCAAATGACAGCTTGTCTGTCAGAGACCTCGATGTCTTCAGACAGGTCAGGTACTGGAAATTGATGAATTGTAATGTGAAAGACAAGCCGAGAGTGGAAGTCAGCTCTTGTTCAACTGTCTAATAAAAATATGACCTAAATGATTTATGGATCAAAAACAGTTTAGGACTTAGAAATATATACTTTTAATGCTAAAACAATTACTTAATTGTCTGATTAGATCATTCAGCAAGTGAATCAACAACTCTTTGATTTCACCAAATTATGTTGTCAATTAAAAATACCAAACATTAGTTTAGTTTCTCAAATGTGAAGGATTGCAGATTTTCTTTGGCTCGTCCAGCTGTATTGACAAGTGTCATAAGTATAGAAGTGTTGTACTATGCATGTATATGTGTATTTCTTATTTCAGCAGGTGCCACTGAGCACTACTTAACTGGACAATCATCAAATCATATTGTTGACACTCACCATATCACTGAAGGAGTGGCGAAGGAGGATGGCATGACCGTAGAGCAGGGTCCGGTGTCCGCCCCCTTGACCTGCCTGCCAGGAAATACACAAGTAACAGATTAATATTATATCCAAGCATCCTTGACCTCTGGACCCTGTCAGGTTTGACTTACTGCATGATCTATAGTCTACGCTATTAACCTCCACTTCACCAATATGACAGATATTAAGTTGGATTTTTGACCCTGTGTGGGTAAACTGCACAGGACTGAACAGGCAAAGTATCTTCAACTTTGGACCTCCATTCCAACAGCAAGCAGGAAACAGACAAAGAAAGAGGGATGAGAAACACACAAAACTACACACAAAAATCAAACAAACATGTACAGTCATTAGACAGCTTGCCCATTCTTGCGACAGACAAGAATAATTGTGATACACTGTAGCACAACGGCAGAGGAAATGTGAGGAAACAGTCGAGCAAAAGAAAGGATGAAAAGAGATGACTTCTTCACCACCACGGAGGTGAATAAAGAAGATCATACTTACCCTTTTAATCAACCTCTAGCGGCAGAAGAATGAAGAACAGAAGGTACGATAAGACGTGACATCTAAATCATCTCTGCATCAACAATTTTAGTTGGAGAGACTGTGAGCTGGATAAACACAAATATGGACCAGGCCTGACCTACAGCTGTAATGGTGACAGTTTTTTATTTTCAACACATAAAATTTTCTGTTAGAGGTTTTGAATATATTTACAAAAGTTTTTAAATTATTACCATACAATTAAAGGACAATTTAGCCACATTTAGTCAGGTACCTGATACTGTTGCTAACATATTCTTTCACGTTCTAGTCTATTCCCACTCAGAATAAAATTAGAGTGTCCAGTCTACCAGATTTGACTAACTTTATAGATGACAAACAACATTTAATCTCCTCACAGAAAGAGCTAGAACCAAGCCCAGGACTGGCACTGTGCTAACCAGTGTGACGCACAATGCAGTGTTTATCTAATAAGCAATACATGGAGGCTATCCTCTTTCTGGTCTAGTTGTCAGCGTCAATTTGTGTGTTTGCTCGCGGGGTCACATTTAAACTGACCTAAAGGGAACTCCCAACTGTCCCCTGAATTTGACCCCAAGCTAATTCTCTTTTGGCTACTAAGTCTCTCCCAGGTGGCTCGTAGGACAGACAAAAAAGGAAACAGAGTTTGATCAAAAGAAAAATGGGAAGAGTATCCAGTAACAGCTGGGAGTGAGGGAGGGGGTCCAGAGACAGAGAGAGTGAGAGAGAGAGAGCCAGCCTGTATTTCAGGCCTGCTGTCATGCTGACACATCAATGCCAGGAACTGTGACCTTTGGTTTGCCCCTCCAGTTTGAAGTACTGTATCCTAAACAGCTTTCTACTGGGAGTGCATCTGTGTTTCAAACAAAGACAGAGAAGTTTGTGTGGATGTGTTTATACGCATGCAGTGCTTGAACTGGGTCAGTACTCACCAGTACCGAGTACTGACACTTCTGATTTTTGTCCATGAATATTTTTACTTCTTATTGAGTGCCACCACATCCCGGAGAGTCGAGGTGTGCACCCATAAACACCCACGCAACTGTGTAAACACATAGCTTGCTTAACCTCTTAGGACCTGGCGTACACATGCGATGACATCACATTTTGGGTCATATGAATATAATACTTAATTTTATTTAACTGGGGTCTTGTGTACACGTACAAGGATACGTACACTGCCATCTAGTAGTCCTGCAACTGTTTGCAGCACTTCAAATGAGCCATACTGTTGCTATGACTGTCCAAAAGGGGAAAAAATTTTCATTTTGTTAAATTGTACTGTGATGTTTCAAAATTAAAAAAAACAAACATGTTTGCAAGTGTTATTAATAAATGCAAAAGCAGTCAGGAAAAACACTGCTGTGTTCAGAGTGGACATATAGAGGTTTGCACTATTACACAATGGTGATTTTATTGTGTTTTATGGAAATTCAGAATGAGTGTCCGCATATGTGGACATCATTTTTCTTGAAAACTACATTATGTCAAAAGATGATGCTTAGTTTTTATACTTATCAGGTTCCAATAAGCCCAAATAGCAAAGAGACATCAAAAATGCATATCAAAAAAAGAGCTCAGGTCTTAAGAGGTTAATACTGAGAAAACAGCGCTGAAAATTACTCGTTCTCATTATCCAATTTCACCCGTAGGCCAACAGATACTATATCTTAAGTTGGCTTTATTGTAGCATATACGCAATATTATATTTGTGTACAATTTCATTTGTCTCAATAGCTACATAAAAATATCTAAAATTTCCTACGGGATAAATAAAGTATCTATCTAAAAGTTTTGATCAACAAATATGAATTTATGTGCAAACTGTGGAAATGTATGCAATAAAATCCTTACACAAATACAAAAGCATCGAAGACGTGACGATCATGTCATGCAACAGCCGAAATACAGTACTGGCAACTTTTCTGGCCCAGTTCAGGCACTGAACGCATGTATGTGTGTTAGGGGAGGAGGTGGGGTATATTAAGTTGTGTCTTAAATTGATAGTGAAAGTTTTTGGAAATGTAATTGTCTCACTGGTCAAAATTTGGTGATGAGGATATTGCTAGACACCCAATCATCCTTTATGTTACTGTAGGTTGCTGGCTCTGACACTGATGCCAACATTAATCACACATTGCACTGATCAATATTTGTGTACTGTTAAATTCAGATGTACCATTTAGCTTTAGATTAGTCCTGATGAGCATACCATAGCTACATTTGTGGCTAGCTTTGGTTTTAGCAGCTAAGTGAATGACTCATCATAGGCATTTGGTGCAAATATTGAGAAAATAAAGCCACCAGAGAACAGGTAAGATACTGCAAACGTCTCAGTAACAATTAATGAGAATTTAATGTTTGTATTCCACACTGTTGCCAGTTTAGGAGAGCTGCACCTAGCTAAAAATAGGTGTAACACTACCCAATAATCTTCTGTCCACTATCTAGTTTACAGGAAGGTAACTTTAGCTAGAATAACGCCACAAAACAGCCTCAAAAACCAGCCTAAAGTTGAATCAGCACTCTCCACAACAAGGACTGTGCATTATAATGACGTTAGGATATATTCATTCATTTACTTCTATTAAAGGAAACGTTAGATAGCTTAAACAGAAAAATGATGCAACATACCCAACTTCCGGACATAGCAGCACTGAGCAATCCACCTGAACGGCACTTTAGCTAGGTGAGCTCATGGACGTGTTACGTGCGCCATCTTTGTTTTGTTTATAAGTAGGAATTTACCTGTAAGGCGAAAAAGTCGTGTTTTTGTCAGCCTGACATCGACGTGAGTTCTTCTGAGGTGTACCTGAGAAGTTGAGCTGCTCTTCGGTAAGTTAGCAACGTTGCGTAACGTCTTTAAGGGTTTCTTCACTCATAACATTAAGGGCAGCCTTCAGGAGGAGGTTTGGGCTTTGGACAATTAATTTAGCGGTAGACACGATCGCGTAGCGTATCTGTGACGTCATCGCGCCGTACGTGATTCCGTCATCTGTGCCCATCTGTTTTAGGATATTTATTTACCCATTTTCCAGTCCCCGGTTAAATCCTCGCGATATCTCGGATAGTTTGCCGTCTATTCGTCTGTTTTCTGTGAACTCTGCCAAGTTTAAGTAATAATCACTCATCATCACTACAAGCATCTTCATCTTGATCTTAGCTCAGCTGTCTTCTTTTCTCTGAATGAACCACAAGTGTGGTAGTGGCTAGAAGGGAGCACGCAAACTGAGAAAAACTCTCGCGAGATTATCGATGTTATTGGTCCAGTACCTTCCCCAGAGTTTTCACTTTTTATTTATTCATTCATTCATTCATTCATTTATTTATTTCAGCTCTCAGGTCAGATTTCACGGTTTGCGGGCTCCCTTCTAGACACGACCAGCAGTGGTGGAGGAAGTAGATGGAAATACGACAATGTAGAAATACTTACAAGTGAAAGTAAGTAAGTACACGTAAAGTAGTGCATTCAGAATTTTATTCGAGTACAAAAGTATTTTCATCAAAATATACTTCAGGATCAAAGTAAAAGTACCTCCTAGAGTGAATGGCCCATTTCAGAATAATATATGTTATTCTTTTATAATTATTGATGCAGTCATCACTTTAATCTTATATCTGGTGAAGTTGGGGCTAATTTTAATTACTTTATATACTGCCAGCCAGGTAGCTTGTGAATTTAATTAATTTGTAGATTAGATTTTGTTGCTTGTGCTTGTTTAACTGGCACTTACTGTTTTTTGCACTATCCCCTTTGCTGCTATACACCGTACAAACTGCATGGATGATTTTGGTGGCTTTGTTATGATCACTGCACCAACATCCTGAACACTGTGATTTTTTATCTCCTGCCTGCCTGGCTTTATAAGAATGAAACAGTTACAGCAACTGTTATGCCAAACCATGAATACAGTATCTAAATATTCACTTCATGTATGAATAGCTTATTTTATATGGAAAAGCCTGAGCATGGGAAAGAGCACACTAATCACTTTTTCAAGGCTGTGAAGAAGGGAGTCATGCCAGACTCATTTGCTAAGTACCATCTGATATATTGATTCTCATGCAAATTCAGTGCCCTGCCCTTCAAATTATTTAGATAATGAGACAGTGATCATGCTCATTTACTTCATGACAGTCCATCAAAATATGATGTACATCGTGATACATGAAAGTTACAGGAGAAGAATACAAACAACCACTATACATCCAGCCATGTTATCCTAAAATTCAAAACCACAAGTTAGGGGTGTAAAAAGAAAATAAGTATTGCATGCTGATTTTCCAGTGTGTTATGTGAGTTTGAAGAAGAACAGATAAACAATCCTCGAATCACCTACTACAGCTTTGCTCAACAGTAGTGCATGTGAACACTCTGAAATCAAAACTGATTTCAGGACATTTCCTCGTGTCAATACTCGTCAACTTAATTGATGTTAGAGACCAAACCCAGAGAAAACAGAGCAGCACACCCAAAACCACAAAGTGAGTTTTCTGCCAACGTATGGGTTTTTAGATCCTTTCATTTAGATTCAGTAAGATAGATAAATAAATAAGGGACTACCTTTAGTAAGCAAGATCTAATAATATATGTATGTATCTTTTAGCACAAATATTGTAAGCTGTATACTGAGGCTTGAATCTAATTGCATTGAAGGCAAAAAAGGCGGATAATGAATAGCTTAAGCAAATGAGAATCAGACACTATTACTTGAAAGTGCTTGCACACTTGCACACAAAGTAGTCTTCAAGTACACGAGGCAAAACATTTGACTCCTGTGCACAAGTTGACAGCACCAACGGATGTCTATTTCAAGATTGCCATAATTGAAAGTTTAGAGACATCTGTGACAAGCTAATCGATTGTCTCCAGACTGGCAGAGGGAGTGAGTATATGTCGAGCTATAAGGTGAGGTTAAAGCTTAATTTATGAATGTATTTTAATATCCATTTGCACAATATGTGCTGAGGTGGAAAATTGAAATGTATTACCATTAGCTTAATATCTCCCCACATTGCAGTACCTGCTGTGGATGTTTAAACTAAATACTGTACACGCTATAAATGCAGCTTTTATGGCGATCGAGAAATGGGCGTCACTTCAAGTGAAAGTGCTGGAAATTCAACCCTTTTCGTCTGGCAGTCTGTCATGCACTCTGACAACATGATGGATGAATGGACTGATGGACCTACCCATTTTTCATGGTCAGCACTCTAGTAACACACAAATACAAATGAAAAGAATGTGTTATTGGGTTGTATGGCAGTCAATTACACAAATCTGAGAGCAACAATGGAGAGAAATGGGCCCTTGCAGTAGAAAAGAAAGAGGAGGGTGATTTATTAGCCTTGCTAGCAGAGAGTTTGTATTCTAGCCAACATCATATTGTCTTGCCAAACAAGGCCAGCCAACAATGTTGCACTGTTGAGCACAAAACAAATCTGCTACCCAGGCTAATAACAATGCAGGCCTGATTCACCAGTGGAGAGGACCCAAGCGGTGTACAAAATAAGACACGTAAAGAACTATCTGTGCCAGAAGGCTATGCTGTGCATGAAAGTACAGTGGTAGCTAGAGACATCCAGCACAACACACAAGTCGAGTTATCTTGCATTAGCATTGGGGGATTTTCTACTTTGTACTGAATTCATCTTGCAAATGGCACCGTAATCCTGGTTTCTCTAATTGCTTATACTGTACTGCACAATGATTCATGCAACCATAGCTTTGTCATCTCTGCTCCTACAGTACATACCAATGGTCTGTCCAAAGTATTAGGGAATATTAATGTTAATAGGGCCCACTGATTGATGAACTTTCAAAATCAACACAGACCATGTGTATCCATAGACTGTATATAAAGATGGAAAACATGACAACTCCTGAAAAGTGTAACCATAACTTCAATCAGCCCTTGGTGGCTTGGTGGCCGGCTGCAGTTTAGGTCATAAGGCCCGTCCCCTCCATGTTAGTGGATAGGGCATAGGCCAAACTAAAAAGTGAAAGTACATGCTGATGTATGTCAAGTGTTTAATTAGTTGCTATAAAAAGGGGGTGAGATGTCATGATCGGCAGCTGTGAGTCTCTCTCGCTAACAAGCTGCAGTCTTGCTCAATTTGTGATTGGCTCAGGCAGATGTGTGGGCGGGACCTCGATACAGCGGCTCCACCCTCTGATCACTATAGCGCAGACTCTGGCCAAGCCCCCAGGAAGAGGATCGGTCGTTGACCCCCAACATGACTGTAGTGGCCAACGATGGTTCTGCAACTTCTGTGTCCATCACGATGCCATTGGGCCCAAAAATACTTTTTCTCTTCGACTTCATTGAGAAAGAGACGTATGTAACTCACTGGATCATTTTTTTAAGTGAATTTAGTAAATAGTCATTATTTAAATAATTAAGTCCTAAAAGTTGTAAAATGCACTAATAGCCAAATCCAGTTATTATCTGGGTCTATGGAGACCCAGACTGTAACGACAGCACAAGCCGTGACGTTGGGACCCCATGATCGAGTCATGTGACAGAATGGACGCTACTGTGCATATTAGACATGCGTAGTTGGAGCCAATAAGAGCCGGAAGAACCCCAGAAGATCCGGGTACTTTTCCAGAAGCCTACTCGTTGGCTTCATACTCCCCTGAGCAGCTTGCACAGGAATGAGAAGGCCCCGCCTCCAACGTTATATCTGGTTCTCGATATACATCCATGAATTGGGCTCCAAATGCCATCAAAATCTCAAGATGGCAGCTCCCATACATTTTGGCTTTACTTGTGAACAGTGGGAGTAAGTGGAGACATGTCATCCATCTTTTTATACAGTCAATGTGTGTATCCAATAGGAACAGTGATGAGAAATAGCACTACCACCAACAAGCAGTTTCTTGTATAACATGGTTTGTTTGTCCAAATTTAAAGTTGCAGTCTGTAACTTTGAGCAAATGTGAGAATTTTATTTTCATGAGACAGTTCATGAGACAGATAATCTGAGAAAAAAAAAAATCATGATTCACTGCCTCCTCTTAGTGCTCCTAATGGCATGTGCAGGATTTCACCACACCTGAAGGAAAACAGCCAATCAGAGTTGAGGAGTCTCTAATGTATCACTGCTCAGAAAACTTGCGAACTCCGATCAAACTGTCAAACTAGGCAGCTCTGATCAAATACGAATCTGGTGAAGTCTGATTGCAGCCCAATAGCTGCTGACTTTTTTTTGCCCAGTTACTTTATTGTCCTGTTTGTGTCAGTCAAATCAGTGACTATGCTTTCGGTTCCAAGTATGATTTAACTTGGTTTTTGGGGCAAACTGTAGCTAACTAATCACATAGTTTGGTACTTTGTACCAATTCAACCTTAACAAAGCTAGCTCAGTTGCTAACTTACGCCTGAGCCAGACCAGCCATGTGAGGAGCGTGTGACGGCTGCGTTACCTCACGGCTGCATGGTTCACATTTCTGCTGCTGCTGCGCCTCCTACACAGAGTTTGACTTTCATATTGGCCATTTCATTTCATCATGAATGTCATTTATATTTATTTTGGACAGAGAAAGGTCAAGACACTTGTGGTAATTTGTAAATAATACTAATAATCCACAATTAAAATCTCATACTATATTCATTCATGGAGCCCTGCAAGTTGTACAACACTGTCCTGCAAATATTTCAGAATAAAAGCCTTGTGTTAACAAATGAGGGAGTTCTGTCTTCAGAAAGACTTGAGGGGTTTTATTTTGAAATGAAAGCAGGAAGTGTTGATTTAAAAAGAGCTTTACTTTTTTCATGTCCATGACATTTTCTACAGCTGAATCTGTTATTTATTTATTTTAATATTCATCAGTGATCATGTCTCACCTCTATTCCTCTCTGTCCTAATTTCAGGATCCCATCATATGTTGTACATTGTTCAGGAGGTTAACTAGACCAAGCAGCCTTTTGGTTTCCTCTAAGTACTGTATAGAATAATGGGACTGGGAGGATGGAGTAAGTTTAGGTTTATTAGACAAGTACATATACACCAACAAGACAGTGTACAAGCATTGTCACAAGAAAGTTTGTTTTCATTCATAGGCTTCATTGTCTTTCCATCAAAACCTGGTGGGCCGGCCTCAGTTCAAAATGCCCGGGCCGATTATTTTGTCCCAGTCCAGCCCTGTATACAGTCAAACAATCACTTCCACTGTCTGTTGCTGTGAACCTCACGTGGCTCACATCAAAAATAGGCGAGACCTTGAATCTCTAGAAGAGAAGCAGCTGACACGCAGTCAAACATCTCATGTGACCATTGTAGAAGCGCTAACCCGTTAACATGGACGCCGAAATACAAAACAACAGGTAATGGAGCCGCCGCACGCTCCTCACACGTCTGGTCTGGCCCAGAATTAAACAGAGCTCGCTTCTAGCAAGCAATTCAACATCCACTGATGCTAATAATGCAATAATGCTGTTAGAGAAACGTTAATTATTGTTAGTTAATAGCATGATTTTAAAAGAAAACACATCGGATACTAGAAACACATCTCAGGTATAGCTGCACTTTTTGTAGGTGAGGTGGCTCTGCAGAAATGGGGTGGGCTTGGGTGTGCATTGCCGAAGTACAGAAGAAGAAAGAGTTCCTGTATCCCAGGAGCCGATCAAAACAGTGGGCGTTTCTGTTGGTTGTTTTCCCTCAGGTGTGGTGAAGTCTTGCAAAATGCCATTAGGAGCACTAGAGGTAGGCAGAGGAACATTTTTTTTACAGATTGTCTGTCTCATGTAATACTGTCAGGATATAGTGACAGTCTTATAAAAATAGATTTTTATCACATTTGCTTACTGACTGCTAAGAATTAAGCGCTGTTTTCTCTTTGTTTTTCCCAAAACATATTAGCACTTCATCCAAACATGTGATGCCATCCCTTCCCATCTCTTGACTTCCCCTCCTAGATGTAGAGGGGCTGGGTGATGAGATTAAATGACACATGAAATGACTGTTGGAGCACAGCAGCATGAGTGAGTATGAGCATCTGACGGGGTTTACAGTTTACAGACCACACGTCGTAGCCCACCGGAGTGCTTCTTTGCCAGTCGATCACACCCCCGTGGCACCGCAGAGCCTCTGCCCAATCAAACATGACTTACCTGCTCTAATAAACACGCCAAGTGAGCGAGGTTGAAGAGAAAGGAGGCTGTGGATGCGGCGCTGCACTCACAGATAATCTCCCTCCTTTCTTTGACCCCTGACGGCCTTTCATTATCATTCTTCTGATCTCTTTTTGCAAAACAGGTGTTACAGAGAATGAAAAGAGACAGCTTCTATTAGCATATCTTGGTGTTAGAGTAGTTCAGAGTATTGCTAGATGTGGTCTGTCTGCTCTGCATTTGGGATCTCATCCAACCCACTCACTGATTTATAACATTCATTTTTCAAAGTCAAAATATTGTCCAGAAGTATGTGCAAAATTATCACAGTCAATTAAGCAACAATTGTCAGTTTAGACTGTCAGACTTTCTGTTTTTTAGAGTGTTATCGGTGATGCATTAAGAGTATTATTGTATTTTTAGTGTAAAGAGACAACACACACAGCAAACAGTTAAAATGACTTTGACTGATAGCATTATTATTATTATCTTTAATTTCTTATAGATATCATGATAATATCCTAGATCTTTTGGCCATGATGATCGTGTAGTGAAAATCTGATATTGTGACAGCCGTAGCTAGATCTATATTTAATTTCCCAATCTGACATTAAAAGAGGTTTGAAGTGCTGCTTCCCTCTGTAAAGGTTATATATTCCTGGAAAACCTGACAGCATTTGAATGCATCATTTTGGGGACAGCAGCAAAATCATCCTGGCGTCCTCCTCTAAGCAGATTTGTATTTCCAGTAGTGTGACTGCTCTGCCAGTGAGGGATTTCTCTTCAAGTTCACTCAATAAATATCCTTTCTCTATCCTAATTATGTTAACTGGAAAACAGTTGCGAAGATCATTATTCTGTTGTAAAAAGCAATATTGCAGAGTATGAGACTTTTAACTGAAACAACCTCAAGGGCATTTTGCAACAGATTGCTGGTCGACTGCAGATTGATTTGTGTACATATTTGTGTGTATGGATGTGTTGTGTGTGTGTGTGTGTGTGTGTGTGTGTGGGGGGGGGGGGGGGGGGGGGGGGGGTACTGTACTCACCCCTTCGCTGTTCTGCCCAGTCTTAGCCAGCATCTCCTGCAGGGCGCGCACCGACAGGGACTGCTCCAACACAAAGTTACAAACACACAAGTCTGGAGGAACATACTGGAGGGAAGAAGGGATAGAGGGAAGGAAGGAAAGAGAGGACGACAGAGGGAAAGAAACATTAGTTGGAGAGGCATTGACAAGGTGTTTTGAGCAAAAACAGGCTCCTCTCTGGGGTACAAAAACAATGTGCCAGGAGTTTTCTCTTCCTCACTCTGTTTTTGCCCTTTTATGTTCCCTGTATAGCCTCGAACATTTGCTGCTGCTGCACCCAACGTCCCTGACATAGAGTAATCAGATTTTTGACAAAACAAAAAAATTAAGGCAAACTTGATAAGCTTTTCTAAAATTAGAGTCAAAACAACTCAGAGGTAGTTAGTTTTAGAAATATATAAATTTACCAACATTGTTGACATACAACATAGCATAGTGTCTAAGCAGTGTGATGGACTGTGACCTAAATATAAACTGCAGTATCAGTCTAAAGTAGCTTCAAATAGATGTTACGAAACAGTAAATAAATATATATTTAAACATTTTTGAAAACCACTTTTTGAACATCAGAAAGATATTTCAATTCTAATTTACCAAAACCAGCTCAGCAACTAGACAAGCCTCACCTGTCTGTCATTTGGTGCCTATATTAGGGCGGTAAACGACCAAATTAATTCTTAATCGACTCATAATTAAAACACTCATAGGGTTTTGTTGTTTAATTAACAACAATTAACAATTTGTTGAGTTTCTCCACAAAGAATCACACAATAGCACCACTTTAAATCTTGTGTTTATCAGAAATGTGCTCATGAGTTTCTTGGAAATAAGACATTCAACAAAAAAAAAAAGAAATGATTAAAAATGAAATTGACTTGAATTTGAATTTTGATCTCAGTTAACTAAGAGGGGGCAATCTGAGCCAATACATACACATTTTTCTACTCTATAGCTCATATTTGCTGTCGTGTCACTTTAATTCTGGTGACAGTAATGCTGCTTTTACATTATTCATTATGTTCTATTTATCTTCATGCATCTTAAAGAAATGAAACCGAAATTATGTAATAACAGGGGAATGTAGTACTGTAAATTGTGTTGATTAATCAGACACATGTGCTTTCATGTACAATTTTATCTACATTCTTATAATATTTCCACAGCAGTAATTGGTTAGTAAATGAATTGGAGGCACTGATCAGATTAAACTGCTCGGTGAGGAATGGTGCTCATAAATGATTCTGATGTCTTGCAACTTCTTTGCCGTCCCAGTGTGTTGTTAACGAGTAGCTGGGGATTATGAGGAGGGCTGTCAAAAAGGCTGCAAGGACCAATAATTAGTTTGGCTGGGCCTCATTCCTCAGCACACAGCCTTGTTTGGTTCCTGCTACAGTACAACAGGCCGCAGATTTGTCTTCCACTTTCACCAAACTGTTTAGCTTTGCAAACTTTTAATGCATGCAGCAAGGAGTACATAAAGTTCACTCAAAGAGCAAATGTAAAGAGAGGATACTGAAGAATAAAACAGCATCTGAGATTAAATAATGTTAGTAAATTACTGGCTATTCAAAATCAGTTTGGAGGCAGATTTGGGGACCTCACTACCAACTCTGGTTTGTCAAACTATGACAAATCAATTTATCTTATAAGATAAGATAAGACATAAGATATTCCTTTATTAGTCCCACAGTGGGGAAATTCATGACGTGCTAGATGGCACTACAGAGCACATGTGAAGTCTACACAAAAAGACGTAGGCAAGGCAAGTTCATTTATATAGCACATTTTAGCAACAAGGCAATTCAAAATATTTTACATAAAATATCAAAAACATGTACACAAAGTGCAAGAGAAACACATTATTACATAAAGGACATTTAAATACAATTTTAAAACACTCATAAAACATCCAAGAGAATAGAAAGTATAAATAGACTAAAATAAAATAAGACGGTTATAACATACAAGAATGAAAGTTATAATGCAGTGTGAGAAATAATTGAATAAGAGGCAGCGACAAATAGAAACGTCTGCAGTTTTCTGGAAGCTTGTTCCACATATATGGAACATAAAAACTGAACGCTGCTTCTCCCCATTCAGTTTAAACTCTGAGAGGTTCAGCTGCAGCGATCTTATCGATTTTTTAGGGAGACCTGTAATGGCACAGCTACAGTCCAAATCCTGCAGTATATACAGTCCACAGTATATCAGAACAGCATCATTAAAGGAAAAAGGTGATGTCTGCACACTACTCCATGCCACAGTATTTTTATTGACTACGTTCTGATCCTGCTTGGATCTTTATCAGGTTTAAGTGTTTGCAAAAGTGGAAACTATACCCATATTTTTACATAAAGCACACCAACAGGCAAACAAGCTCTATGAAGGCAGGTGTTCATCCAAAACATGAACGTGATAAAAAATATCCACAAACGGTTTGTGGTTTTATCGTTGCTGATTTAAATTGAGCGTTGACTTTTAATCATTTCTCCTTAGCTCCAAAAACAACCTCCTCATAGAGCTGTACCGAATACCATTTTTTTGGGCTTCGAAGCTTCGGTGAGAAATATTCGAAGGTATCTGAAGCTTTGCGGCATGGTGCAGCAGGATGACGATGATCTGTCTGTCTCCATCTCCCATTTCAGTGCTGCTGCAGCACTACTGTACATACATGCACCTCTAAACAAAACAAACTGCAATATCTCTCTGCGAATCCATCATCCATCCATCCATTTTTTTCCGCTTATCTGGGGCTGGGTTGAGGGGGGGCAGCAGGCTAAGCAGGGAATTCCAGACGTCCCCAGCAACGTTTTCCAGCTCTTCCTGGGGGACCCCAAGGCATTCCCAGGCTAGATCAGATATGTCGTCTCTCCAGCATGTTCTGGGTCTACCCCGAGGCGTCGGATGTGCCCAGAAAACCTCCAAAGGGAGGCGTCCAGGAGGCATCCTGATCAGATGCCTGAACTGCTTCAGCTGGGCCCTTTCGACAGGAAGGAGCAGCGGTTCCACTCCGAGCTCCTCACCCTATCTCTAAGGCTGAACCAGCCACCCTACTGAGGAAGCTCATTTCAGCCGCTTGTATCCATGACCTCGACCTTTTGGTCAGACCCAAAGCTCATGACCATAGGTGAGGGTTAGAGCAAAGATGGACATCTGAGAATAACTAATAATAATTAATGTTGAATATGAATAATGAATACTGGCCTACTACCTCAATTTTGTCTTTTTTTAATTGAAGACAATAGCCTAATAACTCCCTCATATCAGATCATATCTCTGCCCTCATTTCTTTGAATGATCCTAATATTATTTTGTACATTTTACCTTCTGTTCATCTCCATTTCATAACAACAGCATAACATTCTGTCTATCTCTCCCAGACACTAGTGATTTAAAGGTGTTGGGAGCATGCCCAGACTCAGTAACACAAGCGGCTGACCTTTGACCTCTGCAGTGAAGTGAGAAAAGTGAGCAGAGGGGAGGGCTGCTGGGTGATAATGAGGATGGCGCTACTCTGTAACTCAACACAAACATGCATGGGAACCTCCGACACCGCTATGGGTGCATGTGTCCAGTTCTGAGAGCCTGCACACAAATGTTGCAGATTTTCATCATTTAATTCCTTTTACACAGATGTTTACAGTGACAAACAATCCAGGAAATATCATGGAAAAAGATATTTGTTAAAGGTTAACAGCCCCAAAATCTAGTTATGTCACCACAAAACTTGAAGTAGGGTCAGTTGAATATTTACTTTTGCCTGTATGAGGATGCAACATGACGTGACGCAGCAACACCTGTGGTGTCATACGACCTTCCACAGTGATGGCGACCTTACACCTCTTATGAATAATTCATCGCCGATATTACAATTATCATGCTCCTTGCAAGGTTGGGCAGACATACTGAACATTTTCACTTGTCCGGGAATAGAAGTCTCAACGGTCACAGCGACCTTTAAAGAGTCTGCAAGGAGCTTAACACAATACGATAATATAAGCCGTGAAAATGAGTAAAGTGATCCTTCAAAAGATCAAACAGTCTAGAGGCTTGCATCACATGCAAGCTATTCAGAAGAGATCAAATTAAGTGAAATTGAATCATTTTTTCTCATCTTCTCAAGGTCGTCTACTGTTGTAAATTCCATTAACTTCCTCTTAAAGGCATGTGAGTTAGAGTGATTCCTTTTAAATGTTAAATAGAACGATGTCACATTCAAGGATGAGGCTGGTGATATTCACAATTTTTGTTTTTGTCAACAAATCCCAAGAAAAGACAAAACCAACAGTGAACTGATCCTACTAACTTCTGTGCGGCGTAAAAATTATTAAAGACCTATAAATGAGACACACTGAGTTTTATTTTGAATAAGTTCCACATACATCGTCCTAAAAATATTCGCTAGTGCACCAATTGGGTATTAATCCATGACTGAAAATGGTCCCCAACAAATTCACCATTTACTCCTGTTTTATTAACAGTGCTCATCTGCTTTAGAGTATTATATTCAGCCTTTTTTAAAAATTAAAAATCTAAGGACATATTCACGATCCATTTTCAAAGATGCCTGTCCTCAGGAAGAACATATATGTGCCTGAAGCCACGGACGAAGTTTTGAGGGATGAACCAACACATTGGTGGTTTTTGTCTTTTTGTGATTTGTTTACAGTAAAAAGAATATTGCACCAGTCTTATTCTTTAATACAATCCGAACTTCAACACAAAGCAATGTATTAGATATAAACAGTAACAAGGAACTAAATTAATCAAGATAAAAATATGAAAATACATACTGCATGTACTGTACATGTTTATCAAGCTATTTGATTTTACACTCACATGCGTGTATATATCTATATATACTGTATATACAGTATATAGTCTATTTGTTTGAAGGAGTTCACTTGTTTTTAAGATGGTGGTTGCATCTAAATTTACCAACATACTATTTACTGTGCTAAAACAGTACATGAGAATTTTTTTTGAAAACCAAAATGAAACCAATACCGAGTGAATTGCAATACAATTTCCAGTGAAATATTACAGTATGCAACCACTGGACACTACAGCGGCATAAATATCCCACAATGCAATGTGGTTGTGATGATGACAATCATAAGAGACGTCGCCAGACAGCTCTGTAATGTCAATAACGCTTCAGTTTAAGATTTCACTTTGCTAGGTGTAATATTTTTTTAAAATTAGTTCAGACTTTGTGATTCTCACAAATCACTGTTCACGTGAAGTTGGTGTGAGTTACCATGGTTACGTGTCTCCAATCGGCAATGTCTGAATATACCCATATTCCCCTCTGCCTGAAATGTTCCGTTTTAGCGCCTGCACCTGTCTTTAAGCCCCAATCTTGAAAAAGTCCAGTTTCCTCTGATTAAATTGAAAGAAAATTATGGTGCACTTTTGCAAAAGTAGTAGTTCTCAAACTTTGGGTGGAGATTCTCAGATGGGGGGCGATATAATGAGTTGGCATGGTACGTAGGAAGGGGAGCCAGTGATGAATGGCTTGTTGAATTCTGATCTAGGTAGCCCCCAAAAAATCCGACTGGGTTTTCTTATTTCCCAGTTTGTGGGTCGGTAGACACTCCAGATGCCCAAATGTACATGCACATACAAGTTTTTCATGATATGCACCCTTTAAATCGGATCTAATTGACTCCGACCTCATTTCTCCCCACCATCAGCAGCAGGCAGCCAGGCTTCGTTAGAGTCTGGGAAATGAGGTGTCAACACCTGAGATCCGCCAGCAGATGACGGCCCCTCCCCTCGTGCCAAACCACAGCCGTCACCCTCGACGCTCAGCTACTTTTCACACCCAAGGAGGCCCGAAGCATTGTCACTGGTACCCAAGGTGAGCGGAGAAACGTGTTTGTGATGGGCTGCCTGGAGCTCCGCAGGTGTTGCCCTGCGACTCGACAGCAGTTCCAGGTGGGCGAACAGAAACAAGTCTTACTGGAATTAAATCACTTGATATGCACAGCTCATAAACATCCTGGCATTGTAGGGAAGTTTTTTTTTTTCAGTTGTGATCATGTGATTAGCACTCTGACACAAAGTAAGTGTGAAGCCAAAAATAAAACAGTAAGTGAGTATCAACAGTATCATAAGTATAAATACAGTATATAGGATACACTGTCTATCCCACGCAGGGTGAGTTGCTGTAATGTGGGACACCTAAGCTCCAGAGGGTGTACGTTTTCTTCAAACACATAAAAGTCAATAAAACTATTGGTTAACACAAGTTGTGGTGTCATGCGATCAAAATCACATGACTTCTCAAATGTCCAATCATAGGTTAGGGTGGAGCGATCATCAGACAGGAAGCACTGTGTGAACACCACCCAAAGGTCAGTAACACAGACAAACTTAGTGTTAAGAGTGTATACTGTATTTCTTATAATTAAAACAATCCTGCTAGTTTTTATTTAGAGAGAAAAATATTTTAAATTATTATTATTATAATAAAAAAATATTATAATATGTAAATATACTCTAGATTTGTTGCTTCAATCAAATTTGTCATTGTCCCACTTTACCCTATGCCTGTTATGGCTGTATGTGTTCCCCTGTTTAACATTTTAACTTCCACAGCAGATTCATGACTTTTTAGCTGTGCATTTATTGTGCTTTCTTTGTATAACAGATATGGTAATATAGAGTAGTTAATGCCTTTCTAATCTGCCTACATGCTTCAAGCTATTATAGTCTGGTTGATTCTCTATGCAACTCCCACACATAATGTATAAGCCCAGGTTTTGAACATTAGGACCTTGTATGTGGCAAAATTACTGAACATGGGATTATACATTTAGCCTTGAGTGTTTCCTACATTAATTAAGCTGATTTAAGCCTTTTAAGAGACTTTTCAGTGTACCACATTTCAGACATGATTGTCCCACTTTCGGAAATCAAGATTTGCCCAGGACATATTGCCACTGATATGTCTACCATTTATTTTGAGTGTGCTATCTGCATTTTAGTTTTTGGTTTGATTAGGACACTGGTTTAGATTTAATGTATTAGTTTCATATCGCGATATAATTTCAGAAATCTGAAATGCAGAAAATGTCCCACATTAGGCTAATTCACCCTGCAGTAGATCGACATTTCTGATTGACAACAAACTTGCTCTTCCCATTGAAACATCGCTGAAAATGTTGTGACTAATGATGCACATAATGATACACAACAATTATGTTCCTATTAAGAGGCATATTCTCCAGAGCAACACGATCTGCTTTATTTCCAACATGTCCTTTTTTTTTTTTTTTGAAGACCATACAGTAGATCTTGTCAAAAAGAAGATTAATGAGACGTGTAACAGAGTACTGACAGCTCTGCTGTGTTGCTACAACACCACAGGCAGCAAAATGCTAATTTTCATCACATAGTCACGAAGAGAAACCTCAGTCTTCTAACACTAAAAGTGGTCAAAAACAACCTCTATATATCGGATTTGATGTTGTTTTGTCTGCCTGGGCCCAACCACTGAGATGTACCACTACAGAAATAAGTACATGATCCATAACTGAACACTTTCAGTTGTGTTTGTGGAGTTCTGGCCAAGTTGGATGCATCACAGCCGGGAACTGAACCTGGATCACTGCAGTGGAGGGGGGGGGGTTTCCTGCCGCACCACCAAGGCACACATTTTGAGATTGTTTTTTTATCGAAGTAGTTGTACTTCGTGCCATAGGGCCTTCTACTTCATCCACATTATTTGACAGGAAAGAAAGAGGCTAAAGAGACGGGTTTCAGCAAAGTGTCGGTTTGATTTACGCTCCATCAGGAAGAGAGGCTGCCAAGGAGCAAAACTGGACTGCAGGCTTTCTTTTGGATGCAACCTCATTTTGTGAATTTACTAAATTACGCAGGCGAAATAATTTTTCAAAAGGACAAGTAATTTAATTGCTCAAGGATTAAATTACTGGAAGATGTAATTAATTATTTTTTTGAGTGGGGACACAAACATGACAAGAAAACAGAAATACTAATATACTGTAGCTCCAACTAGTTCTATTATCATACTTCATCAAATTAACATCCTCCTCCTTATTAAGGAAATCCATCCAATTTGGATTAAAGAATGAATGAGACATGTTTAGTTTTCAGAAACAAAAAGGCTGAATATTCATATTCATCAATTTCAGGTCTGCACTGATTTATTTACTTATTTACATTTCAGGAGTGCCTCTGCTGGAAATTAGATTTAGTAAATCGTCATTCTGTCATTTCATCAAGAAAGCAGCTTTCCTCTAACAACCTGTTGGGTGTCCACTGACACAGTGATTCACTTTAACCCCACGGGGTAACTCTGCACTAGCCCGGGGATACATGGAAATGTTGTGGAATGGCTCAACTAATTTGAAAATAATAATAATAACAATAATAATAATAATAAATGGCAATTTTATTTTTTATAAATATAGCCACATAGCCAATACAGTTGAGATAGTTGAGAAGTTGAAATAATAAGGCTAACTAAAGTAGGCTAATGGATAAACAGTTCAAATAGTAAGCTAAAGATAAGGAACAATGCTTGAGTTAGCTTAAAATAAACAGTTGAAATAGAGAGCTAAAATTAATAATCAGTTCAAGTTAGCAAATGTAAAGAACTGCTGAAATAGTTTGTTGACAGTAATGAATAAATAATTGAAATATTAACTAAAAGTGACAAGTAAATGCTTGAAGCAGTTAGCTTAAATTTAACAGTTTAAATAATTAGTGAAATGTCAGAGTACACAGTTCAAATAGTTAGTCAACAGTAATGGATAAATGGTTGAAACCATAGAGTGTATATAAAGATGGACGACATGACAGCCCCCCAAAACTGAAGCCAAAAAGTCTGGATCGCCCCCTGCTGGCTGACTGCAGAATAGTTCATAAAGCCCGCCCCCTCCATGTTGGCAGATGGGCCAAAGTACAAAGTACATGTCAAATAAATTTTTCTCAGAGATGGTTTCTGTCATTTTAGGTAGCTCTTATCACGCTGATTTGAGTTCAAGTGTTCATTTTTCTGATAAATGTGTTTTAATTAGTTATTTGACTCAAATAGAGGGTAAGACGTCATGATTGACAGCTGTGATTGACAGTGTAAAGTGGTCGCTGGAGGCTCAGGAAACACATGAGAGAGGAGGTGTAACTTTAACTTTCCATAAACATTACAAGTCGGTGTTATACAATATACGTCAATTTGATCACAGATGTATTTATATGGATATTATGGATAGTTCTTGTGTAGCCAAATAGCTACCGTGGTGCTAACATCGCATTTAGGTAGCTCACGGTAGAAGGCTGTAGTTTCGGCTTGTGATTGGCTCGGGTGGGTGTGTGGGTGGGACCTCGATACCGCAGCTCCAGACTCTCGATCACTACTGCACAGACTCTGGCTCCAAATGATGTCAGAATCTCAAGATGGCAGCTCCCGTATCCGGTACATTTAAGCTTCACTTACATACAATGGGAGGAAGGTTGAAATGGTTGACATGTCTAGCTTCTGCCACTCCAATACTACTAAGTTGCAACCTGACAAATCAACTTAAATATCGACAGTTAAATGTATACAGATATTTATAGTTACTTGATATTTCATAGTGCTAAATAACTTTAAAAGCTGTTCATGTCGACATATTTAGAGCATTATGGGTGGTGTTGAAGAAGGCCTACTGGAGATCCTCTCATAAACTGTGGGGTTATAAATAGAGTAGGGAACTACTGCACCAACAGAAAATTAAAAGTAAAACAATATTTGTATTATAAGATTGAAAGATGGGGGTTACAAGTAGATTCCAGCCAAACCTTCTAGTACTGCCTCAGTTTAAAGGTCAATAATATACTTTGTATAGTTGCCTGTTTCGTGCCAAACTCTGCCACTGACTTCCCATTTCTTCATAATATCTACAACACAAAACAAAGCTGTGAGCCATCCTCACCTTAGCTTCAGATGTGGGTTCCAGGTAACACACACGGTTTCCGAGTCCCTCGGCAGCCAGGCAGAACTTGCGGTGCTCCTTCTGGATGGTGGCCACACACTGGAGCACCACCTCGTCATCCTGCCAGAGGAGAGACAGGAGCGTTTCAGCCAAACATGTGGGACAAGAAGAAAATAGCCTATATTGGCTCAGTTTCCTTGTTACTCATGCCACCCTCAGTTGGAATCAGGTTTTTATAGTGACACCCAGAATGCACCTTTGACTTATGGAGGTCACTGCTGCTCATGAAGCCTTCAGATAAAAGAAACTGTGGTACGGGGCGACAAAATCTGACTGTGGAGATGCAAACAGGGGCAGAGTTTTTATATATTAACAGTAGTAGGAGCAGCAACAACAGTATATTAGCAATAATATTAGTGGCAGCACATGTAGTAGTAGCAAGGTCTACATCTGCTGCTACTACTGTTGCTACTACTACATGTAGTAGTTGCAGCAGCTGCAACAATAGTCATAGCAGCAGGTGCAGTAGTAGCAGTAGTAGTAGAAGCAGCAGCAACAGTAGTAGTAGTAGTATCAGGTGTAGAAGTAGCAACGGTAGTAGCACTCATAATAGAAGTAGTAGTATGAGCAGCAGTAGTAGTAGCAGCAGATGTAGCAGTAGCAGCAGCAGTAGTAGTAGAAGTAGTAGCAACAGTAGTCGTAGCAGCAGTCGGCCCCATTGTCACCAATATGCGATCCAGCTATTTGAGTCGTAATCGAGTCGATATCCGATCCAGTCAGAGAGAGAGATATAAGACACCCAGAGTAACATGATAACTGCATGCAGATGACATTTTTTGTTTCATGGAAGTGTTGGGCAAATCTGATTAAAAAAAAAAAAAAAGTAAATCTAAATATATTGTAGTCAAATTCAACCAGACAAACATTTCAGAACAAGATAAGAACAAAAAAACATATTAATCGATAGCAACGACAGCAAAGCAGCGTGGAGTAATATCATTTCTAAACCTGTTACGCAGTCTTTGGTATCTCTGTGGGAAAGAGGAAACCCTCGATTCAATCAGTGCGACCGATAAATGAACATCTGTATCTGTCAGGGTCGAGAGGGTCTGGCTCTATTTGGCAACACACACAGATATTGATTTGTTTGTGTACTGTTGTACTTGTGTGTGTGTGTGTGTGTGTGTGTGTGTGTGTGTGTATCATGTCTCCTGCCAGCTCACGTCCCACACTAATCTGAGCTGATGGTTGCCATGGTTCTGGCTCCCACCTCCTTCACAGCAGTATTAATTCAATAGATCTAGATACAGGCTGTACAGCACCCACTGACTCAGGAGGCGAGATAACCGACAATATCTCAAAACAATGACCCCAAACTAGAAGATTTAGTGTGATCGGGAAGTAAAAGTCCCCCTGCATGCTCAGACTTGTGTGTGAGGAAAATAATTTCAGAGGGTTTTTCAGCTTTTTGAATGCACCTCATTATACCGTGAGACGTCTTTTCCTGCATTAGAAAGCATTCATTACTGTCTCCCAGCTAATTTGTAATTTCACATTGCTGTACAGATGGAAATGAGATGTAAACAAAGAGAAAAATGTTCCTTTAGTAAAATCCAGAACAATTTTCTGGCAATTGAGACAGATTTTTCTTTTGCTTTCAGCAGATGTAAAAGTTCAAACAGGCATTGTAGGAGGCCTAAAGTCAATCTCTTTGTTTCATATTTAGTGTGAGCTGGTGTTGCATCACAAATTAGATCCTCTGGTTTATGTATGTGGGAGGTATTTGCAGTGAAAAAGGTACTGACTGGACTCTTCTCTCTGAACAATAACACACTTTGAATTAATTAACCAAGCAGTATGAAGCCCTTCTTGTGAATTTTTACATTACAAAATTATCAGATGAGGGCTAGAAAAAATCTTTTTAATTAGGGCTGTCAAAGGTAACATGATAATAAGACTTAAGGCGCAAATTTGCCTCTAATTTATTTAATTTAATTAATAACACATTAATGCAGCTTGCAAATTTTAGGTTGTAGCGGACCATATGAAAGAAAAACCTAAAGAATCCATTGATACCAACCATGTCATACTACCTTGTCACCAAGGAGTTTAAATAACGCTTCAATGTTGCACTACATTTTGATGGGGAAAAACTGGCATGGCCATCTTGAAAGGGGTCCCTTGACCTCTGACCTCAAGATATGTGATTGTAAATGGGTTCTCTGGGTTCCCACATAAATGGTTGAAACCATAGAGTGTATATAAAGATGGACGACATGACAGCCCCCCCAAAACTGAAGCCAAAAAGTCTGGATCGCCCCCTGCTGGCTGGCTGCAGAAGTCTCCCCTTTACAGACATGCCCACTTTATGATAATCACATGCAGTTTGGGGCAAGTCATAGTCAAGTCAGCACACTGACACACTGATAGCTGTTGTTGCCTGTTATGATTTGAGCATATTTTTCTTGCTAAATGCAGAACCTGTGAGGGTTTCTGGACAATATTTGTCATTGTTTTGTGTCGATAACTGATTTCCAATAATACCTATATACATACATTTGCTTAAAGCAGCATATCTGTCCACTCCCATGTTAATAAGAGTATTACATACTTGACAAATCTCCCTTGAAGGTACATTTTCAACAGATAAATAAGAGTGATTCATTTGTGATTGATGCAATTAATCACAAATAAATATTTTAAATTGATTGACAGCCCTAATATTTATACCTGGATTTATTAAAGGTAAAATTTTATCAACAAAAACAGAACAGATGGAGTAATTCATGCTTCAGAGATGTGATCAATGTTATTCCACAGAAATGCTGCTTAATGAAAAAAATGTGACTGAAATTGACGAATAAATGAATTATGGTCCAAGGGGCATTTCATGATTTATTCAGCAGCTAATTAGTGCAGAAGCTAATTGGAGTAGATCCAGCAGAAAGGCAAAGTCCCCAAAACAACCTTTTGAAAAGATGAACTTTGATCAGTTTGTGTTGTGGGGGAAATAAAAATCAATCTTCAAGCAGTGAGGTCAAATTTCAAAAAATGGTCTCACTATATTTAAATGGCTACTATGGGGACTAACATCACATTCATTGAATCCACAAGAGTCTCAGCTTTATAGTGATACCCAATTTATGTAATTCCAAGTTTAGGGACCTCAGTATGCAGAAACATCCATCCATCCATCCATCCATAGTCAACCGCTTATCCCGTTAGGGGTCGCGGGGGGGCTGGAGCCGATCCCAGCTGGCATTGGGCGAAGGCGGGGTTCACCCTGGACAGGTCGCCAGTCCATCGCAGGGCACATAGAGACAGACAACATATAGACAGACAACCATTCATGCTCACATCCACACCTACGGGCAATTTAGAGTCATCAATTAACCTAAACAGCATGTCTTTGGACGGCGGGAGGAAGCCGGAGTACCCGGAGAAAACCCACGCTTACACGGGGAGAACATGCAAACTCCACACAGAAGAGTCCCAAGCCCGGATTCGAACCTGCGACCCTCTTGCTGTGAGGCGACAGCGCTAACCACTGCACCACCGTGCAGCCCTCAGTATGCAGAAACATTCAAACATTATTTTTTCAACAGGCAAAAGTAACATATTTATACTGCATGAAAAAACTGCATGGTTTTTGCCCAAAACTGCATTTGATTATAATAAAGTGGGCGTGTCTATAAAGGAGAGACTTGCAGGCACCCATAGAACCCATTTTTATCTATTTATCTTGAGGTCAGCAGTCAAGGGACCCCTTTGAAAATGGCCATGCCAGTTTATCCTTCCTCCTCCTTCCTAACATGCTAGCAAAGACAGTAAAGTTGGTTGGGATCACCCTCGGCCCCGTGGGTCTCTCAGGGTTAATGGATATGGTGAAGCACATAGAGTTAAATGTCACATTCAAGTGAATGAGGGGCCAAGCTGGCACAGCAGTCAATACTGGCAGTGTTTTAAATACCCCAAGACCCAACTTTGGGCTTCAGGGAGGTGATTACTGATGGCTGAAAGCATCAGTGTTGGCTCCGAGTCACTGCTGCAGCTTTCCCGGTAGTGGTGTGATGAAGCAAACACAGCTTGTTGTTTCAGGCTACAGATAGGGAAACAAACTTAATATGGCTACAGGATGACTAAAAACTTGTCACCTCTTTAAAAACAAGTAAATACACCTCTTTCTTTTCAGCTGTTTGTGGTGGTGGTGGTATGGTGGTCTTATGAAACCAGCAGGGCCTGGCACCATCAGTGGCATATTACATTATATCTATGTGTGTATGTAGCATGCCTTTTTTTTTAAAAGGGGACATATCAGCGCATGTTCACATACATTTGGGTATCTGGAGAGCCATAGACAGTATATAGAAAGGGGATGTAGTCACCGTCAATCTGTCACCCATTAGTTTGTGGACTGCCATTTTGGAGCCTCAAGTTTGGCATTTTGACTGTTGCTGTCTTGGTTTTTGTCTAGTCTTTGTCCAGAAGTGACATGAGAGGATGGAGCTAAGTACAAATGTTGAATAAGACATTTTTAGGTGACCAAAAAGGTCCTAATTGAGAAGTAGAGTTGTTTTTTAAATAGACTTCTATACAATCAGACCTATTTTTGCAAAGATAGGAGTCGCCCCCTGCTGGATATTAGAAAGAATGCAAGTTTAAGGCACTTCAGCATTGGCTTCACTTTTCAGACCTTCTCTCACTTGATTTATTACCTTGGTAAACACTGTAAACATGAGTTTATGGTCTCAATCACTAGTTTCAAGTCTTCTTCAATACAACGTGATGTTCATTTAGTAAAATATGGTCCGATTTAGAGTCAAATAGACCGTAAAGCAGGGGATGCTTTAAGGCGTGGCTACCTTTTGACTGACAGGTCGCTACCACGGCATTGTCCGGTCTGGAAATTTTTCATATTTCTGTCCTACAACTTTAACCCTTTCACACTGTGTTTTCAGTTCATGAAAGTTAATTGTAAGATTTTAGTCACCTAAAAATTTCTCATTCAGCATTCAGTTATACTTTGCTGAACCCTCTTATGTCACTCCTGTTCGCAAAAAATCAAGATAGCGACGGCTGAAATGTCAAACTCAAGGCTTCAAAACTGCAGTCCAAACACCAATGGGTAATGTCACAGTGATTACGTCCACTTGATTCAGACAGACATTGTGCGACAGTAAAGCATGTAAATAGTTGTAGAAACCAAAAATACAAGTATGAATTTGAAAATGAGCATATGTTCCCTTTAAGGCTTATGAAACTGCTAACAGGTGATTTTAAGTGCCAAATTGTTCTAGAAATGTGACCAATTTCAAGACATGTTTTATTTGTCAGTATTGAAGAAGCAATTTGATCACTAAAATGCTACTCTGGAAGCCAAACAGCGACACAATCTCATGCATACTTGAATTCGATCGACATTGACAACCACACACAAATATTGATATTTTTGCACACTTTGATAGTGCAGCTTCAGAAGTTCAGGTCAGAGTTGCACTGAAATCAAACGACAACCTAGACTGGATGCCACCCAGTCATCTGAGCAGTGAAGCAATGGGGAGGAAGAGCAGAATGGATGATAATGCCAACGTCTCTCTAAATAAACACAACCTCCAGAGACACTGTGTATGGGAGGGTTTAATGCCAAGAATGGATACATAGTGGTGTTCTCTCATAAAAATCCAATCGCTATGATCAGATCTCAACAACTAATGAAATAGCTACGTGTACCCACAGCCAAGACACTCTCTTAAGACACTTTCTGTCTCTCTCTGCACCCTGGACTTGATCCCAAGCCAGAGAATCTGGTGAATCTGAGGCAAAGTGATCCTCGCAGCAGCAGTGTGACCATCTGCTAGACAGCTAAAGAGCAGCATCAGTACTATGTATAGGGTCCTGGCCTGCAGCAGGAGGAGGTTGGGTGGCTGCTTCACCCAGCTTCCAAGTGTAGAGCGGGAACTTGACCCTGCCCTCTCCCAACCCGACCCCACCCGTCCTCGCTACCTCTCGATATCCCTCTGGATCCAGCAGGTCCGAGACTTACTCCACCTTATCAAACAAAAGAGTGTCACTCTGGTTAGAGCTTCCGTTGAATGACCACACATCAAATGTGTCTTCAACAGACCCTTACCGACTCATCTCTGGCATTTTTTTTCTTCTTCTTCTACTTTGTTCACTAAGCAGCCAGTGCCTCTTAACAGACAGCAACAGGTGTGTATGCGAGTGTGTGTGTTGCGCCCCGATGCATCCACCAGCCGAAACCCGAGAACTACAGATGCTCCGGCGTGCCAAATAAACTCCCACAACTCACCCTGCTGCTGCCACCAATGTGAACTTGAGAAAAGGTGAATCTGTTCAATCCCTCAGCGCTGCTATTTTGACACACATGCTTTGCACATGCTCAGTGGAGATCAACAGTCAGTTAAGAAAAAGGCAGGCTGGGGGTTTCAAAACTGATGGGAATTAAAAAATTCCTGCACGTTTTGTCTCCTTGTTCACACTGTCTCGGTGTGTAGTCGGTCTGAATTGCTGCGACTTCCCAGGAGTCGTGTTTCTCGTAAATGTCATGCAAGGTGCTAAGTGCAGGATGAGCTATGTGCTTTTTAGTGAAGCTTAACTCACAACATGGAGAGTAAAATAGATACAGTGTAGATGTGTGAGAACTACAACCTGATAAGCCACATAAAGGAAGTTGGTTCCTATCAGAGCTGTGCATTGGCAAGAATCTGGAGATACGATACATATAATAATACAGGGCTTCTGATTCTGTATATTGCGATACTGTAAGCAAGACGATATATTGTGATTTTTTTTTAACCACCAAATGCATGTAATACAGGATCAACAACTGCTCCACCTGCCTAAATACGAATGTATGTTCTGATGAAGGTCTGACAGACCTTAGCAAGAAAGTTTAGTATTAAAGAATCTAGTGAAATACTGCGTAGAAAAAGTGTGCAGAAATCTTTTCTATTAACCACCGAATGCATAAAATCAGATTTTTTTTTTAAACTTTTATGCAGTCAGAACAGTGGGATCTGCATTTATCATAGTTTTATCATATTTTAGATATTTTCTTACACCCCTAATCAGAGCACTGTGTCTTAAAGGTACAGTGTGTAGCATTTACGGGGATCTATTGTTAAAAATGGAATATAATATTAATAAGTATGTTTTCTTGAGTGTAAAATCACCTGAAAGAAAGAAGTGTGTTTCCGTTACCTTAGAATGAGACATATGCTGCCGCTTCGCCAGCGCCTCTTGGCATAGTGTCCTTTCAAAATTCACTTCAGCTTTCACAGGAAGTTGGGTTTAAGCAACACAGCCACTTAGTTAGGATTACGAAACGGACGTGGTTGATGTTAACTTCACGGACTAGCAACTCACGCTTCGACGCTTTGGTGAGAAACATACAAAGGTATCTGAGTGTTTGCGGAGCACTGCGGTGCGGCAGGCTGACATGTTCTTCTGTCTGTCCGTCTCCATCTCCCTTTTTTCAGCGGGCAGGAAACTGCACTACTGTACACCTCTACACACAACAAACAGCAATATCTGTCTGAGAATAACTAATAATTCATGTTCAATATGAATAATGAATAATGTCATGGGATTATTCCTTATTTCATATATTTTGGGATTTGTACTTTATTATTATTATTCCCTTGTAGGACTAATAAAGGAATATCTTATCTTATCTTATTACATACTAAAAAATAAGAAAAAAAAAAAAAATAAAAACCAAAGCATTCAAATAGTGATTTGAAGGACAATTACCATGGCAGCAGTTGAAGCTTTGTAGCCTTCAGGTCAGTCTTACAATGACTAATGACAAAATAAGTCAACGTGACCTGTTCACCTCCCTTGCCGTCGCACTTTATGGACTCTCACGCTATTAATACTACGTCACTCGCTCCCACCATTGAATAACTCCCCAGATGGGTTTACATTGGAGCTGAAAGCCTGGATCATCACATAGTGTTGCTAAAGAGTGCCACCATGTGTCGGTTTCCAATGCCAAGTGGCACTGTCAAGTCGGCAGTATTTGACAAGTTGAGAGTGAGAATTGTAGAATGAGTGGGTTATATAGACATCAGGAGCCAGTCTTCTTCAAGTATCTGGCCACCATGTTTCTACAGTAGCCAAGAATGGACAAAACAAGCTATGGTGCTAGATGAGGACATTCACATTTTCGCATCAGCCACCATAGTTACCCACTTGGCACACACAGACACAGTCTCAGTTGATTGCACTCTGCAACCTCACCACTAGGCGCCACTAAATCCTACAAACTGCACCTTTAAAATGAGATTCAAATGTTAGTTCCCGATATGAAATACAAGAATTTGTACAGAGCCTGTATCCCAAAACTGTGAAATAAACTTACTTTTTTTGGATCCCAGGGGGTGAAATTGTCACAGCTAACAGAGATCTAAAGAATCTCTAACAAACATGAGCACCTGAGTATAAATAATGCAGTTATCATTCACAATGCCTGCCTACCTTAAAGTATGTTAAATTTTTAAAACCTTGCAGAGCCGTAGGAAATGGGAGAAACGGTGGCAGCGGAGAACCTGACAATGTGCGGTGACGGTGAAAAATAGGACTCGAAGCCAAAATAGCAACACAGAGAGACAGAGGAGGACAGAGAAATTGGCTTTTTTGCGATTTTACACTTCAGTCATATTTTTCTACCAAAGATCCAAAGGAAAGTGATGCCGTCACAGGTTTGGCCCCAGTTTGTCGCTGCTCCCTCTATCAATGAGATCTGATACAAGTTAGTCAATACAGTCGGCTGGACTGGCTGCACCTGCAGCTACTTCATACATCTGGAACAGAAACAAGGATGCAACAGATCTCTATTTATAGGCCGGGTACATTTCTAAGAAAACGGGGCACCGTCCAAGGGTGGCGACCCTCAGTCCTCCCGCTTCTGTCCCCCCGTTATGTGTCACTGTTTTTTATGTTCTTGGACGGGATGTAACTGAAAGATAATTTTCCCTTCGGGGATTAATAAAGTTCATCTATCTATCTATCTATCTATCTATCTATCTATTTGGTGACCATGTCTGAGCGATTCCATAATTAAGATTACACTGATAAGGGGTGAGGTTAAATAAATAGTCCGTGTAAAAATAAATAAAAACAAACAAACAAACAAAGAAAAACAGAAAAAAACAAGGGTACTACAAGAGTATGTACCATTCAGGTCTACCAAGCTGTTTCAGATTCATTCGGTGGTTTCATAGCTCCCAAATCCATATCGGTTTTGATGATAGTTCATCTTCAAGTGACAGACAGTGGACACTGACATACATTTCTGTAACTTCTTTGAAAAGTCTAGAACAAATTAGTGCTGCAGCGGTGATTTAGAAATGAAGATCTGCAGTGTTTTATAGTTGTTGATTAATCTGTCGATTATTTTCTCCATTACTTGATTAGTTGTTTAATTTGAAAATTGTCAGAAAATGTTGATCAATGTTTCCCAAAGCTCCTCAAATGTCTTGTTTTGTCCACAAGAAACTTAACTTTAAATTTCTGACTTAAGAAACCAGAAAATATTCACATTTAAGAAGCTGGAATCAGATTTTTCTTAAAAAATTACTCAAAACGAATCAATTATCAAAACCGTTGGTGATTAATTTTATAGCTCTCAAAGAAATGCAAGTCTTATCTATGTCTATGTCATAAAAAAGTTGTTGAAACTGAAGTTTGTCCCAGCTGGTCTGACAAGAAATAGTAGGGTTCAGTAAATGTAGTAAATGACCAATCATATGAAGGAAGTGTAATAAAGGGCATTCAAAAATAAAAGCCTATTCAGCGATCAAAATTTGGTAAGTGTGGAAAGCTGGAAATCTTCCACCACTGTTACTCTATTGGTTGTTAAATAAATGTAGGAACTTTATTTTCACGCAAAAAGTCAAGATTTTCTATTGTTACCAGAAGTCCTGTTTCACTTTGCATCTCTGGAGAAAAAGACAGACAAATGAAAACTGAGCAACAGTAGGAGACACAAAGACCACCGATTCAACAGTTATCAGCTCATTAAATGTGCCTTATCAGTCACTATGAGCCTCATAGATGTGGGTTAGTAGGGGCCTGCTACACCTACTACATTGTAAAAGTGAAAGCAAAATTTAAAAGCAACACGTTCTAACCATCAGGCAACCTCCGGGTCTCAAAAGTGAAGCCAATACTGAAGTGCCTTAAACTTGCATTATTTCTAACAGCCAGCAGGGGGCGACTCCTCTGGTTGCAAAAAGAAGTCTGATTGTATAGAAGTCTATGAGGAAATGAGCCTACTTCTCACTTGATTTATTACCTCAGTAAACATTGTAAACATGAGTTTAGGGTCTCAAAAGTAGTAGTAGTAGCTAGTTTCAACTCTTCATCAGTACAGCATGATGTTCATTTAGTAAATTATGGTCCCATTTAGTGTCAAATGACCATAAAGCAGGGTATGTTTAGGGCGTAGCTACCTTGTGAGTGACATGCCGCTACCGGTCTGGGAGTTCTTTTAACTATAACCCTTTCACAGAGTGTTTTCGGGTCATGAAAGTTAATTATAACCTTTTTGTTCATCTGAAAATGTCTTATTCAGCTTTCGGTCATATGTAGCTCCACCCTCTTGTGTCACTTCTGGTTGCAAAAAACAAAAACAGATGGCGAAGTCCAAAAACCAAGTTGCCGATGACCAAAATGCTGAATTCATGGCTTCAAAACAGCAGTCCACAAACCAATGACGTCACGGTGACTACATCTAGTCTATGCGTAATTCTAACATGCTGTAAAACTGAATGAAACACGATGTTTTTAATTTGAGCCCTGTGTTTTACGCCGTCTATACGCAGCGCCTGACTTCTGCTTTCGCTCCCGTCATAATTGCTACGGTCGCTAGATGTCACTGTTGTCATCTTTTCCTTCTTTCTGTGATCGATCATGCGAATGGATGATAAAACCTACTAGTGGTTGTAGCAGGTCCCTTCTGACCGACATCTATGAGGCTAATAACCAATGATAACGCCCATTTAATGACCTGATAACAGACAGACAGCTTATGTACTTTCAACTCAAAGTTTAAACCTCCACATAAACCCACAGCGCTCAAATGCGTAATAACCCTTCAACCCTGTAAATTTCTCCACTGTGGGACTAACAAAAGAATATCTTATCTTATCTTATCTTATCTACTCAGCTCTGTGTGTTTAATCAGCCACAGCAGCTCCAATCATTTTCTCCAAAATCCAGACTGCTTTCCGTTGTAACATGAGATGTTTAAATGAATGAGATTTTGTCTCTTAAACTAACAGTCATTCAGCTCCAGAGTACAAACAGAAAGAGCTACGATGTGTAACTGAATGACTCAGCAGGAAATGTCTGGATTCAAACCATTCTGTGTCAATTATTCATTTCATATTAGCAAACAGCTTTACAGAGCACTCATATACATTATTACAGATGACAATGACATGTTGTGTATTTTTCCTGAATGCAGATGAGACATATTATGGACTGCTCAGATAGAGAAACGCTGGAAAAGAAGACGTAAGTGGTCTCATTCAGAGATGATAAAGCCATAATCAGTAGGTTCTTTTGCGGGATATTGCACAGCTCTGTTCAGCTTCTAGATGTTTCCATCACTTACAGCTCCCACAAGGTGTGGCACTGCCTGACCATGGCCATGTTTAATTTAGGTCTAGCTTTCATTTCCACGACAACCAGATTTTTTACCAGATAGATTTAGCAAAAGTTGGTAGAAGTCACTCAAGACAAATGTCCTCTCTGCACTGTAGCTTAATCATTAGACTATATAGTAACCTTGGATCACGGGGCCATACTCACCTAAATTTATCTCATGGGAAGGCATAAAAATAGTTAAAGTAGAAAGCAGCGATGAACACAGCTGCCCGGTAGTAGCAAGAACGGAAGAAACAAATCACCGGCACTCGCAGATGAAGGGTCTTCCTTAGTTCATTCTGAGCAAAAAGACGATCACCTTTCAGCTATAAGCTATCATCAGCCTAATCACTCAACAGTAATGCCAGTTTTAAACATATAGGTGTGAGGCACTGACACCACTCGGGAGAGCAATTTACACGATTCCTTAATCAGATTAATCTGTGAATGCACCGCGGAGGAAACAGCCCCTCACAACACAAATGACTTACAAAAACCACAACATTACAACAATATTCTGTGTGTCATATGGACGCATTTTAGTATTTCTGTCATTTGTATGCCATGCAACAAAACTATGGAAACAACCACAGTTACCACTTACTTAGGTTTAGGAAAGACATCGTGGTTGGGCTTAAAATTAGTGTGTAAACTAAGTAAAATTTGTAGTAAATATAAGTAAGGAAAAGATGTCATAGACGTCATTAATGTGATCTACAAAAAAGCCCACTGTGGTTGAAAGTCCTGTGTCTGTTGGACCCATCAGCCTCTCCTCCTGTCCATTATAAATAGTCTTTCTTACTTTTTATTCTACATCACTAGCTCAGTATTTACTTGGATGCATTTACATTTAAGTACAGTCAGTACAGTCTACATGGTATACAAATGACTCACAAAAAGGCAAAACAAGACATGCTTATTACACCCTAAATGCCTTGCACATTATTGTGTCATTCGTGTGCCTTTTTGTGCGACCAGGCTGCCTGTTTTCATCTATAATTATCTTGACCGCCAAGAAATGCATCACAAAGGCAGGAGATCATAACTGTGACAGCCTCAGAGAATCTGCACAGAGATTTTGACGAAGATCATTCTTTAAAAAATACCTTCAAAACACTAGAAATCTTTCTCACTTCAGGATTTACACACATGCAGATTTTGCCATCGAAGACGCATTTAACATTATGCCACCACTGTCACACGTCATGTGCAGACATATGTGCATGCAGAATGTGTGGAGGTGTGCATATGTAAGTGTGTGAGACGACATCATGTGTCCAAATGAAATATGCACTGCACATTTGAGCTCTATATTCCCAAAAAAAAGAAAGAAAAAGAGAGAAAATTATGCATTTAAGCAGGTTTTCGCCCCACAGTACACTGCCATGGATCACAGACTCCAAGATTTATATGGTGTTCCTACAACAAATTGGATTTTCTTGGCATAGTTTGTATGCATATTGCTTCAGAGCAAATAATAGAGGCCCCCCCATGCATGAAAGGCTGAGACATCCACCTCAGCAGAAGTGCTGAGAAATGGTTGGGCCTCCGGTCAGGGACAAAGCTGGAGCCTCTAAAGTCCATCATCCTATCCGATGAGACAGAGCAGACAGTCAGGATGTAGTGGGGTGTGAAGCGGTAGAGACGACTGTGTATGTGAGGCTGTGAAATGAAAGGTAGAAAAGAGAAGTGAAACATTAACTTAAGACTTATTTTCTCCCTCTGTGCTCTCAGCTCATGACAGCTGTTTTTACCCTCCATCCTGTAATTTCTGTGAGGGGAATTTGATACAAACTTTAGATGATTTGAGCCACGAAACCCTCAGAAGACAGCGACGTGAAAAGCACTTTGTCTTGGGGATAGATTTCACAGAGGTCAGATTTTCATTCCTCAGACGGAGAAAGTAGCTATGGGTCAATAAGAGGATTTGACACAAGTTAAATTCGATGAGCATTTCAGAGTTTTGCAATACATCAGCGGCAGTCAATGACAAGGTAAACCTCCCTCCCTACAAGGGCTGGAAATGGTTTCCAGAGCCATCAAGCTACAGGATGTCATCTCTGGACTGCTGCAGCTGTCACGGTTGGATGCACTCAGCAAATAGAAAATGGGGGTTCTAACATGTTGGTGGGCTTACTGAAAGATGAGTGAGTTATTAGCTAAATGTCAAACAGAATCATGTTTTCTCAAAGTGAAACATCCTTAAATCCTGTCTTGTCAGAAAATAATTTAAATAGACCATTAATTCTAAGTAATGGATCATTACTTAGCGACAAGAAAATTGGGTTTTGAAGTGATTGATCCTCTCTTTATTATTATCAAGGCGATCCTGTAAAAAAGCTTTCATGCTCAGCAAACTTAAAGCCCCTGAAAAAAAACTTCTCAAAGTGCCTATAATAAATACTGTTATAATAACAATGTCTCAAATGACAATGTGAAATCAGTGTGACAGTTTCAGCTCATTGTTTAGCTGTCTGGCCCACAACGTCTCTGTTTTGGTTTACTCTCATTGCTTTAATAGCATCGCTTTTGGCCACAGCAGCCAGTTGTTTTCAGCTCTACAAACCCACTACACAGTATCTGCTCAGCACCAAACAGCAGACAGGCACAGTTAAAACTAGCTGGTGAACACAGTGGAGCATTTGGCAGCTAAAGAGACAGATATTTCCCTAAGTAGGTGGTAGAGACCAGAAAAGAGCTAAAATAAAAAGTGACTACACCAATACCACAGGTGAACACAAACATGACTCCAATTAAAGGACAATGTAGCTCCGTTACTGCTGGATGTGTAGATAAGCAACTGTTTGTTTGTTCACAACCAGTGAGAAAGAGACATGAAGATGGAGCAAGAGTAGAGGACACACAGTGGACCAATTCAACTGTTATTAGCTCATTAAATGTGTGTTATCAGTCATTATAAGCCTCATAAATATGGATCAGTAGGGGCCTACTATACCTGCTATGCTGTAAAGGTAAAAGCAAAACTTAAAAGCAACACATTCTAACCAATAAACAACCTCCAGGTCTGAAAAGTGAAGCCAATCATTCTTTCTAACAGCCAGCAGGGGGCGACTCCTCTGATTGCAACAAGAAGCCTGATTTTGTCTGTCTTTTTGGGCTCCTAAAAATGTCTTATTAGCATTTGGTTGTACTTAGCTCCACCCTCCCTCTCGAGCTGCTCTCGTTTCAAGGCAGCAACAGACATGCGCCAGATTTCTCCAATCCGATCTGAACCTTGGTTGATCGGAAATTCCAAATCCACTGTTCACATGGACACTAAATAAAATGATCTGATCATGACGTGCATATACATACACCGAGCGTTTTATCAAAATAAATCCTTTGGGCATGCGCAGAGTTGTCTAATTTTCTGGAAACAGTAGAAGAAGAAGCTGTACTTCCACCTGTGTTGTAAACAAACGCTGCGTTGTCTGTCACGTGTCTTGCTGACTTAGCACACATGCTCAGTGGAGATAATTTCACCCCAACCAGGAAGACATGATCCGAATGGGTGTGTACATGGACGCCGATCGGCATAAGCCACCTCTTCGGAATGAAATTTCTTTCCGATTGGGCTGTATCGGATCTGAATCTTCCGCCTGACGTGTTTACATGAAGCATTTTAATCTTATTGGGCCTTCTTTTAGATTATTTGTGTCCATGTTTATGCAGCAAGTTAAAGTGACAGTTTGACCGTATATTGACAGCCTATCAGCCACATAATTACACTTTTGATGTCTGTATTTGTAAAAAATGTCACGGACATGAAAAAAAGTCGAGCTTCCTGCTTTCATTTCAAAATAAAACCCCTCAAACATTTTTTTTTTCTCTGTGGGCAGAACTCCTTCATTTGTTAACACAAGGCTTTTATTCTGAAATATGTGCAGTGTTGTAGGACATGCAGGGATTTACAGGGCTCCATGAATGAATATAGTACGGGATTTTAATTGTGGATTATTACTACTATTTATGAATGAGCACACGTTTCTTGACCTTTCTCTGTCTAAACTAAATATAAATGACATTTCTAATGACAAGATATGGTCATCAGGGTCAATTTCTGTGTAGAAAGAGCAGCAGCAGTAGAAACGCAGCTGAAACACAGCTGAAACGCAGCCGAAACGCAGCCGAAACGCAGCCGAAACGCAGCCGAAACGCAGCCGAAACGCAGCCGTGAATCACGCAGCCGTGAGGTAACGCAGCCGCCACACGCTCGTCAGGCGCGCAGAGTGTTCCAGGGCGAAGGGACACTCAAAGCGACGAGAAGCTCACCGTCTGCACCTTTTTCAGTCCTCTGTTGATTAATGAAGGTAATTATTTGTGTTGAGAGTCACTCACGTTGCTGCTCCTCCTCTTTCAGTCAGCTGCAGACTCTACCTGGACCACCACAACACTCACTGCACTATCATCATAAAAATCATCATTCCTGCTGAAACAGAAACGTTGACATAAAATCAAAGCTGCAGTGGGTAGAAATGGAGCAAATGAGATTTAAAAATGTATTTTTATAAAATAGTCACTATATCCTGACAGTAGTACATGAGAGAGGTAATCTGGAAAAAAAAATCATGTTCCTCTGTGTCCTCCGGTGCTCCTAATGGCATCTGCAAGATTTCACAGACCAGAGGAAAACAACCAATCAAAAGCCAAGAGGCTGCTGTCTCTGAGCAGCTGTCAGTCACTCGTGAACTCCAATCAAACTAAGCAGCGCTGATCAAATCTGAATCAATACTCTGTTACTGTAATGCCTACTTCTCTCCTCAGATGTTTTCAGGAACATCTTGTAGAGTACTGTTTAGCTGCCAGCAGCCATGTTGAGATCAGTTCAGGAAATACCAAGCACCGCCCACCAGCCAGAGCACAGCCAATAGGAAATATGACTGTGATTGGTCAAAGTCTCCCATCACATCTAGATGTTTTAAAGCCTGAAAACAGCCATGAGGAGGTACAGAAGTCTAGTTTTCTCTCAGAACACTTGAATTACAATATGCTGAAAGGTTATTATGAAATTTTTGCCCAAGGATGCCAAAAATATATTGCCTACTACCACTTTAAGTTAAATTCATTTGTATTTTTGGTTATGGTATGAAACTTGATGTACGCAGCATGATATAATGTAGTTGGTAAGTTCATTTAGAATAGGACTTGATTTTGATTGTAAAATGTTTGCTAAATTAAATTAGTTCCATTTTTCTGAAACAGTGAAAACAGTCCACAGCCAAGGTCCTGAGAAAATGATTCATAGGCCAAATAGAAACATATAAAATAGTAGGTGACTCTTAACATTGCAGGCCAATAGCTTGTTTTACAGTTTATTTGTTTGATAGAGTATTTAAGGAATGAACACTTGCATAATGCCAAAACTGAGGCCACACACACTGAAATGACAAAGAGCCTTGTCTCCCCACTTTCATAATTTATTGGTTTTTCATAAGCTTTACAGTCCAAGGTTGAAGATGCTGAACAGTGCAAAGATAAGACTTCTTTCTGGAAAACAAGTCACAAGTTCTCACAAATCAGAAACAAATTCATAGATTTTTAATGCAACTTCAAAGAGGAGCTCATCCCACATTAAATAAAAATAAATAATGTCATCTTAAATGATCAGTCTATTATTTAACTAAACTGTCAGACCTCACATCTGACTTGTACATTAGAAGCATGAAGGAGTGTTAGTGACGTAAGGTCCTGCCACCTTGGTAGTTTAAATGACGGGGATGGCAGCAGGCGCTGTCCTTCAGCGCTGACGAGTCGGAGCTGCCAAAGAACACACTGTTGCTTTGCCATCACGGCTCGCTCAATCAACACAGAGGAAATCCTTCCCATTCAATTTAAATCAATGTGAGGAAGGTTCACCGCAGGACAGCGCTGCCTCTCTCTCTCTCTCTCTCTCTGTCCAACTCTTACTAAGGAGGAAAACTTTGCAATGGGGTCAACTAGTGCAATATAGTAAATGCTGCATACTGGAATGATGACTCTGAGATGGATGAGATAGATTTTCTTTGCACAAAGAAATTATAAGTCCATAGTGCTTCTAACTTTCCATTATTCAAGGTTGTAGAAGAAGCCATATCCTCATTGTTTATTCTCCTACAGATCCCAGCTGGCATTGGGCAAAAGCGGGGTTCACCATGGACGGGTCACCAGTCCATGTCAGGGCGCATAGAGACAGACAACCATTCACACTCACATTCACACCTACAGGCAATTTAGAGTCATCAACTAACCTAAACTGCATGTCTTTGGACTGTGGGAGGAAGCCGGAGTACACAGCTTACATGGGGAGAACATGCAAACATGAAACAAACATGCAAGCCGGATTCGAACCTGCGACCCTCTTGCTGTGTGGCTAATAAGAGAGTGCTAATAAAAAGCCAATAAAAATAATGTATAATCTAAATATTGAATACATGACACAGGCAATCAAAAAAAAAACTAAACTTCAAATTCAGTAAAATAAACGCTGAATGAAAAAATTAAGTCTTAGTGCATTTAGCAGCATTTATGCACCTGCTTGATAATCGGCTTAATATGCTCAGTCATCGGCTGATGCAGATTATGGAAAAAAGTCAAATAATCGGCCTGATTAATTGGTCGACCGATGCGGGGGCATAAAAATACTATAAGACAGGATAGAGACTGCTGTCTTTGGTGTCCAAACACCCGATATGAATGTTTTCAGCTGAGAGAATAAACCTTCACAACATGGCAGGTGCAGTTTTGCATTAGAATGGAAGTGATAACCACTGATAACACCCATTCAATCGCCTGAAGACATTCTCAAAAGAAAGAGCTTTGTTCATTTATCTCCTATATTTGCATATTGTAAATATGTAGCATAGGCTATAAACATAAATTAGTAGGAGACAGACTTGTACACGGAGATATATTTTATCATTATCAAACCATTAGGCTCCTTTTGGTTTTCCCACACTGCTTCCAGACAATCACCTCACATCTGCAGGAAGAAACTGATGAACATAATTTCTAAAAAAAAAAGAAAATAAACATATTGCCATATAAACTATTTCAACTTCTTTGGAAAATCTTTGTTAGCTGTCTGACAGTGTAAAGACTGATACTCCACTCTTGTCACATTTTTCTTCCAAACACTTACAGCAGTGAAGCTCGACCAATCCAGCAAACCATTCAACTACAGATTACCGCATTTCAGTGCCCTCAAAATGTGACTCCACCTCCTTATCACATACATAAATAATCTATCAAGTTGCACTAAGGCTGGGCATAAGGCCAAAATCTATATGGCCATCTCTATAAGGATATGTATCACAATATAGCTTGTTTCCTGGTAATTCAATAAATAGTCTATATGAAATAACCATATGGTAAAACCTGTTTTTGTATACTTGTGCAAATTAAGAAGACTTAAGAAGTTTAGTGCAAAATGAACATAACATAAATAAATATTTCCAGCTATACAATGACTATGTTTACAGGCAAGCACACAAAAACAGAGTAATCAGATTAAGACAATAGTTAATTGAAAGATTATCTGAGAAATCTGAGTTAGTATGCGCTTATTACCAATTTAGATGATGCAATTGTTTATCATGATATCTCAATATATGATTTAATCATGATACGATTCAATAGAAAGATGGTAAATTATGAAAATGAATTATAATCCAGCCCTAAGTTCATTTGTAGATTTATGCATCACTTGCTGTGTTCCACGTGACAGCTCAGTGACGCTGCCCATCACTTTGACATACTAAGCTTAAGATCATGATGTATATTACCGTGTGGTCTCAAGTATTTGGTTTGTAAATGCTACTTTATCCCTATAAACATGGTGTTAAAGAGTCACTGGTCTTGTGCTGCCCTGACTCAAGCACTTCCCCTGGTGTGGTTTAGTGCCAGCGGAGCAGAGCTGTATGTGCTGTGGAAGCATCATCTTTAAAAAGGCTAAATTTAAACCCCCAGAGTCCTCGCCTTGGTATGCAGCAGGCTTCCAGAACAACATAAACTCCAAATAAGCCCTGAAGAGTTACTGGTGGACTGCAAGCCTCGATCACCTGGTTTTAAAAAAGGTGGAACAGTAGCTCACCTGGACAATGAAGTTTAAATTAAACCTCATGCCTCTAAAAAGTTCAGGAAAAAGCCTTGATTGACCTTTCGTTTGACCCCACTTAGTAACTGTAGCTACACCTGCCAAGCTGTCCTTTCTCACGCATATACAGTTTATGATCATGTGAGATGTTCACCACACAAAATTCTGGGTAATTTTAGAAACAATGGTCTCAGAGTTCAGACCGAGGTACACAAAAGCAGACTTCTAATTTCTAGCTAACTAAACTGTAAAAACTGAAATATAAGTGAAGATTTTTCAACAAGTCAGCAACAAAAAATGTACCTTTCTTTTTCATGCCACTCATAATTTTCACAACAGCTCTCTAATATTATTTCCAATATAATGAGCCTGCAAAAATCCTGATTGATCTTTTCAGCACACTCTTCAGTCTATGGACAGTATATTTAGCAAGTAGCTTTGTGCTATTTAAGTGTTATTAGTCTCCAATTTGAGGTCCTTAAATTGGCTGCTAGGTTCCTGCTTAAAGGGACAGTATGTAGGCTTTGGCCACATCTAGTGGTGTGTTTGCAGATTGCAACCAACTGAGTACCCCTCCACTCAGTCCTCCCTTTCCAAGACTGCTGTAACGTGAGCTGCCGAGGGCAAAATCATGCTCAGAGGTCATCTTTACCATAAAAACACTACTTTAGGAGCAACAGAAGTCAGATGGTGGATGGCGGTACCATGGTTTAGCACTCTGTGGCACACAGTTTGACAAGCGTGTCGGAGAACTGCGGTGACCTTCGGGTAGCATAAAAATGAGAAAGTCTCTCTCTAGATCCAGCGTTTGGTTTGGTCATTCTGGGCTACTGCAGAAACACGGGACAAGGACTCATTCTAAGTTCACGAAAACACATCGATTCTTAGTTTCAGGTGATTATACACTACCGAAAACATAGTTATGAATATTATATTCAATTTCTGCAAATAGATCCCCGAAAAGTTACACAATGGTCCTTTAACTATCAAAGAGATAAAACCTCATTTCTGGGAATCAGACAAACGCATAAAACATGAGAAATTAAAACAAGAAAGCAAGGTATTTCTAGCTAAATCAAAGAATTTTCTCAATGGCTATCCCATCAGGTCCAGGTGTTTTCCTTGGTGTAAAAACACATTACAACAGAAAAATTCCTACACCTTTTTGATGCTGTGTTTTAAATGAAAAGTACCGTAGTTCTCCGACATGCTCGTGTAACTGTGGTAAAGTGAGCTGCGGAGTGCAAAACTGTAAAGTCCAAAAGTAGCGTTAATATGGTAAGGATGCCCTCTGAATGAGGCGAACGGCGTTACCACGGTTTTGCACTCAGCAGTTCGTGTTAGCAGTCCTGGAAAGGGAGGAGTGAGTGGATGGTTACTTAGTTGGTTGCAATCTGCAACCACATCACTAGATGTCGCCGAATCCTCACACTGCACTCATTTTTAACCACCCTTTTGACTCTGTCTCCCCATACACACTCCTTCAGCTTGTGGAGAAATTTAGCATGCCTAGATAGTTGCTAAGCTATGATAGGACAATCGCTATTCGGGGGAATGCGGTGAGTTTTAGCTCCACCACATTTTACAGTTTCCAATAAAACATGAAAATCACCTGTTTACCTATTATTCATCTGACAATGACAATGTACTCTAGTGTCATTTCTTCTTTGTTTGATATAATGTCATTGCTCATACAACAAATAACAAGTAACCGCATACATCATTGTCTGATGCCACTGACATTATCATATAAAGTGTTCTTATAAAACTGAGACTGAACTACCAGACTGAGAAAATGACTTGCACATTTTCTGATTCCTGCATAAATTAAAGCCAAAAGAAGCCAAAGCTGAACACGGATCATTTTCTGATGATAACCACTGAACCACCAAAGTAAATACTATTCTGTTATCTTTTCCATGTGTGTACTGAAGTGTGACATAAATCTCTGCAGAGTTAATGAGCTGCCCAAGAAAAGCAATCCATAATCAGTGAGCAAAGAACTTCAGTGCACCCCGAGTTGTTTTTGCCACTAGTTTAAACTTTTGTATCTCCAGTATCAGCTTCAGTGCAGGTCTATAAAGTTACAGAAGGGCCTGCTGTCTTCATCTTGCAGCAGAGGTGTAACATTTTCCTCAGTTTCCTTTGACAGCGAAGCCCTCATCGCTGCCAGCTTTCCCAGCGTTACACATCAACAGCAAGGTGAGACTGCGGCCGTGTCTGGACTTCTGTCAACACTTGACAATCATATTATCCAATAGCAGGAGACTTTGATGTTTTATTTCTGATAAATACCTGACTTGGAAAAAAAGTAGAAAACACACAACAGCTACAAATCCTACCTCATTATGTCCTGTCACAGTTTTCCTTCCAAAAATGACACAAAAACACAGCAAATGCAATCAATTAAACATAGACATGACAGTGGTATGCAGGCTTATACTATAATACAACAGATTCTTATGAATTGTATTTCAATTAGCGCTCTTATTTTAGGGCTTGGTGTTTCTCTCAGCGCTAAGGTTTGATAACAAGGCTCTGTGCAAGTCAGGGGAACCCCCCTCTCTCAAATCGCTGTTGTCATCAAATAACCAGGATGCCATTGTGACAGTAGAATCTGAGAGGCATGGGTCAGCATATCACTGGCATCACAAATAGTAGGAGCTGTTAAGGGTCCCGCCTGCCACTAACAACCAGCCAAGACTTCACAGGGATTACATATAGATTAATAATAATACTCTGTATATTAACATCTCAAAGCCATGAGACAGGAGTACAATGCTGTCAAGCGTTCAGCCAAATGGACATCAATGGGAAACCAAAACAAGGAAAATGTCACTTTAAAAAAGGACCAAACCAGCATGTTTTAGTCCCTTTAAGGATCAAATTTTTTAAACTTGTTCTACAGTCAAAACTGTAGTATAGGGCTGCAGCTAAAATTTACTTTCATGAACAATTAATCTGCCGATTATTTTCTAATTTAAATGATTAATCATTTGGTCTGTAAAATGTCAAAAAATTCCAGTTTTTCAAAGTCTGAGTTGATGTCATTGAATGTCTTGTTTTTCCAGTGTAAAACTCAAAGATATTTAGTTTGATATGATATAAAATACAGAAAAGCAAGAAATTTGAGAGGCTGAAAGCAGCTTTTTCTGACATTTTTGCATGAAAAATTGCTTTAGCGATTCATCAATTATCAAAATAGTCCACTAACAGTAAATTAGTCAGGTAATTGTTGCAGCTCCACTGTAGTATAATATATTTTTACATATACCAGGCAAGGCGATGTACTGAGAGAAGAGATGAAGTTACATTATGGGAAATGTAGGATCCAGGAACAAACTACTAGGATCTAAAAGTCAGGATATCTTGGAATCAACTGCTCAAAAGCCCCCCAACCTTATAGAAGTGTGACACTAAATCACTGGACTACCCCTTATGTTTTGTTTTTCAGTGTATTTCCCCCACAGCACTGGCAGCCATTGGTTTCCATTTATTTCAGATGTTTGTTTTTTTCATGATAATGCAGTTTAAGTTAGGAATAAGTCTGCACTGCAGCAACGCAGACTGATGTTAACTGTGATGGATTAGCTGCAACGATCAATTAAACTGTTTGAGTAATTGTTTTTAAGAACAAAAAAAGTCAAAATTCTCTGATTCCAGTTTCTTCAGTGTGAATATTTCTGGTTTCTTTACTCCTCTATGACTGTAAACTAAATATCTTTGAGTTGTGGAAAAAACAAGACATCTGAGGACGTCATCTCGTTGTCACTGATCAGCATTTTCACCATTTTCTAACACTTTATAAACCAAAAACTAATCAGTTAATCAAGAAACACACTAATCCACAATGATTACTAGATTACACAACTCAGGCAAATTCCAGGTGTAGACTAGTACAGTAGTTTTTCATATCAGACATGAATGGAAGTCAGTGGTTGCCTGAGCAAAATACTGCAAATCTACATTTCTAATTCACAGCGTTGTTTGCTAAATGGTTACTTGTGATGTTCAAGTTGATGGTGATTTGTGGTAAATTTGTCACTAAAACATGCAAACCTGCTGGTATGGTTCTTTTAATATTAAATCTCAATAAATGTATTGTTTAAATAGCAGAAAACAACAGATTTCAACCAGCTAACAGCTTAAAAACAAACTGCAATGGCATTAGAAAAGTGGTGTTTTATGAATCCATGGTGACTGAAAGTGGGGGCACAAAGACATGGGGGTCCTGGACAAGGTTCAAGGTTTTCATTATACTAGAAATTATAGAATATTTGACAATTCAAACCAAAGGGTTTTCTCATTTCTGCAAAAATGTACAAATAATGTGCAGAATAAGCATAAGGATAATACAATAAATGCAGACGTGTATGGTGTGAACCGAGTAGAAAGCCCTGCTGTGTTGAGCATGTTGCATGTGTCATAAGTCTTATAGTTCTTCATGCAACACCTGCATGGATCACAAAGCTTCAAGAGGTTATTATCCTCCCACCACACCACCATACAAGCTGTCAGATCATTTACTGTGTGCATAACACACAGAGTACAGACAACGTAAGCAATCTGCGTCAAACAACCAAAATAGTATTCAGCAGAGGGTGGCTGGAGCACAACTTATTGAAACTCGTCTCCCTGAGGAGCAGAATATACATCCATAAAAAGTAAAAAAAAATAGCAAAAAAGAAATATTTTTGCACAAGACGTTCCGGAGGAAACAAAAAAAAAGCCAGATCAGAAAGCGACGAAGGGTGGAAAAGGAGAATGGGGCATGTGTTATGAAATGGCAAAGAGAGTGTGAAGTCATTTTTGCCCTTGCACCAGCAGACGGGAAGTCTCATTGAGATTCCCAACATCAGGAGTCCTGTCGACAGGTGCGCGGCGGCTGCAACCTGCGGCAACTTCCGATCGTTCGCGCACAAGCACAGAGAGCCACCGACGATGCGTTTTCTCTCCAAAACTTCCACAATAATCCAACTTGGATCGGCGATTTACTTAATTGACGTCTGAAGGCGTTAACTGGCGACGCTATGAAATGATGTTTACTTACAGTTCTCAGGAACTGGATCTCGTCCTCCCCTTCTCCGCCCTCAGCCATGGCTGTGAAGGAGCCTGCTCAGACTCTGGAAGCCACCACTGACTGCCGGCAGAAACGCGATGCTGTGCCTCTCAAGCCGATATTAGCATACAGCTCATCCACAGCCATATAGGGCAGCCCGGCCGAGCCCCCTCCTCCTCCTCCTCCCCACCTACCTACCCCCCTCTTCCTCCTCCTCCTCTTCCTCCCCCTCCTCCCTGCGCTCCGCCAGCAGCAGCAGTGCGGACGGAGCCGGGCATCAGAGGACGAACCTCCGGATGGGTGCTGCTGCTGGTGATGATGCTCTGGAGCTGAAATACTCTCAACTTATTTGCTGTGAAACCCCTTTTTGCAATATTGAGTCAGCAGTTTTAACGTCTGTCTGTCTGTCTGACAATGACGCATCATGTGGTCAGATCAATCAGAAGCAGAAATACTTAATTGATCCACTGAGGGAAATTTGGACATTGCAGTCGCACTTATACACCAATCAGCCATAACATTATGAACATTATGAGCACTGACAGCTGAATAATACTGATTATCTCGTTACAGTGGTACCTGGCAGTGGGTGGGATATACTGTATCAGGCAGCAAGTGAACATTTTGTCCTTGAAGTTGATGTATTGGAAGCAGAAAAAATGGGCAAGTGTAAGGATGAGAGCGACTTTGACAAGGGCCAAACTGTGATGGCTAGACGACTGGCTCAGAGCATCTCCAACACTGCAGCTCTTGTGGGATGTTCCTGGTCTGCAGTGGTCAGGACCTACCAGAAGTGGTCCAAGGAAGGAAAACCGGTCATGGGTGGCCAAGGCTCCTGTTGTCCGATCCAATAGAAGAGCTACTGTAGCTCAGATTGCTGAGAAAGTTAATGCTGGTTCTGATAAATAAGGTGTCGGAACACAATGCGTCAGAGTTTGTTGCGTACAGGGCTGTTTAGCCACAGACCGGTCAGGGTGCCCATGCTGTCTGAAGGTTATGGGTGATCGGTGGTATACTGAATGACTTGCTGTAATGTGGGACATTTAAGCTCCAGTGAGTGTAGATGTTCTTCAAACAAATAAGTCAGTAAAATTGCTGGTTAAACCTGCAGCGGGCAGAATATTTGCGGCATCACTGGGCAAAAATTACATATTAATCTTTCAGCATTTTGTAATTCAAGTGTTCAGAGAGAAAACTAGACCTCTGCTCCTCTTTTTGGCTGTTTTCAGGCTTTATAAATCCAGCCTGTGATGAAGATGTTGGCCAATCACAGGTCATTTCAGAGAGAGCATTCCTATTGGTTGTGCTCCAGCTGGTGGGCGGTGCTTACAGCTAAACAGTAACTACAAGTTGTTTCTGAAAACATTTTATGAGAAATAGTCATTACAGTAACAGAATATTTGATGTATTTCATATTTGATCAGCACTGCCTAGTTTGACTGTTTGTTTGGAGTTTGCAAGTGATTGATAGCTGATCAGAGACGGCAGACTTCAGATCAGCTCTGATTGGTTGCTTTCCTCCAGTCTGTGAAATCTTGTAGATGGCATTTTTTTTCCAGATTATCTGTCTCATGCACAACTGTCAGGATATAGTTTGATAAAAAATAACTTTTTTAAATATCATATTTGCTCCATTTCTACCCACTGCTCCTTTAATGGTATACATTTCTTATGAATAAAACAATCCTGCTAGTTTTCCAGGATATCTTTTAATTTTTTTTTCTCATATAGTGTAAATATACTCCATATACAGTTATGTCAGTCAAGTTTTTCATTGTCCCTCTTTAGGAAATATGGTTGTGAAAAGTTGGACAGGATGATTTGAAATGTAAGAAAGTAGAAATAAAAGAATACGTAACATAAATTATGTACATAACACTGCAATATATAAGACAATATATGTTAAGAAATATAAATTAATAATAAAATAGGAAATTAGAAAATATAAGAAATATGTGCATCAAACGCTGACAATATAGAGTTTAATTACAGTGAATGAAAAAAGTAAGTAAAGTTAAATAAAGTTATGAATGGCTCACTGTTTATGACACTTCACACTTGTGTCAAAAGTCTGCAGACATTTAATTTTACTTTGCAGAAGTAGAATCATCTTGGGAGGGAAAACAACTCACACACAACTTGCTTGTTTGTTGCTTATTAAGCATATTTTCCTGCTTATATTTATGCACATGCTACTTTATCCTCACTGATTTGCCAGCTTGCTTATTTCCTTGCTTGCTTTGTTTCTTCATTTGTGAGAAGGTGGAGTGATAAACTCAGACTCAGGTGTTTTTAGATCATTTTTCATGTTTAAGTTGGCTCAAACATCTGTTTTTATTGCACTGTGGAGAGGTCTGATATGGCGATCAGTTAGGTTGCATGTCATTGGAAACTAGCAGCAAGAACTAGCAGCATGTCTATTGTTAACATAAGGCGGTATTGCTGCTTTAACTCATTTAATTCAACTTGATTTAAACCTTTCTTAGATCTATAACTTATGTCGGTATGATATGAAATATATTGTTTCTTCTTTTCACTGAATTATGAGCAGATTTACAAGGAGACTTTATAGCTTCCACTTTAAATCTCACAATATTAGGATCGTACAAAGGACATTTAGTATTCCACTCACACTAGAACTCTAATAAAAGTCACACATAGGCTACATGCAGATTACATACAGAGAATCTATCCATCCATCCAAATTATCCAGTTTAATTTGACCTTTAGACTCCTTTTCTGTACAGAGCAAAGCCCTTTAACCATCAGGCAGGTGTCCATATGTGCACTTCATATGGTCTCATTCACTGAGTCCAGATCAGGTTTCCAATGTTAAGACATTTCTGACATCTAGTGGTCATATAGAGAACTTCAGGTGTGTCTGTGTGTACTTTGAGTACAATGTCAAAATGGTTTAACTAAAACCTGACTTTTAAAACATGTTATACTGTATGAAAAATATAATGGCATGTCAGTTTTTTATAACAACAACACATATTTTGCTATCTTGCTGCTACTAAACAGAGTTAAAATAGAGGTAAAAACCAAACCAAAGTGATATGGCTGAAACTAACTTGATTCTTCTGCAGATTATTTCCTAGAATAATCGATTAATGGTTTGGTCTATAATGTCATAAAACGGTAAATATGCTCATCCATTTCACCAAGTCCAAGAAAAAACTTGATTTGTCAGATATTCAGTTTGATTTGATATAAAACAGTAAAAAGCAGGAAATGTCCATTATTTGAGAGGCTGAAAGCAGCATTTACTGATGCTGAAAACAGACGTTTTATGCATCAAAAATTGCTTTAGTGATTCATCAGTTATCAGAATAGTCAACTAATCATCATTTGTGCATGAAAAATTACTTTAATCAATTATCAAAGTATTAGTTGACTGCACCCAGTTCAGATTAGAGGCAGAATGCAGTCACACCTAACCTTAGTTAAGATAATTTACCGACCTTTTCTGACCTGCTGCCTATACAGTAATTGAAAAATCTATTTTGATTCTCCAGCATCTTAATAATTGATGTTGTTATATCAAATATGCACAGATACTATATATAAGGCAGCTGCTAAATCAAACCATAACAAAGAAAACAAGTTAATACCTGATAAACTAGTCCTGCTAAAAGCTAACTAGCCCAGTTTAGATGCCCTTTGGGTTGTCTGACTATTTCTTTTTCTGCCTATAAAGGCATAGAATTTAAACTTGTATGGCTGTTACGTACTGTGTTAAGTGGTCAAGTCATCAAACCCATTTTTCTGAACTTCAGTTTCTAGTTAGGATGCAGCTGTTTGCCGTTATTAGTCGGTATATATAATAAGTTTTATGATGTCTGACCTGAAGGTCTGTCTAGTTTTTATGTGAAGGCCTCAACAGTTTTGTGCGCCATAGGCCTACGTTTTAAAACCACCAAAAAACCTTTGACTGTACCAGCCGGTGAGACCTTAAGACATGGTGTCACATTGATTTTTGTAGTTTTGTGACATTAACTGTACAATAAATCAGCTTTGCTGTTCAGGATAATGGCCTTTTGTAGCTCTGTTTATCTTTAAGTATTCTCTGGGGGGAAAGGACAGATGTGAGCACTTATTATCCATTATAATTTTCTTTTTATAACTGGTGAGCCCAGTTGCTTTACTTCCTCCAGGCCTAAATTATATCTCATCAAATGAATGAGAGATTTAAATCATTTCACAGGCTGTGAATGTGACGCATAGGCTGCTATAAATCACATTTACATTGTGTTGCAGTCTTTTTTTGAGTAACCCAACTCGTAATCATCCATCTTCTCTTTCACAACTGCCTGCAAAGATGTCATCATTGTGGATTCAGTGCAGTTAACAGCTGTTTGCTTTCTTTAAACTTGTGTAATCCATCACAGACAGCTGGCCAGTAGGTGAGATTATCCCGGTGTACGCATTGACCAGCATGGAGCACAGCTGACCTACATACAGTCCACCTCCACCACGGTCAGGAGACGGCAGGAAGGCAGACGTCACTTTCATGTTTCAGGTTGATATAAAGATTATACGCAGCAGCTTTTGGCCTCACATCACAAGGAGCTACGTTAGTGCTGCTGTTTTTTATGGTCTATTTAAGATATGTATTATCATATTTAGCAGCCAACTGTTTGGCCCCTTAGGCTATTACTTAATTATTTTTTGTTTTTCTTTATCTGATGGAAGGTTTAAAGTGTATGTATGTCTGGGATGTTTTTAAAGTTTATATACTTATGTCTGTGAAGCCAAAGACAAATTTTTCAATAAAGATGTTTGTTCTGTTTTTAATTATGAGATTAATAGCATTTTGCATTGCTTTATATTTTGAATTCACATCATTTCAGTGGGATATATTGGACATTTTTCTCAACTACATTTATTTGTAGTTGCTTTTTACATGAAGATTTTACATAACTTATTCATATCATAGTTTATAGAATATCATGTTATGGATTAAATTATCCAAAAACATATATAGTAGTTAGAATTAGCTCTACTTCCACCAGCTACAACATGCAATGCTGCTTAATATATCAGTAATAATAAGACAATATTAGAATATATAGATGGGCCATTCTGCTGTATAATGGGTACTTTTACTGTTGATACTTTAAGTTTAAGTTAAAGGTTTATTTGCACAGTTTAAATAAACAAAGATAATAAGTAATATACAGCGAAAGGACGAAGTACAAAACCCAATGTTATAGAGAACATAAAGTTAAATATACAGAAAATAATATGATAATAGTGATGGCAAGCTATTAGAACAAGACATAGGGTTATATAATAACAACAGCAGCAATAACAACAATCGGCTACAAATAAAAAAAGACAGAAAATGTGATTATATGATATAGTAGTGTATGTTTTTTTTAAACTTTTGATACTTAAAGTCCATTTTGTTGATACTGCAGAAAATGTTTGAGTGCAAGTTTGCATTTTTGTGTTACTTTTACTTAAATAATAGGTCTGAATAATAATAATAATAATGTCACATTGTTAAAGCCACAAATACTAGAAAGAAAATACTAACAGAAATACTAGAAAAAAATTCAGTTAATGCTGTTTTACTGTGTTCATTCGGCTGATCGATCTCAAGTGGATTAAGGTTGTTGAGGTGAAATCCTCACTGAGCCTACCGTCTGTTTGTTGACATGCTCCCCTCAGTACCTGACAGCCATCAGAGGATTACATGTTAGTGAGTGTTATCTGAGGAGCCAATAGGAGGCATCCGAATTCTCAAGAAGAGCGCTGATTGGATGAAAACTACTCAGTGGGCGTTGTCGTCTGTCACCTGAGGGTCGCTGCAAAGATCCATGAGAATAAACCTGCTGCTGCACGGAGATGCGACACATACCAGTAAGTTTTACTTTTACCTTTTATATCATAAACGTTAAAAAGAAAGTGTATATTAATCTTTCTTTATCAGCTTACAAAAGACTTTTCGTCTTGTTTCAACTTCTTTCTTTCTTTTTTTCTTAAAAATGTAGCCCGATGTTTTTAGTTTACAAATGAAAATATCAAGTCAAAAGTCCAGTTATAAACAGCAGTAATATAAACAGTAGTAGCAGCATTTCGTAGGTGTTTTACCAAGTAAAAATAGCAATACCACAATGTAAAAATACTCTGTTACTGTCTCTTACAAGTAAAAGCCCTGCATGCAAATTCGTACTTTAGTAAAAGTATTGTCAATCCAGATCTATCTAAAGTACCAAAAGTAAAAGTTTAAGATCATAATTAGTGATGCATTAATAAATATCACTAATATTGCAGTTGGTAAAGGTGGGGCCATTTCCAGCTACTTTATATTTTGCCTGGAAGCCTAATCCATGATAATCCATTATAATTTTTTTATATTTTGCATTCAAAATCTGAATCTGCAAAGTAAGTAATGACTAATTTCAAATAAATGCAGTGGAAGTACAAAGAAGCATATGGAAATACTCAAGTAAAGTACCTCCAAATGGTACTTAAGTAGCTACTGGGTAAATGTACTTGTATGAATTTATTCGTAGAGTTTGTGTGTCAACATTTACCAAAACAGTTTTTCATGTGTTTCCAGTGAATTGATTTTTCTGTAAAATTAACTTGTAGTTACATAACTGGTATAAAAAGCATCTGTTTCTCATGTATAATTTATCTTGCACATAATAATTTTCTCGATTAATCATTTGATTCTCGATTAATGTTTGGTGTAGCCTTAAGTTTTGAGAAATAACTCATTCTGCTTGCTTCTTATAGTTGGAATGATAAGTAACTGTAGACATGTGTACATTCACTCATTTAAAACAAGTGTGAAATAAACTTTTCTATCTTTCTGTGTCAGGATTCATGTTGTTGTCCGGTGGTCTAAGCGCTCCAGAGAGTCCATTCATGCTGTAAAGGAATCGTCTCCTCTTTTATTAAATAACACGATGGAGAGCACTCGCGCCACCTCAAAGCTCTACGTCCCGATCAGCGAGAGGAGCTGTGTGAGTCCATCCCTCTCCCACATCAGCAGGGGCCCAGCTTCCCCCTTTAAAGCCCCTCTGAAACCCCCAGTAGGACTAACCTCCAGCTCCGAGGGGGAGGGTCCAGCTGGATCAGTGAAGCAGGATCAAGCGGACAAATTTGGCCTCGCAGACTTGAAAGAAACCCTCAAAGTGTTGGACGACTCCTCTGGGTTCTGGTTGACTGAGTTGTTCCCATTGTGTTTGGAGTGCCAGACTTTCATGAGCATGGGCAACCAGCACGGCACGAAGATTACGACGAACTTTAACGCAGAGAGTCGGGATGCTTTACCGAAATCCCCCAGACTGCAGATCCCTCGGAAGAGAAGACGAAGAGTGGAGGTGCTCGGCGACTTTCAGCATGACTTCAAGATGACATTTGGGACTCCACGGGCACCTCCGAAGGCAAGGAGGCTAACAAAGCTCCAGATGACGAACTCTACTACTTTTGGGGAGGAAGACGGGTCACTCATGTGCACTCCTGCAGCCCAGAGAAAGAGAGTTCTGGGAAAGGAAAGAGTTTCATCGTTGGAGGAGAGGAGCAGGAATCCACAGGAGCTGAAGCCAACATGGAGAGTGAAGCTGCTGGATGCTTCATCTGCAAATGTTCCTAGATCTTCCAGCAAAAAAAGAAAGGATCTATCTGTGAAGGAAGAGTCAGACTCAGATCTCTCTGAATATGACAATGATATTGATATCGCCCTCATAAGGATGACAGAAGACTCTACAAGGAACACTCAAGAGGAGATCTTCCAGGCAGCAAGAAATGAGGAAAAGAAGGCAGGAGGTGTAGAGGAGACCTCCTCTCAATGGAGGTACGAGGCTGCAGCTCAGCGAGTCATGGGCAAGATTGAGGAGGTGGAGGGCATCATACAACGGGTGAGTCTCACCAGTTCGGACTGGATCAAAGATGGCAGCGATTGGAGAGATGAAGAAAGACGCTTCGTGGAGACCCAGAACCAGCGGTGTAATGAAGACGAGCCCCTGCTGGTGGAGAAGCTCCAGGCTCTGGGTGAAGCTCTGAGTCAGAGTCTACGTCAGGTCCTGAGGATGGAGGCAGCCAAAGCAGATCCCTTCACTGAAGCCGAGGAGGCTTCTTATGAGCCAAACCTTGTGGGATCAACAAGAAGGCCTCTGTCATATTCTCACCACTTCACCTCTACTGTGCCAAATAATTCGTCACCCTCTCTTTCGCCGTCACCGTCTGCACTCCTGGACGTTTCCCAGAGGACGTCCAGCAGCTTCGAGGTCATATCTCCCATCCTGTCGCCTCTGCTCATGTCCAGTCTGTCCAGCCAGCGCTCTCTGCCTCTGAGCCAGACCAACCAGCATGAAAAAGACGTCTGTGAGCGTCGCATGAGGTGGAGGAGCTCGGCCGAGGACAGTTTGTTCCCTCAAGGGTCTGGAGGCTGTGGTGGGAAGAAGAGAGGAAAGAATCAGACGTTTAGATGCACCAGTGAGACAGAGACTAATCAAGATTATCTACTCTTGTCAGGTAATAAAGCTGGTCAAGTCACACAGGAGCTGAGCAATAACTCAGTATTACTGTTTATCAATGGTTTGTGTTGATTAGATTATATGACCATTTTACAAAACTCTGTTGTCCAAATAAAAGATTCCACGCAAACTGTAATTAAAAACTAACAAGATCAGTAGTTGAAATGGAAGTTAAAAGTTTTGATGTCAGTCTTGACCTCAGAAACAACGGTCTCACCACAAGGTCCATTTAGTAGCTGCTCTAGAGCTTTTGATCAAATCACATTATCTTCATCAGCAGATGGAGTTTGCCCAGAACTTCACCTAAGTTAAAGGTGTAGTGTGGAGGACTTGGTTGCATCTAGTGGTGAGGTTGCAGATTGCAACCAACTGTAACGCGTCAAGTACCAAGCATGTAGGAGATCTACGGTGGCTGATGCAAATGGCCAATTTAAAAAAATGCGAAATAGTGATATAAATTAGAAGCTGTTATAGATGGTTTTTGATAGTTGACAGCGGATGTGTGGACTTGGACTCAAGTCGGCGCTTGATTCCCCAGACCTTTTTTATGATTAGGTTCAGTTTTTTAAAATGCATTCATTATTTTTGTAAATGTAGTATATTGTTGTTTGGTCAGAGTGCATTATGATTTGTTTCGGACTCCAAACTCAAAGTTTAAAACTTTGGACTTGAGTACAAAGACTTGAGACTTGCAGAACATTTTAAGCTGAATGACTTGAGAAAATATCTAATTGTGATTTTTTCTACTGGTATTGCAATTTAGATATTAGAGGTAATGATATTTTTTACATTACTCATATGTTCATTGAAAATCATATTTAAATAATTCTCTTAAAAAAAGTCTCTGCAGCGTGACAATAATTTAAAATAATATTCTGACACATATTTTGCCCTTAACAAATATTGCTATATTAAATGCTTCAATTTGAAAATTGGTTTAAGCCATATTGCAATTTTGATAACACTTTTTTCCAGAAAAAAAAAAAAAAGATTGGTTGGTTTCTGATTTAATTTACTATGGAGGACACCTTGACGTATTTTAAAGGATGACATAGTTGTATCTAGTAGCTCCAGCTTGAGTCATACAGTGTGTGTTTCTTCATGTTTCATGCTCAGCCAGCGTACGGTGGATGAAGGAGGAAAGAATACCTTTAGAACGGTTTCAGCTAAAAGGGATGCATGTGTTTAACAGCACGTTGTCTGTTATTGGTTGGTTACTGAAGCGAAGTGAGGAAGAAGAGTAGATGTCTTCAAAGGTGCTGCATGCTGAGTCCTGACTGTCAGATTTAATACTGGAAGGATGTGTGGTAGTCTGTAAATAACGACCCCTTACTGGTTTGACATACCACCACGTCTCTGTGTGTTTGTGTATGTTTGCTCAGGCATAAAGTACTAGGGAGCACCTGATGTGGATGTAGTCTCGTAGTCCTGCATTGTTACTGACCTGAGAGTTTCCATTTAAAGGGCAATAAGAGAAATTGTGTGCGTGTCTCTGGGACAGAAGCTCATGATAAACATGAACCATGAGTTCTTTGTAGATTGATGCAAATATTAAAAGTACAATATGTAGGATTTAGCACCTCTCCATATTAAACCAGGTGTAGATTTCCGCTAGTCATCTCTTAAAAATAAGGCAAGGCCAGAAGGGTAAGATATCCCTTTTTGCCATAACCATTGTGTTGTCTTTTCTTGTAAATGGTGAACAGATGTTAACAGATGCAGTATATGGGTCTGGTGTAATACTGGAATAGGATTATTTGAGCAGTCTAAAGGCTACTGTAATCCATGTGAGTCTGGTACTCAATTAGTGGGATGTCTCTGAGACTGGACAAGGCTGCAGCAGGATGCCTGGCTGTTCAAATAGGATTAATGCTGTGAGCTTTGGGAAACAGAAACACATCTTTAAAAGGATGATGATTAGAGCGAGAGGAAGAAAAGATGAGTAGAGCCTTCTGAGGGTTTTATTCTCTAAACCCGGTGTTCTCTTCAGTGTGGTCAAATGGAGGACAGACAACACATTTCCATAAGCTGTTTAATCTGACTCCGAGGGCGCTGAAAGTGACACAACTGGAATCTCCCATGGTGCTCTGATCTGAATGATACTGATGGAGTTACAGCTCCATCTCTGTATGTCTCTCTGAGAGCAGCTCGGCAATAAATGAGGAAAATCTGGATGCAAGAACAGAAATAAAACACTGTCCTCTGCTCAAGGTTGAGCTGCCTTTGAGCACATCTGGTAATAGTTACATGTTTTTGCCCAAACTGCTCTACAAGGTAGTACATACAGTATATTTTTAGTTTGACCGCAGTGGGAATTGAACCTCTGATTTCTCCTAAATCCTACTGTGGCAACTCAGGAAAGAGCTTGCTGAGCAGAAATAGATAGATAGTTTGCTTACTTAAATAGGTATCCAGATTAATTTAAAAACATGTTTTGTGTGATAATTAAATGCCAAACATCTGTAGCCTGCACTAATGATACTTTTTCAATTAGCACATTTGGCCATGGGTTCAGTAGCTGTCAGCCTTGCAACACCCCACATCAATCATCCAGCTAATATAGGAGCATAACATAGGGATGGTACTGCTAAATAAAACACTGTAAATAGCAAAACATTTCTATAAATCTGCACCCATGTATGAAGATATTGTTGTATGTGCAAGGTGTTTGCATTGTTTAGGACAGGATTTAGGATTTGTTTAGAAGTGAAAGAATTGTGGCTACTCGTAGGCTACTAACTGCAGTATAATCTCAGGCTTAAAGAAGTAGACTATAATTAATGGGCACAGGTCTGAACATGAAACTCTCCAGCAGGTGCTTATTGATTAGTCTCAGTTGATCTTTAATAAGCACAATTGGCAGCACAGACATTATTACATGAATAAAAACAAACAATACAAGCAGACAAACAACAGTCACACACCACAATTGTACACACACCTCAGGTATCCTCAGGTAACAGGTATCTACTGACGATGACCCAAGGCTGCAACAACAAGTGGGGACGGGAATGTGTTGAATCATCAGCCTAATAAACAGTCAAAAAATCTAGAGTGTAACAACCACAATGCAGCTTTTGATTTTCATTTTTAGTTGAAGTTCTGTCATTTAACCTCATGGTGACACTGTAGTATAACACAAGTTTTACTGCAGAGTCTTGAAAGATCTCTGTGTTGTTTAGTTTACAGTCTAATCTGTGAACAGATGTCATGTGTGGAAAACACATTTGCTGTTTGTCTCCAATAATGAGTGGAAGACATGAGATATGTGCCAGATGTAACATCAATGGGCCGTTTTGCCCAAATGACAACAAAAAGAAATCAGATTCAGTGTTTTTCTGTTGATTCTGTGATTACAGATCTGAGTGATAAGGAAACAAACAGATTTCTGCCTCTTTTACTCGCGGTTTGAGATGATAGAAAGAAAGTATTTTATTAGTCCCACAGTGGGGAAATTCAGTTTTACACTCTGTTGTTCACAGTACATAGTACATATACATGTCAATGGAGAGATGTCAGAGTGAGGGGGCTGCTCCTGACAAGCGCCCAGAGCAGTTGGGGGTTTGGTGCCTTGCTCAGGGGCACCTCGGCAGTGCCCAAGAGGTAAACTGGCACCTCTCCAGCAACCAGTTGGTCTTGGTCCATGGGGGATTTGAACCCGGGTCCTCCACATCCTAGCCCAAGTCCTTACGGACTGAGCTACTGCCGCCCCAAATGATGATGATGATGATGTTGTGACTCCTTTTCCTCCAGATGAGGCTCTGCAGAGACAGGAGAAGATCTGGCAGCAGGAGGTGGAGGAGTCTCTCTCCTTCTGCAGGTCACTTTCTCATCCCTCCAGACCCAAACACATCGACTTCCTGCGCATCACTGCCGCTGACGACGACATCCTCGATACGCCCACATCCACTCCTCTCCCACCTGAGTTTCAGGTGAGTAGTTTTAAAGACTTGATCTGTGTTATACTGTCTAGACTGAGAGTTTTAAAGTATTAACTACTATGTCAGTGACGAGGACAAAATCACTTAGCTGTTAGACTAAAAAGACAAACTGCATTATTGGCAGGGCTGCACGATAATGGCCAAAGGATAATCACGATTATTTTGATCAATATGGAGATCATGATTATTTATCAGGATTATTCATTGAGTTTGGGGACGGCATTTTTTGTGCAATTTCACATTTAAATAAATTTTACTTTCAGTACAAATCCTCATGACTCATTTGTCTTGATTTACAGAGTGATCAGCATCACTCTGTAAAAAAAAAAAAAGAAAAATAAAAAAAAAAATTATCTGTAGATCATTCAAGTGTGCATTAAAAAAAGTTTTAACGTGTATTTTTTATGAAAAGTGAGTGAATTATCCTCATTGAACCATGATCTGTGAGAGGTAAAGAACAACATTACACTGAATATTGATTGAAATGGTTAGTAATGGAGTTAATAATGAGATATAAAAGTTTATTGGGATTTTTTTGGTTTCTGGCACCTTTGGATAACTAAACATGCCCTGGGTTAAACTGACCCAGGAACATTATTGCTGTTCATGAGAAATGAACGTAACAAAAGGGTTCAATAAAAGTAATACGACTGGTCTTTATACACAATATTATGTATTACTGTAGATGAATTATACAGTTCATCTCCAGCAGCAAAATAAAATTGTACTAAAACATTTTATCCAAAATTAAACCATCAGAGCACTGCTTTCACTTTTCAGTTGTGCTAGATTCCTGCTGATCAATAAATCTTTGCATGAAAAAAAGACGTAAATAAGGTTCTTCTTCACCTGAATTCAGTGTATTTCGATTTGTTCTGCTGTTTAACAGAGAGCAGAGGGGCAAAGTGAGTAATATATTATATATTACGCTTCTACTTTGGGTTACAGCTGCAACATTTGGGTGAGTTGGGTGTCGCAGCACCCCAAAAGTGAAGCCAAAACTTCACAATCGCCCCACGGTGACTGGCTGTTAGTTTAGGAAGCGCTTGATTTGATATGCAGAGTTTCTACGAGTGGAGCACGCTGCATTTTAAACATCAATATCACAGTCAGTGATGTTCATTTATTTGCTGGAATCCATAATCTTGATCACAATCAATATTAAATTAATTGTGCAGCCCTGATTTGAGAAAACAGGATGACATGAATCATGGTGTAAATGTAGGAAAATGTGGCTTTTCCCCTTAACTTAACGGACATTCTGCATGTGTGCTGATGGAAAAGTTAAAGAAAAACTGTTGCCATCTTTTTGTGGGTTTAGGATTCAGATGCACTTTTGCTTGTGGTGCTTTCTGTCGAATTTCAATGAAAATATTCTCTTTTTTATATGTTATTTTTTTTCCATTTTATAACATAATAAACATGAGGTCACCCAGTGACCTCTGGGAGGCTCTTTAAGAAGCCAGCATCTTGTAAAATGAAAATATTCCCCCCAAAAGATTTGTAACTCTGGAAAAAAAGTATCTGAAAAAGTCTGGTCTCTTGATCCACAGTCCTGTAGATCCAGGTTCAACTATACAGCACATACAGCACATACAGTGTGTGTGTGTGTGTGTGTGTGTGTGTGTGTGTGGTGTGTGTGTGTGTGTGTGTGTGTGTGACAAAGAGTTCCTTGTGGTTACATAACAGAGGGGATTTAATGTGACTACGTACTGTATATGCATTGTATAAGCAATCTGTATTAGCATGAAATGGTAGTTTACAGGGGTTTAAAGCTCTTAAGCTCAGCCTCTTTCTCTCTGTACACACACGGGGGTGTTATCACACTAAAGTAAAACATTACATGAGAAATTATAGACCATAATAATAATAATAATGATAATAAATTGCACCTTTCGTGCACAGACGCAATCACAGAAAATGTTTAGAAATAAAGAAGAAAAACTTGAGGGCATTTTAAGTTTCTTCGTCATTTCATCTAAGATTGTGAACTTGCTCACCACAAATATGGTTTGATTTTCAGTCAAAGTAGAAAGAATAAAGTGGAAAATCTGGTCTTTACTCTTTAAATATCACATCCAGACTAAAGCGACTCTGAACTCAAACAAGCTGTAAGTTATGAAGAGTCCAAAACTTGACATTTCAGGAACATCAACAGAAAAGATTAAAGTTTACATCTGTTTCTATTCAGTGACGACCATTTTACTCCAGTATCTTCACATATCTAAAGCACATTGGGCGCTCTGTTTCTGCAGCCTCATGCTGGATCCAGTCCAGTGTGTTTGTTCACTGTGTGTGTGTGTGTGTGTGTGTGTGTGTGTGCGCTCTGATTCTAATGCTATTTCAAGAGATTATCTGGATTCTTACGTTACATAAACACAGCTCACATAATAAAGGCCACAGTGTCCCTCCCTGGGGAATGCAAAAACACTTTATTAGTTATACGCATGATTGTGTAGCCAGTTAAGACGCTGCTGCAGGTTACAGGTTCGTCTCTGAGTACAATAATAGTTTGAGAAAGTTACACAGTGTAATGACACCCACAGTAAACATGTCACTTAGCTGCTGCTGGTTGTGATAAAGGAACATAAAAGCAAACAAGGGTGGAACCTGAGTACCTGAGAATAACCCAAACGTGAACCGGTGAAGTTTACAGTCTCGTTTTGATTCATTAAATTCAGGAATCCATCAAAAAACAGAAAAAATAAGACTCATCCTCATGTAGCCTGAAATGTATTTCAGTTCCCGACTGTGTTTTTTAGCCATTAAGTGCCTGTATTTATGCACATATTAAGCATATGAAGTATTCTTACTTTTCTTTACTGAAATGCTCCCCTCTCTCTGTGATATTATGTCACCTGAGGAGGAGTGTTTTCACACCAATCTCACCTTTAAGATATTAAGGTATTACATTATTATATATATTTTTATGGCACACTTATTCAGTGTTTTATTGTTTTTGGTGGTTTATTTCCTATTTATTAATTTTATGATTTTGTCTATTTTTTTCATTATTTTTGTCATCAAATTTTCCATGTATTTTTTTCCACTTTTACCATTTAAAAAAATCTTTTTTTATATTTACTGTTTTATTTATTTATTTGTTTTCTATATTTATTGATTTCTTCAACATCCCATTTTTTGATTGTGACACTTGTTTAGAGAACATATATACACAATTATTCAGTTTGTAGTTAGATTTGTTCATTTTTAAGTCAAATTATTCCTTCTTTCATTGATTGATATCGCCAGCTTGACTGTGAAATAATTTGTCCGCTTATTTTAAGAATGTATTTGTTTATTTTTAATTTATTTATATATTTCAGTGTCAACGTTTTATTCTTTATTGTAATAAAAATTTGTCCCCTCATTGAGAATTTATTTACTTTGAATATTGATTTGTAGGGTTTGTTTATTTTTAAATATTTCTTACATTTTTTTGTCACATTTTATTACCTAATAGATTTCCTTCTTTTGTACTGATCTGTGTCACCAACTTGAATGTGCAACTTTATTTTGAAATGCTATTTTTATTATTTGTTTATCTATTTCTTGCATAAAGGCTCAAGCAAAGCAGAGGCAAGTTTATTTGTAGAGCAAGTTTCATATAAAATAATAAATGAATAAATATATAATATAATTAAATAATGCATTAAAATCATTAAATATAAAAAAATTCAAAGCCAATAACTAAACCAAGTGCTTTTATTTTACAAACAATAATTTGAAACAACTTCTGTGTGAATGTGAGCTGATCTGACAGGAGTGTAGGTGGGGTTCGACCCACCAAGAGGCCCAGATTATCCGTCTGTTGCTCAGTACCTGCGGGGGAGCTGAGAGACCTCCCTGTTGCTCTGGATTTACAGCCCGTAATGATCCCTGTTGACCCTCCTGCAGCTCTGGGTGTGGTGTCCCTCCATCTGTTCTGGGTGGCTTTTCTTTTGCCTCACGGCACACGGATCTGTCAGAAACAGTGGCAGAAGTCACCATCTGCCTCCAATTACACTGTGACAACCTGCAGGATGCTGCCCTGTAAACTACTGCAGTTATAGAGGAGCCAGAGGCAGAACTTGGAAGCTAAAACCAGGACTTGACTTTTAATTGTGGTTCAGCTGAGTCACTGTAGCCGGCAGAGCCACGGAGGCTTGGAAACCTTCCCTTTTCCATTACTGTGTGGATTTCTCTCCTGTTATTGGTTGCTCTGAGTGACTAACTTCCAGTTTTAGGTTTGGAAATTTAGTTCTCTGGTAAGACATGGAGGAGCTGTTGTAGCGGTGAACGGATAAATCTGTTTCTTTTCAACAAACTGGAGCGGGAACAGGTCGGATTTTCAGAAGTGGTGATATGACTTTATTGACTTAAACATTTCTTTTTTGTTCTAACTGATAGTAAGAGGAAGTTGCATGATCCTGGAAGCGGTTATACAAAATAGTGCATGCCATACAGATGAGTGAACACTTTTTCTAATATAAGATAGCACAATGTTGCACTTAAGTCTCAGATATGAGCAGTTTAAAATGGTAACTACAGTGTTGACATTGTGGGAAATGCTTTTCAAGAACTTCCTGCTCCCTCCTCTCTGGATAAAACTTTCTTCCTGACTGAGTGATGGAGGAGCAAAAAGCCATCCTAAAGTTTTTCAGGACCCTCTCAGAAGAGGAGAATGAGGACACAATGCAAGGAGACACTAAGCTGAGTTTGAATCTGAAGAAAAATGGCTCCGTATCATATGTAATATTGCCTCATGAAGGGGAGAAGATGACCTCTAACTCAGCGGGACATATAAGTATTAGAGGAGCAGGAAATGACTCAGACATGACAGAGCAGGAGAGGAATAATTTCAACTTAACGGAGCAGCAAAGCCTGGCTGCAAATGCTGAAAATGGCTCAGCGGAACAGACCTTTGCAACAAATCAAGACCAGAATAAGATGAAAGATGAACACTGTGACAGAGTTAACGGCTGCAGCGAGGAGGGTTGTCACATATCGATGGATGAATGTGCCTCAAAGGAATCTCTGCAACCAAAATGTCAAAGCACTTCAAATGAATGCAAACGTACAGGTTGTGAATGTGTTGCATCAGTCAGCGTCAAGCAGGATGGTACAGAAGAAGCGAATCAGAGAGGAAGAAAAGACTGTGAAACTGTTCACTCCAGTTTGGATGTGAGTTTTGACCCGGAGGAATCTGCAAAAAGTCGATGTAAACCCAAACATGTAGTCATAATGGTGACTCGGACAAGGCCTGCAGTTGAGGAACAGGTTGAACCGATAACACCAACATTGGAAGAAACTGGTGATGATGAAGAGGAGAGGATGGGTGCAGAGGAGGACAGTGAAGAAGAAGAAGAGAAAAGAGATGATTTTCCAGACTTTTCTGCCTATCATCCTCTAATCCCCAAGGACACCTCACCGAATATTTCCATAACCTCTGCAGCCAATAACCCTCCACCTGGATCCACCTGCACCAGAGCCACCTTCACCCCAGGTTACCCCATGGACAAGCAGACCCAGCTCCCAGCTCTCTTCAGCGGCCTGAGGGTCCTGAGGAAGGGGGTGGTCGGGCCCGAGCACGACACTGTGGCCCAGATCAGACCTCCATCTCAAGGAGCGAGGAGGGATGTTTTCCCTGAGAAGCACGGGGACACTAAAGTTCAGGGGGGCTTCCTGGACCAGATCTCCCAGTTCCTGAAGAGGGGAGATGAGAAAGAGGAGAGGAAGGAGATGGAGGCTGAGGGAGATCAAGATGAGAATGAGACTGAAGAAGAGAGGGAAGAACTTCAAACAGAGGAGGATGCATTCGAGTCCATGAAACCTTCTGTGTCCAGCGCTGAAGCTGCATTCGATGCCTTCAAAGCTTTCTTCACCCCAAAGCCACTGAAGAGGGACCCGGCAGAGAAGGTGGACCTGGAGGCGGTGAGGCGGAGGATCAGAGCAGATAAAGATGTGCTGAAAACACTTTTTGAGAGAACCTCCAATAAGACACCAGAGAAGAAAGATGGACCTGACGGCAAAGTACGAACTGTGTATAAATCGAGCACTAACTAGCTTTACTAGAGCCACGTTTAGAAAACTGTCCTGTGTGTAACGAAGCTCTCTTTATAACTGATCATGTTATAAATGTGTTGTGTTTCTCCTCCTAGTCTGAAGCATCAACCCCAGGAGACGGAGAGGAAAGAACTCCTGGTCGTCTACAAGCCGTCTGGCCGCCACTTAAAGAGGAAAAAGTTGGGCTGAAGTACACAGAAGCAGGTATTTATGTTTTTGTCGAAAATTGTTTGGGGTCCCACAGTTTCTTTTTCTGTGTAAAAATATGTTCAAATATGTTTTACTTTTTCTTCCAACCTCTTTATAATTGGAAATGTTTACCCTTTACAACAAACTGAGCTTACACATTTGATAAAGATGACTAAATGCAGAAATTATGTAAGAGATATGTCATATTTTATATGTTATAATAGATTTGGGATGAGAAGTGCTACATAAAAAGTTCAAGTAAGTATGCCAAACAGAAGTAATGTGTCATTTTGGTATCATACATCTGATCAAATCTTACAAAAATTAGGAACATTAAGTACAGAGCTGATCAAAGAAGGTTAAATATGTGTTTTGAGCTGTTGAAGAAGGCGTAGGATCATCATTAGGGTTAAAAACAATAGTGGAAATTAAAGGGAATTCTGCAAACATAAAGCTAAATGAATAAAATTAATATATCAGCACCTTGTAAGATGATAAAAACAGATTCATTTCCTGTATGTTCCTGACAGTGTAGTTCATTTGAGATGGAGCATTAAAGGGAGTCGCAGTGTTTACTCTGTGATATCATGTGATGGATGTAATATCAAGCTCTACTGCTTTAGTAAACACAGCTCCACCCTGTAGAAAGCCAGTCTGTAAGACTCCAGCACCTTCAGTATGTGGAGGGATTTACTGGACTAAACACAGGGCTCACATGTGCCACAGACTGTGGTGCCTTTAAGCAAAATATTAATATTTTACCTGGCCTTAAGCCGCTCCGTATACAGTCCAGTACAGCACCATCACCACCTAAGACCTCAAACATATAACTGAATAAACTCTTCTATGACGTTGTCAACAAAAACTGAACATTGTTATTATATCACATAATTATTTTATTGGCTGAGCTGCTGTACTGGATTGCATTAGACTGTGTAGGTTCATCTAATAAAGTGTACCAACAGAATAACTTGAAAAATGCACTAATCATGATAAAATTCAACACATAGTGACTTTAAATAAAGGTTAAATACAAATAAAAGCATATTCTTTGTATTATGTTGTTTCTAGTGATTATTTGCTGCATTTGCAAGAAGTTCAAATAGAAGCCAAAGAGGTTTTCATGGACCAGTTTCACAAAGATAGACTCTGGCTAGCTAGATCTAACTAAGTCAGTCTTCTGTAGTGATCTTTAATCGTATCTGTTGCACAAAGCTGTCTAGCTCTTGACTATCTCAAGTAGGACTAATTTGCTATGAATTCTGGGCATTTCTTTCAAAGTAAAAAACACACTGAGACTTCTCATTACTTGCTCCACAATATTGTCAGAAAAACACAAATAATGAGCCTTGTTTTCCTCTTTTTTGTTGTTTCATGTATGTTCGATATGTAAAGTTTTCTGTTTGTGCATGAAAAAAAATGTATAAAAGAAAAAAAAATACAAAAATGTACAGATAAATGTAAATGTACTCTTACATAAAATAGTAGTAATGATGTATTAAACAACCAAAAAAGAAAGAACAGTAAAAATAGACAGAAAACAAAACATACTGGTATGCACATGAACACACCAGATATAGCAGCAGCAGTAAAGACTTAAAATAAACCAGTCTGTATTTGTCAAAACTGTCTAATTTGCATTAAACTAATCTGAGGGCAAACAAATAAGGTCTATTGATCACTTTTATTTTGACTTGCATTACACCATGTGGTGCTGGCAAATAAGTTGTCAATCACAAAGCAATTATTCTTTAAAGGATCAAAAGATGTCAGGTAATGGAGTCACAGCTGGTAGACATGGGCTGCATGGTGGTCACAGTTTTGAATCCTGGCCCGGTTCTCCGGGTTCTCCGGCTTCCTCCCACAGTCCAAAGAAAGGCAGGTTAATTGATGACTCTAAATTGCCTGTAGGTGTGAATATAAGCATCTCTATGTGTCAGTCCTGTGATGTCTGGTAGTACCCCGCCTTGGCCCAATGTCAGCTGGGATCGGCTCCAGCCCCTCCATCCGTGACCCCGAACGGGATCAACAGTTGCAGATGGCTGGATGGTTAATAGACGTCAAACGTCATTCAGCTTTTTAAAGAAATAAAAGTGCTGCCGTTGGATGAGCCAACTTCCATTTATCAGCAGGATTATCAAAGTCTGTTTGAGCAGGGTGTGCTCCGTGTACACACCCACCATCCTGAAAACACACTTTCTGTAAAGGAAGGTGACAGTAAATCCACTTTCTTCTTGACCATTCAGGAAGTTGAGGCATCCATTAGCAGATAACTGATTACATACTGTAGTTTGTCCAAGATGTGCTGTGTGCCAGACTCTGTATGTCTTTTCTTACATTTGAGGCTCTACTGCCATCATCTGGTCAAGTTCTGTATTGTTGGTTTATCCTCAAACACCCTTCAGCCTCCTGCAACATGCGTTTGATTTGTCGGAGTTGCTGTAATTTGTTTGTCTTCAGCTTGTCCCCAGTCACTAATGCACTCATTGTGATAAAGAAAGTGCTCTCAGGCACCACAGCTGTAATAATGAACATCTGTTTGTGGTGAAAGAAGGAACACAAAGCAGTTGTAAAATGTTTCTGTTTCCTCTCAGAGCACCAGGCTGCTCTCCTGCAGCTGAAGAGAGAATGCAAAGAGGAGCTGGAGAAGTTACAGGTCAGTACGAAGGATGCAGCAAGCTGTTGAACCATGATGTGCTACCGAATCTATACACTTAAAGGTGCTGTATATGATATCAGAGCATTAATACAGCAGTAAACAACTGTTTGCTATGTAAAGATATAGAGGATTAATGTCTACCTGAGCGGGGAATGAAGTCTTTCTCCCTGTGTGTTGTTTGACAGTCGGCCGGCTGTGTGCATGTTCGTGCATGTGAGCGTACCTCACTGGCTAGCTCATGGTGGCTTTTCTGCATTGCTACAGCAGTTACAGTTGATAACGGCGTCCTGACCAACAGCGTGCGGAAGCGTAGCACCCACCCTCTGGTCCCAGGTTAACACTGTTAGCGCTCTCTCAGCGTTGCTGTTGTTTCGCTGTTAGCACCGTTATCTGTGAGCCTCATGGGCTCAGCTGTCGCCATGTTGAGAGCCATGAGGAGAAACGCTCCCAATCTCACATTTAAAGGAATTGTCTGACATTTTGGGATATTTACTTATTCACTTTCTTGCCAAGAGCTGAGGTGAAAAAATGAAAAATATTGATGCCACTCTCATGTCTGTACAGTAAATAGGAAGCTGGAGCCAGAAAACTGTTAGCCTAGCTTAGCACAAAGACTGAAAACGGGGGTGGGGATCTCGCCTGGCTCTGTCCAAAAGCACACATTTATCTCCTTGCTTAATTTTGTTCAACACAGAGCATTCATTTTATCAACGTGCGTTTCTTATCGATGTCACCTATTATATTTCCACACAAAATAACATGTTTATATTTTTTCCTGCATCATATAAGTCAAGCACAGTGATATGTCACTTATAAAGTTAATATCTTTTCTTATGCAAAGGACAATATATTTTTTTTATCCTGTTGGTAAGAAGATTCTGGAAATACCTTTAAAAATTCAGATTACTGGAGATTTACAGTTTTTAATGAATGACAGGTGGTTAGTTGTGTGACTGGATTGTAATGGTGATACACAAGAGGCTAACTAGTCTTATTTTCAGGAGGACTTTGGTCAGGAGCTCTCCAGACTGAGGGTGGAGAACGAGGACAATGTTGCCCGGCTGGAGTTCACTCTGGCCGAGCTGCAGGCCCAACTCTCCCAGGCTGGGACCCGTCCTCGTGGGGAACTCAAAGACGTCGCTGTATCAACGGGAGACGACATTTTACACAAGTCTTTTCGCACAGTGTGCATCCAGACCGACCGGGAGACGTTTGTTAAGACTCCTGAGGATGGAGAAGGTGCAGGGAGAGCCTACACGAGCCCTCAGCAGCAAAAGGTGACCCCCAAAAGGCTGGACCTGGCTTCTATCAGCCTCAGCCTGGCAGGTCAGCTGGGTGATACCTCCTCCTCATCACATGACCCTCCATCCCAAACTCTTCCTCCACCTGGAGCCACGCTGCCTCCATCAGAACAACCTCCTGCTCCTTCTCAGATGACCAAAACAGACAATCTGCTTCCCCCTCCACCTCCACCACCTCTAAACCACATGCCGCCGTCAAACGGTCCTCCACCGCCACCACCACCACCACCACCTCCTCCCCCTCCTCCACCTCCATCCATGCCGGGCTTAGCTCCCCCACCACCTCCTGCTCCAGTTGGGGCTGTCAATGTTGAAACACCTCCTAGGAAACCGACAGTGGAGCCTTCCCGACCCATGAAGCCTCTTTACTGGACCAGAATCCAGATCAAGGACAACAAGTAGGTTCACATTAAAGGTTCCATATTGTAAAAAGTGACAGTGTCTTTTTTCAATTATAAAACAGATTAAAGTGCTATGTAAACACTGTAAGTATCAAAACGCTCAATCCATGTTGAAGTACACACAGCCTGTATTCAGAGTCTGTACCTTTAAATTAGCCGTCAAGATTTCTTTACATTTGTGATGTCACAAACCTACAATATACAATATCGACCATTTCACTCTAAACATTTTTATGTGTCCCAGTTTATTTCTGGTTGCAGTTTATGTGAATGGCACCGGCTTACATGAAGTAAACATGGACCCAAGCTGCTGCCTAGCAAGACAGTTCTGTTAAAATGTGCTAAAACTCCATATGGAGTTTCACGCTGTCTATACAACAGTGAACTTCTGCTTTTGCTCCTGTCATAATTACTACAGTCGCTATAGATCACTGTTGTCTTCTTTTACTTTTCTATTCCATCTGAATGGATCATAAAACCTACTAGTACATGCAGCAGACCCCTACTGACCCACATCTATGAGGCTTATCCACTGATAACACCCATTCAATGACCAGTCCAACCAGCTGCATAATGAGTCCTATAGGTTGGATCTCCAAAATGGCCTTTAGAAAAATAAATAAACCATTTAAATGAATTAAAATTGAATTAATTAAAATGTGAATCTAAATGTACAAGCACTGAAAGGGTTTGAAGTGTCTTACTAAAAAAACAAACTTCTTTATACGTTTTATTTAAATGCACAAGACATTACAAAATCAATTGCATGAATCAATACAGTGAAATATATAAATCAAACAGTAAATTGTGAAAAAATTTAAATATCTTATTAAAACTCAACTGGGATTATTATGATCTAAAAGTATCTAAAATATATGTATTGTCTGTATTAACACAGATTAAATAAACTTAATGTTTCTCTCTACCTCAGGTGCAACACACTGTGGAATATTTTAGAGGAACCAACTATCATCAACACCAGCGAGTTTGAGGATCTCTTCGCCAAAACCACCACACAGACCAAGAGGAAGCCGCTGTCAGAGGCGTATGTGAAGAAAGCCAAAACCAGGAAGGTAACAGCAAAATTAATTAACTGGGACAACTGGTTAGCGCTGTCGCCTCACAGCAAGAGGGTCGCAGGTTCGATTCCGGCTTGGGACTCTTCTGTGTGGAGTTTGCATGTTTCTCCGGGTACTCCGGCTTCCTCCCACCGTCCAAAGACATGCTGTTAGGTTAATTGATGACTCTAAATGTGTGGATGTGAGCGTGAATGGTTGTCTGTCTATATGTTGTCTGTCTCTATGTGCCCTGCGATGGACTGGTGAACCCCAGGGTGAACCCCGCCTTCGCCCAATGCCAGCTGGGATCGGCTCCAGTCCCCCGCGACCCCCAACGGGTTGACGATGAATGAATGAATGAATGAATGATCATTCAAAGGCCCACTTTAATTTTGGGGATTATTTGCAATATGTCGCTTGTCCACTAGAGGGGGTTGATGCCATTGAGTCCACAGATGCCATATAATTAAAAAAGAGCATTTTAAATCTAGATTGAGACACATTTACTGTTTACACTATATTTTTCCACTGTTCCTATGGTTGTGCAATCATTACCTGAAGTTATAATTGGATGCAATTCTTTGCTTAATTTGTGTTTACAGCATCTGTAAGCAGTAAATGCACTAATGTTGCATTTGTACGGCACCTCACTCCACGAAGGCAATCCAAAGTACAAAAGACATAAGAATACATTAAAACATACGCGACAAAAGGAAGGAAACATTTACACAATTTAATAAAAATGCGAAAGAAGATCCCATTTGTTCAAAAATGATGTTACAAATTAGAGTGAAACATAACGTAACCTTTGTTTTTGCTCCGTCTTTTCACAATGAACTCTCCGCTAATGACTCACTAATGGTTTCTAGTGCTAAGGTTGTCATGGTAACTGTGTGTGTGTGTGTGTGTGTGTGTGTCAGATCATTAAGCTGCTGGACGGGAAGCGCTCTCAGGCTGTAGGAATCCTCATATCCAGCCTCCACCTGGAGATGAAAGACATACAACAAGGTGAGTTATAGAGGCGTTTCACTGGTTCACTTGTGTTGCCAGGAAACAAATCAAAGTTTATTTCCTGTCAGCTGTTGATATTATGAACGACTGCAACAGGGAAAAAACTTTATGTAAAATATTTAATACAATGCAGAAACTCAGATTTCATATACAGTCGACCCAAATACAAGTTTTAACTATAATAAATACAACTGAAGTTTTAAAAAGGTTCATTTTTTTTTTACTGTGTCCTTTATCAGTGTCATAAATAAAACGTTGAGTTGGTACCTTATTTGATGTTTTTTTTTTATGTGGACAAGTACCAGTTATAAAAGTACATTTATTCAAGTATTGTACTTAAGCAGAGCTCTGAAGTACTTGTACTTAACTTGAGTATTTTAATTTTATGCTACTTCCTACCTTTAATCCACTTTCAGTGGAAAATAATATACTTTTTACTCCATTGTACTCCATTACATTTATCTGTCAGATGTTGAATATTTCAAATACATAAAGTGAGTATGTAAAATACAAGACATTGGTATACAGTAAATTAAAACAACCAACAGTATATAAAATAAGAATTAAATTATATGTTATTCAATAATATAATAACATTTTGAGTCAAGTTTGGCGACATATACTTGAATCTACTGTATTATGTCATACTTAAAGTACATTTTGATAATACTTGTGAATTTTACTCAAGGTTTTGAAGGCAGGAAAATAATATATATAAATTGTTATATTTCTTCTTTTACTTAAAGTGTTTGAAAACTTCTTCTACCACTAGCCAGTATTGACAAATGTACCATTTTTTCCATATTTTTCGGTGTTTCCCTCCAGATATGTATTCTTGTGGTGGAAAGCCTCTGAAATAGCATTCAGACTATAAAAGCGTGTGAACCCAACAAACATCATCATGTCTATGACATAAAAATACAGTAAAACCACTAAAGCAGCTGTATTTCTGAGCCGGTCTTGGGAACTTGAACCTGCAGCCTTCATCTGTAAACATTCAGATAACCGCAGCTCCCTGAACATCCCCCTTGTTTAACTTTAACCCCGACATCACCCTGAAGTTACCCTGTACTTCACTCTGAATACGAGCTGTTGGTGAATTTAAAGTAGGATTAAAAGCTGAAACGCTCACCACAATGTCAGCAAGACAGTTACAGAGAGACAATCTGCATCGATAGTCCCGAACTCTTAAAACATCTTTGTGTTTACGTTCCTCGGCAGATCTGCAGCGCTCTGTTTGGCCTCTTGACAAAGCATTTTTTGTTATTCTCGGTGTAGTTTCATAGTGTCCCATTAACAGTTTTATCTTCAATTAAAATTTGCTATCTGTGGTTTTTTACACCCCCTCCTCTAGCTGTTCTGGCAGTGGATCACTCTGTGGTAGACTTGGAGACCATTGAAGCCCTGTATGAAAATGTAAGTATTACATCAGTTTAACTGCAGATGCAGTTGTACGATTATGAACTCCTTAATTCAGTGGTTCCCAACCTTTTTAATTTAAGGGGCCCCTTTTCTATCAACAGTAAGCTGATGACCCCTGACTAGTTGACAATTTTAGGAGTATTTCATATTATATTCAGTGTTGATATACTGTACAATTAAACCAAAATACTGAATGCAATAACTGCAGGAAGTTTCTGTAAAACAAGCTATTTGGATGAATTTTGATCAGATTATGTTCTGTAAATATTGCAGCATCAGAGATGAGTTTTCCTGTTATTTTTAGGAACTTAATGCAACTCTATGTATTGTGTATTTTTAGCAATCATTCATACTTATTAGGCTTCTTTTTGGATAAATTCAGTGTTTATTCCTCTGGCTGTTTAGCGTTTAGAGGGAAGGCTCTGAATATATCTTGAGTTAAGGTCTTCACCGTGTCCTTATCCTGTGAGATTAGTTTTAACTTTAGATTTTGAATAATAATCCAAACTTTAAAAACAACAATTTCATTTAGTTTTCTTCACAGAAATGTGAAGAAAATAAATGAAATTGTGTCATACACCCCTTATAATCAAGAGGACCTTGCAACCCCCTGTGGAGATTAGGTGACCCCTGGTGGGCGTTGGGAACCAGTGCCTAAATGTATATTTTATTGTCAATGTGTCAGAGAGCGCAGCCAGATGAACTGGAGAGAATCAAGAAGCACTACGAGATGTCCGAGGAAGAGGAAGTTAAACTTCTGGACAAACCTGAACAGTCAGTATCTCTGCACCACTAACTGATTTGTGTTTATGCTGAGGAGACAAATTTAAGGTGATGGATAATATGATCATATTTTGTGCTCTTATTGTTGATGTGGTTGTGCTCCAGGTTCCTGTATGAGCTCTCTCAGATCCCAGACTTTGCAGGCAGAGCTCACTGCATCATCTTCAAGTCGGCCTTCATCGATGGGATCGCGTCCATCCAAAGCAAGCTCAACACAGTTTCATCTGTCTGTAAGGTAGGAAAATAAAAACCTCATGACCTTTCTTCTCATGAAATATCAATTTACTGTACTACTTTTTCAGTTGTCTCCGTTTTGCCCCCAACATATTTAACTGATCATTTATCTTTAACCGGCACTTACAGTATGTGACTAAATGCATGTCTAACTTCAATGATGGGTGTTCTGTGCATTTCGGGTGCAAATAGATTTAATGTGAGGATGTTAATTAAGTAAGGGGTAACAAGGTCCACAGTGAAGGGGTTTATTTCGTAACAATGAGCTGTACATTATCCTGCTGATTACATGGCTACTTACTTATGGGGTGGCAGAAGCTCCGTCTGTAAAGAACCGGCGGGTTGCTGGTTCAAGTCCCCATATGAACCAAATACTGAGTGTGAACCGGTAGCTGCCAAGGTGCCCTTGAACAAGGCACCAACCCCCTTATCAGGGGCAGCCCCCTCGCTCTGACATCTCTCCATTAGTGCATGTAAATAGGTCCTGTTTGTGCATGTATGTAATTCAGGCCTGTATGTACTGTGAAAAAAAAAATCCCCTCAGGGGATCAATAAAGTGTGTCCTCTTCTTTTATAAGAAATCAAAAAATTTGGCTCAAAAACGGTCCGCCAGAGTCCGAAGTCTGTTATACGTAGCAATGGTCTGCTATATAGAAATAACAGCTCGTAAAACGCCACGATAGACCAATCAGAAAGTTGGCATTCAACAAAGCTGTGTAAAAAAAAGCTTTAAATGTGATCAAATATGTAAAAATTCTAAGTTTACTATTACACGGTATTTACAGTGGTTTTACAGTAAAGTACACAGTCTTGTATCAGGTACCTGTGCTTGGAGATGTGAATATGAACCATAACCATAAAATGTAGTTGATCCTGTTTGTGTGTGTTTTGTGTTTTAAGGCTCTGCTGGAGAGCGCTGGTGTGGCAGATGTGTTGGGACTGGTGTTGGCTCTGGGGAACCACATGAACGGAGGCAACAGGACCAGAGGGCAGGCCGACGGCTTCGGTCTGGAGATCCTGCCTAAACTGAAGGATGTCAAGAGCAGAGTAAGGCCTCGATAATCGTGTCTTTTGCTTTAGCACTGTGTAATTTACTAGTAAATATAGTTTTCTTTGGGATGGAGGATAAGTGCAATGTTGCAAGAAGTGGAGCGTATTACTCATCAGCCAAGAGCAGCAAAGTGTTTCTAATGCAAATGCAGTGTGATGTGAATGGTTGGCCTACTGTGTGAGGATGTTGCAGGGAGATCCAAAGGAAAGGTAAATCATATTTATTGATCACCAACACCTCTTTGAATCATGTGTAGTTTCATTTCCAGAAAGCTGAACCTCATACCTGAATCTGATTGATGTTCAATTCAAATGTCTTTTCTAGGAGATTATGATTATTATAAGCTGCAGCGGAAGTGGCAGAACATTTTTCAGCTCAACCCCAACAGGGAGGCCAAACCCTGTGCAAAAAAGTCCATAAAATATTTGTAAAGCTTACTGTGCTGCTACAATGCCATGGCAGAGTAATGAAAGAAACATAAATCTTCTGAATATCAAGAAACAAATGGTCTTCATGGAGAAAATACATTTCATTAAATGGTTTTAATGGAGGCGCTACAAGCCTGTAGCTCATGGTTTTACTTTTTTTTGCTGATGAAGCTCTGACGCCTCTCCTGCTTTTCTTCTCAGGACAATCGTATCAGCTTGGTGGACTTTGTGGTGTCGTACTACCTGCACAATATAGACAAGGTATTAGTTCAAAAACAATCATCCACACCTATTCTAGGTTGACTCTACAGTATACGTCCATTTGAAGACACTGGTATTAACATTTTTATTGTGTTTCCTGCGTCAAATGATTCTCACTTCCTGATTGTTTTGATCGTATCCCACCAGAATGCTGGCACAGACAAGAGTGTGTTCCCACTTCCTGAACCTCAGGACGTCTTCCTGGCTGCACAGGTCAAGTTCGAGGACCTCAACAGAGACCTGCGACAGCTCGGACGAGATGTGACAAGTATGTGACGTCTCTACTGCAACCTTCATCTATTCCAGCTCCTTTGCTCGATTAAAAAAAACCTCCGGAGTTATGAATGCCAAATACGCTTCTCCGTTAGATGGTAATCCCAAAACATTTGCTCCCCTGAGCTTCAGCGTCCGTGTGACTGGGTGACCGGAATAGTCTCGCCTTGTGGTCATTTTGTTGTGTGCTTTTGTTTGAAAACCTCAGCCGGGCTGTGTAACTCAATCACTCTGATTTTGAGAGGTTCCCACAGACCAAACCTCGGCCCAGTCTGGCATCGTTTTTCCTTAGACAACAACTCACCACCCTGGTTTCCCATCACCGGCCCCAGCCATTGAGTAGCTGTTTATACTTAGGGCTGAAGGCCTGCTTCTTTCACCAAACTTTAAGCCCCCGAACAAAAGATTTCCTCTCATCTTTCTTATCCTTCTCTTCTCCCACTAAGTGTGCCCATATGACGCCATTCAGCAGTGCCAGCCAGTTAAAGTCACACTGAGGACAATGCTTACTCTTACATGATTGTGAGTGAGTGCATTGTTGTATGTATATTTTTGCCTGAACTTCCCTGTGCGTGTATTCGGAGACTAGCAGGAGTCTTGCTGCTGATACAGGCCTGGCGCCTTTCAGATCCAGCTTCTAATCCTCCTGCCCATCAGATCTCCCATCGCCGTGCCTTTGTGCCCCTGTCGCCAGCGCTGGGAGACCATAGCTTCCCACTTATGTAATCTCCAGACCTCCAGTATCTGTAGTATCTCTGCAGAGATGCACGGACCCTTAACCTGCTCGGCTGTACGACCTGGGCTCCAGTGTGGCCCCCAGATGTGTGCCGCAGATAGCTTTCTTTACCTCTCAACACAGCTTTGTGTTATCGGCCCGTCTACCCAATCCACCGCATAATCTGGATCGCCCGTCGCAGGTTCCTTTTGTTCTGTTTGAAGCGCCCTCATGCCGGTTTCTGTCGTTCTTCACTCTCCCCGTGTTTTCTGTTTGGTTGGTATGAAATGTTTCCCAACAAAGTTACGGGGAGATTAGATTCTCTTAAGTCATCCATGTTGACTGTTGAAGGAAAGACGATTATATTAAAATGACCATATTCACTGTGTAAAAGTTTAAAATCAACCAAAATACTACATGAAAGAAAATATTCTGCAGAAAAACAGATAATGTCCTGGCAGAAAATTACCAGTACATTTTCTGTTAAGTTTACAGACATTCCCTTCAACCTTAAAACAGAAAATGATTCAGCTTTACAGTATATTCTCCGTACATGTAGACATTATGATTGCCCCTTCTTACAAGATTAGTCGACTAATCAATCGATTTGGTCTAGCTGAGTAAGTTCTTTAGTTGATTTAGTCATTTTTAATGCTTTTTTCATGCTGAATGACTTATTTCCCAGAAATTTATGAGCACATCTCAATTTTTAATTTTAATTTATCCAACAAAATAAAGCTGAGGATGAATTTAGCTTTACTTTGTGTTTCGTTCTAATTAACATATGTTAGCATGCTAACACACAACACTATAAGATGGTGAACATGGTAAAAAAGACACACTGCATGTTAGTATTGTCATTGTGAGCATGTTAGCTAATAACTTTTAGCTTAAAGCACTGTTGTGCCAACTTTAGCATTATTTTGTGTTTTAGGTGAACCAGCCCTTTAAAAACACTGTCAAAACTGGCTAGCTTTATTTCCAGTATCGTTTTCATTTCCTTTGAAATGCTCTTGAAATATTGGTTAAATTGATCTTTATATGCAAGCTTTTTCTTTATTTGAAGCAAGTTTCTTGGCACATTTATGTCATTTTAAAATAAAAGTGTTCATAGTTTCCCTCCTGAAGACTTTCTGCTTACTCTAATGTACTGTAGCCTGTGTTTGGTTTGTGATTTATGAGGTGACCAGTCTAAACACATCCTCACCAAAACCTTAAAATCTCCTCACTGAGAAACCAAATCGCTGCTTAAGTTTCACATCTGAAGGCACCACGCTCTTCATCAGCCGGCACTGTTTATGTGAAGGTCTATAACCCTCTTCGGTCTGAAATAAGCAAACTTCTGCTGAACACAAAAGGCAGACAAAAGAAAGAAAGAGAGAGAGAGAGAGAGAGAGAGAGAGAGATACCCGCCTCCACAGTTTACACAAATCTTGAATGAAAACAGTATTCTTTTGTAATCTTATCTGGGAGATGTTGATCGAGCGTCAGGGTGGGGGGGTGGGAGGGTGCAGCCTCTATTATGACTGGCTCCACAGACTGGCTCCTCTGATCCACTGATTGGATGCAGAGCAACATGGAGCCACAGACTGGCAGAGGAAGAGAGGGAGAGAGTTTATAGTCGCCATCTCTGGGTGAATCTCAACAAGCGATATCTACAGTAAAGAAGGAAGCTGTGTCGATAACCTCCTGCTGGGGCACAGGTGGAGCTAGTTTAACCCAGAACTCTCTCCTCGCTGTGGGAGCCCATTTCCGCCAGTAAAACACAAAAAAAGATGAAAACTTAGCATTGTGATGAAAAAAAAGGTCCTGTAAGTCATTATAATGGCAAACTTTCTCAAAATAACGACTAAAGGTGGGACACTCCAGGTAAAAACAGTTTTTCATGCACTGGTTAATTTTGAGATTTGGGGCTATTTTGCCTCCACATTTAGGTGTTTATTTTACTAATCATCATTATTTTGAGATGCCAACTCATTTTCATTAATTTTGAGATAGTTTCTCATTATTTTGCAGTACTATCTCGAAATAAGTTAGCATCAATAAGTTAGCATCTCAAAATAATGACTTGAGACTGCAAAATAATGAGAATTTTACTCAAAATAATGGGAAACGTTCTCATAATACTTAGTACTGCAAAATAATGAGAAACTAAGTCAGTATTTTGAGAAATTTATCAATATTCTTAGAAAATTCTCATTATTTTGCAGTCTCAAGTAATCATTTTGAGGATTCTGATATTTTGAGATATTTCTCATTATTTTGCAGTACTAAGTCAGTATTCCAAGATATGGTATTTCAGTAGTGAGAAAATTGCTCATTATTTTTGAGATACTAAATTATTTTGAGAAAATTCTCATTACATTGAGATAATAACTCATTATTTTGAGATACGAAACCAATATTTTGAGAAAGTTTGTCATTACAGTGACTTAAAGGATCTTTTTTTCCCATCACATCGGCAGAAATGGGCTTCCGTATGCCTTTGTTTCCACCCTTCACATAGTAGTTATGGGTTCAAGCTCCAACATTCAAGGTAAAAAAACAAAAATGTAAGAAAATTTAAATCTCAAATATTGTCGGACGAGGAGTCCATTTCCCAGACAAACACAGTGTAGTGGTCACCCACTGGTGGAAAATGTTGAAGCAAACAAATCAGAACTGCAAAAGTGAAGAAACATCATGTCCAAAGAAACACAGACACGATTTCTCTTCCCTCCACAGCTACACATTATCTTTTCTTTAACAAAATTTATGAAGCATAAAAGAAAGGATAAGTGTATTTCCCACCTTTTTCTAAACTGTTCTCGTTTCTTTTTATCATCAGGATGTGAGAAAGACGTACAGGATGTTTGCTCTGATTCTCCTGAAGAAAACCTGCAGCCGTTTAAGGACAAGATGGAGGCTTTTGTTCTCAGTGGTGAGCAGTTACAGTCGTATATTGTTCAGCTGCAAACCTCAGTACTTCAAAAACATAACGACACGCGACTATTGGTTGGATTTAAGACTACTGTGCTCAAGAAAGTAGATTTGTGGTAAAAGACACAGATTTTAAAACCATTTTACGGCTCAGATGTAATATTTAACATTGCTGAAGATATTTTACTCTGATGATTTCATTTAAATGCAATTCTTTCTCCGTATGCTTCATCTAAACTATTCTATTGTCTCTAGCAGTCAGATAAATCTTGTTACTGTCTGTGTTTGTAAAGAGTAGATCGAGAGTAAAGGCTAGACACTCAGATAGGGATCGGACAGATTTGGCAACGACAGAGAGACTCCTGCCTGAGACACACCGGCACTGGATGGGAAATATTCCTCCAACTAGCCGACGTCCTGCGTTAAAGAGCTTCCCGTTTTCCCAGTGTTTGAAATGGCACAGATGTATTGTAATTTTCTTGTTTTGAGTGTCACTGCTTTTCCTGTCTGTGATGAAAAGTGACACATCAAAGCTTTAAAGTAAAGTGAGTAAAGAAAATGTGCTGCAGCCAGAAAACACTGGACTTGTGTTAGAGCTTTTGTCCCTTGTATCATGTGGGTTTCATTTGTGCATTCAGGAAGTATTCAGGCCTTCACTTTTTCACATGTTGGAGCAATTTTTCGCCCTCATCAGTCTACACTTAATATCCCATAAACAGCTCCTTCCACCTCATGACTTGGTTTGTGTGCTGATGCACATTGTCAGCTGTGAGACCTTTATATAGACAGGTGTGTTCCTCTTCCACATCATGTCCAATCAGCTGAACTCACCACAGGTGGACTCCAGGCAGGGTGTCGAAACACCTCAAAGACAATCAAGAGAAATGGGAGGCATCTGAGCTAAAATTCAGTGTCTGAATACTTTTGTCAGTGCGATATTTCAGTTGATTTTCCTTTTAATACGTTTGCAAACCTTTCCAAAAATCCTGTTTTCACTTTGTAAATATGTGGTATTGTGTGGATTGATGATAGAAAATGAATTTCAGAGACAGCATGTCAAAAAGGGCCTGAATACTTTCTGTAAAAGCATTAGAGACCAGTTGGACTGTGTTCATATTTCTGACATGATTGCTTTGAAACACATGAAGAACATATTTTTCCTCTCAAAATGCAGTAGGTGTAATATAAAACATGTTTCAAGAAGTTTTATGATGAACATCACAATTGTAGCACACAAAGAAACTAAGTTTCATAAGAGAATCTGCCTTTTATTAAATACATATTTCATATATTTCATTGCAGCAGAATACAGTCAGACCGAATGGTTTTCTGGCTCCATTTGACAAAGTCATCATCATGTTTCTGCTTCTTCTAAGTATTTATATCAACAGAGTCTCTATCTCTAAAATCTGTATTTTTTGGAGGGATCTGGCTAAAACTAAACTGTTTCCTCGTCTGTTTCTTTGCAGCACGGAAAGAACATGCAGAGGCTTCCTATCAGCTGATGACTGTTCAAAAAAGGTTGGAGAATTAAATAATGCTGTTTTTTTATGTGCATCATGACCTTTATCTGAAATTGGTGGTCAAGTTCAATGTCCAAGAAGCTGCAAAAAAAAGGGACATCAATTCGAAATAAGGTCTCATGATGGTCCACTGGGACTTCACCTCTCTGTAACTGCTAGCTTGATTAGCTAGCAGTGTCAGCTACCACTTAGCTAGCAGCTATTAACAAAACACAAAACAACAGTTACCAAACTGCACAAATAAAAATAATAAATACTGATAATGTTCCAAAAGGCCATTTGGGAAGTAGATAAAAAAAATCTGTCAATATTTGCTAGTTTACAGATCTACAGGAACAAAATGGCGGATGTAACAATTGGTGCCTTCAAATGGGTTCATGTTTATGGTATTTACGAGTTGGGCCCATATGAACGCCCCCCTCGTGTCGTATTCACGACCTTGTAAGTGGAAAGTTTCTGGAAGCTCCGAGTTCTCGACTTGCGACACGTTTGTTGCCATTGTGAGAAATGGTGGAGCCCACTGAGGTTCATTTATCAGTACATAATAAGTACATATTGTACAGTATATTGTAATTTTAATCTTTTATTGGTTATTTATGTGTTTTTATGGGCAATTCTATAATATTTCTGAATTTTCTGAAAATGTTGATATTCCCAACAACCTCATCTTTCTCCTCTGTCATTATGGCTTTGCATTTCCTGCATTGTGTTACCTACTTGCTAGCTTGCTAAACTGTTAGCCTGTGTGGCCTCTAGACTCGGACAGCAACGTTGATATTGTCGTTGCTTAGCAGCAGCGTTTTTCACGACTTAACCACTTGAACAACATATCATGTGCACCACTTCCCATCTTGCAAACACGGTAAACACGACCCAGTAGACCAATAGACTACATTTACATGCACGCTAATATACCATATTTTTTTCCATTATTCAGAATATAACAGTATTCTCATGCAAACAGTATATTTCATTTGGATATTTGAGGCCTTTTTCCGAATGGAGAATTTTCTATTTTTGCAGAGATGCATTCAAGATTTAAACATTATGAAGGTGTTTGGATTCAGCAGGTTTTTAGATAAACCTTTTCAAGGTGGAAGAATGAAAAAGGGAGACTGTTCGTACCGCCGAACAAGTCCGTCAGCGGTGAAAATATTTGAAAAAATAAACTATTTTGCATGGCTGCATGTAAATGAGAATATTAGTTGGATATGCATTTTCATTAGCCGTCTATACATATAACTGATATTTTGAAACTGGATATTTTCCTCTGCGTTTTGCCTTTCGTCCACATGCAAACAGAGTTTTAGATCATTCAAACAGAGATTTTTTTTTTTTAAAACAGAGACAGGAAAATGATGATGTCAATACCTCAATTCGACCTAAAGTACAGTAACACTCAAGATGAGAAGCAAATTAACTCGTCCATCTTGGTTTATTGTGTTTTTAATCTTCTCTGCTTTTTTGAATTTGCTGTCCAGTTTTCAGGATTTGGTTCAGTACTTTGGACTGAAGCCCAAGACGGGAGAGAAGGAGGTGACCACCGGTCATCTCTTCATGCTCTGGTTTGAGTTTTGTGCTGACTTCAAGGTCAGGTGGAAGAGGGAGAACAAGAACATCTCTAAAGAGAGGTATCAGATAGCTCTGTGCATCTCTAGAGACAACATTGTTCGTAGCGGAGTTTTTAAAATTGAATTCAGCTAATAGAAAAGATTTCCATATACTTAGATCCATGCAGTATTTCTCTAGATGAATACTAAGCTCTCGGTCTGTCAGACCTTCATCAGAGCATACTAGAGCATAAGGAGCGGTTGTTCATCCTGCATTACCAAAATTGAATTCAGAAAAAGGGTTCAATTGAGAATTAAATAAATAATAATAAATAATAGTCTCTGGAAAAGCCTTTGGAAAATGCCAGAAAGCTTCACTCAATGAATGCAAATGTAAAATCCAAACTCTCCTGTTTTTTAAAAAGTCCTGTCAGTGATGTCTGAAGTATTTCATGTGACAGGTTTGCACACAGTGGGATGTCCTGCCTTGTGTTATTTTGGTTTGACTGAACTGAACTTTTTTTTCTGTAAACTGTGACAAGAAAAATTACCAATTTTCAGGCTCATACATTGAATTTATACTGTAAGTAATTTTGTTTTTCATACACATGCCAAAGTCTGAACAAACCATTGAACTGATGAACTTGACACATTGTTTTTGCAGATTAAAAGAGGCCCAGCTGTCAGTGAAGAGGATCACACAGAGAAGAAGGTGGAGACCAGAAGGGTCAACCCTAATAGCCTGGTAAGACGGGATTCAGTACTGAGTCGATTTACTGAAGAGGCAAAGAGATTTTCCTCTAAAAATGCACATTTCCTAAACCTTGAACGAGCAACGTGGATAAATACATGAACATTCACAAATGATCTCATTCTGTGTCTGCTTAGAAAAAAATAATCAGAACAGACACTTGTCGTAAAATGTCCTTCTGTCTTTGTGTCCCTGAATCTGATCGTATTTTGCTCCCAACAGAAAGAGAGACTGCGTCAGAAAGAAGCCAACATGTCTTCAACATAAGAGGAATATAAAACCGATAGATCAGGATCATTACAGCGACACAACCATCTTGGATCAGAGAGGATGTGGACTACGATACCAAACCAACCGATGTTTGGTTAACACAAGTAGTTCTGTTATATAATTTTCTACCTAAAATGTACTTTGATTTTAAAGATTAAAAAAATGTATATGTGCACAATTTAGAATTTGATATTATAAACTTAAGTATAATCTGTATTTATATTATTGTATTGAACTTTCTACGCAAATTATTTGCATTGATTTTGACGTCTTTAACAGAACGTAGGATATTTTTTCTATGAATAAAATCACTGATCAGAAAGCCTGTGATTTCATAGCTTGTTTTATTTACAAGCAACCTTACAATACATGATACATATATATTATACACAGTCATAAAATGAAGTGGCATTTAGCAGTGCAGGTTGTAATAGAAAAAATTAATCTCAATATCATGATGAGCTTTACATCCCACACAGTGGGAACAATACAACCATCCGAGTCCTTTGAAGATGTGTCCTTACATAGAAATTCTGATGATCTCTTTGCCTGATCATCTGCAACATATATAATTATTACAAACCAACCTGCCTTAAGCTTAAATACTCCTATGATTTAAGTCATCATTTAACTAAACTAAACCCTAAACTTCTGCAAAGTCCCTGCATCTAAAAGTATCTGACAACAAATCCTACAAATTGATAATTGATTTATTGGTTGGAGTATTAAAAATGAGTCAAAATTCTCTGATTCCAGCTTCTTAAATGTGAATATTTTTTGGTTTCTTTACTCCTTTATGACAGTAATCTGAATATCTTTGAGCTGTGGACAAAACAACAATTTGAGGATGTCATCTTGGATGTTGGGAAACTCAAATCAACATTTTTCATGATTTTCATAGACTAAACTACTAATTGATGAATCAGTTTCAGTCATTTCTCTCTGATTCCAGCAAACAAGACATCTGAAGACGTCATCTTGGGCACTGATCAACATTTTCTGACGTGTTATATACCAAACAACTAATGAAATCATTAATTGCAGCCCTCAGCCCTCCGTAAACTGAATATCTTTGAGTTGTGGACAAAACAAGAGTTTTGAGGACGTCATTTGGGGCTTTTCAACATTTTTTTTCAACATTTTTTTTCAACATCTAATCAACATTTTTCATCATTTCTGACATTTTATAGAACAAACTACTAATTGATTGATCGAGAAAATAATCAACAGATTAATCGACAATGAAAGTAAATGTTAGTGGCAGCCCTAGTGTTAACACAAAAAAACTGACTTTGTGGAAGCAATGCCTGATATATGACAAGATATTTGGACAGTGTGATGGATTATTAAATGCAGCTCAAAGTATCATCTTAGAGGGACAATAGCACCATCAGCATCTTCTCCCCATTATAATGACAATAAGGCTCATAAGTTCCTCACCTTCCCACTTTATTCTCACGTGTCCTTTAAGCAAAATACACTTTCCATTTTTTAATGTTTGCAAAGCTGCACTTTTCCTCCAATGGAAGCAGATATTATCAACTTTAATGCGTCAGTTTGCGCCTAATCCGTATCTATTGTTGTGCAGCGGCACTGCTTTACACGCTGGATCCGTTTCTTTCTGGTGCTGGGTGTCTGACCCGGACAGAAGAGGGTGTAGGTGACGGTGCTGAAGGTTTTGGGTTTGCATGCGGAGCAGGACTGAAATGCGTCTCCGTCCTGGTAATGATGCCTCGGGATGTAGAACGAGTTGCATTGTCCGTAGCAAAAGCGGTTGATGATGGTGCGGCTGAGGCAGCCCTCTTCCTGGATGGTTTGCTTTAGCGGTTGCGTCTTGCACCAGTCCAGCCGCAGGTACCGGCGCTCCGTGACGTGTAGCGCCTCCTGGCTGGACTCCAGCACCTCGTCGGTGGAGGTTACAGGCCCCATCCCGCGGGAAATTAGTCCACTGATGGCGGGTTGTTGGCATCTCTCTGAGTCGTTTGGGTTGTACTTGTTTGGATGTGGGAACGCGCCTTGAAAAGTGGCAGCATCTGTGCTCCTCAGAGGGACGAGCAGAAGCGCCAGAACTGCTGCAGAGATCAGCACTGATGGTGTCTTCATCACTGAAGCTGAAGAGGAAAAAAAACAGAAGTCAGGCACTGATGGAGAGGATTTTACGCACAGCTTTTACGCGCGCATTACGCACCAAAGAAACAAGCAAATATATGATAATTTATGAGTTTAGCTTAACAAACACAGCCAACAGTTACTAGTTTGAATTACCAGTTGTTTATTTGAGCTCCTCACGAGAAAACTTTATCCTGTCAGTTTACAGCATGTGTTTCTTCTTCAGGTCCTTCCTCCTCTGTGCTGGCTTCATGAATGACATGCTGAGGGGTTTTCTAAAACATCTTGAACTCCAGAGCTTCAGAAGAACACGCCCCCTAAAAACCCTGATCCCAACTGTCTACTATCTATCTAAAGAGGGAAAAAACTCCAACTCCAAACTTTTGTCAATGCAGATAAATCATTTATTGAACTTTACAGATCAAAAACAAGATGAAGAGACACATGACAGATTCAGAGCAGCCTGTAGACTCATATTACTACACTGTAGTGAGGAGAAGAGATACTAATCAGAATAGGAGCTACAATATTTGCCATGCTGTAGTGACATATAGTTCACAATCATCTCTTACTGTACATGACAAAGCAAAGCTGCTACAGCTAAATTAAGAATATGATCTGTAGTTTTTGCTTCTGAAGACACAGAGGTGATCAACTGGTTATATCAAGACATACAAAAAGTTTGGAGTGAGTAAACTAATTTATGTACAGTCATGAATAATAATAATAATGATATTTTTCTAATTCAATTTTCCCATTTTCCCTCAAATAATATATCTTTATACAACTTCTTATTACAATACAGCTGTAGATATACTGTACACTGCCAGGAAAGATTTTAACATGTTGTATTTTAGCATTTTGGGTTAAATTTTTGAATTACAAACAATGTCACTATTCTATTTAAAACTGGTTGGTATAAGTGAGAGTCAGTAGTCCCCCATGAATGTCCAAAATCTTCAATATTCACACTGCAGAGTAATAACAGTTTAGCTTCAGACATTTTATTCTTCAAAACAGCAGCTGTCAAAAGAAACCTGGCTTCAGAGACAAGTACTTTTGATTTTATGATATGATGTGATATGATATGCATTTTACAAAGCCCTAAAATGTTGTTTCCATGGACCAAGCTCTTATATTGTATTATTTTAATAAAGACATATGCACTGTAAAGTAGAGCTGCAGTGATTAATTGGTTATTCACCAACTAGTTTGATAGTCAGTTAATCAGTGTGTGTGTGATTTTTTTTTTTTAAAGAAAAAAAGTCTAACTTCTCTAATTCCAGCATCTTAAATGTGAATATTTTGTGGTTTCTTTACTCCTCCATGACAGTAAACTGAATATCTTTGAGTTGTGGACAAAACATTTGAGGACGTCATCCTGGATGTTGGGAAACTGAAATCAACATTTTTCATGATTTTCATAGACTAAACAACTAATTGATTAATCAGTTTCAGTCATTTCTCTCTGATTCCAGCAAACAAGACATCTGAGGACGTCATGTTGGGCATTGATTAACATTTTCTGATGTGTTATATACCAAACAACTAATGAAATCATTAATTGCAACCCTACTGTAAAAGTCTAGCAACTCATTTTAATGTAGCCTCTATTGGTGTATTGTGTTTTTATGTGACTGTGTTTAATGTGCCCTGTATGGATGTGTTACGATGTGTTTTAATGTACCCTTTTAATAGCAGTTTTTGTACATGCGAACCAAAGACAAATTTCTACCTTTTGTATATGAAAAATAGACAGTGAAGTATTTTCTATTTCTATTCTATTTAATCCTGTTTGTTAAAAATAAGAGCATCAATTGTAAGACAGATATAGAGTATTTTGTGCCTAATAAGTGAACAAGATCTGAGCTAATTAATATAATTGCAATACAACAAAAAAATGCTTTAAGAAATTTAAGCTGCTTTTCTTTTCTATGTCACTGAAGTAGCAAATCCATTGCTTGATAACCAAAATGCTTAAATGTGTAGTGTTAAAAACTTGTATCTGAGAGCAGGACGTGAATATAAGAGTGTTGCAGGAGTTTAGGTGGTGGATTTGCCGGCAGCAGAGACGGTCGGTGCCTCTTCCTCCTCTTCCTCAGAGAAGTGAGGAACAGATTTTTTGGCAACCACATTTTCCAGCCTCTGGCCCATTAGATACGGGTTGACGCTCTGCAGGGAGGCAGACAAATATATCAAATATATCACTATACACAGTGCAAGCAGAAAACATCACTTGGCATCCAAAGTAGTGAGTTTAAGAGCACATTGCTCCCTTCAGGACAGAGTTCAGTGTTGCTGATGTGGTTTTTCAGACACAATACTACAAAGCAAAAAGGCAACAAACACGATACCCTTTTTCTTCTTTTTGGTCCTCCCTTCAGTTTTTGGTACAAAAGCTCCTTGTTCTGAAAGGAAACACAGACATTAAATCATTTATCCGTTGTTTTATAGCCAGTCGCTTTTTCTTCCTACATTACAGACAACAAATTGCCTGAATGCCTTTTCAGGGAATAAAAACACTCAGAGGGGTGATTTCTTCAGACCAGACAGACCCAGATACAAGAATGAATCCATGCAAATGACAAACAAGTTTAGTTTTGATATTTTAAATGACAAAAGTCTATTGTCTTCTTGTTGTTTCTAACCCTTTAAAAACGGATCTCCCATAGGGGGCCGCAGGACATTGTTGTTTGCACAATCCTGTTTAAACCCATGTAAAATAAAAACCATGATAGCTAGAAGATGTATTGATTTTGCAGCAGAAAGCTTTTTCACGTCATAATCTTGTACACTCGTGATGACAGCCTTACATTACCTTACATGCAGAACATAACAAAATTATCAAAATGCCATTGCACTCGATCTACTAATAAAAATGAGCATGAACTAAAACTTGACTTATGGAGTGTTGAGAAATATATTTTTCATGTTTCTACTCTACAAACCGAACCAAAACTGAAACCGTGACCCCATAAAAGCAATACAAACCGAGCCGCAGGCTTGTTGAACCATTGCACCACTAGTACTCACCCACTTGGCCAATGCTGGGTAGTCGTGCTCCGGGTCAAACAGGTGCTGGTGTTTCTGAAACTCTCTGCTGAACTCGGCCGTGTCCGGAGCATTCTCCAAACAGCCGTCTGCTGCTGTGGATGAGATGAGATGCAGAAATTAATGCCCAAAAACAGCAAAAAAAAATACAATGTGCTTCCCAACTTTTTCCTTAAGGGACCTGGTAAACTGACTAGCCTAAGTGACTAAGTGACATATTTTATGGATATTTCACATTATATGCTTCTCAATAACAGTACAGGCATCTAATAGACTGTACAATTAACCCAAACAGTGAATGCAACAAGAAACTTGTGTAAAATGAGCAATTTGGATATGTATAGAGCAGATTATGAATATCTATTTATAGATTCATACATCTCATTCACATATGTAATGTTTATTCTATATAATATTCATTTAGTCCCTATGGACATATCGTCATCTGTACAAACCTCTCCTGTATAGATATATAACTTATGACAACCTGTACAAAGTAAAATCTATTCTCTAATATTCATCTTATATATATTCACTTAGTCCCATGTGCATATAGCTCTATGTACATAACCTCTCTGTGTATAGATAGAAATATAACTCCACCTGTATATATAATTCATTCTTTATAATACTCTTATACAACATTTTTATTCATCAGTACGCAACTTATACTTAACTCTTATTCATCAGAACATAAAATATGTCAACTGCAATCTGTATATATGTACATGTTATATGTATATTTATATACACCACATACAGCATATCCTCATTAGTATCTTATTAGTATCTTAATCAGCACTTTAGATTTAGATGCAAAACTGAATTTTGTAGTACTTGTACTATGTGCAATGACAATAAAATCAAATCTAATGAATATTGCATCAGAGATGAGTTTTCCTGATATTTTTAGGAACTTTTAACACAATTCTCTATCTGTTTTATGTTGTTCTTTTAGTTTTAATAATCGTACATACGTAATATGCTTCTTTTTTGACAAGTTGTGTGTTTTTTGCTCTGTTAGCTCTTTGTACCTGTCTTTCCCAGGGGACAGGGGTTCGGGGGGTCCGGGTACCCGTGATCATCACTGAAGTCTTTGGGGACGTTGTCCCCGGTCAGCTCGGCCACAATGTTGGGGATGTTGCCAAAGGGGCCGAGGTGCTGCAGGCCTTCATGAGCACCACCTTGTGGAGGAAAATAAGTATTACAACAGCTGCAAAAAGCTTCATAACACAATGAAACAAAAACATTTATGTAAATGTCATAAATGACAATATCTTCCAGTTCACAGCAACACTAGTTCTCATATTTTTATATTAGTCGCTCAGGATGAAGACCCATCAATGATCAGTGATATTACTGGTGTTCAGCATTTGAATGGGCCTAAATAAATGATGAACAAATCTGTGACTATTTTCATAATCGATTTGTTGTTCAAACAGAAATGCAACAAAAGGTTAGAGGATGATATATATATATATATATATATATATATATATATATATATATATATATATCTATATCTATCTATATATATATATCATACATTTATCCATTCATCCATCTTCAACTGCTTATCCCGTTTGGGGTCGTGGGTATCATACATTTATAGCATTTATATATTCCATAATAATAATAATAATCTAATTTTGTTTTGGACTGTTATTCAGAAAATACAATATCAAATAAAATAAAATGAAATAAAATAATTTGAAAAAAGTGAAAAGGTAAAAAAAGAATTAAGATGGATGATATATATATAAAACAACTGCAAAAAAACAAAAAGACATTTTGATCAGAATTATAGAATTATGACATGATATAGGACAAATAAAATATATATTAAAAATAATGTGTAAATATACACATTTTGCACAATTCATGGCCCATGTTTGGCAAGACCTTGCACCCTCCCTACTGGGCATACCTCCCTTAAAATATCATATTTTAGTAATTTCATTACTTCATTACTTACTCATTACTTACATTACTCAACATTTACAAATGCAACCAACCTACCTTGTATGCTCTGAGGCCCGACTATGTTGGTGGCCTGGTGTGCGGGATACTCCACCCTGGGCCGAGCGATGCCCAGCTGCTCCATGACGCCGTGCAGGAGTCGCTGGATGTCGGCCTCGGACACCTGGTCTGCCGTGCGGGGGCTGCGGGCTGGAGCCCTGCCGACCTGCAGGCACAGGAGGAGACCGAGCAGCGACAACCGCACCGCCGGGCCCATTTCTGTCATCTGCTGGGGAAAAACACGTCAGGCCACCGCACAAAAGAGGGACAGTAATCATGAGCAAATACAGCTGCATCTCCTGCTGACACGTGACTAACTAGATAACAAGAGAAGGGTGATTACACAGGAAATGCAAATTGTTTGTAAGTGGAATAAAGACTTGGTGCGCCACTCAATGTGTACACAGAGCCAAGGCCGATGTAAATAGTCTATTAATAGCCTGCATGATTGGTCTATTAAACAGAAAACGCCATATTTCATAATATAAAGCTGTTTCAATCGCATTTATTTGATGACATGTATGATTTTATTAATAAAAAACATAAAAAATGAGCATAAAAAAATGAATTTCAATGTATTTTCTTACCATGTCCGCGCTGATGTTGGCACCTGCGTACTGTGTGAGACCACTGTCAATTTAGGCAAAGAAAAAAGTGTATTTCCGGTTTTCAGAATAAATGCTTGCGTCGCAAACAGTATAAACATTGATATCAGAATCTGTTTCTCGCCAAATGTCATGCTGATTAAAGTTAATTCAGCATAAATACAGATTTTTATGCTCTTATTATTCTAGCATAAGTGGTCTAAACGTTTCACTTTCCTCCCCGTTTATTTTATCCTACCTTATTTTGAAGGAAAACTCTTTATTTCCGCTGTAATCGTAAGTGCCCATTATGCAACCTCACAGGATGCTATCCGCCTCACTTCACGGTTCCGATGCAGTTGCTAGGATACCAAGAAATCCTCTCTTCTCATTGGCTGTTACATTGTGGCAGCCATTAGCGCAGCAGCACATAGAAGAAGCGCAAGTCTCTGCGGCAGAGATCATAAAATAGCAACACAACAGTCATTTTAATCGGTTTCTGGGAACAAAGTGCTTCTTTTCTGTAATCATCTTCAAATTATTCATCAGCATACACAGTGCTGACATACCCGGTGTTAAATTAAGACAATCAGACCACAAACAAGCCTTTATTGCCCTATTTAGCCAACTTGTGCCACCATGTTCCTGTTTATTTTACCTCTATATTATTTTTCTTTCATCCTGCCATTATTTAATTTGTTATAATTTTCTATTATTGGTATTGTGCTTACATTTTTGTTGTTTTTGCTGAGTTGTTCAACTTTTTATGTGGGTTGCTTTCATGGACCTCTGTGGTCAGGACATCTCTGATAATGACTACTTGATATTTTTAATTTAATAAAATTAAACTGTTGTTTTTTTTTTTTTTTTTTGTTTTGTTTTTGCTGTTGTGCCCCTAAAAGGATAGGTAGAGTGTTTTGTTCTGGGAGCGTTGTATGAGATGTATGAGATACTCATCTATATGTGCATTACCTACAGTAGATGATGGTCAGCACACCTAAAAGAAAGTCTCACATAAAAAATAAAAATATTCTAAATATAGCGTACACTTAATCTTCTTTTAGGTGGCGAAAATACATTTTTCTGCTGGCCCCGTCCACAGCAGTACATTGCTTTGCTCCGGTGTCTGTCCTCTGGTCGATTTCTGCCGACTGTCATCTACTGTAGGTAATACACAGACTGTGGATAACTACCCCATCCAACCCCACTTCTAAACTCTCAGACTATCCCTTTAATCCTCCACTTTAAAAAATGCTTCATCATAGATTCCTGACATTTAGAGTTTGGATCTTTGGCTTGCATTAAAGATAAATTGATGACAGACATCACCTTACTAAAACCATGTAACACCTATAATATAATGTATAACATGGGCAGATAAAAAAGAAAAAAATATGGGGAAAAAATATTTATTTACTTGATATAAAAGTATGGTGAAAATTCATCCATACAGTGAAATAAATAGTCTAATACATAAATGTATTAAAATGGAACTGGATCCTATTTAAAACCCTTATACACATATAAACTGATCTATCAGACATCATAACATAAAATGCTGCAGTAACATGGGGCGACCCACATAATAACTTCTTAATATTTAAAGATTATAGTGAAATGCGTTTTCTCCACGGTGTGAGCTGCAGTTTCCCAACACCAGTGAGCACCGGAGAGCCATCTGCATCGTGACCACTGGTGAATCTCGGGAAACACAGATCTCTGAAAACAAAAACCAAATAAGAAACATCAGATTTATGTTTCCTAGATTTGGGATGTTGTAATTTTCATTGTGTTTATCATAGCTTTATTTGTGTACATCTCTTTGAACAGGAAACTTCCCTCATATTTCCATGAACAGTATTCCTATAATGAACGTAGCTGTAGCAGGCAGTGTGTGAACAGTCGGTGAATAAATGCTACGAAGCTACAAGCTACAACTCCTCAGCTGGAAGTCCAGAGCCAACTTCCTGTATCTGCTCTCTCTTAAGGTGGACCAGCTTTTCTCCTTCAAGTGACGAGCCGCTCCTCTGAGTTTTTCTCAGCTTTTCAATTAATTATTATATATTTATTTTAACCAGTAGTGTTAATAGGTTAAATGTTTAATGTTGGTTATTGGTTTAATATTGACATCCCTACTGACCAGATATCTTCCACAGAGATAAACAAAACATTAATTATGGACCTGTCAAATTCTTTTAAATGATTAACTTACAGTCATAATAACTTTTTGGAGGAAAAGCCATACTTTTAACATTTTTCTAAAAGCTCAGTGGATGTTCATCCACATAAAAATGTCATCAATACAACCTTTACATCTCCTTTTTCCCTTCTGTCTAATTACTTAAAGTAATCATGTGGAATTAATAACCATGCTTTTATAATATACCTTGCTGGTCTTTCCTGTGAGGTCTTGCAAGCCTCTTTGCTGACAGGGCTGTGATCGTCCAACAACGCCATTGCAGGTCTGAAACCTTGTTCTACATTATAAACAGTTTTAATAACACATTTTGTACAAAAAAAAAATTCACATCTGTCACAGCGTGTTTTTGTCTTCATATTTTGTTTACCTGCACAAGGCATGCAGGTCCTGAACAGCAGGACGTTGGGGAAAGTCTCCAGGCCGAGGCTTCTCCTGAGAGTCGGTTTGTCTCCTGACGTGGACTCTTGGCTCTGCTCAGAGACTGGAGACCTGACCTTTGACCTCCCTTGAATCCAGGGCACCGACTTCACAGACCACCTCTCTGTAAGTATTTGAGAAAATTAAGTTGCGAAAAAGCTAATAGCGCAGCTCTGTAAATGTTTTACCTTTCAAACTGTGCCTTTTTCTGTGTCCTCTCTTTGCATCTTTCAAAACATGGAAATGCAGCAGAAACTCCATGCTGTCCATCACAGCTTTAGGAATCACACCTATAGAGAGAAGATCTGAAAGCTGCAGATATGCAAATACCCTTAACTAATTAAATGATGGCATCAGGACAGAGTGAGTGGCGTATTACCGAATAAGTGAGGATTTTCAAAGAAGGTGCGTAGGACAAGAACTCTGAGTTTAAGTCGACCTTCAGACATCTCTGCCTTGTTGGGAGGTGGTAAAAGACACGGAGCGAAGACTGTGGCGAGGTTGGAGCTGGTCATCAAGTTTTCAGAGCATCTGACACATGCGTACAGAGAAAATGATGAAAAAACATGAAATTAAATCATTCGTACATCACTTGAAATTCACTTCATATTTGTGGAATCCTGTAGATATAAACGTCTCATTGTAAGGTAACAAAAACACAACGACTCATATCGTCAGTTGATTACACACTGAAGAAAACATACTAATTAATATTATAGTCCAGTCACACTGATGCTCATCTATCATACCAGTGCACTGTTATAAGACTCTGAATACTCTTTATCTACAAGGGTTCAATTTCACCACATTATTTTTTCATTATGTTTTCTGTCAAACCTCTGGGAGACTTTGGAGAGGAAGTCAAACAGGTAATGCAGACAGGAGGAGTTCCTGGCGGGCAGCAAGCAGGACAGCAACTGGAGGGCCGAAGTCCTGTCCTGTAGGTCGGCCAGCGCCTGTGCTTTGAGCAGAGCGGCGTGGAGCTCAGAGGGGAATAAAGGCTCCGGCAGCTCTCTGCAGAACTGTTTGATGAGTGTTGCGACGTCGTAGGTGAGGGCAGTGGACAGACAGTCCTCTCCTCTGTTCAGCTTGGCCTGAAACAGACACAAGAAGGGCAGCATTATTTATGCCACAATAGAAGCTGCGTCAGATCAGTAGAACTTCTACTGGCCTGAAGGTGTGGTTCACCTAGACAGACATACCCAAAATAAATCAAGAATAGCTCCACAACTATCAGGTCTATAAGTATAATCTTAGTCTCTATGGATAGGTAAGACATCAGAGAATTCATCCCCAGTGTCAGTAGCACTGTGACTGTTACTATGCCTGAATAAATTGTGATGAACCAAAGGAAAGTTTTATCCTTGCCTAAAATGCTTTCTAGATTAGACAGTGGAAAACAACATTATAGCATTGTTGTGGTGCACAGAGATACCACTGAATTCATTCAGTAACTCCTTGATTACAACTGTGCCAACGCAGATATAAATAACATAAAGTACATAGATTCTATAAAGGTTTTAATAAAGAAAGGACCAGGCAGACTTGGTTTTCTACCTTTTGAAAGGGAATCTGGCTATTAAATACCACTGATATCCATTACAGGAGGCTGTGCACACTGGAGCCTTTGGCCATGACATTTACCCTGTGCCTCATCACATTCTACCATTGTGCACAGTATACAATCAATAATAAAAAAAAGAAATGTATAAGTTTGACTCCAAATGGAGTAGCTTTACTATAATAATGAAAATGATCAAGTAAAGCTGAGATAATAACAAATAAGATCAATAACAATGTAAATAAGATAACAAAAAAGACAAACTCAAGTATGTACATTCAATATAAAAACAGCCCAAAATATAAAGTAAAAAAACAATTTCTCATGCATTAATTTTGTAACTAAAATACTGAAATCATTGCCAAACAAACATCATCTGGACAAAATACACTTGCAGTGAAAAAGACCACCACAGCATTTTCTGAAGTTTTTAAAAGCAGTGTTTTAACACACAGCTCAGCTGAACTCGGTACCGGGTTCATTGAGTAAAGAGGTTAGTTAAAGGTCAAAAGGTTAAAATCTTACCCTGAGGGTCTTAATGCGAGGAAGAGAGCCTGGTTTTCTGAACAGGCCTACAGTCCCAGCACGCTCCAGAAGAAATGAACAAGCACTCACCAAAAAGCTGAGACATGTTAAAAACAGGGGATTAATCTCTGACAGGCTTTAATATCATAAATCCTGCTCCTCTTACTCACCAGGGCACCAGACCAAACTCAGGGATGTATTGCCTGGGTAAATTCTCCAGAGGAACACCAAAGATCTTTGCACCACCGATGAACAGTTTCTCCTTTTTCTTCTCAACGCTCCTCACACTGATCCCATAAATGACTTGTAGGTGAAACCGAATCACAGAACTGTCTGTAACCTTCATGGCTGAAATGTCACTGAGAGATATCAGAAATAAATCACAATCTACTTTACTCACTGAGTAAAAATCACTGGTGCATGAAGGAGGCCGGCTTTATTATGCTCATACATATCACCTGTGGTCCAGGTGACCAGGAAGTGAAGGGGAAGTGTTGCGTTCAGGGCACATGGGGAAGATGGTAGATATGAGCTTTCAATTTCAGAAAAAACTTTCACTTCAGCTTTCAGGTGTTAATGGATCTGGATTTCTCATACTGTGAACACTGAGAACTTCTTGCAATATATGATAAAAGTAGGGCTGCATCTAACAATTATTTTCATTGTTGATTAATCTGTTAATTATTTCCTTGATTAATTGATTAGTTGTTTGGTCTATAAAATGTCAGAAAATGGTGAAAAATGTGGATCAGTGTTTCCCAAAGTCCAAGATGATGTCCTCAAATGTCTTGTTTTGTCCACAACTCAAAGTAGTGCAGAACTTATGTTTTGCAGACAAATCCATTTCTGGGTCAGATAGTGTAAAAAATGATAAAATAACAATGATATATGCTGAATCAACAGGCATATTGACATGACATGTTCATGACCATGCTCACTACCTGAATACTGAGACTCAACACTCCAGACTGTTATTGTTAAAAGCAACTATTTTATTACAACAGAACATGTATATACAGCAAAAGGCACAGTAGAAATACAGATATGGATGGAAAGCTGGTGCAGTCGGTGTGTGGGGTTTCTCTTTTGGTGCTGGCTGGAGATTTAGAAGCACTTCCTGTGGACGATGGAGGGGCCAGCCTCATCGTACTCCTGCTTGCTGATCCACATCTGCTGGAAGGTGGACAGGGAGGCCAGGATGGAGCCGCCGATCCAGACTGAGTATTTCCTCTCAGGGGGAGCGATGATCTGAAGGGAGGAGCAGAGGTATAGGTTGGTTTTTGTTGAGGATATTTGACGACATACCGGCACTTCCTGTCAAATGGATTTAATCAACTGGTCGATGAGGGCTCACCTTGATTTTCATGGTGCTGGGGGCCAGAGCGGTGATCTCCTTCTGCATGCGGTCAGCGATACCTGGGTACATGGTTGTTCCACCGGACAGCACATTGTTGGCGTACAGGTCCTTACGGATGTCAATGTCACACTTCATGATGCTGTTGTATGCCGTCTCATGGATACCAGCAGACTCCATGCCTGGAGGGAGGGGAGAAAGGTGAGCCATTCAATTTCTGAGGTTCAATGCCACAAAAGTTGACTTAAATTCATGTCTCTTTTTCCAGTAGTGACATATCAGAGCGAAAACCCAGCTCATTTCAGATTTATTTTTTTATTTTTTTAACCAGGCAATGTCACTTCATTTAAGTTTTAGTTTTTCTTAAAGAATTCACTTTTTATTTAGTTATGTTATGAAACATGATCAGATATAAATATGGTTTGAGTGAATATGTGGGTGTTCCCAGTATGTGAGTGTTGGTGGTCTCACCGATGAAGGAGGGCTGGAACAGGGTCTCGGGGCAGCGGAAACGCTCGTTGCCGATGGTGATGACCTGACCGTCGGGCAGCTCGTAGCTCTTCTCCAGAGAGGAGGAGGAGGCGGCAGTGGCCATCTCGTTCTCAAAGTCCAGAGCAACGTAGCACAGCTTCTCCTTGATGTCACGCACAATCTCACGCTCAGCTGGAGGGAGAAATTAATCTCAGTTTAATCTCACGTGACAACACTATTAACTGCTAGCAAATACAAAATCTACAAACACCTCTCTGTGTTCGTTTCTGGAGCCATAAGTTCAACAAACTCAAAGCAATTAAAGTCTTTCTCTTACAAATAAAACCTTTAATTCATGAGAAATGAAATGGGGTTTTGCTGCTCTGCTGGACTTGGTATGACCTGTAGTTTCTGTTAAAGTGCTGCTGTATCATTCTCAGTCATGTTTTCATTGAAATCAGCCTCAGTGGTGCAGATGAGACTTATGAAACAATAAAATAGTACTTTGACAAAAGCACCATAGTGCTGCAGGAATGAGTCCTAAGACCAGGAAATGAGTTGCATTTTAACACTTCCGGGTCTGTCATGTGGAAGTCACAAGTTTAAGAGATTTTGACTTTTACTTCTACAACATAAAATACATCAATAAATATCCCACTGGTGAATTTTGAAGTTTTTACAGTTGTTAACAAGCAGTTTTCTGGGCCATTAAACGTCATCACGCTGAGCACAGAGACTCATGAACTCACTAGTCTGCTTTTAGATTTATGTACTCGAAGATGTGCTAAGTGGCTTTGGTAGGGAGAACCCGCTACCAATCAATAAACAGATCTCGTGACTCCTGTGACATGTTGAGCTATGTGACAAAATATTTCTTCCTGCCTGAAACACATGAGCAGGCCTCCTGGCTGTAGAAAAACGTAATTGTAATGTAATTGTTGATGCATCAATAAAAATAATAATCCAATAACAGCCCTACTGAATGGGGTCTGTTATTTGCTGACGATATCTCTGCTCTTTTGTTAAATCTGCTACTTATTCTGCTTCTCTTGCAAACTCTCAAACCAGAGTTGGTGATTGTTGGAACAGTAGAAAGATTAACAAAAACGGGGGGTTGCAAAAGGGCTGAAGCCAATCCCAGCTGACATTGGGTGAAAGTGGGGTACACCGTGGGCAGGTCGCCAGTCCATCGCAGGGCACAGAGACAACCATTCAGGCTCACATTCACACTTACAGGCAATTTGTAGTCATCAATTAACCTGCATGTCTTTGGACTGTGGGAGGGAGCCAGAGAACCACACAAAAGGGCCAGATTTAAACCTGCAACCCTCTTGCTGTGAGGTGCTTGAGCTGATAATTTTTTTTTGTTCAGTGGGAAAGAGGCTATATAATGCTCTACTATACAAAACCTCTATTAATCTCATAAGTTATGCAATTTTTGTTACCAGTCAGTTGTTGTGGCCTTCTTACCAGTGGTGACGAAGGAGTAGCCACGCTCAGTCAGGATCTTCATCAGGTAGTCAGTCAGGTCACGACCGGCCAGATCCAGACGCATGATGGCGTGGGGCAGAGCGTAACCCTCATAGATGGGCACATTGTGGGTCACACCATCACCAGAGTCCAGCACGATACCTGTCCACAAAAAGCAGTTTGTCAGGACACAACACATAAAGTGTGCGTTCTTATTGGCCAGTTAGGGTTTGGTCGAGACTCACCGGTGGTACGACCAGAGGCATACAGGGACAGTACAGCCTGGATAGCCACGTACATGGCCGGGACGTTGAAGGTCTCAAACATGATCTGGGTCATCTTCTCCCTGTTGGCCTTGGGGTTGAGGGGGGCCTCAGTCAGTAGGGTGGGGTGCTCCTCTGGGGCCACACGAAGCTCATTGTAGAAAGTGTGGTGCCAGATCTGTGAAACAGGAACAAAGAGGACCATGTCAGAGCTCAGAATTAGGATCCAATCACAAATATAAAGAAAATGAAGACTTTGCTGTTTTTCTTCACCTTCTCCATGTCGTCCCAGTTGGTGATGATGCCGTGCTCGATGGGGTACTTCAGAGTCAAGATACCCCTCTTGCTCTGGGCCTCGTCTCCCACATAGCTGTCTTTCTGACCCATACCCACCATCACACCCTGAGAACGCAAAGCAAACACACCTCAGACACATACAGAGAGCCTGTGATCGAGCTACAACATTTCAATCTTCTCAGAAACTCGTGTCTTTTTCAGGATTCCTACCTGGTGACGGGGGCGTCCGACAATGGATGGGAAGACAGCGCGGGGAGCGTCATCACCGGCGAACCCAGCCTTGACCAGGCCGGAGCCGTTGTCGCACACCAGGGCGGTGGTCTCGTCGTCGTCACACATATTTGGTCTTTTCTGGGCTGGCCTTCTGTACGAGACAGAGGATGGAAACACAGTTAGTTTGTGATATCCACAGGAATGTTTTATTATGTCAGGGTCAGACGATGGTTAGGAAATAATACCTATATCGTGTCTAAATGTGAAATAGTTCCATTCAAAGTCTTGTTTCACATGAAAAAATGCAATCCTTAGAAACCATGTAGCACTATGTTCAATATGAAGACACTTCTGGGTGCTCTAATCTCCTCTCTGAGTCTCACAGCTGCCTGAAGAGCCAAAACTGGACCTGGCCCGCCCCCCTCACACACTTTCAAGTCTATTTTCAGCCTCGGGACCCTTGTCACCCCCTGCAACTCGTCCTGTGTCTCGTCATTAAGCCGAGCCAGTTAACAGCTGAGTGGCAGGAGGAGGAGGAGAAGGCGGCTGTGGTCTCTCCTCAGCTGTCGCCACATAGTGGACTCCTCTGTTTGGAGCCAGAACATGTGCTCTGATCCCACCAGGATCTCTGGACCCAGTCTGCATCCCAAGAGCATCCTGCATCCCCCCTCCCCTTCATACAGTCATCTATATGTTCAATTTAAATGCCCTCTGTTGCATTGAACTGTTTTCATGGAAATCAGTCTATGAAGTTTAACTATGAAGTTTCACAATACCTGGAAAACCAAACATGTACTGCTTCTGTCCTCCTATAACGTTGTCCTACAGTACTCACTCTGACACAGCAGGCCAATATTGTTTAATGTTATATAAACCTTTCCAATCAGTGCCATTCACTGCAGATATGAGTTAGGGTCTTTGACCAGAGCTCAAGTACAAAACTCTCTTAATTAAACTCAACATCACTTCAACACTATTGACACCATACTTACAACTAGACATGATGTTGTTGTTCCAGGATAATACAACTTTTAATTTTCTTTTTTTTTTTTTTTAAAAGCACAAAATAAACAAGTGTTAAGTTGTGTGCAAAATAATTTAAGAGGCTATTTGTATTTTGGGATTCTCATGCTGTACTACTTTAAATAGCTACTGTACCACTTATTTAAAACATGCTTTTTATTGTTTCCTAAACCACAACAGATAAAAGTTGTACATATAACAACAGATAGTAATTGACAAAACATATATTCAAAAACAAGGGAGGGGAAGTAATATATTTTTTATATTTTTATTATATTTTTATGTATTATATTATTATTATTATTATATATTATTATATACAGTATATTATATACATTATATTTGTTTTTAGATATTTTATGTATCATGTATATTTTAAAAATAAAAATCTATTATAGTTATAAAATTATAAATTAAATAAAACTCATAATAAATACAAAATTTGAATAAGAAGAAGAAGAAGAATGAAATATAAATAAATACATGAATAAATTAATTCACCTACACAGGATAGATACAGAGTACATACTGTGTGTACTGTGTGTTAAATGGCTACTACCTGCAGAAAAATTACTTGACTACTTTTTAATTTTCATTTAACCAGGAGAGCCTCAAAGAGTTAAAAAAAAAAAAAAAAACTATATTTGAAGAGTGTCCTGGTTAAGATAAGGATGGATAAGAAGACTATACTTGTTATAAATACTACTTCAGAGGATTTTCATCCCTGCTGCCATGAAAATATTCTGTGTAACTGTCACCGAGTTGTTTGGTTATTTTTGGTATTTAAACAGTCAAACTTGATATTATCAATTTAATCTTAAAGCTTATCAACAGTGATGGAACCTAATAGTTAGAACGTGGTTTTCTCAGGTTGTATCAGTCAGAGCTTCATCCCTGCCTCTCTACAGCGAGCATCCCATCCCTGCATCCTAAACCTCAGCGTGCAGGTCACTGTTAATGAATCTGGATGACCTTTCCATATTTCTCTGAGCTGTTCACCACCATCTTTTCCTTGTTTTCTCTGTTTCTTTCAGCTTCCTCCCCTTCTCTTATGCTCAGCCTTCATTCGTCTCCCAAAAACACATTATCAGTTCTGATCACAGAAACGACTTGTAAAAAAATAAATCCAATGTTGTGGCAGTAAAATGTCCTACAGCAGCAGCGTCTGCTCATCCTCACTGATTCCTATGGTCAAAACAAAAACCCAACAGCTGAAATGCAAGAAGACCGCAAAGGGACTCACCAAGTTGTAACCACAAGACTGGAGTTTCCACTGGGACAAAGGGCCGAGGGTGCAAGGTGGTCCTTAAATATGTCCCAGCGTTCTGAGGCTGGGGGGGCCGGTGGGCGGGCTCAGGAGTTCACACAAGCCCAAATTAAGTGCTGCTTGGCAAAATGGCTCAGTAAAGTGGCTCCTGTGTCAGGGAGGTGTTGCCTTGGAGACAAAAGGGACAGAAGTGATGAAGTTTCATGAAGACTGGATGGATGGTTGCATGATAAAAGTTGGGATTTTTCCAGTTTGATAGGAATTTCAGTGTGATTAAGGAGCTCTAAGATATCCTGAAATCCCTCCATGCAAATTTAGACAATAACATCTGGTTTATACATTAGTATACTGTATTTTAATTCTATTTCATGTGTCAGATTTTTGCCCTTTAAATCAGTTTATGCCCTTTAAATTCAATGTGGCAGAGAGATTGGGACACTCAAACACTTCAACATGTCATATATCAACTAGATAAGTTCATATTTTCGCCTCAGCATCTATGTAGAACTGCCCTTCAGGTCTCTTAGGATGTGTTAATATGACTAAGCTCCAGCAGGACACTGTGATGGTAATCTGAGATCTCGTCTGAGCGATCTGGTTAAGGAGCCATCTAAGGGGAACCTGTCGGTGACAGTTTGTCAGTGTGGTGGTATGTGTGAGGAAGGAGGGGGGACTAAACATGCCAGACAGCTGAGAGGCAATATTGTAAAGAGGGGAATGGAGGGGGGAGAGGGAGCTGAGACCAGGTCCCAGACCTCCAGCAGACGACAGATCCCTGGGACAGCCTGTGCAGGGAGCGACAAGCGGCAATCCTGAGCTCTGATTGGCTCCAGTGTCTCCTTTTAGGGAAATAGAGTGTGACAGGTGCCAGCGACTGCAGACTGCGGTCAGAGCTCAGGCTCCTTATTCGTCACCTCGCACTGCCCCCACAGCGCCTATGGCCCCACGCTGGAGCCCTAACAGGCCACTGTGAGTGCAATAAGAATGTAAATACCCCCCATAACCATCAACACTTTGAAATAGTCCATTTGTAGCCATGTTCTGTAATGCATCTCAGAGAGAGCTGCTACTAACCTACTTGTCTATTTCTGTTCCAAGCTTTTACAAAACAGTGAGCTACTTTCACATTGTGCCAACTGATAACTATTCATAAAGTCTTGCGTGGATTTCCTGATGAATAATCAGTCTGAAAAGAGTTTAGCATCTTGTATAGAGTGTTCATGTAAAGAACAACCGACATGAATAAATATTCAGATAATCAGTTAAACTTCCCACAAGATGAAGAAAAGCAGCACATCTCCACAATCAAGATGCTGGAACTAGAAACTGCTTCATAAATTAGTTTCCATTATCAAAATAGTTGCAGTCAACTGGTCAGTTAATCAGCTAATTGTTTCAGCTCTCGGGGACCTCAGGCGTTCAGAAATTTGCACCAAACATGCACCTATGTGAAACATAAGTCGATAAGACAGTATAACAAAAAAACAGACCATCATAGAACATGATTATAATTTTGCGTATTGTTTGCATTTGAGACATTAAGCATATTCTGCAGGTATGACATTATCCAGAAATCTGCACTCCAACAATAGAGAAATACTCTGAAGAAAAATATGATTTTGGGACTTTAAGAAATAAAGGCACGTACTGATCCTGCTGTTGAAGTTGGGCTCATGGATTATAATGGTGCTAACAGTGCTAACAGTGAAAACAAAGGCAACACTGCTGACAGAACTAACAGTGGTAATAGCACTACCACAGACCACCATGCTGACAGAGCTAACAGTGTTAACCTGGAGGGTGGGTGATACCACGCCTTTATCAACTGTAACCACCGTATGAGAGTGCAGAGTGGCAGCCATGAGCTAGCCAGTGGGACACGCTCACATGCACTAACATGCACTGAAAGCATGCACGGCCACCCCGGCTATGTCAACAAAGCACAGAGAAGCTCTGATTACAACACACAGAGGGAGAGAGACTTTATTCCCTGCTCAGGAAGACATCACTTGCATCACTATACTAATGCTCTGGATAGCATATAAAGCACCTAAATTAATGCAGGCCTGGTGGGGTGAAGTGGTGGGAAACAACAAAGAAAACTACAAACAGAAACACACCAGCTTAGTGGCATTAACAGCTTGACTGAATTGAGTAATTTCATTTCTCCTTGAGGAAAGTGTGTCTTCTTCTTCTTCTTCTGAATGAATGAATGAACATTCGCACAAAACAAACAAAACAAAACTGATCTTGAAGTGTTTGCACAGCACAGACTCTCTTGTTCAGTAAAGGGAACAACTGCTGCACATTGTTGAGTGAAAAGGAGTCGGAGATGTCCTGTTTTTGGATGAAACCGGTGCTGTGTTTTGTCAACGTCTCCCTTCAAGTCAAGGAAGCACTTTTTGGCAGAGCCCTTTCTTTATCATCAGGTCTCTATCAGGATACAGCAGATCGCTCTTAAACGGGTCACGGTTTTGAGGGACATTCGTCCTTATAAGGGCACAGAGGAAGCACACGGTTTGCCTGTCCTGACAGCTGCCCCCTCTGCTCCTCAACCCCCCCACCCCCACCTCCTCCCACCTCCTCCGACACACACTCTTCAGCAGCTGTTAGCAACAACTGCTCTTTTTAACAGTGTCCTGCGTCGACAGTGGTTTGTTTACTGCTAAGAATGCAACGTTACAATACATGTTTTTGCAGAAATGACATAGGAAAATTAACACAGGGAAATTAAGCTGGTGCATTTTGTGCACTTACAAAGATGGTGCATAGAGTAATAACAGTTGCTGAAAGACCTGTGGATCCAAAGCTGAATTAAAAAAAAAAAAAAAAAATAAAAAATATATATATAAATATATATATATATATATATATATATATATAGGCTTTTCAGTGTTTGAATAAAAATAAACTTATTTCATCATATTTGACGTCTAGGTCATGATAGTCAAATTTGATGAAATCAAGCTGATTACTTTCTGCACTACTGTACTGTCACAGTCTCCAGTTGTTGTTTCTGGGTTATATAATATATGTACTGTATATGTATCACCTTCATGACTTTAAAACCAATTACACCTGTAGTCTGCAATGTTTTGCATACTTACATAACACCAGAGGATAGAATAGGATAAACATCTTTATTGTCCACTTTGACTTTGTATACATACAAACACTCAAAGGCTTCTTTTGCTATAGGTTAAATAACAAGAGATAAAGAAAAACAAAACACGAATTAATTTATAGCCTCAGGGGGCCAAACAGTTGGGATGAAAGTGTTAAAATTTTAACAATTAATACATATCTTAAATAGACATCATAAACAAGCACCTGCGGTCAGTAATATCTAATAAAATCATTTAAGATGACAGAGGATGGAATAAAGATTACAGTTACTAAACCTTTGTCACTGCAGAGGAGTAAACTTCAGAGACAGCCACTGACAGTCACCATGCAGTGTTGTCGTTGGCACCAGCAGCCGTCATCGTAATGTACCACATGCCTGCTGCAAACAGCTGCTGGCTCGGCAGCTTTTGATAAACTACATGCCGGCTGACATATTAATCACAACCATCACATCAGTGCCTGTTTTGTAACTGTAAATCATTATGCAGATATGGAGATAAGAGAAATGTGACATGAAATCAGCCGGTTTATCTTTATCTCTCAGATGGCCTTCATTACATGAAGATCAGTTGAAATCTTTAAATCAAGATTGAAACTTTTATTTACGGCTGAAAACCTTTGTTTATGAAACACAGTGAGGCAGATTTTAGCTGCTATGCTGCTCAACTGTGGATCAAATATCCAGATGAGGTCAAAGATGCACCTAAAGTAATCACGTTTAAATCTAAACTCAAGACCAAACTCTTCTCAGATAATTTTCTTAACTGATCAGATGCACTTTACTGTCTTTTGATTGTTTTTATTTTCCTTTAAATATTTTTTCTTTTAACTAATATTTTTATATTATTTTATTATTGTTTTATCTTCTGCACTTTGTGCTCTTTTTTCTTGCTGTTATCTATGTAAAACACTTTGAATTGCCTTTGTGTATGAAATGAAGAGCTTCGTCGGTTCAGTAAATTTTGACATCTTATTAAAAAGTGATGTTCTACGTGTGCCTGTGTTTTATATGGTGTATTATTTATTTGCTTGCTGTGTCTTCTGTCCCTCGTATTGATTACAGCTTAACCCTAAACTTAATCAGGTCATCCTCCCTTTTATCATCCCTGTTTTTACTGTGGTTGTTTTACTTTTAATGCTTTAATGTGCTGGCTGTGTGCTTTATTCTATGTATTTTTAACTGTAAACTTTATTGGGAACATGCTGCATAGTGATTCTGCACTAAATAAATTTGACTGATTGATTAATTGATTGACTGATTGATTGATTGATTCATCCCTGCGATGGACTGGCGACCTGTCCAGGGTGTACCCTGCCTTCGCCCAATGCCAGCTGGGATCGGCTCCAGCCCCCGCGACCCTTAAAGGGAGAAGGGGTTGAGGATGGAGGGAGGGGATTGATTGATTCATACAGAAATGTTCAATTTTGCATCCAATTTTGGCATCAATAAAATTAATAAAATAACGCCTGCTTTATATTATCAGTTGATAGCTGTTGAGCTGGTCCTGACATTTTTAGTTTGTTATTCAACTTGGCCCAGTGTGATTTCTATTTTTCATTATTGATGTTGAATGTGAAAACACATGTATCTGGATAATCATATATCTATTTTTTCCATCTTTCATAAACTTGTGATTTGCACATTGTTTTATTTGAAATAATCATTATGGGTTATTTAGTTTTCCACAGTGCTGTTATGGACCTACAAATGAGATGTCTGCCATCTTACAGGGTCATGCAGTGGTCATTGCTCTGGAAGCACAGACTCCAGCATGAATCACACTAAGGTTTGCCCTGATGCAGGTTACCTAGTGGAAAGGTGTTCTTTATTATTCACTCCTGCTGGTTTCAGAAGGTTCAAATTCACCCTCAATGGGAAAATATAAGACAACAATGAAGTCTAAGGCCTAAAAAAAACATACAAAAACAAACAAACAAAAATATCTTCTAAAAAGAGGTCTGCATTACATTGAGGAAGGATGAGAATGCTCCTCACTGTTTAATTCCCCACCTCTCTTAAGCCCTAAAGAGATGGTCATCACACTAATTGGCCAAGAGGCAAAAATGCACCAAGCTCAAATGTTAATTCGGAGTCAGCATGTGATCTGAATACGCTCTAGTCAACTCGGGTGAAATGTGGCATTTGGCTAAAATGAACTGAGAAGAGGGAAACGACAGCAAGTACCAAATAATGAGGGACTGTTACATCACATTGTCATTTGTTATTATGAAAAATATCAACCAGCTGCCATCACGTTGCAGCAACTCATGTAAGTTAGACTACATGTGATATTTTTTGAAAATTCCCATAAATTCCCTGAAAGTGATAGAAATCCTGAATGAATGAATGATAATTCAGGAATTACAGGACTTTGATTCAAAAAAAGGAAAGAACTTTACTATACATGGCAAGAAACTCCTAGTCACCCCTGAGGCAGCTCCCCTCAGTATCACCATGCTGTGAATATATGACAGGGCGTGTTTTACTGAGTGCTGAGGCCTGTGCAGAGCAGACTCCATCAAGCTCTGCCAGCAGTTTCTCAGATAATGTCAGCTCTATAAATATATGGGGCGCTTTGAGAGTTTCCATGTCAGCTCTCCATTGTCTTGAGCCATGACAGGGAGCTGCATGGGGGGTAATAAATAGGAGAATTAGAGGAATCCAAAATGACGCAAGTGTAAATACTGTACTGAAGTACAGTTTTGAAATACTTTTACTGTTTTGCAATCAACTCTCACCTTTTAATTTAATGCATTTCCTTTCTGTATGATCATTTTTTATCATTTTAATGAATTTCAATTTATTTCTCAGTCAGTCAGTTATTTACTTAAATTATTATTATTATTATTATTATTATTATTATTAGTAGTAGTAGTATTAAGTAAGTATTTTGTCTGTATGTTTGGCTGTTTCTCCTTGCTTTTAGTTTGTTCTTGTGTTTTTAATAAAAAAAAATCTCACACAATATTGCTTTTGAATTTACATATGATGTTTATGTTACATATGTTGTTTGTCTTATTTATTCAAATTGTATGATTTAGTGATTTTGTATCTTGGAGAACAAAGCGCATGTATGATTTAATTGGTTTGATAAATAAAAAGTAAAAAAGAGGTACTTTTTAAAAGCATTTATTTATAGATTATTATTAATACAACATACTATCAACAAATAAATTAGGATTAGAATTTTTTGTATTGAAATTATGTATTATTATAGGTTAAGCTACCAAACAATAGTATGAACTCCATCTTTAACTGCTGCAACGCTGAAATGATACATACATTAATCTATTAATGCTAGATCTGAATATTTACCCTACCGCTGTGTGACACCATGTAAACAAAATGGCACAATAAGGTCAATAATACATATTTAATGTTTTAAGAACTCTATATCAGATTAGTTTACATGATGAGACAATAAAACACACAATGCTTTACATTAATGCAACAACAGCATTAATGCAACTAAAATGACCCCATGGGACATAATTGGGCAACTAAAATGTTACATGTGCAATAATTAGTGTTGACTATGATAAATAGGTATAGATGCAGTAATGAGGCCTAGAATGTTTATTATAGTGTATTCAGACTTAATATTTTAAATTGGGCAACTTTTAATCCAACAAAAATATCACATAAACACAGTAAAGGCATTAACATGTCATCTTGGCTGGTATGCGGTGAACGTGAAGTACGTGAAGTAACACGACGTAACGCGACGTTTCACACACGCATTCTCAGCGTAGCATTTCATTGGCTGAGCTGTAGCAACCGGAGTGAGTCCATAGCAACGGACCCGGAACGCAACACTTAGCTTTAACAGGCTAGATTACCACGTTATTATGAGCTTTAACACACGTGTTTTAGTAATAAAGTCAAGTGTTACTACAAAAATATCAGGGTATTTATTTTTAAAGCTTTGCAGCTTTTTAAAATGGGGGACAAAAAGCAACAAACTCGTCCCAAACGTATTTTTATCAACGACGTCGACAGATACTCCTCCAAACACATCGCTGAGGTAACGTTAGCTAAGTTAAATAAGCAGCTGATGGTATGTTTGGTGTCATTCGCTGGTTTTACAGTATTTTTCTGACCATTTGAACAGTTTTTATCAACATACGAGGCGGGGGAGGCCTCTTCTGAGGAAGCGGAAGCAGAGGAGAGCTCCCCTCGAGGTGAACCTTTCCAAATAGTGGGAACTGTGTCTCCCTCCACCAAAGATGATAAAGAAAACTTTTTATTTGAACAATATACGGTGAGTCAGGCGTTAAATGAGAAGTAACCGTGTTGTTCTGTAGTTTGTCTACAAGTATTTAGTGCATATTATTGCATATGCAAATTTCGATTAATTGTGCAGCCCTACTCCTGATATATACCAATACAATGATGCTTTTAAAAATGCATCAGTAATAATAATCCAATAATATAAGATTCAGAGTACTTCTATGTTTTATTCATGTTTCTTCATATGTTTTGGGTGATAATACTTTGAATGCAGGACTTTCATATTTTTTTCATACTTTTACTTGCTATAACAGGTATAACAACTTTACGTAAACAATGTCTATTTCTTGATAAGTAAATTACAGACAATGTGTACATATAATCTCTTTTGGTAGTCACCATCTCGAGATGAGCTTCTTGAGTGCCTGCTGGAGTGTGATGTGGTGGTGTACAACATCTCAGAAAGTGATTCACAACAGCAGGTTGAAGACGCAACTTGGGCAATCACAGGTAAGGGAGTGACTAGGCTTATTATTCATGGACTGCATTAAGTTTGCTGTTTCCTTTATTATACATGTACTTTTTTTCCATCTTTTACAAACAGCCCTTCATGCCGACATGGATAACTTCAAGTCTCGGAAAATGTTCGTCTTAGTCTCAAGCGTGATGACCTGGGCCATGACCAAGCCACAGAATGAGCCTGTAGGAAAAAATGCAGCTAAATTAGTTGTCCTGTGAATAAAACACAACCATGTGATTATAATTTTTCTCCTTAGGATGAAACAGATGTTCTGCTAACAGAGGAAGAGTTCAGAAGGAGAAGGCCGCATCCCAGTTTCAGAAACCACAATAATCTGGAGAAACTTGTGCTCAAACTGGGTAGAGGTGTAAGTACATTATTGGGATGAAAAGTTCAATGTACTAAAAAACACTCTAGAATGAGAGCATCAAATAAAGAAAATGAATTTAGCTATAAAAAGACAGATGAGAAAAAATACCTTTAAACCTCACAGATTATGTGTAATTTTCCAATTTTACAGAAAAAATCCAAACTTACTGGATATGTTGTAGCTTGTGGTCTTCAGTACGGAAAGGGAGAGAACCTCTTTCACTACTTTTTCAAGGTAGATATTAATGTGACTCAGTGTACTGTATGTCTGTGTGTACACTGCATGTCTAATTTGCAACATAATCATTTGTGAAATCTTTTTGTACTTTTCAACAGGTGTCTTGGTTGATGCAGTTTCCAAAAGTTCCTCTCTTTGGACCAGGCACTAATCACATCCCCATGATTCATGTATTTGATCTTGGCAGGTGATTTTAATTTACTCTACTCCTACATCTGTATACACCGTCTTTTGTTTTGTTTTAGATACACCAGGGCTGAACTGTTTGTGTTTCAGAGTGATCCAAAATATCATCGAACTCAAGCCAAAGTCAAAGTACATTCTTGCTGTCGATGACTCCAAGAACACTTTAGAGGAGATTGTAAAGGTAACCTTGTTATGAACATGAATGCAGCTATTAAAATAACACTACTGTAGGTCAGGTACTGTAGGTACTGTAGGTCAACTTAGTGACCCAAGACTGAAACCAGCTGGGCCTGCCACGTCTTTGCTCCCTCTCAATGTGTTACTGTATCACTCTACTGTGAGCTGCAAAGGCAAAAATACGAAAAACAAGATGATACAAAACTAATCTTATTCTCTGACTCTTCAGATGATAAGCGATACACTCGGGCCTGGAAAAATTAACAAAGTACCAGAGCAGGAAGCCATCGCCATGAAGGCTTTTAAGGTGCAGTATGTTTTTTTTAATCTTTATTTAACCTGGCAGTCTCAGTGAGATATAGATGTCTTTCCCAAGAGAGACATGAGAACAAGAAACACACAAAAACACAATCAGCAAAACAGAAACAACGCCACGCAATAAACAGGAATAGTTGACAGTTACAAGAATCATAAAAACATCAGTTAATAAAGCTTTAAAGCTCCAAGGTGAATGTAAGACACTAGTTTGAGGGCAGTTTACAGTTAATTGCATATGCATATTACCTGGAAGCAGTTTTAACAACATTAGTGCGTTCATGGGGGATATCTAAGGTTTAGTAGTTACTAGACGGTGTACTGTACTTACTAGATTTAAATGGCAGAAGAACAAGGGACATACAGGAGAGGGTCCCTGTCCTCACTCCGCACATGATTGCATATTCTACCGACCAACATTGAATCTAAAACATACTGTGTTGGTTTGTGTTGATGTTACCCATGGGTATTTTCTCTCTCATTTCAGCCAGAGGAACTGCAGTACCTAAATATCAACCTCCGCCTGGATGCTTTCATCATAAAAGACTCCTTCAGTCTCCGCTGGACATCTGAAGCTGGGATGGTGGAGAACATGGAGAGCATTGTGGAGGAATACAAAGACACCAGGCAGCTACTGGTGAGGAGGAAAGGTTTAAAAATATTTAGATACTCTCTGTTTCTCTGGTCAACACTAAGATTCATTGTGTCAGTTAAGTAATCCACAACAATACAATCACCTTTAAGGGGTATTTGGGGTGTAAAAGCTATTTTGGTACCAGATAAAGGCTGTCATGTGTTTCCTTTTCCTTACTCAGCCAGTCAGAATCTGCCTGGTTGGACCTCCAGCTGTGGGTAAAACCACCGTTGCAGAGAAGCTCTGTAGTCATTACCAAATACACCACATCAAGGTCAAAGAGGTCATTGAGGCAAAGATCACACAACTGGTTAGTGGAATAAAGGATTTGCCTTTTTGTCTCTCACTTTTTGTCTCTTTCTTTAAGTGAAGAAAACTTACTGCCCTCTAGTGGAAGGTCCTCTTTACAATGAGAGACTCATTACAAATACATACTCACTGTTCATGTATTCGTTTCTTGCCATATGCCACAGAAGGAGACAGTGAATGGAGCTGACCCTGAAAATGACGATGAAGAGGTGGCTGCTGCACAGAAACAACTGGAACATTTTAAGAAAAGCATGGAAATGAATGCAGGTCAGTCAGAGAGCTACAACCTGAAATATGGACGACATTGTCTGGTTTATTTACATTAAAAGCTGCAGTTTGGATGTTTGACTACAGTAGGGCTGCAACTAGCAACTATTTTCAGTGTCGATTAGTCTGCTGGTTATTTTCTCTTCTAATTGATTAGTTGCTTGGTCTATAAAATATCTGAAAAATGTCAATCAGTGTTTCCCAAAGCCCAAGATGACTTTTTTTTTCCACAATTCAAAGACACTCAGTTTACTGTCATAGAGGAGTAAAGAAACCAGAAAATTTTCACATGTAAGAAGCTGGAATCAGAGAATTTTTACTGTTTTCTCTTAAAAATGACTCGATCAATTATCAAGTAGTTGATGATTAATTTAATAGCTGGTGACTTATCGATTAACCGCAGCCTTTGGAATACTTCAAACTCATACACTAAAAGTGTTGATCACAATGCCATAAGATATTAAAAGTGAGAGAATGACATGTTATTACTCCAGAACCTGTCCAGAAACAGATCTGATGTTTCGTCAGTGTGATGGCAAGAAGATGTTAACTGACTGAGGCTGTAATACATTCTGAAAGATTCAGGTTAAGGTCTTAGTTTTTATTTAACTTTACTCCTTATTTAACTTTACTTTAACTCATTTTTTTTGTGCAAGAAAGAAATTTTCATGTTGTTAAAGGGTGATTTTACTGAGACGTATGCATTTGGTATGTCTGCAGTTGGATTATTGATGTCTTGTTGTTGCATAGAGACTCTTAGTTCCTCACTTTAGGTTTAACAACTGTGTTGGTCCATCAGGTCGACTGGCAGACCATCTAGTTGTTGACATTTTGCAAGAAAAGCTGAATTCAAAGCCGTGCAGGAACCAAGGATTTGTTCTCGATGGCTTCCTGAAGACTTTCGAGCAGGCAAAGCTGATTTTCTCTGGTACGTTTCATCCATTCATTTAACTACAGCGTAATGTTTGTTAATATCAATTAAACTGATGTGAGTGTTTTATTATTCAGATGAGGACACGGAGAACCAGGATTTTATGCACAAATCTCCTTTATACAACAAGAAGATCACTCCAGGTTATTGAAATACTTCTAACTTTAAATTACCACAAATGAAACCTTTCAGTTCTGCAGCTTACAGTAGCAGGAAATGGAAATAATACTGAGAATAAAATGTAAAATAACCTAAAACTAACCAAAACTCCCCTCATGCCTGTTATAATACAAACCCTTCGTATTCTACTGTTTTGCAGAATACGTTTTTGCCCTCAGTGCGACAGATGATTTCCTGACAGAGAGAGTTCGAGGACTTCCACAGAGTGAGGCAGAGAAAATGCGCTACACTCAGGAGGAATTCATCCCTCGCCTGACGAGATACAGACAACGTAGCGAAGCAGAGGAAACCCTGCTGGACTACTTTGATGAGCTGGAGATTCACCCAGAGTACATTGGTAATGTCCTCAAAGAAACACAGTTCATATTAGACCATAAACAGAATATTTAAAGGCACAGTTTGTAGAATTTATCGGTGTCTAGAGGTGAGGTTGCAAATACCCCTCCGCTCACTCCTCCCTTTCCAAGACTGCCTTAACATGAGCTGTCAAGTCACGACAGTTTAAGTGTGTCTTGTTCCTCTCCAGAGGTCACTGCAGGTGACTCAGAGTACAAAGATGTTATGAAGAAGATCACCGAGATGGTGGGGGTTCCCAAAAACTATGGTCTGAGTCCAGAGGAGCAGGAAGAAGAGGACAGGAAGAGAGAGGAAGAGAGGAAGCAGAGACTGGCAGCAGAGGCTGCTGAGAAGAAACACAGGAATGAAGCTGCACTGGCTGAGATGGCTGCTCAGTATGAGGAGTGGGTAAGAGTTGTATTTTGCAAGTGATAAAATATCATGCCACAGTGGGTTAATGTACTTGCTTTTTGATTCAATTATTCTACTATTTATTAGCAGAAGAATTTGTCAGAGGTGAAGCGGCAGGAGTACGAGCTGCTAGAGGCTCACTCTCTTCCTCTGAGGAACTATCTGATGAAGTACGTGATGCCGTCGCTCACTGAGGCCATGTTAGACTGCTCCAAGATCAAACCAGATGACCCTGTCGACTTTTTGGTATTTACACAGTACACCTACAGTATACTGAGCATACACTAGGTGCCCTTTGTTGAATATGAGTGAGCTGATGCATCTGATATTTAATATTTTGTTTTTGCAGGCTGAACATCTACTACGGAATAACCAACAGTAACAAACAGATGATCCAATACATGGTATTAATCTACAGCATTACAGGCTGAAGAAAGATGATTATAAAGGGAAAATAGATTTACATTTACATTTGATAAATATAAAGGAATTTCATTAGAGGGTTGCGGTGTTGTAGTCAAGTTGAAGGGGGACGGGAGGGGTGACAGCTGTTAACAATACAAATATTTAAAATTAGAAATGAGTTAAGTTGCGTTTGAAGCAGGTTGTTTTACATTCAGTCACAGTAATGATGGTAACGAATAAAAGTGGTTTTAAGAACAAGAAATGATCTCTCAAAATGTTGTTTTTGATATTATAATTCAAGAATTTGATCAGTCTGAACGTTCTCTGTAGTCGTGACGTGAACGTCACAGATTTTGTTTTCATAAAACCACCAACATGTAAATGTTAGTGGATTAATAACTCAGACTAGTTCACTTGCACGTCTTAGATATGTCGCTGTTAACTGTTCACAATATTGATGTAAAATCTGAAGACTGAAAGTAAATGTTAATGAATAGTTAATAAATGGATAGGATGGTAGTCCTGTGGCCATTTTTAGAAGGTCAAAGGTCAAACCCTCTATTGGAGGGTCCACTTGATGAGCTAAAGAGCTAAAAAGACGCCACATTTATAAACTGACTTATTGGAAATCAGATATCTGTCAAGGAAGAATCTCAACTAGCTGCTGAAGGATTGTGTCCTGCACAGTGAGTAAACTATGAATGCCATCACCCTGTAAAATGTGTGTGCATAACTCATTATTACAGGAAAAATGCATCTAATATAAAAAACTTAAAGTATATCGAAGTGCCAAACTAAAACCATCCTTTAACATAATAGACAAACATATATAATACCATGAAATACATTACAGGTATATTGTGATATAAATATACACATTATAACACACTTCAAACACTAAAAACTACACTTGCAATGTAAAAAACATTTTTCTCCTGGTGTAGGCCTTTGGCTCCGTGTCTGTTAGAGCTGTTTCTGGTTCAGCCAGGTTTCCACTCATTACAGCCTCCAGCTGGTCTGTGACTCAGCTCCCACTCTGTTGAAGAGTCAGTTTACTGGAAGAAGCATGCTGGCTCTGGTTTTAACCCGGCAAAGATGTAAATACAACAATCCTCAGACAGACTTGTTTTGTGCAAAGCTCTTTGGTTGAAGGCGAGACAGTAAAGACAGCTTTGAAACTAATAAATAAAAAAAAAATGCTTTAGACACAAATTCACTTCATTACAATATCTTTTCTAATTTACATTACTGGACCGCTACATATTCTTTTGACATTTATCACTACAAAGTAATAACTGCTCCTTTGCTTTTGACAAAGTTAGCCTGAAAACAAAAATTAAAGGCCTACAGCACAGAAAATAATCAAGATGTATTTCTTGCATATTATGGGAATCACTTTGATTTAGGCTACGTCTGCTCTTTCAACACAAGGTGGTGCAGAAATTCTATCTAGAAACTCCATTGAGACTTGAAGTGTTGAAGTGTTTCTGTTTTCCTCAATCCCACCTAAAGACAAGAGCGTCCTCGTGCTATAGGCTGCATTGGAATGTCTTTGCTGTGATTTTATGAATAAATTCATCTGGCTGTGAAAAGGGGCCTTTGTTCTGATATTGTAAAATGCGTCATAAAGTAAGAAAGTGTTGCGCTCCCTGTTGTGGACGTCAAACTGGTGTCTGGAGTTTTTCTTTGTAGTTTCTTTGTGACGGACTTTGGAACAAACCAGCTAATGAGAAGCTGTCTGCAGACTCGCTCATATGGAAAATAAATCATAACAGAAGCACTTCCTGTCACACAGTCGCTTCATGAACAACATCTTACCACAACGAATGGCAAGAATAGTATTTTACAGGTCATTAAAGCTGCTAAGCAAAACTATATAGCTGTTAGTGTCCATATGGTATCCATAAGTCTTCATAGTGTGAAACCCATAGTATGTATATATAGATAGACGACGTGTCTCTACTTCCTCCCACTGTACACAAACAAGCTTGTTTTAGTGACTGGTTTAGTGTAGTTTGATGTTTAGTACAAACCAGTTTTTCAGCTGAAAACCAGTGTTTCTGGGTATTTAATAGTGTTACTGATGGACACAGGTCCAAATATTGACACTTTAGTGCAAAGTATTTGAATCCTACATATTGTGTTGTTAAAATGCATAGCGACTCTGGTTTAAACTCCGCTATTGCAATTACATTAGCAAAGTAGCTGTTTGTTGATCTGCAGGCAGGTGACATACAGTATATCCATCATCAGCCAACACTTCTCTATAAAACCAACGTCTCCAGTGCTTCAACATGACAATCCCGACTATGCAGACTGTGGCAACAGGATGTAGTGAACAGTAACTGTTACCCTCCACCCTTGTGAATCATTCATACTAATCACTAGCATATATAGGCCTACATAGCTAGCTCTAGCACATATTCCAGCTTTGTATGTAAACACAAATTCACACAAGAGTTAATACTGTATTTTGTCACCATAACAGACCCTTTACAGCACTCTCACCATAATCATCAATAGTCAGCATGATAGCGATTAACTCTAGCTATCAGCATAACCTAATTGAAAGGGTAACAACTATCATGAGCAGCAATTTGAAAACAGTAAAGTCTGACTAAATGTTAAAGTAATATGGACCAAGCCCAGCTGTTCATGTGGTGCTTTTTATGTTCTGTAACTGTAGCATGAAAGCGTGGTGGAAAACTACATTTGAGTCCAGTAAGACCTACTCAAATGCACACGATCAGGAAAGGTAAAAACAAAATCTGGGGATCAGCAACAAGCAGGCAGTCAAAACAGATAGGTAAGAAGTCATAACATGTCAAGAACAAGAGGACAAAAGTCTGAGAGCAGAATTGCTCAACATGAATATACCGGGGAGCTGATGAGGGATTTGAAGGTGTGGAGGTCATGTGATGGTAAAACAGCTTTTAAATAAAATGACAGGGGAGTAAAAAACTGGCAAGAGTCACCGTAATTTGCAGAAGGGCAAAAGGTCGGCCCAATCAGCCACAATAAAAGTGCTGGCGGCGACACTGGGAGAGGCCGAGCGGTCTGGCAGGACAAATTAGCACAGACAACCCCGGCAGGGAGCTGGTCCAGCTCTGTCATTGACATTTAATTTCATATTTATTGGGAGAAACGACAAGATGTTCTGCCAAACACCCACGGTTTCCCTAATTCATGTCTTCAATATGTGTCGTTCAGCTTTTTACAGGACCCCAAAGCCCCTTCCTCGTTTCCAGTATTTTACTGCTGCAAGAGGAGGATATTATTCTGCCTATTAAGAGTTATATTTCCCATGATGCACTGGAGCAAGTTTTATCCTAAAGCTGTAAACTCAAAAGAAGGTTATAAGAAATGCTGGGAATCCATGGCAAATAGCTGAAGCTGCATTCGCTCTCAGGTCTGCTTGGAAAACATGACTCATCACCCCAGATGGTCCAGCTGCCTCCTGTCTTGCACTTCTCACCTGCTCCAAAGCATGCTGGGAAAAGACACCTTCAACAGGCTAAATACAATTTACTCCTGCTGCACTGCTACTACTATAAATACAAGCAGTATTACTGCAATTACTGTGAATACCATTTCTCTTAGTACTGTTACTGCTACTACTTTACCTCAGTGCAATGATAACAGCTGCCACGCTTTGATTACTACTACATTTTCTGTGATGATTATGAAATCACCTCAGAGGTCTCATAGCCAGAGGTCACTGTCTGTTCTACCATAATGGCGTCTCTCCAATGCAAACCTTTAATCCAGGAGACCAGAAATAGTGTATCAGTGAGGACTTTCACCTGAACAAACGAGGAAGAAAGGTCTCATTCTGTGGTGCAGGGCGTCGGCTCAGCCAGCTCAAATACAGAACATTCACGGTGGAAATACAGTCCTCTTTCCTTGATCTTGTTTTACTGCCTGTTTTATTCATATTCATTTTGAGCAATTTTCTTGTTGATTGCTTCTTAATAATTAATCCTAATTATGTTCTTATTATTACATTGCTTTTTTTTCTGTATTTTTCTGTGTGGGGTTATTTCTTATTTCATGCACTATTTGGGGATTTATACTTTGTACTATACATAAAAATAAAAATAAAAAAAACAAAAGCAAAAAACGAAGCATTGGAATACTGATTTGAAGGTAGATTACAATGGCAATGGTCAAAGCTTCGAAGTGTTCAGGTCAACCGTAGTATTATCAGTATGTGTGTATACAAGAAGTGGACGTGACGACGTCACCCACTGGTTTTTGGACTGTTGTATTTTGGTGGTCACGAATTTCCCTCCCGGGATTAATACAGGTTCATCTTACCTTATCTTAGCTTATGTTATCTTGTTTTTTTTGAAACCCAAAGTGACATGAGAGGATGGAGCTAAGTACAACCGAAAAGGCAACCAAAAGGTTATAATTAACTTTCATAAACTGAAAACACACTGTGAAGGGATTAAAGTTTTAAGACAAAATCACCGGACAACGCTGTGGTAGCAGCCTGTCAATCACAAGGTAGCGCTGTCCTAAAGCATACCCTGCTTTATGGTCTGTTTGACTCTAAATGGGATGATTGACTAAATGAACATCCTGCTGTATTGAAGAAGACTTGAAACAAACGATTGAGACCATAAACTCGTGTTTACAATGCTTACTGAGGTAATAAATCAAGTGAGAAGCAGGATCATTTTCTCATAGACTTAAATGCAATCAGACTTCTTTTTGCAACCAGAGGAGTCGCCCCCTGCTGGTTATTAGAAATAATGCAAGTTCAAGGCACTTCAACACTGGCTTCACTTTTCAGACCTGGAAGTTGTCCACTGGTACAAGTTGTTCAGTATTGTCAATAATGTGTGTGTGTGTGTGTGTGTGTGTGTGTGTGTGTTCTTGTGTACAGGAAATATGTTGTTATCCTCCTCATAGTCCATCCTCCACCTACAACAAATGAGAGGCAGGGAGGACTCATGTAAAAGAAAACAGAACCATTTTTTTTAAATTACCCATGGAGCCAAATGGTCTGCACACAAGTTGCATGTCTGAGGTGGTCTCATTTAGCCTTGTTGTTTTATCTGCTGGGCTTACACTCACAATAACCTCTGGTCACATTCTCTCTCTCTCTCTCTCTCTCTCTCTCTCTCTCTCTCTCTCTCTCTCCCACACACACACACACACACACACACACACACACTGAAAACATGGAAATAGCATCTACCACCCCCGTGGTGGTCACCATAACATCTGCTGGTGGTTTAAAATACTAGAAAAGGACCCACACACACACACACACACACACACACACACACACACATACATACACTATGCTTGTAGACATATGTGGACAGGGAAATGAACCATCTCAGTGTTTCTCATTGACATAACACGCACGCACAAATACGACAAGTAGTCGTGCATAAATCATCTTCACACTTTGAGAAGGAAATGATTCACTCTGACCCCATGTGTCGGCCATATTGACCTCCCTCACACCAGAGCACAGTGTCATATGTGCATGCACACACACTCTTTTTACCAAGCTGTGTTTAACAGCAGTGTTTGCTTTTGTTGGATAATGAAACAGCCTGACGAGTGTGTGTGTGTGTGTGTGTGTGTGTGTGTGTCTTTGCATGCAGACATGCTTCACCGTGCGTGCAGACCAGACACCCATGAGGGGTCCAAAAGGTCGACCCTCATTTGTTTCAAAAGGCAACATGTTGTGTCTGTGTGCTGCTGCTGGTGAAGATGTTGGTTTCACCGGCTTTACAAATGATTTTATCCACATCGAGACAGGTTAAACGCCTGTTCCCAGGCAACAATAACAATTACTGTAATACCTGCACATGCTGTGGAGCAATATGTGACATGATAATTGTCTAAAAACAGCCAACAATTGCTTTGAAATGTGTCTTTGAGTTCTTTAACTACTCAAACAAAAGCTCAAAGGGGGACTCCACTGTGTTGGGGAGTACTTCTGCATATGTGGAAAACAGTTGTATCACTGCCTGAATATTAGCAAGTGACCATTACCTACTGAGGTGATAGTTGCCTGAAAGTTCACTAAGATTAAATGTGAATCTGAAGATGTGAATTTGCTTTGCAGCCAGCAGCAAATATGTTTTCGGTGCTTTGCTTGCATAGAACAGAAGTGAATGACAGTGAATGACTGTGCCGTAAAGTCTTTTGTGGTTCCAGGGGAAGCTGATAAATTGCCTCAAGTGATGTCACTTGAGTCTGCATCGGTTGGGGTTGGAAACTAAAAGTTTGAAAATGAAAAAAGTATCTGTGAGTGTTGAGTTAGAAAGCAGTTTACCAGACCTCCGTAGCTGCTCCTCATCTCTACTGCAGGCAGGTAGCTCGAGGCTACATTAGACACTACCAGCATTACGGATCTCATATTGAACTGTCAGTGGCCGAGTTGCATGGTGGGAAATGTAGGCGGCAGAGTTTTAGAAAGAAGAAAGAGCCGATAAATTTAGTTCCAATCCTGTCTTGTACAAAATTACGTTCCCACACAGCTAAACTGCATTCTCAATTATGTTTCAAAGGAAAAAAAAAAATCCTGGATTACGGTCACACTTAGTTTTAAACAGTTTTAAACATTGGTTAACATTGTAAATTGAAACAAAACAAACATGCAGGAAAACTACTTGATTATGTTTGATTAATAAAAAAATCAACATTAATGTCATGTCTTGCATGTTCCTGCACTGAAGCAGCAAACTAAAACTATGAACTTGAGTTGTGGCTCTGCAATAAAACCTGATGAACTAGACTATAAAATAATTTTCACTCACATTTTTCTTCTTGTTCTTGGACATTTTTTTTTTTTTTTTTTTTTTTACATATTTTTGCTCCGGCTGATGATGTTGATGATCTAGTTTACAGTCAAAAGTCGAACATCTTTATACCACATACCACAGATTTGATTTGTCTACTGCACAACACAAACTGAACTAACTGCAACTTGGTCCAATAAGTTGTGATTCCCAAATCAAATCTATGACTGTTTAAACAAAGTAGGCCTGGGGCTTTGAATGTTAAAGTAAATACCACATTACCACTCAGTTCTTTGTTGCATGGTATATCTATGCTATCAAGGCCTAAATAAAATAAATGGCAATAAAATCAGGTGTTTATGAAGTTTACTCATACAGGTCATGTTATCTGTATAGGGGGTTAAATCAGCAGCATCTGGACTTGGTTTAACTTTTACTCAAATAAAAACAGGTCTTTCTATCTGAGCCAGGTGTAGAAAAATACATCTAATCTTCCTTCTGTTTAAAACAAATTTACTATATGGAAACTCAGCTCCCTTTCCCTGTCATTAATGCTGTTTTAAATAGTTTCTGAAATAAAATTACTCAAAGTAAAGTTAAGGAATGATTGTCTCCTCCATCTATTTGATGTTGAGGATCTTATAGTTTGAAACAGTTGAACCAAAAATAAACTATGCACCATTTGCATTAAAACTTTATGAACGACACATACAAAAAAAGAGCATAATCCTCTAAAAAAAGGACCCATTCTCCTTATTTTCAAGTGCATACTTGTATTTTAGGTTTGTTTACTTGATTTAATGTTCAAAAAAACGCTTTTTTCCTTTTTTTTTTATTTTTCTCATACCGGCTAGTCTAACTAGCTTTATTTGAGGGTGTGTCAAACTAGCCGTTACGCAGATGTCTTAGTCGGTGACATCACTACATTACAGTCGAAAAGGCGGGACACTAAAAGAAAGGGAAAAAGCACAAAAGCTTAATAGGTTTCTTTAAAAATCTGAATTTTATTCCACTGCAGTGGTTCTACCGGGTCAGTGGCATCCTGCACATTTAGTTCAAATTAGTTTTCCTCTCCAATTTATGATCAGACTAATTAAGAATGTGCAGCTAACACATACCAGGTGATGTACTGCAGTTATTTTCAGCATGTGTACTCCTGCTGTTCAACCTGGCAGACGCTTGTGTTTGTGTGTGCGTGAGTTCATAATTTTATGATTATTTACGGTAAAAGTGTTGGAGATAAAACAGCTCTGACCTCCCCGTTGACTTCAATCATTGTTAAATTAAATGCAATACGTTCATGTGAGTATGGTAAACAAATGAGACCATGGGAGAGATGTTTATATATATATTATATAATATATATATATATATATATATATATATATATATATATATATATATATATATATATATATATATATATATATATATATATATATATATATATATATATATATATATATATATATATATATATATATATATATATATATATATAATTTATATATAATTTCTATATATATATATATATATATAATATATATATAATATTACATGACAACCACATTTAGCATCATCAGTTGTTTCGTTTCGCAAAATGGACGTTCCTGCATCACTGCCCAATCCTTAATGCCCAACAGTGACTGGAAAAGTAGCGTGAAAATCTATTTTATTGGAAAAAATGTAATGTAATTTAATTTTCTGATTTAATGGATGGATTGATGTTCCATTAACGAAATCCAATGAACAGATCCATCACAAACTGCCAGCATGCCCTTCTGTCCTTTCTCTGCTTCCATATTCTGTATGTGTGAGGTTACGTGATCTTGTTTGTGTATCAGCCAGTTGTTACTTTGCACCTCTGACTTGATAGGTATGACACTTGAGCACTCATTGACTACGTCTTCTTGACAGCGTAATGAAGCCTCTGTGGGTCAGGCAGGGTCCAAAAAACTTTGGCCAACATTTCCTTTAATCCTCTTGGAGCATCAGCTCGAGTGGAGGAAGTGTCAGCAGTTCTACTCGTGACTTCCCAGCAGCCTCCGGGCTAAACGGGCTCTCTCGATCAATCGCAGATACAAAGTGTGAACGGTTTCCAAACGTTAATGGGAGCCAGGTCTGCTGAAGCCTCGGTGGAGAGGTTCCTGTGAGAGCCTGTAAGAGGAATGTTTGGACAGCGAGAAGAAGCTGTTTGAATATTGAGAGGGAAAATGTGATTTGTGATGCAATGCAGAAAGAATTAACCAGCAGGAAAAGGCTCAGTTTGGGAAACCGTGAGCTTTCCTATATGGTAGATTTTCAGTGGAAATCCATCATCCTGAAGACTGAAATTAAGGGCTTTCTGGATATAAATACTTTGAGCTCTTAAAAATCCAGAAGATTAAGGTCTAAATACCCTAAAAACCATTTCAAAACAGGCCATTCAGAGAGTGCAGAACTCTGCCAAATGCCTTATCTCGCACTGTTAAGGCAAGTGAAAAAAATTGTGTATCCACCCACTTATTTGGATCTGCTCCAAAATTTGATTGGTTCTTACCAGCAAGCAACCTCTGGGGTCTAAAAAGTGAAGCCAATGCTGAAGTGCCTTAAACTGGCATTCTTTCTAACAGCCAGCAGGGGGCGACTCCTCTGGTTGCAAAAAGAAGTCTGGCTGTATAGAAGTCTATGAGAAAATGAGCCTACTTGATTTACTGCTCAGTAAACATAGTAAACTTGAGTTTATGGTCTCAATCGCTAGTTTCAAGTCACTAGTGTCAAGAGTCAAATAGACCACAAAGCAGGGGATGGTTTAGAAGAAGATCAACCTTTATTAGTCCCACAGGGGGGAAAAAAAATTTACATTAAAATAAAAAAAAATACATGAACACAAACACACACACACATGCAGTAAATGGAGAGATGTCAGATTTAGGGGGGGCCCCAGACAGGCGCCCGGGGGGGGGGGGGGTGGGGCCTTTCTCGGGGGCACCTCGGGGTGCCAGGTATAGCGGTACCTCTCCAGCTACCAGTTCACACTCAGATTTTGGTACATGTCGGGACTTGAACCGGTGACCCTCCGGTTCCCAAGCCCTACCTACAGACTGAGCTACTGCCGCCCCCTATATGGTTTGGAAGTTATAGCTACCTTTTGATTGACAGGTCGCAACCAAGCGGTCTGGAAGTTGTCTGTCTTATAGCTTTAACCCTTACACAGTGTGTTTTCAGTTCATTAAAGTTAATGTATAGAAAAAAAAAGTCTTATTCAATGTTTGGTTGTTCTTATGGTGCCTTCAAATACGGTCGTCTTTACCGTGTTTATGAGAAGAGTCCATCTGAACGCCCCCCTCATGTCATATTCACGACCTCGAAAGTGGAATGTTTCTGAAGCTCAGAGTTCACGACTTGTGTTTGTTGACGTTAGAAATGGCGGAGGCATGGAAGTTAATTTTTCAGTGCACAATAAGTGATTATATTGTAATTTTAGTCTTATACTGTTTTCTTTGTAATTTTATAATATTCTGAGGAAAATGTTAGTATGGTAGGATAGTCTCAACAACCTCATCTTTCTCCTAGCTTGCTAAATCGTTAGCCACTGTGGCTTCTACACACCGTCAGTAACATTAATATTGCCATTGCTTAGCAGCAGTGTTCTCAAGACTTAACCACTTGAATGCCAAGCATATGTGTTCACGACTTCTTATGTTGTAAACAAGCTCACGAGTTTTATTTGAAGGCAACATTTGCTCCACCCTCTTGTGTCACTTCTGGTTCCAAAAAAAGCCAAGATGGCGATGACCAAAAATACTGAACTTGAGGCTTCAAAATCGTAGTCCACAAACCAATAGGTGATAGCTCACGGTGACTACGTCCACTTCTAATATACAGTCTATGGTTCTTCCTTCCATGATACACTGTTACACCAAGTCTCATTAACATCAGGCCTGTAGTTTTTCCTGACAAACGGACAAACAAACCGAACTGAAATCTCCTTGGCGGATGTAACAAGAGGGATCTGACTCAATCTTGTGTTTTACTTTTCTGTTTACATGAGTGAACGAGTGAAGAATGTGTTGTGTAGGTGGGTAGTTGCGTGTGCGTTTACTTGTGGGTTTCAGGCAACGACATTATAAACATCCCATAATTATGTCTGATTGCCCAGGGGACCCCCACAGTCACACAGCTGCTATCAAAACGTTTAAGGCCCGGTCACATTTACAGCTTCGCCATAATCTGCTCCCCATGGAAGCCATTATCTGTACTACCATGGATTTGTTTACATAAAACGACTCTTTACTTTGTCACATGTAAATTTCCCCACTGTGGGACTAATAAAGGAATATCTTATCTTATCTTATCTTATTTCACTGTCAATATTTCACCAGTAGTACATTTAGTCTGTACAGTACAAACTGTTCTCTTACACCAACACATAACAAGCAAACACCACATCTGGTTCCACTACATGTTAGTTACAGGCTTTATACAGTATATAGTAACGGAAGAAAGCTCAGGAAGAGCCTATCCTCAATTCATATTCATTATTTATTAATTCCCAGAGATGGAGTCTAGACTGGTCGACCATGCACAGTGACAAAATATACACAAGTCAGATGTGTCACAGCATACAACATATTAAGCATATACTGCTGTAACACAACATATAAGAGGACACTAGTGTAGGTCAGCAGCTTGCCAAATAGTTGACTGGGAGTGATGCACCTAAAAATGGGACCAATATAAGTGGCAATAATATGAAATGAAACCTTAAAAATCTTGCAAATTATGTTGAAAACACAGCTCATATTCATAGACTGTATATAAGAAGTGACGTAGTCACCATGACGTCACCTACTGGCTTGAGGACTGCCGTTTTGAAGCCTCAAGCTATTTTGGCCGTTGCCAGCTTGTTTTTTTGCAACCAGAGAGGGTGGAGCTAAGTACAACGAAACACGGCGATCAGAAGGTTATAATTAACTTTCATAAACTGAAAACACACTGTGAAAGGATTACTGCACTGAGTGAGATGATTTTAGGCAATCAAAAATGTTAACATTAACTTTTATGAAAAGAAAACACTGTGAAAGGGTTAAAGTTAAAGACAAAAACACAGACAACTCCCAACTCTACTAGAAAGAATACAAGTTTAAGGATCTTTAGCATTGGCTTCACTTTTTAGACCTGGAAGTTTTCTGCTGCCCATATCTCAGGAAACAGGAGTTTAACAGCTACGAGAACAAAAGAGCCTCTGAATCGATATGTAGAGATGTATTATTTGCAAAGACGGGAGGAGTCAAAAATCTGTGCCCAACCCAGTCACCAGGAAAAAATGTTGACATTAAACTTTTCTGCAGAGCAAGATTATGTTGAATGTTTGAAAGCAACGAGGTATGAAAGTTATGAGGTGTAATAATAAGTATAACAAGTGAGAAAATCCACTAAGGGTGAGTGGGAGGGGTAGTGGACGAGTCAAACAGACAGAAGTCTGCTGTTCGTGTCCCGTGTGAAACCAAAAGTAAACATTGACTTAATTCTTGTTACACGATGTTTTTACACTTGAAGACGTTTTTCATTTGGAAGAAAGTCCACTAAGTTATTTATTTGTTATATTTATGTTGTTATGTTGCATTTACTTAAGACAAACCATGATCTTTTTTCTAACCTTAGTTTTGTTGCCTAAACCTAACCAATCATTTCACGACGTTAGCCATGTGGCATCGTGTGTTTCTGCAAGCATGATACAAGCCTGATATGAAACATATCTATGAAACATATCATTGGTTCAGCAGTGCTGACATTCATAATATCCCGTGGTTTACAGATACGTACAATGCCAACTTTTCTTTCGGTCGACAGGCTTGTTGTACTCAGTGTTTGAGGTCACCAAGACTTATTACAGCCTGTTCACATGAATTAGTATATACTGTAAATGCCACGATAATGTGGGGCATTTTGTGTGCAATAAGTATTTCTTTATTGAGTTTTGCTTGTCATTTGTACGCCATGTATCCTGTTCTAACTGCAATGCAAATGCATCTGCGTATGAATGCTACGGTAAGACCAGGTCGCGTATAATAAAAAGCAAGGAAGACCACTTCTGGTGGGTGAGAGGGGAGATAAATGGATCCAACAAACACCAGACTTTTAACCAGGAGACCTGAGTTCGAGTCAGTTGTTGGCTGGTCTTTAGTTTGTAAGTTACATCACGTGACAATTGTCACATTTTTTATTGTATTTAATTAATTAATTATTTAATTGTGACATGTTTTCTGTAGTTGGATTACGTTGTTTCCGTACATATTTAACTTAGTTTACATACTTATTTTAAGCCCAATCATGACATTTTCCCTTACTCTAACTAGGTGGGGTTTTTGCCTGAACCTAATGGTTCATGTCCACAGTGACGTTTTTTATCACGAGGGATCACCTCGCTTTCCAGCATTGGATGTTTGATGGGCTGCCACTAGACACAAGGCACCTGGCGCTGGATTAGACGAATGCTTTACCTCGTGGGCTGCTGCTCCCAGCTTTCAAACCAGACCTAACATGGTGGCTCATTTGGGAACGTTCTTCTCTTATTTTACAAAAATAGCTCACTGAAACGTGTTTCTAAAAAACATTTAATGTGGGAAATAAGCTATGCATTTGTTGAATCTGTCTTTATTTTAGATCAACAACGCTTATTTTAAAAGTTTCCTGGGAGTTTCAAGAGGCGGCGAGTCACGCTGGATGCCCCTGATTTACATAAACTAGCCTGTATCTCAACTTTATGCAAATGAGAAGTGGGCGACGTGATGATCTGTCTCTCAAATTGCGCCGCCATGCTACCAGAGTGCATTGCATGGCTGCTTACATATACAGTGAACGGGAAGGATGGAAAGAACTGACCCTGTGGACACGCATCTTAAGTTAGGTTTAGGCAAGAAAACTGCTAACTGCTCTTGTTTGCGTGGTGTACAAATAAATGGCTAAAACGCCTGCTCATGCCTTCCAGTTGCTCATTCCATCACATTATTATGAGTGATGTTATTAGGCACACATCGATTTTGTTTTCATTCTTTACATGTGCAAATGAAACCCAGAAAACCAAGTAACTGTATGCACATGTGTGTGTCTGCTGATGTTTATGTTTAGTAGTAGAGTAAGAAAGAACACAGATGTATGGCAGCGTATGGAGCCTGGTTACATAACACGGGGAAGAGGTTATTTAAATTTATAATAGCCAACATTCCTCCTCTGGCAGCGCTGCCGTGCTGAATGAACGAGGCCGAACTGCTTCACTTGAAATAAAACAGAGAAAGAGCAGAGTTAAGTGATCTGAGCAGCTGCACTTCTGTTATTCTAAACACATGGAAGGAAATGAGGAGAGGATTTTATACAGCAGCTCCTCCCAAAAAACACTGGATGAAGGTTAACCAAGGGTCTGACTGCGTGTCTGTACAGGGTCATGTGTTGGGTGCAGCTTGTAAAGAAAATCACCCTTTTATAGGTACATTCAATAACAACAACATTCAAAAATAAAGCAATAAAGTTGTGGGTCTTAAAACCAAAACAATGAGCTGAAAGATGCTAAACTGCTCCATGGAGTTGGGTGATAATTATCTGTGGGTTTGTCACTATAAGCGACACCTTTCGTATTGCATAATATTACATAAAACATTGGTGACTGCAGCTTTAAAGACACAATCCCATTTTATAGGGAAAACACTCCAGTTGGATAAAGAAGCATGTTGTTTTTTTAAGGGGTAGTCAGATTTTTCAAACTGTCAGAAGTATTTTATGACTGAGATGAGCAAAGTTTAAAGAGCATAATGGCAAAGTAGAGTAGAAATATGTTTTTATTTGAACCGAATAACTGTTTTTAAATGTTGAGAAACTGTCACGGTTCATCGTCTCGGTTACCACAGCTGTCTGCCATGTGGGCGCTGCATGACTCGTACACAACAAAACAAGAGAAGCTATGAGAGAAAACCCACCAAGACCACCATCATGTTGCTGCTAAATTGCAATGACGAGGGCCCGGAGCTTTTCGCTATTACATGTACATTTATTGTTTGGTAAAGCTGGAGAACAAAGACGAATGGCAAATGTTCATAAACAAAACATCTCATCTACATCCAACTGCGTTCTGCGTTAGCACTCGCTGAATCAACGTTCGCTGTCTGAGTTTGGAAATAAGTGAGAGGGTTTGTTCTCATTGAAGTGAGGTTGTATGTTTAATCCAGCAGCCTGTTTTTGTGAATATAGTCTGGTGGCTTTGAAGAGAGCGATATCCACTCACCGGCCACATAATTAGGTACACCTTGCTAGTAAAACGTTGGACCCCCTTTTGCCTTCAGAACTGCCTTAATTCTTCGTGGTGTACTTTCAACAAGGTGTTGGAAACATTCTTCAGAGATTTTGGTCCATATTGACATGACAGCATCACTTAGATGCTGCAGATTTGTCGGCTGCACATCTATGATGCGAATCTCCAGTTCCACCACATCCACAAAGGTGCTCTACTGGATCGAGATCAGGTGTCTGTGGAGGCCACTGGAGTACAGTGAACTCATTGTCATGTTCAAGAAATCAGTTTGAGATGATATGAGCTTTGTGACTTGGTGCATTATCCTGCTGGAAGCAGCCATCAGAAGATGGTACACTGTGGTCATGAAGGGATGGACATGGTCAGCAACAGTACTCAGGTAGGCTGCAGCATTTTAACAATACTCAGTTGGTACTAAGGGGCCCAAAGTGTGCCAAGAAAATATCCCCACACCATTACACCACCAGCAGCCTGAACCGTTGATACAACATTGAAACATTCATACTTTGACCAAAATTTGGATGTTTGGATTTGAAAACATAAGGAACACTACTGGGAGCTACACAATGATATAAAAAGCTAAAAATAATAATAACAATAATGATAATAATAAATCCACCCTTTACTGATAAAACCATTACTAAAAAGTAGCATACTTCAAATTTACTATGTGAGGTAAAATAAAGTTCAAGAATATTTGTAGTAAGTATACTACATCTGTGTATTGTAGTATACTTTTAAGTGTAGTACTTCAGTACTTCTTGGGACATAATTGGCCCACTTTTTAGTTTATAAAAGTATACTTTTAATTGTACTTTAAATGTAAAAACAGTAAACTTTGAGTACACAGCGAGTTTACATCTAATCAATCAACACCTTGTATTTTGTACTGCAACTATATTCTAAAGTGAACTACAAGTGAATTTATAGGTATGCTGTTAGTTGACTAGTTTTACACTTTAAAATATACCCTCCACTATATATTTTATTAGTTTTTACTTGTATACTTTGAGGGAGTACCTAGCCAATGATTTATGCAATACATAAAGAGCCTTTTGCCATTTGACTTCATATATTGTGATGAGATGAAAACAAAGGATAGTTAGTTTTTCTCACATGCCTACATGGTGAATGAAGAATGAAAAAATGTAAAGATTTAAAGTAAATTAATATATAAAAAAAATACATATATAAACTGTCAGACTCTCCAGTAGGCTACTCTGACAAAAGTTAACATAAGCCAAGTATAGTTAGACTTTTCTGTATACTTGTCAGTAGAAGCCAAGTATACTGAAGTGTAATTTTGTTAAGTATTATCTCCGATAAGTACATAAAAAGTAAACTGAAAGTATACTCTCTTATATTAAGATTAAAAGTAGTACACTAATAGCACACTTGAATAAAGGCTCTTCCAGTGACAAACAAAATGTCCTTAACCTTATTTACAGAAATGTTGGTACAGAACTGGACGTGTTTTTTAATGGCTTATTTTAATATTTGTGGAAAATTACAAAATACTCTGTCTAGAATTGTGGTAATTTTTCTGTTCATAACATTTTTAACTGGATAAGTCGGCCACACGTGTTGCGTAACACTCTGATTTGAGCTTCGGAGGCGTTACTCATTAAGATTTCCTGGCAATAACTGGGATGAAGCATTTTATTGGAATTAGCATCAATAAAATAAGCATTTAAAAACTGAACCAGTTTACACGACAGTTTCTGGAGCCAATGCGGGACATGCTGGATCGATGTGCCAAAAATAAAATGAAGGAAATCAAATCAGCCAATGTTCTCCAGCCGGTGACTGCAGACTAATCTTCCTCACTGGGCTGCAAACTCCAAACACATGGTTATGATAATACAAGACCTCATTTTTTTCCCCCTGCTGCCGTGCAAAGCAAACAAACATATAATACTTTAATTTAGTCTCTATATGAAATGTTAGGTTACTTACTGAAATAACTCCAGAGCGTCTGGAGGAAGCTGTTCTGCAGGTGAGTCATTTTTCCTCTAGTGGAGGAAAAAAGTCAGAGTGGATCAGGAGCCGGTGCTCAAGTTTAACAGGTGTGTGAAGTGAAAATTACAAGTATGCATTTTTTTTTAATTTTGCGATAGTAGGTTATTACAAAGCTGTAGGACATGTCAGCGGTGCCACATGCAGCAGCCATGTTGACATGTCACTGCAGGGTGAACACAGGTGTAAGAAATAACATTAATTCCATGCTGGCTCGCTGGACGCAGGGCTCCAGAGTGCGATCATACTAATCAGCCTCAGCATCGGAAACTAAGGCATGGAGGCACCCTTTCATTTTGGCATTTCAAGCCTTTATTGACAGGACAGTAGACAGTCTAGACCATCTTGGTGGCTTTCAACCAGGAGACCACTGTTGGTGTCCCGCGTGAAACTAAAAGTAGCATTAACTTTTTTTGTCACATGATTTTGTCATGTGACTCAGTACTGTCAGGCACGAGAGTCGTTAGTCAGTGAAGTTAACATCAACCCCGACTGTTTCCTAACTCTTTTATCTACGTGGTTATGTTGCCTAAACCTAACTTCCTGTGAAAACGGAAGTTTATTTTGAAAGGACACTCTGCGTGCAACAAGAGTATATTGACGCGCCGTCCCAGTCCATTGGGGTTCCTCGTGTGTTGATTTCCGATGTCGAGGGGCACTGACCAAGCCCATTATCCCAAAAACAGACTCCCATTGTTCCAAAGGACCATTACTCCGAAAATACCAACATGTTCTCATCCCACTTCATCACGTGACACTTTGTCAGACGCCTCAGTGGCACCTTTCAGTCACAGTAAACACGTTTAATTTTGTGAATTAAACAAAAACACTCACTTAGGATTAAGCAACAAAACCACTATAGTTAATTTTTGGAAAACAACAGGATGGGAATTAAAATGACTATGTACAGTGAAAATATGACTTGACATTGTAAACATGGTACATGGATAATCATTGTAACATGAAAGTGAAACGCAATGCACAGGACACAAACAGCACTTTCCTGATGAAAGCCCTGTGTTTGTTGGGTTAGTCATGACGTTGTCGTTGACGGCTTTCTGTTTGACCTGCAGTCACTGCAAGAAACCACGATGCATTCGGCTGAAAGACGTCAGTTAAGATGAAATACTGGCTGCACACTGAGGGAAAGAGGAGGGGCTGCTTGCAGTCTGCCATTTGCAAAATGCTCTGACACTTAAAAAAAATCTGCAGGTAGTCTAAACAAGTAATCAGAGTAGACAGAGTGCTGCAGGAATGAGTCCTAAAACCTGGAAATGAGTTAGCATTTTAGCGCTTCTGGTTCCCTCATCTGGAAGTTAGTGGGTTGTTGAATGGGATGCCTGAAATATGGTCCGTAGTTAACAGAAGCTTACGAGATTTTAATGTTTATTCTGTGTTATAAAATTTATCAATATCCCAAATATCCCACTTGTGAATTTTGAAGCCTTTTTGTGTCTTTAATAAAGTGGTTGCTAACAAGTGGCTAAATGAGACTACAAAATGTCATCACGCCGACTCGTCTGCCTTTACAGCCTCGCTGTGTATATGTTCATGTTGTGTAGTTCATCTATAGACTAATGCTTCTGGCAATTGTATTTATGTTTCAAAAATCATAAAAGTGGATTATCTTGCTGAACAAAACATGTAAGTATTATAAACCTGCGTTTGCCACGGAGCTTATTTTCTGCAACAATCCAAAAACCAATAGAAAAATCCCATTGGGTTTTTGTTGCGGGAACCAGGGCGTTGCTAACTACCTGTCTGGCCTACAAAAATACGTCATCCCTGCGCCGCTCTATTGAAACGGCTTCATTGATGCTTTTCACTGGATGATCCAGCAAAAAAGGAAGCCTTCTGATTGGGTGGGCTTGAGCGCCACCCACAGCTACAGGCTGTCGCAATCACAATTTGTGCATCCAATCATGGGCTCAAATGCTTATTTTTATATTTATTTTCAGAGCAACTTGCTGACTCACTACACATATTGAAGCAGGTGTGATCCACACACACACACACACACACACACACACACACACACACACACACACAGAATAATGGTTACCTGAGCCAGAGTGAAAGGCCAAGTTTGTTTTTACAGCTGTCTACGTAATGAGCTCTTTGGGGGCCTGTCAAGTCAACGGTTAGCTCACGTCTCAAATCATGTGTGTATATGTGCACATATGTAAGTGTGTGTGTGCTGGTGCAGGTTAGGTAATGTCTCTCTGTGTGCCACTTCCTCCCACCTCCTCTCACTCCCGCTGATTTAATGTCATCGTGACTGAAACTACGTAACCTAACCTTGGAAGTGACAGACGGCTGAGAGAAAACATGAAGAGAAATCATTTTTGATCGTATTTACTTTTCTGCATGGAGATCTGTACATTTCAAACAGACCTAAATGATGCTAAGCTTCGCTTATTAGCACCAAACAGAAAGAACAGCAAAGGCTGCTGGAATATCATTCATTTTGCAGGTACTTGGTCACTAAAGTATTGCAAAAATTAAGATGTTGACCTGATTATAGGGCAACATGAAAAATTAAGGGCTCACCAAAGTTATTGAGAAAAGTTGATCCTGAGGGGAATACAAATGTCTGAACCAAATTTCATGGCAACACATCTAATTATCGAGACATTTCACTCAAAACGAGGGTCAACTTCAAGGTTGTGCTACAGGAAAAATGGATCACCAGAGTCAGGAGGATTCATCCTCTGGGGACCATGAATAGTTGCACCAAATTATAAAAATATAAATATTTCTGGACCAAAGTGGTGGACTGAAAGACAACAAAGGGGAACCCTATTTTTTTACGTTCCCATACACAAAATTGCATTATGAATTATGTTTCGAGGAAAACATATTTTTGATTATGTTTTTGATGCATTACAAATATATTTGTAATGATAGTCCGCGCTGTGGAAGTCCACATATGGAAGGAGTTGGGGAGATGGATAGGCCTTCTTTCTTTCAGGAGACCGCTGTTTGCGTCCCGTATGATACCAAAAGTCAACGTTCATATACTTCAATTTACATCTGCAACCTAAATAATATAAGAAAAGTAGTCATTTTAAGTCAAATCATGATGTTCTGAGCTAAACACAACAAAATTGTTTTGTTGTGTTTTTTTTTTCTTTCAATTTACAACATTAACCCCATGTTTAAAACTGTTTAAAACCACAGCCTTAACCCAGGAGAAAATACCTTTCCATCAAAACATAATTGTATGGATTTGAATGAAATTTATTGGAAGGGTGCGGTGTGATGCAATGAACAACAACAGCAATTGTTCTCGGGCACCTTAACGGAGGTCTGCCCTAGTTTTGTAAGAGACAGGGTTGAAAAGAGCCATGCTAATAATATTAGCCCATCAGTCCCCATTTATAACCTGTCACAGCCCAGCTGTGACAAAAACAGGAGACGCCCGGGTATACTGAACATATAAAGTAATTCATTAATCAAATAGTAAGTCTGAAGAATGTATGGGAGGAAGCTATAGAGTCAGTAGTGTAGGGAGTGGATGTGTGAAAATGTGCTGCATGGATGTTGTGCTGTAAAAACAAGGATAAAGAACCAAAAACCAAAGAGCAAAGGTCTGGGTGTGTGTGAGCACACATACGGTGAGCATGCAGCAGTCGCAGAGTGCTGCCTGCTCTGCCTTTTAAACACCAGGCCCAGGTGTGTCCCATGCCGCTGATTAGCCTCATCAGGTCTGCAGCCCTGAACAGAGAAAGGATCCAAACACAGAGGTGCCACAAACCACATTAATCCCACTGTATGTCGATTAATATGAACCATTCAGGTGAATACAACAATTAGACAGCAATTTTGTGACAACCATCTCACAGACGTTTCAGCCCCTTCTCATTCCTAGGGCGTCAAATACTGAGGCTTAGCCACGGCCGTCACTGTTCGATACCGCTGCAAAAGACGCCCTTTAGCGTTAGTATGAAACAAACCAGATGCAATGTAACCCCATCTGTAGCAACAATAAATGCTCAGAGAAAGTGTGGCGCGAGTGTGGTGACGTAGTTTAAAGACACACACGGTGCAGGTGGAAGGTGGATGGATTCAATTTCATTTTCACTTTACAAACAGTAATTTTAAGCCTAACCATGTCTGTCTTTCCTAAACTCAACAATATTGGTTTTGTTGCCTAATCCTAAAGTGCAGATAAGGGCGTGACAAAGCAGCAGTATTTGACGAATTAGGGTGAAACGTTTTTGGACATTTAGACAAACGTCTAAACATGTAAAGTGTAAAGTAATGTAAAGTAGAATTATTGCTCACTCATCATCTCAGCTCAGCCATGTGCAGGTCTGACGTCATATCCGTGAGTGAGCAGAAAGCATTGGTCCTGTGGGGTGTGTCGGGCAGTAAACCATTACTGCATTACAGTACATCGCAGCTACTCAATCCACTTGACAGCCAATCAGCCTTTAAGTGTTCATGTGGAAAAGGGATAGAGGTGTTACATCCCGATCATTAATGACTCCCAGAAAAATAAATAAGTTAGAGCTCTCAGCCTGTAGCTAAGCCTCTGGGGTGAGAAAATTAGCGTATATGAAGCTGTGAAATATGGTCCACCTGGGAAAGCCAGACCTGGTTCCAGAAAGCACATCTGGATGGGGGGTTTATGCTGGCTCGGCCTGATGTTTTTCACCACACCATGCACATACGTCTCACGTCTTATTTCACTTCCTTTTGACTCTTTTTCTCCATCCATGTCGTTGATTTTCATGTTTTAACCATTGACTGTATGTAAGAAGTGGATGTAGTCACCATGACAACACTCATTGGTTTTGTGTGCCATTTTGAAGCCTTGAGTTTGGCTGTCACCATCTTGTTTATTGCAACCAGAAGTGACATGAGAGAGCGGAGGTAAGTGCAACCAAATGCTGTATAAGACATTTTTAAGACAAAAACACAGACTGGACAACACCATTGTAGCGGCCTGTCAATCACAAGGTAGCCACACCCTAAAGCATCCCCTGCTTGATGGTCTATTTGACTCTAAATGGGACCATAATTTACTAAATGACCATCATGCTGTATTGAAGGAGACTTGAAACTAGTGATTGAGACCATAAACTCATGTTTACAATGTTTACTGAGATAATAAACCAAGTGAGGATCATTTTCTCATAGATTTCTATACAATCAGACTTCTTTTTGCAACCAGAGGAGTCGCCCCCTGCTGGCTGTTAGAAATAATGCATAATAATGCACTTCAGCATTGACTTCACTTTTCAGACCCCTGGTTTTAACTTCATTTGTTGCTGTAGTTTCACGGTAATTATACTAGCTTCAGGTTTATTAAAGCTTTTCAAAACCCACCATAAAAACAGTGCTGCTTCTCCCCAACAAGATTTTTTTTATGTTGATGTACATTTGTTGTATTTTTACCCTCTACAACCATGAGAAGTAAAAAAAACAATAATTAAGATCCTCCAAAAATCCCCCTCCAGTAACTTGTAGATATGCTATAGCTCTCAACTATACCTTGTAAGTAAGCATGTGGTGTACAAGGAAATTAGCAAGTGATTCCTGCCAATGGAAACAATCCTTGGTTCCCCAGCCCCATTAATTCCCATATTACTCAAGTAAACCTCAGTTTGATGGCGTCAATGTGATGCTTGGGATTTCGAAAGGTTCAAATGTTTTTGTTAATCATCAGGTTACAGCTTTTCATTGTTAAAGCTGTTAAAGTCATTTTTGGACACATTTGCCAGCTCAAACAAAGCTGACAAAAAGTACAGCCCTCATATACTGTATACATATGATAGAAATACAATAATAATGTGTGGAGTGTATAGTTTTAACCAGGCCTGTATTTTACAGCCCTGATCCCTCCACCTGCACCAATCTCAAGTGAAACTGGTGCAAGGGATTACTAATTAGTGTTTCTCAGACCCAAAGGCAGAAAAGGCTCTGAAAATACATAAACATAAAACCTGTACACTCAGCACAAGAAAACATGCAATGAACAAACATAAAACTTGTACTGAAACCATGCAACAAAACAGCAAAGTAAATAAACAGTAAATAAAGAAAAGCTCTTAAAACATGCAACAAATGTCCACAGCAAACAGATGTAAATACAAACGTAGCTTCACTACCCAGTAGTTCATCCAGTGGACACTGAGCAACATATTTGGAGTTTTGTCTCCACATCTTAAAGCGCAGGTCCATCTGTTTATGGTTTCTTTTATATTTACGCATAGTAACTTAGGTTACCAAAGTAAGCTAATCAATAAGGTTAGGAATAATGTGAACACTGGCTGAGTCTAAGTTTGGAAATAACTGACAGGGTTTTTATGAAGTGATATTGTATGTATACTCCCATGTTCAAGGTAAAATGACTGTTTTTGTGAATGTAGTTTGGAAGCTTTGATGTGTTTCCCAACGCAGAGGGCTGCCTGAAGTGGCTGTGGATGGGAGCTACAGAAAAATGTATTTTAGCCACCTAAAAAAATCTCATTTGTGTACGTTATATTTATTTACCATCAGGCAGCCCTTTCTGATGGGGAGCAAAAGCCCTCATAGTGCTCTCTTCAAGGCCGCCAGACTACAGTCACAAATTAGTAATTTTACCTCTCCGAACGCAGGAGTTGCTGGTCTACCGCTGCATTTATCAGTTAGTTTGTTATTGTGTGATTTTCGGATCCGAACTAATGTGGCGTCCACAGCAGTACATTGCTTCTCATCCCCAGGATGTCAAACACCAACGCACAAAGCACAATTTAGCGCCAGTATGAGGCTTTCAGTTAACTACAATATAAACCCAAATGCTCAGAGAAAGTGTGTTAAAGATAAAAAAACACACACACATAGGGCAGGAAGGAGTGGTGGATGGGTCCAACAAACACAAGACTTTCATTTGGGGGCTGCTGTTTGTGCCCTGTGTAGTCATTTTAAGCCATGCTATGATGTTTTTTCCTAAAACGAAATGGTTTTGCTGTCTGAATTGTGTTTGAATTCATAGTATTGAGCAGGGGTTTACTGCAACCGCAAAGTGACGCCAAGGGGTCTGACAAAGTGTCAGTATGTGACACATACACGCTGATTACATGGGTGCGCTCTAACACAAACCAAAACGGTTGAGCACCCACAGGGAAGGCTGCTCAAAGAAATATATGAATACATAAATAAACAAGCTCGTCCCCGTGTTGGCTGGCCCAAGCTGTGAGCATTTTCTCCACTGCAACCGGCTCTAGGCACGAGTGTAAAGGTGGCTCATGGCCTCGTAGTGCTCCTTTTGGAAACCCTATCGCCTCATCAAGTTCCTCATAGATTTAGCCTCTTAATTTTGCTCTCAAACCAGATTGATGCATTTACCTTTAAAGGGAACAAACTGTTCTTTTGTGTCGCATTTCATTAATAAAAACTAAAGCAAGCGCAACAACAATCGTCACCTTGGTGAGTTTCAGTAAAGCCTCTGGCAAAAATTGGTGCCTACGCATTGTGACGAGTTGGGATGAGAATGTGTTGGTGTTTTAGTGAATCTACAGTCCTTTACTCATTTTTTTTTTTACATTTTCCATCACTTTTCTCTCTTTCTTCCATTGTGTCTTTGCTTTCTCAACATGTCTCTCTTACGGCTGCCTGTGGTGACCTCTGTTGTGGCCCCGTCCATCAATTTAGCAACAGTCCCCTGGTGATTTGTGGCTCCACATGTGGGAATAGTTTGCCTGCAGGAGGTCTCCCTCACCACAAGCAGAGAACTGGTGCTAGTCAGATTGAAAGATGTCTGACGTGTGAATAAAGCATTCAGATACATAAATCTAATCCCGGGTTTTATATCGGCCATGATTTCCTGCCTCGTAGATCAGAAACAGCAGCAATTTTACGCCTTTGCTTCAGGTTTCTGAGGTGAAAACAACGAGTGATTTAGAGCAAATGTTCTGTGCTCGTAACTAACACTTACGACTGCAGGAATAAGGGATTTGGGTGGATTCTTGAAGGAAGTTTTTGTTGGCGATCAGGTTCCTAAGATCCCACAAGGCCTGTCATGTTCCAGCACGGAGAAAGAGAGAGAAACATGAAAATATCCGTCAGCACGAGATCAGGGCCGCCTGCTGCAGGGAGGTTATCAGCAACAGCACTCCCACATATGTCTTTCTCACATGTAAATGTTTGCTGACTGTCATATTAAAATATCCTGAAAAGTATTTTGAAATAAATAAATTCTTTGCTTTAGCATAAAACTGATGATTTTGGTACATTTTGGACACTTGAACTGCAACAAGCACCTTGATGTTTATGCAACTACGGGCATGTTTAAGTCCCAGCAATGAAATTTTGGATTGATGTAAAAATTTGCAGTACAATTCTTGATAAACATATACGCAGTGTTATTACCCGTATTGACATAAAACAATAATGACTAAATTATGAGCTTTAACAACATTTATGAAGCATTTTATGGGTCCAAACACCACTTTTCTCATGTCTCACAACTGTGGTTTCAATGTTAAATAAAATCAGCTAATTCAATTACAAAGTGACATTATTTGAAATTGAATTGTTTCATGATATTATTACTTTACACCATATTAAATTATTTATTTGTTTGCAAATCATTTATAAGATTTTTTTTTTAATCTAAACGCGCCTGTCCCACACTTCTGAGTCATTACGACACTGGACAACAAATCGAGTTACATTAGGACAAATTAGACATTAGAATTGTAATATTTGTCATAAAAAAAGCCCAACTTATTTTATATATATTTTTTACTGTACTGTCTACATTATTCAGGGTGTAGAGAAAATCATTAAATCCCCATTTTTACAAAATGTTATTATATCAGTATTTACACTGATGCACAAAGCTTGATGTCTTGAAAATATATAATTTAAAAAAGGAAAATGTATAAAATTAATGTAATTTTAATGTTGTGATAAGGACATTTAATAAGAGCAAGTGATGAAAACCGTACAAAAATAAACATTTTAATTGCTATATGTAATTTTGTGTACAGGTTTATATGTACAGTATCACAGACTCATTCATAGAGGTTGTTTTTTTAATTTGGGAGTGTCAAAAGTGACCATAGTCGCAGCGCCCACCTATGTTAAAACAACAGGGTAAATCTAGGCAATCTAATATCTTTGACTGAGTGGAAGCAAACCTCAGTGGGAGGGGTTTGACATGTGTTTTGAATTAATGGCTGCTCCTTTTCCCTCACACGGCAGCAAAATCGCTCTGCTCTGGAAGTACAGCAGGATACTGACAGCATCGAGTCTGTTAAAAAAAACTTTATTGAAGTTCAATGCAAACCAGTCGCATTTCATTACAACACACAGGTTTACAAAAATAATATGTTTACCTTTTTGTACGACGCTTTTTTTTCTGTGATATAAAAGGTTATTTATGTGTGTATCATAAGACCAAAACCCTCTTATAAGTCACTGCTATCTCAAGTGTTAACAGTAGAAAGTGAGGCAAATGTAACGGCAGAAAAACAAACTGCAGCTTTGGTGTTTTTTATTTTATTACTGGACATGTTTACAAACATAGTTATTCATTTCTGTGTTGAATGAGATTCGTGACCTACCTAGTGTTCATACCTCCTAAAAGTGAAATATGCTTACTTACTGTCTTTCCATGGGTGGGATGAGAAGATTGATACCACGCTCGTGTAACATGAACCACGGCAATTTAATTTCATCATTGGACTCTTTAGCCACGCCCCCTTTCGTAACTCATAAACAGCTTCTCATAGACTCTTGTGGCGTTTACAAATGAAACAGGAACTATCTGCTGAGTCCAATGACGCCTCCCAGATGAGTTAACGACAGTTTATGAGTTATAAGAGGGGGCGTGGCTACAGAGTCCAAAGAGTCCAGCTCGATCCTGTCATCAAACTCTCAGAAAGAAAGCAAATGAATATATTTCCACAAATGTTTACAAACATGTCAACAAGAGAGTTAATTTCTTCAGTCTTAACAGCAACAACAGAAGCACATATTTCATAAAACACAAAACAAAGAGCACAAATTCAGAGGCAATGAATTCTGCAATTTTACTTCTTCAAACACTGATCATAAAATGACAGCTTTGCCAAAAAAAAAATGAAAAAAATGTCTTCAGAGTACCTGCTCTGAAATGCTGAAATGGAAAAACCTTTACACTTTAAAGGCCTTTACACACCAGGGGCGTTTTCGTGCGATTAATTTATAAATATATTAAATTTTTTTGAACTTTTGTTTTTGTCATGAGTACTTTCACACAGAACGTGAATATTATGGCAAAAAATGTTGTGATTTTTCTTCAGTACGAGGTTGATTTCCTGATCTATCGCACCCAAAATAAAGGCATCAACCAATCACGTTGTAAGCAACCGGTTGGGGATGCTAATTTTAAAACATTTTCTTAACCGATAACCGACCCTCGTTAACCGATTATTAACTGTTAACCAACAAGATCTGTGCCTTGTATGCAGCGGTGCGCCAGCTACAGTACATGAGCACAACAGGCAACTGAGTCAACAGTTCACCAGCAGCAGAGTTACTGTAGCAGCCACAGTGTTGCGTTCACTATCCCCAGGTTCACCGTCCGGGAGCGTTAGCAGCCACAATGCTGCTTGTAGTGTTGCGGACATGCAGCCACTTTTAGAGTAAAAGTCTCCACCGCACATTTAGTTTAGTTTAGCAGGTTTTCACAGCAACAGCAACAACAGAGTGTAAAACTGAATTTCCCCACTGTGGGACTAATAAAGGAATATCTTTCTTTCTTTTCTTTCTTTCTTTCAGCTGTGTGTCTGCCCGGATTAATGTTAGCGATTGACTGACCAACACTTCAGCGAGTTTCTGACAGATGATGTGTGTTTGGTGGTAGTGAGTGTGGGTTTGTTGGTGGCGTTATAGCTGTGAACGTAGCTGTAGCAGACAGTGTACGTACAGTTTATTTGTCAGTGAATAAATGCTACGAGGCTACAAGCTACAACTCCTCAGCTGGAAGTCCAGAGCCAACTTCCTGTATCTGTACCGGATCTCTCTTAAGGTGGACCAACTATACCTGCTACTCTGTGTTTTTCCTCAGCTTTAGTTATTATTATTTCTTTCAAATGTTTAACTGATAGCATTCATTGGTTAAAATGATTAATGTTGGTTAATTATTAACATCCTTAGCTGACATTTATGAAACAACACAGAGGCTCCAGAATGGCAAACTTAATTACTCCTTTCACCCTTGACAAAGGCAGCGTGGACCAGATCCACTCTTTCCGTTCTTACCATTCACAATAAAAGCCCTAGATGTATATTTTTTGGCGAGTATTTTGCATTTTTGTGTTGTTTATTCATCACATCCCCGCTGTGTAAAGGTCATCAGAACCAATAAAGTGCCATCCATCAGAAACGGATGTGTCAATATGTACATATTGTTAAAACAAATATATTTTTTTCTGGGCCCATATAATAGTGCATGGGAATGTAAACCTTTAGATGGAAAAACACCACTACTTGAGTCCAAATCTGTGGTTAACAGCTCTCCTATTTATTACGCCCATGAGGTTTTGGTGGTTTGACAACAACCTCAAACACTTCTTTGCTTCCAGTCCATTCAACAAGACTTCAGTAATAGATGTGTTTTTTTTTTTATTTCTGTTGATCTCATCATCTAAGACAGGTTTTTAATTCTGGTAAAAATATGTCATTTATATATGGACGGGCTGTCTTTGGATTTTCTTTGGCTATGATGCACAAGAAGAGAGCCATCAAAAGTAATAATGAGACCCATATTTAGTATGGAGGTGGTTTTCTTCTCAACATACCACAATATCTATGTTCTGTCCAAACAGTCCATTTCTGGCCTCAGGTGCTCTTCTGTCTGTATCACTTCAGTTCAGTTCTGTTTTCTATTTTCTGGAGCTTCATCTTGGTTCATTTCATGTGGCTGTGTCATAATATCAGAGGGATTACTCCTTTAAAGCCCCATCTCAAATTTGATTTGTCACATTTGTTCATGAAGCTCTCGACTGTCTTGTTTAATCCCATCAAAATGGATTATTGCGTCTCTGGTCACAATGGATGATATTCATCTGTCGATAATTCTTCTTTGTACCAGAAAAATCACCTCTGAGTCCATATTTATCTTTCTACTGTCTCTTGGACCCCGTAGCAGGTGTCACGGTCCGCTCCTGGGTGTGGGGGTAAGGCAAACCTGGAGGCCCAGGGGTTCCTGGTGGTCCAGGTGGCCCTACAGGGCCTGGTTTTCCCCTTGCACCGGGTGGCCCAATGATGCCCGGTAGTCCTGCCTGACCCTGGATCCCTGGAGGCCCTGCGGGTCCTGGGCCACCGTCTAGACCAGAGACGCCAGAGTCACCTTTCTGTCCCCTCTCACCACGTGGTCCTGGTGGGCCAATAGACCCTTTAGCTCCTTTGACTCCTGATGCCCCTCTATTGCCACTAGCGCCCGTTTCCCCTGGTGCTCCTTTGGGCCCAGGAACACCCCTCTCTCCAGAAGATCCACGGCCTCCTATAGGGCCTCGGTCACCTTTGCTCCCAGTCAGTCCCACGGGTCCTTTTGAGCCGGTCTCACCACGGTTCCCTTTGGGCCCTGGTTTTCCAGGAGCACCTGTAAAGAGAAGACAGTGAGGTCAAGTTAAATAAAGTGTACATATCACATTTCAGCAGTTTATTTTCAATACAAGTAGTACAACATAGATAGAAACAATCCAAGAAGTAGACAAGAAGTGACAATATCATAAATTCTATAATTACAAACTAAATGAGAAAATAACTAACAATCAAAATAAAAATAGATCCTAATAACAACAAAATAAAAGGAAACATACTTAAGGTCACACTGGCTGTAGTCATACATTCAAATACATCAAACGGTCAGACAATTACAGATCTGAGAACGGTTAACTGGCCTTTATCATTGACCATCTACAAAGTCCAGATATTTTTCCCTCTTCTGAGCATCTCCACCTGGTTAATGAGACAGACAGTTTCTCACTGGGGGCAAATCCACAGGCTTCCCCTCACAAACAAGACTTTCCTACCCAGCATAAGACCTTACCCAAAATGTACAGACTAGGAGAAACTGGAACATACTTACCAATGACCAATTTAATATTTTCATGAATGACTGAATGTGCTTTAGGGCAGGACCACAGAGGGTGTAGCAGAGTGCCATCATTCTCGTTACATCTCCAGCACTCTGGACTCTCCTTTAGCTTAGCTCTGCATAACTTTGAAGGAGTCCAGTATCCAGTATACTAAGGAGTCTAGGAGGAGACGCATGGAGTATCGACTGTACCTTTTAGTATAGTGAAGTTCTTTATGAGCTGGATATGGTGAACATCCACAAGCTTCATCTCCTCCATCACCATGGACAGGTTCCTGATGTCCATGTCCAGTCGGACATTCAGCAACATGTTTTGCTGTCTCAGTGTGTCGGCCAAGTGGAGGAGTAACAAGACGGTGTTGTTCATGTTCTGCACAAAAGACAGCAGGAAGAGGAGGATGTGAGGATAAAGACAAGAAGCAAAATGGTAATATCCATAAGAGCACGAACACAGGGAGAGTAGAAGAATGATAAGGGGAAGGAGAGATCTGGTAAACTGAAGCGCAAGAAATCTGCAAAATGACAAACTGTCAAAAATTACAAATCAACTCAGTTAGCAATTAAGCTAAAGCTGGGTGTACGCTGTACAATTTTAGCCTGTTTCTGGCCTGAATTTTGAGCCGCACAACTCATTTTAGAGTCAGACCATATTCAGATTCGTCTGTGCAGTGTATGGGGGGACCGTGGACATAATGCCTAGTGTTCCAGTTTTCAAATTTTTCTTGCAGAGGGTGCAGCGTTTTTCAAAACGTTTCCAGGCCCCCGGCTTCAACCACACACTAAATTCACTGTTCTCTAACCATACGTAATTGAACTTGCATTTACCCATTTTTTACCCGGTTTTAGCACTCTTACCTTAAGTTTGATGAAAGCAATGTCTGTGTTGTTACTCAGCTTTTCACTTTCCGCGAGGTTTCTCCACTAATAAGCGCACCACTACCGATAAATGCTCCAATAAATTCTATCCAGGCAGCACAGCTATTCCCTGTTGGTTCCGCTTTATAGTTATTACAGCGCGCTAAAAAAACAAAACATTTAAAAGCAAGATAATATATTTCATTTGAAATAAAAGAAACATTAATGAATTTTGAAGACCTGCCGAAATTGGATTTAAGACATTTTGTGAGACTTTCAGGCCTTGGATTCAGGTTACTGGATTTGAGACTTTCTTAGACTCAAAACCCTGCAGGAACCCTGTTTATACTAAGACAGTTTTGCTAGAATTATATTACAAAATATAAGTATACATATCGTATCAGTTGAGATTTTTCAACTTAATGCATATACAGACCCCTCCAACAGTCCCACCATGCACTGGGCGACTGTTTCACTAACTCAGGGACAGACTATTGCGTTTTTAGGGCTGGCCCTTTGCGGTCCAGCCAAAAATGGTGTTTTTCAACTGTGGCATACTGTACAACATTTAAAAATATAATCTTTCACTGTGGGCTGCACGGTGGTGCAGTGGTTAGCGCTGTTGCCTCACAGCAAGAGGGTCGCAGGTTCGATTCCGGCTTGAGACTCTTCTGTGTGGAGTTTGCATGTTCTCCCGTGTAAGCGTGGGTTTTTTGCGGGTACTCCGGCTTCCTCCCACAGTCCAAAGACATGCTGTTTAGGTTAATTGATTACTCTAAATTGCCCGTAGGTATGAATTTCAGCATGAATGGTTGTCTGTCTATATATTGTCTGTCTCTATGTGCCTTGCGATGGACTGGCGACCTGTCCAGGGTGAACCCTGCCTTCGCCCAATGCCCCTAACGGGAAAAGCGGTTGACGATGGATGGATGGATCTTTCACTGTGCAGGACTTCAGCTCTAACCTATATTTTTGTGTGTATTCATATTCATTGATAGATATGTAAACAAGAAGAAAGAAATCTTCTGTGTTTCCTACCTGTAGATCTTCAGTGTGTCTGCCCATGCGACTCTGGCAGGACGAGCTCTCGATGTTGATGTACTTGTACATGCTCTGGACGTGGCTGACGGTGGCGTTGATGCTGGAGGAGATCGTGTCGATCTCCATGGAGATGGAGTTCAGACGACCGTCCAATGCAGAGAAACGCTCACCTGTCCGGTTCTCATAGTACCTAAAGAGGGACGGTTGAGGATGATTTTGTTTTGCTGAGTGATAACAAGTGTGTGTGTTTACATTATATATTCATTGCGATGTGGGGACATCTGTTTGCAATGTCACATGTGGGGACTCATCTCCCATTTGAGATAAAACCTCCGGTCCCCACGAGATAACTTCAGGGTTAAGGTTATAATCTGACTTAAGATCATCAGCCAAGAGGTAAAGGTTGATATTAGGGTTAGGGGATGAGTTTTGGGAAAAGGAAACTGATATAAGCCAACATAATGTCCTCTCATGTGTAGTAGTACATGTGTGTTACCTGGAATGGTAGTGAAGGTCATGCATGTTCTCCTCGTGTTCATCCATGAAAGACGACACATTGTCAAGTTGCATCTGCAGGTTCATCACCTGGAGGAAATACAGACATGTACTTTACTTGTGAGGACTCATTGACATACTTTTGTCATATAAAGACCGGTCATTAATAAAGGTCAGGTTAAAAAAAAAAAAAGCACTGAGGGGAGTGAAATCACCTGTAGCCTACAAAACATCACTCAGCTGGTCAGCATAATGTGTAATTCCTCAGCAGTAATTCAAACAGTACTCCAGTCATGTCATACTCATCACATTTGTAAACACAAATACCCATTTCACCAACCTATTAATTTCAGTTTTTCTGCTTTTCGTTTTTCCCTGATTGATGCAAAGTTGCTGTCATTTAAATTATATTTTTCAAATTAAATGTCGACCAATCACAGGCAGACTGGGAGACTATTAATGTGGGAAAGTGACAGGACTGGAGTTAATTGGGGGAATGAAAGTAGCTTTTCTGTGTTCAGTATGACACGACTTGGTGTTGGTGTGCTGATGGAATCAGTGCTGTGGAAATGTACATATAATACATAATACATACATACGTACATAATATTGAATTTATAATATCGAAGTTTTGAGTTTGTATTATTAGAAAGCCTTTGCATGTGCACCTCTGCCCCTTTGCCATTAATTTATTTAAAGTGCACTGTTTACTCTTTTACAGTATTGCATTGCATAGACCTGAGCCCCTAATTTTAACCATCACAACTACATGGCTAAGCCAAACCCTTTCAACAACTTAAACCCCCCAATTTTTTTTAACTTTAATTATAAAAACCAAGTCTTAACCCTAAAACAAACTTTTAAGAGGTAAGAATTGGCCAAAATGTCCTCACTTTCTAAAAATGTCAGTACTTTTGAGTTTCAAATTGGTCTGCAAATTGATGTACAAGTGCAATAACAGGATGTTTAAGCTGCTGACAGACTCTTTCATTCTAAACTAAAATGACACATATTGATGTAAGGGTTTGTTTTTGCAAAGTGCTGTATCAATCAAACAATTGCAACTCTTCTTTTTCCTAAAGAAATGTCGTCTTTATATTAAACTTGTGAAAATGTACATAGCGGTGGGTGTTCTTTGCTGCAAACACAAACACACAGACCTGCTGTGTGAGGTCGTAGTACACCTCAGTGGACATGGCAATTCTCTGGTGATCTGCTATGATGTTGTTTTGGAGTAAGCGCATCGTTTGCGTGGTGCTGCTGGTGTTGGATTTGATGGTGCTCAGAACCCGGCTGTAGTTCTGCCAGTCGGTGGTCAACTTCTGGAGCACCAGAGTCTCCTCGTCTGCTTTTCTCTGCAGAGCATCTATCCACAATGTACTGGAGAGCAGAGGAAAACAGAAAACATGTGAGGTGCGGTTTTAAAACAACTCAAAAAAAGATGGATGATTTACTCAATTAGTAACAGTCTATGGTGGTTTAAATCAGCATTGTGTGCCTTTTTCAGATGGGAAATCCCAGTTGTTTTTGTTACAGTACTTTGTCTTCATAAATAATGATTTGCTTGTCAGAAAATTACAGTTGTGGATTTGACTCTGGCCTCTTGCCTGCTGTCAGCCACTTATTTGAAGTTCCCACTCGGGCAGATCACTAAAAGGTCATCAACATGTTTAGCAAGCATGGGGTTGATAAAATCATTAAACCAGTAAAACACTACCACTTAAGCCTAAAACATTACAGAATTAAAATAACAAGATTGTCCATTGTTGTTAATTGTCTTCATATTACACGTCTTTTGATGAGGTTGACTAAATATGATTAAACTAACATTAATGTTTGATCTCAGGACTAGTCTAAATTTAAAAATAGCTAGCAAAATTAACACTATACTGTAGTGAATGTTTGAAAATTTGAAACGTGAGTTATTTCTCTGACTGCAAATGTCACTGTTATCTTTACCTGCAAATCTTCCAGTCAGAATAAAGCAGTAGTCAATATCTGTGTTTCAGCTATAAAATGCAGCTTTTCATTCACCTGAGTGCCACCGTCGTGTTAACCTGCTGTGCTGTAGCTTTAATGTCGTACTGATCGTCCGCCAGTGTCTTCATTTTCTCTTCAGTTTCCTCAATCACGTCCTTCCAGCCCTCCACCCGATCCAGGTATCTTTCCAGCGACTGGTTGAGAAGTTTGATTGACATGAGGTGGTTTTGCATGTCGCGTGTCAGCCGGTTGCTGGTGGTCTTTAGTGTGGTCTGGGTCTGGGAGGCCTGGTCCAGGACCTGAATGGAGATCAAAGAGGCAGAGTGATCAGAAATGGATTCACAGGCTGTACACATTTTTGTGTTTCGGGCTTTTGGTTGAACAAAACAAGTTGAAGATGTTACTTTGGACTCTTAAAGCTTGTTTTGTGCTTTACCACACTGTAAAAAAGGGTCCTGCCTCTGTGCCTGCCTCCTCCTCCTCCTATTCTCGGAGGTTGATTATTTTCTCTACATGTTCTCTCACCGTGCCTCTCTTCTCCTCCTCCCACCTGTGCCCAAAAATGGGGTGTGTATGAGCTATCAGTGTGCTTGCACTAACAAGGCCCCAAAAAAAAAAAAAAGGGAGAAAAAAAAGAAGGGGAGGGGAGGGGGGGAGTTAAGAAGGAAGAAATAAGGTTGGAAGAAAATAATTTTTTGGGGGGGGTGAAGGGAAAGAGAAGATTATTTTGGTAAATTAAAAATAAAAAAAAAAAAAAAAAAAAATAATTTTAAAAAAAAATATAAGAAAAAAGTGGGTTAAATTAAAGTAAAATTTAAAAAAATAAAAAAAAAAAAATAAAAAAAAATAAAAATTATTAATTTAAAAAAAAAAAAAAAAAAAAAAAAAAAAAAAAAAAAAAAAAAAAAAAAAAAAAAATATTTTAAAAAAAAAAAAAAAAAAAAAACTTTTTATCTATATTATCTGTATCAAAAAAAAAAAACCCCCCCCCCCCCCCTTCTCCACCCCCACCCCTCCTCCCCCCCCCCCCCCTACAAAAAAAAAAGATCCCCCCCCCCCCCCCCGAAAAGGACCCCCCCCCCCCCAAACCACCCAACAAAAAAACCCCCCCCACACAGTACCTGCTCCTGTCCCAGTATCATTCTCTGGATGTCTTCAAACTCCCCTCTTCAGCCTGCTGATCTCCTCGCTGTACAGAGTCACATCCAGACAGCCTGAACAGTTAGAGGTGGAGCTCAGATCTGAGAGAGAAAAGGAGGCGAGATGAGAGACATAAAAGTTCTAGATGTCTGTATATGATATATAGATATATATAAACACTTCTGGTAACCATATGTGGGGGAGAGAAAAAGCTCTTTTGAGCTCCTCTGACATCACACTTAATCATCCATGCTGCTTCACACTTCATGGTTGACCTTAAAACACCTGGTTCACATGCACATCTATCTATGTAGTTGACAAAACAATCGCACCACAAGGACAATTTCGTTGAAAATTGAATTTAAATGGGTCCCTTTGAAATCATCTTCACAGCATGGGTAGATACTAAATGTCACTAAATGTAATTGTAACTGTTCCAAACAGCTACTAAATGAGCATTGTGGTGAGACTGTGTTTGTCAACTCTCAGTTTTTAAGCTAACCTTAATGTGCTCAGAAAAATGGAAACTGGAACTTGTACATTTCCATGACAACTGAGCAAAAGATCCAGAATAGCTACTAAATGGACCTTGTGGTGAAATCGTATTGTCAAGGTCAGGAATGAACTTATAAACAACAAACAATCTCCAGACCAGAAACAAGGATTTTGGGCTCTTGTAGTGCTGTAAATTAACAAAAAAAAAAAAAAAAAAAAAATAGGGAGCCTCAAATATTTTTTTTAAGAATGCATGAAATTGTCAAAATCAGTTGAAAAACAAACCAAATTTCCAATATGTAAGATATATACTGTAATGAATCATTAAATTACCCTGATATCAGAGATTAAGGCAACATGCTGAAACAGCCAGCACATTCTCCTTTTAAATTTCCAGGAAAATTATTTTAAAAAAATTTAAATGTCCGGAACGTCTGTTTTTGAGTTGGCTGGTGTGATTCCCGTCCGCGTTGCCAAATATGAAACAAATTGGCAAACACAGCCTTTTGCAGCCATGGAAGTAAGCAAATGAACTGGATCAACAGAGATAACATTAACATACATTTCCCTCCGGGGATTAATAAAGGTTCATCTTATCTTATCTTATCTTATCTCTCTGTGGTCCGTGTGGAGCTGGTTATCAAGGCAGCAAGTTCTCCAGACTCAAAAGTGATTCTGACTACTGCTGCTGGTCAAACATTAATGCTGTTATGCTAACACGCTAATTCCTATAAGTCACACACTAGCAGTCAGTGCTACATATTGTAGAAACACTGAAGAGTCTCTGTTTTCAGTGTGCATAAGTGTATTTCCATTGCTTTTGTTTAGGGTCTGTGAGTTATCCTAACGGGATAAGCGGTTGAGATGGATGGATGGATGGATGGAGGAGATCACCCAGAATCAGTTCTTCCTTGCGTCCAGGTGGATGTTTTGAAGAAATTTGAAGAAATTCCCTCCAGGTAATCCTTAGATCGTGTTCATGAGAATGGACCAGACATGTATACAAGTGGACGGATGCACAACCCAAAAACATAATGCTCCCAGCATGGAGGCACAATAAAGACCATTTGTAAATAATTACAGCTACTTTACCCTCTATTCCTTGCTGAACCCTGGTAATCTTGTTGTGGTAGACGGACTCCTCCTCAGACAGGCTGTCAACCTTCCTGAACACTGGAGACACAGAGAAGTTGATCAAGTTAATCGAAAGAAAACTGTTCAAGGGTTGTAAAATTACATACTCTCATTCCCGAGTTCAGGATTTACATTTCAGTGAATGAACACAGTTTTGTTCCTTTGAAAGTCAGTGTAAGTTAATGTGAAAATAAACCATTTAAACGTGCAAATAACCATGAAAAAAATCATGTTGGATGTTCTGAACGTCGAGAAGTAGATACAGAAACGATTAACATCAGCAGTACTTCAGTGTTAACAGGGCACAGGAAGGATTTAACGGAGTAAAAACAGGAAGTTTTAATTGAAGCCCTGACAACAAAACATGTAAAGTTTTCATTAGTAAATGGAACCAAAACACTGGTGAATATTGGTTTAGCCAGCTGGCTAGGTCCTGCTCTCCCAACATATTTCCCAAGAGAGCAACAACCATTTAGTGAGTGTGAGTTTAAGAAGTGTACAAGAGCAAATTACTATAATATGTGTTCACAGACCTTTTCAGCATCCTAAGGCCTGACTCGGGTTATTAATGCAGGTCTGCTGCATAGTGTGTTTGCATATAAAAATGCTTCCACCTGCGTTCTGCACATACCACCTGCTCTACTGTATTAGCTACTGTGACGGTGATGCTGAACATGTCTGAGCTTTTACTAAACTCTGTGCAACAATGCTTAAGCAATATAGGTATAGACTGTGTGTAAATCAACCCCTACAGATTTCTTCACGTTACCAGAAGTATTTTTTTTTTAAGGCATTGAATGACGGCTTAGCAAAATGTATTTCACTCCAACCAAACCTCCCTTTTGTCCATGAAACAAAGAGCTGAAAGATGTTTTACTTCGTTCCACATTTGTTACTTCACAGATGTCTGCTGAATAATTTGTTTTTTATAAAACAGATGTTCAGCAGGGAACAGAAAATCAAAGGTTATTTGTTTCTGCTTTCCCTCATGCACATGCACAGTTGGGAGTTGCAGCCAAGTGAAATATCTTTTCTGTTTGTACTTATGTTTCCAGGGCTTTGGTGTCGTACAGCTGTGCTGGAGGCTGACAAAAACATAAACTAAGATTTGTTTTTGTGTATAAAAGAGCAGCGATTCTGTGTATGTGATGTGCATGTTTATATATGTGTTGGCACACATTTGGATACAATGAATGTTTGTAACCGCTGATTTGTTTTTGGATGCTCAATTGTCTTTACTGATGCTCAATTTACTAAATAAAAATGTTGACAAATACAAAATGCTAATTATGTTTCCCCAGAATATTCTTCTTGTTCATAGGACGCTGAAATTCTCCATTAAATTCAAGGATGATGATGACTTAGAAATGACAGATATTATTTAATATTACTATAATTTTAAACATTCACTTGTTAGCATCCAACAGCTGGTATCAGTAGAACTTTTCTACCCTCTCTAAGCATGTACTTTATCATTGATAGTATAACTAACAGAAACACTGTGTAAAGAAATATCTGTAATGACCACAACCTCTTAACAGAGCATTACATGAAGGTGGCATGTAATGTCTTAAGATTATGTGGCAGCAGCACCACAGAAACGCCACAAAAATTGTTAGCCTCTGTGGCTTCTAGACACCGACAGTAGCGTTAATATTCACAAGCTCAGCTCATTTGAAGGCACCATTTAACTGCTATAGCAACAAAACAGTGGCAGGTAGTGGCAGTAGTAGAACACAAACTTTAGTGAACATTCACAGTATATCTACATGTCTGCAGCACATGCATAAGCAAATTCATATTTATTCTGTACCTGAATAAAAGCTTGGTCGTGTGTTGTGGTATTTCACATTACTCTCCCCAAGCCGCCCTCTACTCTTGAGATCCCCGAACGGTAGTAAAAGATGAGGATTTATGACTTTCAAACCCAATAAAATGTGATGTTAATGTGAAAAGCATCTGCTGGTGCTGAGCAGCTGTCAGGTAAAACATGGCACTCGGGGCCCAGGACAACATTCATTTGATCTATGGGAGTTAAGAGTTTCATCAAGACATACATTGAAAAGTATGTATCTTTTCTCATGATTAGCCTACTTCTCACTCTTCTTAATGCACAGTGTCAGCATTAATATGTGGGATTAATCACAAGGCTGTTGACTACATCCAACCAGAGAGATTTATGTCTCTGTGGAGGATATAATAACACATGGGCTATTTTTGGCTTAGAGACTTTTACTCACCAAGGGATGCCAGCACTGCCACAGTAATGATGAGGAATGCAACAAATCCATAGAGGACTTTGACAGCCAGCTGGAGAGAGTGGCTCTGCTGGCACCTCATACAGCCACCTCTGCTACGACCTGGATAAGATAAGATAAGATAAGGTATTCCTTTATTAGTCTCACAGTGGAGAAATTCACATCATCCCTGGAGGGACGTTAAATGAATAAACACATAAACAAAAACAAAAATGTCAGAATATGATAAGTATGTGCGCCTACATTTGAGTTGATTATTCAACTTTGTAAAATGTGAGTGAGTTATAATATCAGTTTTAGCTATTTGGAGATGATACGGTATAAATATACTACAATGTAATAACAATACATGGACTTAAGTATCATACATAAACATACTCATTACAAAGAATGGCCTCCTACTGTATGTGTTATGTACAGTCTGGTGTGTTATACATGTATAATATAATATTATCCACAAGGATAGTAGAAGTACTGATTATTTTCATCATTGATTAATCTGTTAATTATTGTCCAAATTAATGTTTGGTCTATATAATGTCCCTAAAAGTTATTTACTACTTACTTTGCTATTTTATTTATTTAGTAGCTTAATCTTTATGCAGCATATCTTATCAGTTACCTGTATGTTATGTTAGAACAGTCTAAATCTGCAAAGTTGTAACTATAGCTATTAAATACATGTAGCCGAGGCATTATTTCCTTCTGAAATGCAGTAGCTCATTGTCATTGCAGAGTTACACTCAGGCATTTATATAGAGTAGACCTTTTCATTGCCTTTCTGTTGCTAGGGTAACAGCTTTCCAAGGTTACTTCCCGTCAGCTACTGCACGAACAAACATGGAGACAGGAAATACAAAGGGACCCATTTAAAATATTTATAATGTCAAGTTTGAAAACGTCTATAAACCATGCATGTACACACGTGATCTGTGTGTACACAGTATGTCACCGGTGAATAAAAACATAAAGCAGATGACTATTTTTATTTTTTTGTGAGTGTGTGTGTGTGTGCGTGCGTGTGTATGTATGTGTGTGTATATGTACTTGTACAGCTATTTTTGTGAGGACCGTTTCTGAGTTTTAAACCTTCACAATCAGGACATTTTTGAAAAATTAAGACATTTTCAGTCCTCCCCTTTGGACAGACCTTCAAAGGCCTGTTTGAGGGCTCAGACTTTGTTTTAAGGTTGGATCAGGCATTTAGTTGTGATGGTTAAGATTAGGGTAAGGGGTTAGGGAATGGATTATGTCAATGAGTGTCCTCACAAAGGTAGAAGTACACAGCTGTGTATTTGTGTTTGTCTTTCACCTCTAAATGAAGGCATTTCTTCCTCTCCAGTGAAATCCTCCTCTGAAAAACAAGACAAGGAAAAATGTAAACATGACAAATTGAAAACACGATGTTCTACTGACCAAAAGACATCATATAATATTTGATTATAAAAGCTTCAATATTTTTGTATTAAAAGGGAGTCACAGTACTCACTCTGCAGATCACTGAAACTGCATTTTTGTACTTGTAAATATGTATTTTCGTAACATAGCCAACATGGACTTAACCAACCCTACTTGACTCACATCTCTGCAAACGGTGGTTGTAATTGTGTCAAAGAAATAGTTTGTCATTTTGGGAAATGCACTTAATTGCTTCCTTGCTGAGAGCTGGATTAGAAGACTCATACCTCTTTCATATCTGTCCCTTAATTATGGAGATTAGCTTAGTTTAGCATTAACTGTACTGTAAACAGGAGGAAACAGCTAGTCTGGCCACCCTCTAACACCACAAATTGCCATTTTTGCATTTCTGTTTGTACACAAACTAAACAATAAGATAACATGCAGTTTCCAGTCCTAATGCTAAAATAAACTAATCTCCCCAGGCCCTAGCTCCATACTTAGCGTACAAACATGAGAGTGGCGTCACTTTCCTCACCTTACTCGCCTTAAGAAAGCTAATAAATGTCCCAAAATGTCAAACTAGTCTTTTAATATATAATGGAACACCCTTCAAAGTAAACTTTAAGCTTGTTTAAAGGTGAATCTTGCAAGATCAAGTAAGGGCAGCAAACAACTAGCAGAATTCAAAAGTATAACCTCTCAATATTTATCATGTGGCTATTGATCATATCTAATGAACTATTTGGCATTTATGTTTCTTAGGCAATAGAAAACGTTGATCATTACCTTTGAAAAGCTGGTTCTCATATCCACCATAGTTGTCTGCCAAAAGAGAAAGAAAAAGAAAAAAGGCATTTAACTGAGTGAAACCAATTCAGCTGGAGCCACCAACACGTTTTATTACTCCTGTCATAAATCACACAAACCAGCTGCCTCCCCCCGAAGTATCTGCATTGTACTGCGCATGTTCAGTATGAGACTGCTATCTTAGCACACTAAAAAGGAAGGTGTTTGTTCTGCTCAGGAGGTTTTCTCTGACCTGAGCTGCTCGCTCACAAGAAAACAAAACCACAGTGGTGCAAAGTATGAGAACAGTTGTTGGTTTTGTGTGCTGATTCTGGTGGGAGTGTTGTGTGTCTGAGGAGGTTGTCATCACACACTCTTTGCTGAAAAAAGGACTGAAATAAGAAGCTACAGAATAAACAGAGGGCCCAATGAACCACCAAAATCCAAGAAGAATTCATTCAACATCATATTTTCATAACTGTATGTAAGAGCAATGGACATTATATAACACGTCATTAACTGTACACCGCCCAAACTGCTAACCAACCTCACACCTTAAGCACTATATGTTCAGGAAGCACAAACACTCAGTGGAGCTGCAGGGGAGGCTGTTTCTGAATGAAAAGAGCTGGGGAACATGTTCATATGCACTCATTAACAGGAAAAAAGAGGTTTGGCAGGTTGTTGAGTAACTGAAGAGAGACAGTTGGACGTGGAGTTGGCTGTGTTGATACTGCCAAAGTTGCTGGCCTTCAAGCGAACACTGTCAGACGGCGGAAACATTGCCGTATAATGTAATGTAGGCAGTCACACATGCTACTGCAGACTTACTTCAGAGCTGCACCTGAAAATGAGCACAGCAATGACGTCTCTGATTGTGGACATGTGGAAAATGTGTTGACTGAGTCTAGACATAAGTGATGTAATTTAAAGGAATATGTAGATTGTGAGTGCACCAGTAAACTTTAAGATGTCTCTACCAGGTTCAAGAGTCTTTCTTGTTGTATGACAATGGGGCTTAGGTTATATTCACACCAGATCTGGCAGTGCAGCGAAAGCATTCAACATTCATTCTGAATGAGGGTAGTGTGTTTGGGCTACAGCAGCCACAGGGGTGTGCCAAAAAACCCAGCAAAACCTGGAGAAGAGGAAACAGGATCAAATTTTGGAGAAACGCAACCCAATGTCATGCAGCAGTGGCCTATTATATAACTGGTGATCCAGAGCTGTACAACCCAGCCATGAGGGAAGAAAAAAACGTTATTTGGCATGCAGTCAATGGGCCATAAAGTGACTCTTCCACACCGTCACCGCAACGCCTGATCTGGTGTGAATGCAGCATTAGCATTAGCTCAGACTGACACTATGCTTGCAATCGCTGATTGGCATCAGTTGACTAATAACATCCAATCATATTCATATGGGTAAACACAGTAGCCTTTATAATCTATTTTGGTGTAAACTAGGGATGTTAGTAATTAAACCAACATTAAGCATTTTAACCGATAAACGTTATCGCCAAAAGACATAATAAGAATTAGTTAAAAAGCTGAGAAAAACGCAGGTGTGGCTCGTCACTTTAAGGAGAAAAGCTGGTCCACCTTAAGAGAGAGCCAGCGCAGATACAGGAAGTTGGCTCTGGACTTCCAGCTGAGGAGTTGTAGCTTGTAGCCTCGTAGCATTTATTCACCGACTAATTAACTGTATACATACTGGCTGCTACAGCTACATTCACAGCTATACCGCCACCAACAAACCCACACTCTCCGCCACCACACACACACAGTTGGTCAAAAACTCAGTGAAGTTACACGACAGCGGGTGCGAAGCCTGCAAAAATTAGCATCCCTAGTGTAAACATGGATAAATATTGGACCATAGTAAGCACACGATGGATGAGGGGAAACTAGCTCGCTGGGCTGGAATCCATTGTAGTTGATCTGAATTCAAGCAGAATAAATATACTATTTTACGAATAACAATCGGGCTAAAAACTTTTTAGAGCCATCTTTGGACCCAAGAGGCAATGAGCTGTGCTCAAAACACAGACCAACAAATTCAATACTACAGTAAATTTGTGGAGACTGAGTCAGAAGTCGCAATACTCAATGTACGGGACACAACACTAATGAGTAGATGCATAAAGTGCGACTTTGTCGCTGTGTTAGTGTGTTTTTATGGATGTGAAAAATTGGTATAAGCATGAATTTTACTGTTCAGTAGAGTGTTGCTTTTATTTTTCTGTGTCCATTTCTCAAGCCAATTCAAAATGTTGCAAAATAATTTCTGAAACCAAAATGTCTGCTGTGGATCAAGATCTGTGGTGAACCACATAATCAGCTCAACATGAAGAGAAAACAAGGGCAAGAGGAAACATGTCTGGGAAGAGAATAAAACCAGGAGCGGTCGCTCACAATGTCTGATGAAGATTTGAAGTGTCAAAAACATCATTTGTCATAAATAAAGTATATTTTTTAACATACAGAAACATTATCATTCCTCATGGTCTCTGCACTTCTACACCAGACTGTATTAGTGCAAATATTTGTCCAGAAACTGCATATTCATAATGAATTCAAAGGGAAAACAGTCTATTTTTATTCGCTGTCTTTGAGAAGCAAATAACAGTCTGTGTGCAGCATTATGGGAAAGGTAATGACACAAGCAGGGGTGTCATTTGAGAATTTAAATGTTCAACAACAAACGTATTATTTCATTTGGCTCAAGCCAAATAAAGAAAACACATGACATAATCTCCAAAAACAATGTCTGTAAAGTTTTGATAGAGAAAAGTGCACTTAGGCTGTAAACACCAGGATGAGGTGACTGTTTACTGTATGTCAGTCGGTGGTTGGAACAGCTGAGGTCAGATCTGAGTCACAAAACACTGAGGCTGGCATAATGATGGAGGGAGGAGAGAGGAAAACAGGATAAGAGTAAAGGGTGGTAAAACATACCATGGAAGTTCACAAAGACAAGAGGAAACTCTTCCAGGGTTACACTGACTGATATCTCCATTTGCTGATAAGCTACTATTTTTATTTTATTTATATAAAAACATAGGCAACATGTATCTCAGTATATTTCACAAATTGGTTTTGTTTATTTGGCCAACATCGTTACTGTTTTGGTTCACTGTCTCTGCTCCCATTAACCTTGTTTACAGCAGCAGGCAGCTGTTTCAGTGGAAAAAGTTCACTGTACGCCAGTGTTGGGAGTAACACATTACAGTAATGTATGACTTTTAGCAGTAACGAAGTAATATAACATTTACTAACAGGATTTCAGTAATATTATTGTATTTATTATGTCAAGTAACACTTTAAATGAATAGGAAAGGATTGTGGTTGACATTAACTTCTGGCGATACGCCGAGTCATGTGACTAAAGACTGATATGCCAAAATAAGTCAACGTTACTTCTAGTTGCACACAGCATACGAACAGCAGTGTCTTGGTTGAATGTCTGGTGTTTGTTTGACCCATCCACCACCTCTTCCGTCAGCCCTGAATGGACTCTTACGCTATTAACACAACGTCAGTTGCTCAGACCGTCTAATAATGCTGCAGGTGGGTTTACATTGGAGTTAGTTAAATGCCCGACACTGGTTAACATAGTGGAGCAATTCGTGGCTAAAGAGGAATTAGTGGAGACCTACACAGGGCCAAAAGGAGAGTAAATATTATTGGACTTGCATGACAAAATGAATGCTAATGTTAGTGTCTCCTGGATGTGTAAATATACAACTGTTTGCCAACATGTTCATCAACATTATAAGGTGAAACTATTCAAATGACGCATTAGAAACTTGTTCTACTGTTGTTCTACTTGTTCTAGCTGGCCAGTAAGTAGGTTTAACTGCTTCAAAATCGTGGGACAGACAAACTCATTCACCGTTTTTTTCAAAGATACTAATGAAAATGTAAATTCACAACTTCAATTTAAAGGCAATGGTAGTAGAAAGTTTCTGAGTAGTACAAGCAGTGAGGGCATCACATACCACACCATCATTATTCTGTGTTTCAGTGGAGTTTTCGTGTCCCATATGGTCCAAATCTTGTTTCAGAGACTTTCCCACCCTGATTAAAATACATCTCTGGGGGGAAACTGAATTCCTGTCATTTTTTGGACCTCTGTGCTGTAAAAATGGCCAGATTCAAATGTTTGAATGTCAGCACATTATGTGCTATTGGAAGCTGAAAGTCCAAAATCTCCCCATCAGTATCCACCCTCAAATATCTGCTTGCTCCTCATTTGTTTCTCCTCCTTCACCTCCCTCCCTCCCTTTTTCTCTCTCCTCATGTTTTCCCTGTATTCTGTGGAAAAACCCCTCATGTCTGTCTCGTTAGTGAGGAAGTCAACCTGTCCAACACTCACAGAGCAGAACTGAGCTGATCTGACAGCAGCACAACATGGCCCCTACCAGGTCACACCTAGAAAGGCAATGGCAAAACAGTGTGAACCTACTGAAAACTGTAATCAGTAAACACACACTTTCTTTGTCCAATTAACACTCGCTCTTACCAATGGTGTCAGAAATGTGGTGCAGCAAAGCAGATTAGACAAACATGGAGCATCTGCATAAACGTTTCATGACGTGTTTAACAGATAAGGCAGTGTTGCCAACTGTTTTCCAATGAAAGCAGCGTGCAGCACTAACTCCAAAAGTACCTAAATCTAAACAGAAAGCTGCCAAATCAACAACACTCGACATATTGACTTCATCTTCTGTGCTGCAATCCTTTAACAAATATTATGTGCACATTATGTTTGTTTTCCTCAGTTCGTATTATTGTTTGCTTTGTGTTCATATGTATTTTGTGCCTGTTCAGCACTTTGGTTAATGATGGTTTTATTAAAAGGTGCTACAATTAAAGTTTGACTTCACTAACACTGACAGCCTCAGGCGCCTCTCCAAAGCCACTCCCCCAAAATTATTTTTATGAACATAAGCATATAATGAACAGAAACAACAAACATGTGTTGTTAGTACTCTGTCAAGCAAGCAGCTTGTGGAAGACTGGTGATTACCTTTTGACAGTATGCAATTTGTGTTACAGTGGAGCGTGGATAAATCAGAAAGCTATGCAGCGTTATGTTTAGAAGTGCCTTAGCTAACTACAGAAGCTTGCTAACACATAGCTAGCTTTAGCTTGATAACAACTACCCCTCATCTTCATCATCATCATTTTAGTTATCAGCTGCACCCCTGGTAAACATAAGGTGCTAACGCAATCCTTGGACTTATTGAAATCTGACGTTTTTAGTTAGCTACATGCATTTTGCTAGCATTTCAGTCCTTGGTTTCATATTGTGGCACTGATTGTTTTCCCCTCCGGTGTGTCTCGTTTGACGCATTGTGTTTAAGCTAGGTTATGAGGTTTAGGTAAAAATCATAGTTTGGGTTAAAAAAAAAAGGACTTTGAAAATGTTAAGGGACCTTTGACCTTGATTTTGAACTAAATTCTGCAGCAAGAAGCTGAAAAAGAATTTAACAAACAACAAGACAGATTTTAACAATTGACCAGTAAAATTCACACAGTCTGTGACATTAATCATAAGATGAAATTTATGGATTATTTGAGTGCTCTGCAGAAAAGACCAAACCAGACATGTTTTTGGCTCTTTATCCAGACAGCGAGGCAGTTAGACTGAGGATGGAAAAGTTTGGCTGCAGTTCGAATACGCACTGCAGCAAGTTTGCACTTGTGCTTTGAAATGAAGTAAATATACTGTAAGGATGTGAAAGCGAGGGTTCAAAAATGGGTTCAACAAAATCCAATATATATATACAGTATATATATATATGTATATATATATAGCCAAATTCAAAAATACTTTGTGTGCCTAACTATATCACAGTTATATAGTTATGTAAAGACCTATTTTGACACCTGGTCCCTTAGTTTTGTACCTTAGTATTACCTTAAAAGCAGCTCACCACTCTGCACTGGTCAAGGTTACTGGACTGAAAATAATACTGCTGTTTGCCACAGAAATCCTACAATACTATTAAATGTAGCTGGTGAAATACACTCCATGACCATAAGTATGTATGTAGACACACTAACTTTACACCCGAAACTGCTGGCAAAAAACAAAAGATCTGCACTGGACTGATCACTCCCAGCTATCTTAATCTAAAAGAGCAATGTTTAAATCTAATAAGATCTTTGTCAGGCATTATCAAATCACTGTCACAAAGCAGAACAAGCCACACACACATTCATCTCTTAGGTGTTTGTAATCTGCATGACTGGATCAATCCAAAATGTTGGCACAAAGAGCTGAACAGCTGGCGTTATATGGCAATGTCAGGGGAGCACACCTCCTCATTAACAGGTGGCATTCATCAGGCTGAAACTCCCAATTTATTACAAGCTTTTGCTGTTAAGAAAAAAAAGCATAGAGAATACAAAATACAATTACAAAAATGAACAAAGCTCAGTGTCTCCACAAAAAGATAATGCCCACAAAATCCACGCCCAAATGGCTTTCAAAGCAATGTTATCTCATTCATCAGGTAGGAGCTTGCTGTGGTTGCAGTTGGTATAGTGTACTGTATATTGCTGGTTCAGGTGGTGTACAGTGGACCACACCTATGAAAATATCAAGCCAAGCAGCAAGTTAAAATAGCACACACAGGATATGAGACGGACATGTTACAGGTTAGTTTACAGAGCTTTTCTAAACATTTCTGATTGTTTCTCATCAGTTCCATAAGGACACATGTACTGGTGACAATGGGTATCAATTACAGAATTACCCACAGCATTACAGGCAAGTGAAAGCAGCACTAGAGTATACAAAAAAATAAAAATGAAAATATCAGGATGTTGTTCTTCACCCACATGGAGTCACTCAGCCCTCCTCCCTCCATCCTTTGACCATTGGACCTTTGGTGTTTGTGAACGTACGCAGCGCCAGGCCTGAGTCAGCTAACCTTCGTGGTTCCCCTGTGGTTGTTTCTCTCAGGGGTGTTTTTGGACTTTCCAAACCCCTTCCCCACCCTGTCTCTCCCTTCATTCCCCCTCAGGACTTTGCTTTGGCCAGGGGATCATGCGAAATGTTCTCCTTGGTGAGTAACATGCCCTGAATGTCTTGTAACCTCACATCACTCCATGAAGTGATTTAAAATGCAAATAGAAACAGAGATTCCCTCTCCACATAAAGATGGATTATCAAACATGCCAAGCCATTTCATGTTCCTGTCTTCCATTGATTCGTTTAAGCTATTTTGACCAGAAAATTCCCCTCAAGAACCTCAGCAAGTCACAGCTTTAAGTGAAACCAGGAGTCACGAGATGGGCCCTGCTCTAGATCGTAGTGGAGGTCTTGACCACAACTCATAAAGCCAAATGAGTCCTTCTCCAAACCTCTGTTGACATCCAAGCCATTTAGGTGCCCTCTGACTGGAATGTGTGGTCTCCTCGCAACACTATAAATGCCTGGTATGTGTTGCTACAGACTGCGAAGCTGAAGTTATAGACGAGCCATTACAAGAAAATTTTTCTTTTATTGTGGTTCGACAGTGAAACGGGAGACTTTCAGAGTCACGATCCCATAAACGCATCATGTTTTCTCAGGACTAAAACCAGTGTGGACAGCAGCCAGGCTGAGACACACAGACAAATCTGGTTAAGTTTACAGGGATTCAAGGCCAAAGGACATGTACAATATTTTTTAATGCTTTATTTGCAGACTTCGCTGTATTTTTATTTTTTTTACTTGCCCTCTAATTTCACAGGCTCACCCTCATGGAAAGTTTCCCGGGATACAGAGTAAAGAAAATAAAAAGAAAAGCGTTCTTGGTTAAAACTATGCGGACACCTGAATTAAGACTGTGGATACGGGTGCACCAGTTGTTCAGTCAAATTTAGGGGCCATGACGTTCCAATGACCCATTATTCCAATAGTCCGAAAAATGCCCCATTGGACCAAAAGCCCATCTGACTATTATCTTGAAAACACATTGTCCCAAATGACCACTGCTCCGAAAAAAAACAAACTCATGGCTAATTATTATACAATGACATCAACAGACCTTCCTGGTGGTGATACTCCCTACTCCCGAATTTCCCTCCGGGGATTAATAAAGGTTCATCTTATCTTATCTTATCTTACTCTGCCTCTGGTTGTCTTACCCTGATATTCTTACCATAAACCTAACTAATCTCACTTCTCATACCTAAACCTAACCAACCCAACCAACAAATGCAGCTAGAGTGGTGGGTCATGCCTTCGCCAGTAGGAAAAAAAAAATCTGGAAGCTCCGATGATGTTATTCTGCATAATACTCATAATACTTACATGCTTCGGTTTGTTGCATGGACAGGGTGTATTTTCAGAGCAATGGCCCCTCAGAACAATGTGTGTTTGTTTTTGGGACTTTGCTTTCAGACAAATGAACTTTAGGTCCAGTGGGTCATTTTTTGGGTCACACAGTCATACTTATATTTTCTGAAAAATGTCAGCTCAAAACCTATTTACAGATTGCGATGTTACTGTTAAATCCTGTTTATGTAGTTGATTAGTTTTCATGGTGCAACCTGAATCACTACTTTGTAAGTAGCTAGTACTTCAGAAGACTTTTAGAAGGACTTCACACAGTTAGCCATGGATTTACAAATAACTGTGCATTGTGTTATGTTGAAAGAGGAAAACTGTTGACCCAAAGTTAGAAGCAGAAAATTGTCTGAAAACCAAAAAAAGCAGATGTATGTGGACAGGACTTCCCACATATCTTTGGCCTTATAAGTATAAAAGTTACATAAACAGTATTGCCAATACATCTGAATAAAAGTGAAGAAGAATTAGTGATGAGTTAACAGCTGCTACTACTAACCAAGCTAATAATACTACTATCTTAATTAAGTATCCTGTTGCAGCACATTCACCATTTTTATATGTATGCTTGTAGGCTTGGTGTAAAACCAGGAAAAGGTCCAGCACAAACCTTTAAGATAATTAATACAAGTGGGCAAAAATAAATGAAAGTGTACAACGCATACAGAAAGAACAGGTTCTCCTTTCAACCCAAATTTAAAACGCTTTGACTGTAAATTTAAAGCGCTGCCACAGCAAAAGTGGTATTGAAAACAAGAAAATTTGTCTCTCTCTCTCTGCACCTTCCTTTCTCTTCTCCCCTTCGCTCACTCTTTCCTTCTCCTTTGCCAACCATACACCTGCCTCACCTCCTCTGACTCCCCCACCCTCCTCCTCTCCAGCCCTGTTAGGAATGTATGAGGCAGCATGTTTGGTTCTGGTCGGCAGGGCTGGAAACATTAACAGACCTCCTGTACTGTTTGGCTGAGGAGAGGACTGTATATGTTCTTGGAAGTTGATTTGCTGCATTGACTCGTAGCTCAAGGCAGCATCTCTCCTCAAGACTCGACGGGAGCAGAACCACAATGTGCTTTCTTAAACTTTTATTTGATTTCCTTTTGTTTTTACCTATAAACTTTCCTTGATTTCCTGTAATTGGTCATGTAAAATAAATAAAGACCTAATACAGACTTCCAGCTCTTAGAAATATTTAGAAAAACAGCATTAAAAGCTAAGAAACCACATCATAAAGAAACCACATTGAGCAACTGAATTATTAAACACTGACAACTGAAGTAATAACTTGCACCTACATACATGTGTTGTAACTTTCTACTACATTTGTAATACCTGTTTTTCATAAAATTAGACCAAGATGCCAACCTGAAACTAACTATACTCAATCAAACACCCAAAACACACACATGCCAAATGAAGTGAAATGAAGTGAAGCATTTAGTGCTCACTTTTTATTCCCATAAAACCACACCGCACAGTTTACTTAAATAATACGTCCTACTTAAAGCTGCAGTGGGCGAGATTGGAGCAAATATGATTAAAAAAGTTATTTTTATAAAACGGTCGCTATATCCTGACAGTAGTACATGAAAGAGGTAATCTGAAAAAATCTTCTTCCTCTGTGTCCTCTGGTGCTCCTAACGGCATTTGCAGGAAGTCACAGACCGAAGGAAAATACTCAGTCAGAGCTGATCTGGAATCTGCCGTCCAGCTGCCGTCTATGATCTGTCAATCACTTGTGAACGCCGACCAAACGGTCAAACTAGGCAACGCTGATCAAATATGAATCAATATCATGTTATGTTAATGATTATTTCTCATCTCAAATGATTTTAGAAACATCTTGTAGTTACTGTTTCGCTGTAAAATGAGAAAGTTTGTGACCCAGCAGCCATGTTGAGGTCTCTTGAGGGAATAGGAACGCTCTCTCTCTGAAATGACCTGTGATTGGTCAAAGTCTTCCACCACGAGCTACACTCTTAAAAGCCAGAAAACAGAGCCATGAGGAGATGCAGAAGTCTAATTTTCTCTCAGACCACTTGGATTTCAATATGCTGAAAGGTTATTATGGAAATTTTGCCAAATTATCCCAAAAACTTGTTGTCTACTCCAGTTTTAATTGCTCAAAATTGAGATCTTATTATCATTTTTATGCAAAAATTTCAGAAGTTTACTGCTTCACAGCTTCCGTTCTGGTTCCAGATGTGAATACTTGCCTGTTTTATTTATTCTTTTAAGCTATTAAATTAATATATTTGGTTTTGGGATACTTGGCAGAACAGAACACGCAATTTGAAGTCTTTTGTCACAGGCTAGATTTTTTAAATCTTGAAAACAGAGCCACGAGAAGGTGCAGATGTTTAGTTTTCTCTCAGATCACTTGAATTACAATATTCTGAAAAATTATTATTGAATTTTGCCAAAAGATTGTGGCTATTGAAGCTTTAATGATACCACAAGGTGACTGTATATTGTTTTTCTTCCAGCAGAAATATTTTGTTGTTTGCATAAGCAGTGATAGCCACAAATCTTCAACTGACTTTTTAATCTTTCCAGCTGACTTTTGAAATGTGAACCCTCTAAACAGGATCGTAAATATGAAATTGATGGCCATGTACATGATATCGTGCCAAAAGACTGAAGCTAAAGCTACGTCTCGTTCAAAAACTCAGCATCTTCAAAAGTTGATGATCTATGTAGATGTCATCTACAAGGCCAAATAGCACTGTTTTTGTATTGCATTGTAGAACTAATTTATTTTCATATAATACGTTTCATAAGAAAATATGTTAAGATCATCAGACTTAAGTTTTCATATTTAGCATTACAAGAGAAATGGCTGTTAAGGCCTTGACACACCAAGCCGACAGTTAACCGTCGGACAATTTGGGGCCGTCGGTGAGCGTCCCACATCACCGGCTCCAGTCTGCCCGTGTCTGAGTTTTTTCGGCCATTCAGCAGTGCCGCCCGTCGGTGAGAGAAATCACTCTGATTGGCTGTTCATCTTAAACGATTTAGTGCAGAAGAAGAGAAACAGAAGTGAGGAAAGCAAGCCAATGAGTAAACTCAAGAAGACACAAACAGCAGGCTCTTCTCTTTTATCTCAATTTATCCAATACACGGATATTTTCACAGCGACATGGCCATCTGGAATGAAGCTAAATGGTGAGTGAGTGGTGTGAAATTGGTCATCAAATGCTGCTTTATTTTGTGTACATATCTGCAGTCCTCAGTCTTCCGGTTTGCCTTTTTGAATGATTAATACAGACTATCGCCACCTACGGGTGTAGAGTTATTTCATCTCACACAGGAGCAGAATGTACGTGGTAGTTGGCGTAAATGTTAGTCTTTGCGGAGTGTTCGAGTTTTTGGCTACGACAAAGGTGACATGAGGCGACTCAACTGGTGGCCTTCGACGTCACTATTTCCTTGATGTCTGTGTTGGTGTGACTGGACCTTTACGATGACAACTAAATGATCATAACACAGTCTCAGGTAGCATTGGCTGGGGCTGCTGGAGTGTAATTACATTTGCTAAGCTATGATTGGATAATTGCTATTTGGGTTTAGTGAATGGTCAATTATAATAGCACTAAAAAGAGGAAACAACACCGTTAGATAACAATAACTAGAAAAGCACTCAGAGAGCGCAGACCTCCGCCAAGCACCCTCGTTTCCCCCCTGGCGGTTTCTTCTGGATCTATCTCCTCAAGTATTAAAGCTAGATCAAATTCGTTGACATACTTCAGATGAGGAATTGTCTCAGCTACACAATGCCGCTTGTTAGAAATCTCTACCTCTAATATTAAATGCACAGTAGGCCAAAATGTAAGAGTACCCCCATCATTTTTTATATAAATTGCTATAAAATCCGCCATCTGGATCAGATCTGGATCAGCCTTTGGGATTTGATAGAAGTACACATTGTAAATCCCTGAGTCAAATTTCATGAGCTTTGGGCAACAATTACCAGAGATATTGAGAAACAATTTTTGGGTCCCATTTACCCCAATGTTAACGAAAATTTCAAAGTGATCCAGAATCCAGGATTTCTTCCGGATCACCCCCAAAATTAAATCAGTTCTTCCTTTTCACACTTTTCATTTTCGACACACCCTGAAAATTTCATCAAAATCCATCCATAACTTTTTGAGTTATCTTGACCACAGACAAACAAACAAACAAATGGACAGATAAACGCCGGCAAAAACATAACCTCCTTGGCGGAGGTAATAAATACAGGAATAAATCCATCATATGCCAATTACTTTTGGAAAGGAATATGCCAACACTCTGACATCTTTTCAAGCTGCAACCCTACATGTGGGATTTATTCCTGCTTCCTCTCATTCCCCTCCTTCCCACTGTATCCTCCCATCTCTGTCAGCATTTCTCTTCTCATACTATACGTCTAGGAACCATGTACTGTGCGAGCCCTGGCCCTCTTCAAAGCCGGTGGCAGCTCTCCTTTCATGCCATGTTGTGAAAAAGCTCAATTTCAGAAGTTATGTTTTCACTCGCTCTCTTTTAAAGGGGGATATTAACCCAATCTGTGGCATATTGGCAGGGCTAGGGAGCATTTTATGTTTTATGAAATAGGGCTGTGGTGTGCACGCACATACGTGGAGATTTAAAGCTGACTGATCAAAGTCTCACATCCAAGAACAACAAACCGGCACTTTCTCAGGATCCACACTGCCAAGAGTCACAGCAGATGAGAAGCATATGTGGTCGCTGGTACCCTGTGCAGGTGCCTGCCTGCATGCCACAATGACAGATACTGTTCCTGCATACATTTTTAAGTAATTTTCAAATTGGAAAATGCACCCAGGTGTTAGTTAGGAATGTTTTTTGCATGACTAGAAAATAGGAAGATGGGATTTGTACGTGCTCAGAATCATCATATAATTACACAGAAGAAACCACAGACATTACCTTTCATGATTCCTCTCTTAAGAATCCGTTACAAACAACTTGTGGTCTAGTCTGCTGATGCTCAGCTTGATGGAGGTGATAGTGCAGTCCTCTTCACCTTTTTTTTTCCACAAAGCAAGTGTCCAGGAGCAACAAAGGTAGTCAACAATGTACCTTTGAGGTGCCAGCAAACTCATTCATGAAACATTTTCCAGTTTTCCAAAGAAAGAAGAAAGCCCAAAGGCCCAAAATGTCTTACTTCCACATATTTGAAAATTGGTGCAACAAAAAGCAAACACTTCAGAATGCATCCACACTGAATGTTATTCCAAAAAAAAATGCACCTGGGCAACCTAAAAACTCTCTGATTTCTAGATTATTTAAAATATTCTTGCAAGTCTATCAGTGCTGAAAGGAACTGGTCAAAGCTCCACTTTAGTTTTGAACACGTGTGTTTGCCTGCAGCTTTCTGGCATCATCCCTCTCCCATCCAGAGCCTGAGGAAAACTAAACCTCCTCAGACAGAAACCATGTGCAACTTAAAAGAGGGAGGGAGGAAATGGAGCGAGAGGGGATGAAGAGAAAGAAGAAGGGTGGTAAGAAAGAGAGAGAGAGAGATGGGAGGGGAACAAAGAAACTGGAAAATGAGGGAGGGACTGGAAAAGGGACAGGGTGAAAAAAAGGAAAAGGGAGGGAGGGAGGGAGGGTCCATGTGTTTTGTTGAAAGTCAGTTTTGAGGCCGAGGCTAATTGCTAACAAATGTTTGAACATTGTGGTGTGAGCACCTTGGATATCTGTGGCCTTGGCCTGCGAGACAGGAAAATAGTTTCTGTGAACACCTACACACTCACTCACACACGTCAAAGCTATAATCCCTACCTGGCACCAGTTTGCAGTCTCCTCAGCTTGAGCCCGCTAACCTCGACTATCAGAGTGTAAGACTAAGCAGCAGGTGTAATATTATCACCAACGCGCATATCCGGCCTTCCAGCTGACGAGGCTCCAGCGGCTGTCTGGCACTGTGGAGTTGCTTCTCCTTAATTTCCTCTCCTGCACTCACTGTAAAATAAGAAGATGGGTGTATATTATAGTGAGTTATTATATTCATACTCATCGCACAACTCAGCTGCTGTGTATTTTCAGAGACTTAACGTACGTAAGAAGTACTCTGATCATTTAATTAGGTAAAAGCAGTAATACAGCTGTGTAGAAATACTTTGTTATAAGTAAAAGTCCTGCATTAACGTTTTTACAAATATAAACATCAAAAGTGTTTAAGGCTACTATGTAGAACTTTCATTCTGTGTTGATTTTGGCGGTCCCTGTGGACAAAAGTGGCAGTGTTTCCAAGCACCTTTAGAAAACTAATTTATCTGCAGCAGGGTCTGATAGTCTGACCCATGTTGTCCTGGTCCTGGTTCTCCCATGCCTCCCTTCCCTCCAGCATGCCCAGCCATACGAGCGGGGACAGGCGAAGCAGCGAGGTGAAGCTCCTGGCCGGAGGAGGAGCTGCTGCTGCCAAACGTGGAGCACTCCACTTCCACCTGGAGCTCCAACTGCAGGTCAAAGGCGACAGCAATGCCAGATGTGGGTCTGTGGATGTGGAGTCTGAGTGGAAGGAGCTTCTGGTGAACTTGCAGGATTTCGCCAGAATCCAACCTGGTGGCACCGATGACAAGCATTAAGAATAACTACATAGAAATAGCCAATCACCTTGCTGATGGTCTTGTTTACTAATGTTGGTCATACAGAATCATCAGTATTAAACTGAGACTGTTTCATAACTTAACAGTTCATCACAGTAACTTTAAAGTACCAAAAGTAAAATTACTCATTTTGCATTATCAGATTGTAATCATTTATAGATTCATGTACATGTCACCACAAAGTTGCAGCTGGTAAAGGTGATATTAATTACTCTATACTGAGGCTGTCAAAGTTAACATGATAATAACACGTTAACACAAATTTGTTTTTAACACCACTGATTTCATTAATTAGAACCTGAAGTTTTTAGGTTATAGCGAGCTCAATTTTAAAGCTAAAGTGAAGATACTGACATAATATGAATCTAGAAAACCTGAAAAATCTATAACGCTTGGCAAGGAAAAACTGACATGGTCATATTCAAAGAGGTCCTTGACTTCTGACCTCAAGATATGTGAATGAAAATGGGTCCTATGTGTTCCAACAAGTCTCCCCTTTACAGACATGCATTTCTTATGATAATCACATGCAGTTTGGGGCACATCATAGTTCCAATTGACAATAGACAATCATGCAATTAAGCACCATTAAATATTTCAAATAACTGACAGCACTGCTTTATACAGTTCTCTGGCACTTCCAGCTCTACCAGGACCAAATGACCAATATGACAAAGGACAACGTACAGTTAACCAAAAAAAAACAAAACAAGACAAAACATTTAGATAAACACTTTCCAGCCCCAAAAAGCCATTCCTTGAAATGATTACTACAGAGGACACTCTTATCATGACATTTCAGTGCTGCAAAATTGTTCTGCGTTACATCTGAGTGAATAATGCCCTTTTGATGATTACTTCTACATCCCTGAATGGCTTTGAAGCCAAATCCTTCTCTCTCGACTTTTCCTTTACAAGTTCTTTTGGCTATTTTGCTAGTTTATAAAAATGAGGATCCCATGAGGTAATTTAATGGCCAACATCAGTCAGCTGGACCTTGATCACAAAGCCACCGACGTTTGATCAGAAAGTGAAGTTTCTTAATCAGCTCGGTTCAACGCACATTCCAACACACTCATACTCACGCATCCACGCAGAAACACGATTTCCCTTAAATTGATACCAGAATCGTCCAAATGTTTGAAGTTCATCTGCGGCCTGTCAGCTGCGGGTCGTTCAGTACCACCAGCGGGACCAATTAAGCCTGGTGATAATTATGTTTTGTGTTGGAAGCCAGCAGAGCGGCTCATTCAGAGCTCTGAGGTGTGTGTGTGTGTGTGTGTGTGTGTGTGTGTGTGTGTGTGTGTGTGTGTGTGTGTGTGTGTGTGTGTGTGTGTGTGTGTGTGTTGAAATGTTGAAATCCATGCCGCTGGCTGAGGATTGGCTGCAGAGCAACATGGTTCCACTTCACTGGTTGGCCAATTTAACACTAGAGCAGCTTGGCACATGATGCCCACACACACACACACACACACACACACACACACACACACACACACACACACACACACACACACACACACTGACAAAGTGGAGCAAAATACAAGTTTGCAAAGGGTCACGTAACAGATAATTAGTTTAGTCACACTGGATCTGCGGCTGGTAAACTGTCAACACTGAGCAACACAAACTGAACAAATCTCGAGGCCAGCAAGTTTTAGAGCACTGTTGGCCTGTGTGATGTTAAAATCTAACTTACACAAGTTACTGGTACGTGCGGAAACAAAGGAAGTAGTCGATGGTAGGTTACTTTTATTCTCACAGTGGTAGTGGTAAAGCCAGACCTATGGACTTGTACAGATTTAAGACTTGGACTCAAGATGTCCTGTGGGGTTTAAGCACCTTTTGTAGATCCAGAGTGCTGTGTGAAGTTTGATAAACTAAAACTGGAGTAATAGGCAGTGATAGTAAATACACAAACACTGTTTACACAAGCTTATGACATATGCCTGCAGGTGAGCAAATTTGTTTTAACACCACTAATTTCTTTAACACTCTTTCAGAGGTTACAGTGGGCTCAGTGCAATTAATTATGGATCATGCGATTAAACACAGTTAAACATTTTAATCTATTGACAGCCCTACTTTAATCCTTCCTCTCAACGCCAAGTTTCTTTTATTATCTGGAGCATCCACTCCAGAAACTTTTCTTTGACGCTTTTTAGGATTTTCCACCATACTCCTAGCTGCTGCTCCATCACTAAGGTCTCTCCTCTTTCATACTTGTATACATATACTTCACAAATTATATTTTGTTTCAACAACTGGTGGACAAAATTTAAAAAACATCTCAGAAACACGTCATGCGCCATGCAAGCACAGAAGCAACCTCATCACATTCAACAGCACAGCTAATATGATGAAAACGTGCAGTGAATTTATCTAGTTATACTAGTCAACATCACTGCTAACATCAACATAATAATCACTAATATGGAAGACACAGAGAGCCTTTTGTTCCACATTCATCTTAAAAACAAACTGTTTTTGTCTTTAGCTTGTTCCAGACAAGGCTCTTGCACAATCATCTAAATTTGTTAGACTGAAATAAACTGCATGTGTTGTCCAGAAGTGTTTATCAGAAACTGTAGCAACATTCTGTTGTTGGTTATTGCTATCAGTAACTATACGGTCTCAAAATGAGTAAAGAAAAATGCTACATAAAGCATCCTTCAGTCATTTTTGTTTTACATGTACAGTATGGGATGACGAGCATCTTTCAGGAATTTTCATGCAGTGAATGTGAGTTCCCTGTGGCAGTAAATCATCGCAAAGGATAAACACTGCAAGATGCTCCAAGAATCCCGCCTCCTGCCCTGCTGTCTGATCGAAATTTGCTCTTCAGCAATAATATCCATATTGGTTTGATGAAGCTCCATCCGGAGTAGGTCGTTAAGCAAATAAGTCCTCACAAATAGAGACAGCGAGGGAGGAAAAAGAAAAACAAAGAGACAAAATGACAGAATACTTTTAAAATGAACATCTGGCTTGTGCTCACCACATGATCACTGTGCTTTAAATACTGTCATTTCCAAGCCATGTTTTGAACGGACAGAAACTTTGTTTAATAGATTAAATCAACTAAAGCTGCTGTTATGACAGCGGTTGAGCCGCTGGTAAATGAAGGATGCTGGAATTTCACACGTGGGGGGTCATATTGGTCAGAGTATAGAGGACATTTTTGCACACTGTCTCACTCATATTTAAAAGTCCAGTATTCTCTCCATCCTCATTAACACAGATGTTCTGGTCACTACTGCTGATTTATTTAGATCCAGTGAGATGCTGTAAACATCAAAGTGGCTCGCACATGAACAAATGTTGTTAGCAGCCAGAAAAAGGACAGCTAGAGACAATTTGTATTATATTTACATTTAGATTTAATCCTTTTGAGATAACTTTTTCCAAGTACTGGGTAGAAAAAGAAATATCCAATGCAAAGTTGAAACAATTGAAATACTGTATGTATACAGTGATGGGCTTTCTAGGGAGGAGAGTTTACGGTATAAGAATGGAGCTCCTGCCACCTAGTGTCGCATTTTGGCTTTTGCGCTGAAAAACCATACATCCAGATCCTTGAAAAACTATGCTTTAACAGACAAACAAACATCAGAAGACAAGCAATTATTTCTCTTTGTTCACTTTGTTTTGTTAAAGAGATCGTCATAAACATTACTTAAAATAAAGTGGAAACCATTTGGAAAAGACGATACTGTCAAACTAATCATTTGGATGATCAGTTCCACTTTTATCTCCCCTGAATTTGGGATGCTGTCTTTGCTGCAAATGCAGGGTGTTGTCTGCTGCTTATGAGAGGAGCTGCTGTGATTGGATTTATTGTCGCTTCCCTTAACTCCTCCTGCAATATTTAATCATTACTTCAACCCCGAGACCTGCAGGATTGTGGGCAATCCTGACCGACTTTACTCTCTTTCAGAGGCTGCAGCAGGTTCAGTTTTATATCTGAAGGTACAGATGTATGAACAAAAAACTTAAGCTAAATTTTAGCGAGGAAAAACTGGCATGTTCATGTTCAAAGGGGTCCCTTGACCTCTGACCTCAGGATATGTGACACAAAATGGATTCTCTGGGTACCCACGAGTCTCCCCTTTACAGACATGCACACTTTCTGATAATCACATGCAGTTTTTTAATGCAGTATTTATGTGTTATTCCCGCCTATTCTACAGTGGTGTATTTCTGTGTACTGGGATCCCTAAACCTGGAATTACATAAATTGGGTATCACTATAAATCTGAGAGTCTTGTGGCTCGAATGAGCCTGATTGTATTCATGTGTGATGATGTTAGTCCCCATAGTAGGCACTTCATTGTAGTGAGACCATTTTTTAAACTTGACCTCACTGTTTAAATTGACGTGTAGTGACCTCTAGGATAATCGCAGCCTCATGAAACTTTACAACTACAAAATGGAGACCCAGATTGATTGACCATCAATTCTCGATACATTAAAAAATTGTTCAATTTAGCACCAAATCTGTGTAATAAATGGTATCAACGCAAAAAATGGCTGCAACAACGTATGAGACATAATAGAGAATGGGAATGACCATCATATATTTCTACTGTAATGTTCTAAACCCTCATACACTTTTACAGTCATTTTAAGCAAAAAATGACTAATGTTTATTTCTGATTTACTACTAGAATAACTTAACACAGTGCTGAGCAGCTCCTCAAATTAACCTTCAGGTTCCCAGTTTTTAGATGATGTACGCCACTTTTATGTGACATCTACTATTGACCTGCTATTTTCCCTTAAAGACACCCTGAAACCCCCTAAAAAGGTCAAAAACAAGTATATTGTGAGTCTCAGAGGGTTATTTAACCTACAAAAAAAGAGATCTACACAAAATGGTGAAACCTTTCTATGTATTAAAGTTATGCATTTTTGCTTTTTAATCTTGCAAGAGCTTGACAGTTTCAAAAGTGGAGTATTTACTCATTAAGCTTGAGTATTAGCATGTTTCACATATACCTAGAGAGTCTTTGTCACAACATAACAAATATCACAGTTTTGATTTGGATACAGAGCAAACATCTGTAAAAGTCTGCAGAGAGATGACTGCTGCTGACACAGAACTAAGGAATCTGTATGAGTGTATGAGTGTATGAGGGTGTGTGTGTGTGTGTGTGTGTGTGTGTGTGTGTGTGTGTGTGTGTGTGTGTGTGAGAGAGAGAGAGAGAGAGGTTTACTGGAACATCCATCCCCTTTAGATGACACAGTCCTCACTTGTTGTTAATTCGGATCAGTGGATTACTGTCTTGTTTGAAGGTATTTAAGCATAAATAATACTTTGTTTGACAGGTGCTTGAATTCCCAAAAGCCTCCTCACACTTACAGAAAGTTGTAATACATGTTGGTGCAGGCTGACTTTCAGTGAGAACAGTCACAAGGTCAGGCTTTATTAACAAAACACTGACTTTAGCTTTGTTGTCTTTGTTAATTTTTTTTTAAGAAAGTTAATAGATTATGACTCCTTCTGTTCACATTGTTCTGCTGTTTTACTAAAAAATGAGTTTTGCAGGTGTGCTTAAGAACATTAAAGATGGCTGCACTACATTTAGATGTCTCAGTTCCAGGCTCCTGCTTTTACAAATGGCTCGCTGACATTGCTGACTGAGACACTTAGTAGAGCCTTCATTAATGATATTAGTTACGCCTGTGCCTTTACTGGTATGACATGTCTGCTGTGAAAGAAGACTAGAGCCTCTAAAAAATGCAAATGCCGAAGCAAAACTGTACATTTAATAATACATATCATAAAAGTATGACTATAGAGATTATTTTAAAAAAAAATAGCCAAACATATGACTAAGTTACTGGACACAAAACAAGATGGATGAATTAATGATTGAAATTAGAATATTGTTTTTCAAGTTTTGTATTTCATTATTTTTGAATTGGGATATATTTTTTTCCAGAATCCAGTTTGATTAAAAAAAAAAAAACATTTCAGTAAAAAATTGTATACAAAAAAGTATGATAAAGATACTCTAACATGCATTTGGCTTAACTGCATTAACTTATTGGCCTGTAAATGTTTTCCATTTACACTGAATTTTAAGATTTGTATATGCATATGCACACTCTAGGACAAAGGTAAATTAAACTATTATTAAATATTATTTTTAAGGCTTTTCTAAATAAATGCTGTCAATGTTGAAACTGTGTTATTATAATGAATTTTGCAAGTAATTTGTTTTATAAGCTTAGGTTGCATATTTTTGTGTGAAACTGTGGTGAAACTACACATACAATATAATGTGGTTTGGTAATATGCAAATAAACACACGTGAAAGTGCAATTATTATATATTGAGTCATGGTGAGGATGAATCAACTGTTTGTTGCTCTGGGTGCTGGTGCCAATAAATTACAAAACTTCTGGAAAAGTCCTCAGGCTCATAAGCATCAAGTTCGGCACAGTTACACACCATAACTATAGGAAAAAGCATTCGGATTTCAAAATAAAATCATGAGGGGTTTTTTTCAGTTTTGGAGGAAGAAATGGAGTAACTTTCCAGGAGTGGTACTAATTACTAGTGAAGTGAAGCAATTCAAATTGCATATCCTATAAGTAGGCTATAATATATGTATTAAGTAAGCATCTTAACTTGACTTTCACTGAGGCTACATACATACTGTACATACAACACACTGTATGTAGCCTCTGTGAAAGTTCAGTAGGCATAAGTAATTTCCTCATGACAGAAAAAACACATCTAATTATATTGTAGTAGCTACCTGCAACAGCGTTTTCTGGTGGGAAAATGGTCAGCCAACAATTAGCTTTAATGTTACTTTGTACAGATGCAAAACCACTAGAAATTATACAATTTGACATAATGCTATTTGACAGTTCCCATACAGTTTAACACAAGCCTGTTTTTGACCAGGTACGAACTCCTCCGGAAAAAACACACAGGGGAAGCAATAATAATAATAATTATAATAATAATACCTGTTGTCCCTGACAAGCTAGCATTAGCAGTTAGCCTATTTGTTCCGGGAGGCTAACGTTAGCAGTTAGCCATTTTGCTCCTGGAGAAGAACCCCGTTAAATGTGAATATTGTCGATCAGCGGTTTAGTTTATGACAATATCCCGCGGCTGCAGTTTAAACTTACGTTTTTCTTCAAGAGGCAGACTTTGAAACGTGTGCTCCTGAAGATAATCCACATCCTTCATGGTGCCGGCAGTAGCCATGTTCTTCTGACCGTAATGTCTGACTACATGTGCGTAGCAAACTGCCAATCAGATTGTAGTAAGACCACAGCCAATCAAATTGCAAGTAGTCAACAGCCAATGAGCAGCATGCACTGAAGGAACTTGACTTGAACTTGCAGATTAATGTATTAATAACAGCAACAACTGATGATTTTTTTATGACGTACATTAATCTATAGTAATAATATTTTTAATTACTTAGTACCACTAAAACAAACACAGGTTATAGGCTTTCTGTAGGGTTTCTCCTTTTTATCATCTGAGCACAAAATGTCACTTTTTTGGAAAAATGTTATCAATTAATCAAGAAATTAATGGAATGGAATGGAGTCCCATCACATGCAGAAAACAGTTAGATTGTGATGAGATGCATTATCATTCATTGTGCTGTAAAATAATATTTGTGTTACGGGATTTTTGATACTTGTCATTTTTCATGCAAAAATGGCAAACATTTTATGGTTTCAGATTCTCAAATATTTTCTGTTTGTTGCTTTTCCTTTTAATTATTTGAATATTTAAATTTTCTATACAGTTGAGGTTTATGCCATTTTTGCCACTGTGTTATTGTTATGGGTTTTTATGATCTATACAACATATACAAATAATCTGCAGATTAATCAAAAAAATAAAATAAAAATAATCATTAGTTGCAGTCCTATCTCAAATAGTTAAACATGAGCTCCACCTCAACCAATAACAAATTAAGTGTAAGATTTTGCTTTTACATTCATTTAAGGCTTACAATAATAATACATTTTATAATAATGCATTTTATTTATACAGTGCGTTTAATGAAACGTAAAGACAGTTTATATAGTTAAAATGATCATAAATAAGAACATCATAATTTATAAAACACTTTAATTACATATTAAAAGCAGTTCTTGAAAGATGACTTTGACAATAATTTAATTACATTTTGCTGCTGTGAATACTTTTAATACTTTAAGTATATTTTCCAGATACACTACTTAGACTACACAGCCTACTTAAGCAACATTTTCAGTGCAGGAAATTTACTTGTATTGGAGTATTTTTTCAGTGTGGTGTTACTACCTCCATTACTGCATTTTCCTTTATAGTATGGCAGGTTTTTATTGTACGAACTTAAAAAAAAACGTTCATGACATTCTTATTTTGAAGGGTAATACAGGAAATTGTCTGTTATTTTGCTTTAACTTGACGGTGGCGCCGGTAGGCAGCATGAATCACATGTCTGCACCGTCCCCGTTAGCCGCAGGTATAAATAGGAGCAGCAGAGACGCTGGAGCAGCTTCAGACGGTCTGGAGTCTCAGGAAACACAGAGGTGAGTCACAGGGGCTTTTATTTTTTAAAAGTCTGGGCTCGGTGATGCTCAGAGGAAAATGGTCTCTATACATCCAAGATGGGATGATAGTGTTGTGATGCATAGAAAAGAATAGAGCGCAACGCATTGCCAGGTTTATCTTATGAAATGTTAACATTTCTAACTTTAATTCAGCTGTATATTAATACTGATCCATAAAATGTGGTCCCTTCAGTTGTTTTTCTCCCTGCAGACTTCATGGCTGACAAGGTGACTGTTTGTATTGCTTACTCATGGGTGTGACCTCCATCTTTGGATCAAAACAACTGGATTAGGGTAGATGACATCATGGCTGGTTTACTTTAATGCACTTCAGGTCAGGCACACGCAGCAGCTATGCTTATTGTCCTAATACTGTATATTGGAATATTAGCATGTTATTTGATCAGGAATTGTTGATAGTATTGAGAACACAAATAGTATCTTTTAAAAGATATTATAATATTCTAACTGCCCTTCAAATTGACATATACTATAGAGTAGATATTTGCAATATGAGATCTAAAAATTTAACATTATTTTTATACATTTTCTACAGAAGTGACCCTAATTCCTCCATAACCACATGACAAGTGGATCCTCTGGGTGCAGAAATCCCTAAATACCTAAAATGAGGCCAAAATGAGGCCACATGTGACAGTGTCCCATTTATTGTAAATGGAGCCCAGATGATCCAGATTAGTTCATTCCTTTTTATTCTGGGATTGGGAGAGTCTTTTGTTCAGGTTTGAGCTTCTAAAATAGAAAATGAGGCAGAAACAGTGAAAACGACCATCAGCGGCAGTTATCAGCTGGTGTATGAATGTTATTACAACAGATGTTTTAGACGCGTCAAAAAGATAAGATAGGCTCAAACTGTACTGACTTCATGTCACAGCAACCCAGTAAAAGGTCAGTTAAAAAATAAAAACTACTTGAATGGAATACATGAACAAAATCAAACAAAAATCTGTGGAAATCATGTTTAAAATATACAATACAAGATGTACATTACAGTACAGCAGACTAAATATATGAACTGTGCAACTATTTGTATAAAGAAATCCAGTAGTGCAACTTCATTATGTGTGTGTGTCAGACCTCAACATTACTGTCAGGTCACAAACTTTCTCATTTTACAGCTAATCAGTAACTACAAGATGTTTCTAAAAATATCTGAGGAGAGAAATAGTCGTTACAGTAACAGAATATTGATTCATATTTGATCAGTGCTGCCTAGTTTGACCGATTGGAGTTAGTGAGGGATTGACTCATGGCTCTCATAGAGGGCAGCTGGATAACTGACCTCAGATCAGCTCTGATTGGTTGTTTTCCTCCAGTCTGTGAAATCCTGCAGATGCTGTTTTGAGCACCAGAGGACACAAAGGAACATGTTTTTTTTTTTCCAGATTATGTTTTATGTACTATTGTCAGGATATAGCAACCTTTTTTATAAGAATAGCTTTTGTTTAATCATATTTGCTCCAATATTGCCTACTGCAGCTTTAATCCACAAAACGGTCAGCTTCATAGCACGTTATTATTAAATTGAATTATTATTCTTGAATATATGTGCAGTATGTGTATTATACACACACTATACAGTAATATTACAATGCTATGAAATATTTAAAACTGAAAGAAAATACCATGATATAATATAAAATTTAAAAAAAATGATATAATAGTAAAGTAGTATTATTTTAAGTTGTACAGTATATGTAATATTATGTACTGCAGAATCAGATAGATTTAGTTATGGATTCAAAGAAAATACTCACACATCATCTGATGCAGATGTTTAGTTGTATTTTACTCCCTGAACTTTCTCGAAGGCCTTGCATTCTTTGCATTCTTTCACTTGTGTAATCAGGATCCCTGCAGCTGCTGTTCAGCAAATGATGTGGCTCGACTCTGCATTGTAAATTATTTCTCCTGTCTTGACTTCTTTTCCTTTTTATTTGTTTTTTCTCTCTGCCTGTTTAACTGTCTCTGGCTCTGTCCCAGCTTTTTATGCATTGCTCATTCTTTCCTCTCGCTGCACCTCAAGTCTTACTCATTCTGCTTTTCTCTCATTAAAAAAAGGTCTCAGTGGTCGCAGACAGCCCCTGTTTACAAACCTTCCAGTAAATGACTGGCAGGCTGTAATTAAAGTGTGAGGCTTATTGTCACATGAATAATGACCTCATTGTGATGGGCTGCAGTTTGCTACACTGCATGTGTTAAACTCGTGAACACATGAGCTTATATAGAGAGCTCCAGGTGGGCATCTAGTCATTTTTTCTGCCAGTGCATTGAGTTTATTTTCCTTATAATAGGTGCTACTATCTGAAGGTGAGAAAATCCATTGTTCAGACACAGTTTAATGGATTTCAGGGCACCCCAAAGTTTCCTAAGATATTAAATTTGAAATTTAAGGGAAATACGTATAAAATGATGCAAAGAAAAAACATGGAGTCTTCATGTGTAAACATCTTAGAGCTTCAATGAACAGTTTGAAGAAGACCATACTGAATATGTGACACTGTCAGACAGTGTGGAAAAAGAGGTCTAATAACAAATGAATGTAAAAGTTAGAAATCTTTGTCTGTGCTGAATGGACATTTTTAAACCAAATATCATAAACATATTGTGCGTACTGTACTTTGTTTGTTTCCATAGGAACATGAGCTTGTGGGTGAGCACAAGCATCACTGAATAAGGGATGAATCTGAAAAACAAAGTTACATAAGACGTATTTTGTTTTCAGGACATTTTATGTTTTGTGTTTAATTTTATAAACAATAAGACAGTCAACAAATGACTTTGACTCTTATCATGAATAGTATAATGACCCACCATAACTTAACTTACACTATACGTATATGTATATGTATTATTACTATACATACATACAAACATATGTGGACACTGCTGTCTGCATGTACTTAAAGCTGCTATAATGAATGTTTATGTATTAATAATGGATTAAATGACTATGTGCGATCTGAAAATTGTTGCTCACAGTGATGAAACCAAAGAGCATTATCATCTGACTGCAGTTCCCCTTCAGCTTTACAAGGTTAACTAGTGTTTTAGCATCTTTCAGCTCATTATTATTAAGTGCTCATTTCTGTTCAAGTGCTCAGTTAAATATCTAATGTGTAGCATTACAGGGGATCTAGTAGCAGAAATTGAATATAATATTCATAACCATGTTTTCACTAGTGTATAATCAGCTGAAACTAAGAATAGCTGTGTTTTCATTGGCTTAGAATGAGCTCTTTAGATCTACATAAGGTACGGGTCCTCTTCACAGAGTCGTGCCCTGAACGGACAAACCAGACGCTCTAGAGAGAGCTTGTCATGTTTTTACATTACCTGAAGGCACTCTGTGTAAATGGTAATCACAAAAGCCTAAAGTACTGTTATTATGGTAAGGATGGCCTCTGAGCGAGGCAAACTGAGTTACCACGGTTTTGCACTCGGCACCTCACGTTACTGCAGTCTTTGAAAGGGAGGAGTGAGAGGACGAGTACTCAGTTGGTTGCAATCTGAAACCACACTACTAGATGTCGCCAAATACTATATACTGTATCTTTAAGATCACTTTGTGCCCCTGTGGACGAAGCAAGATCCATAAAGAGATGGTTTCTTGAGAAGACCTTGAACAGAGCCCTTTGGGATGAGCTGGAACGTCGACTGCGAGTCAGACCAACATCAGTAGCCGTCCTCTCTAATGCTTGTGTGGATGAATAGGAACAAAACCCTGCAGCCAGGTTCAAAAATCTTGCAGAAAACCTGAAACCAGAAGAGTGGAGGCTGTTATAGCAGCAGATGGGTGTAAACAACCACATATACGTATAATGTCTAGGTGTCCATAGAGTGTAATGTAAGTGTTATTCATTCACTTTCCTCTTTGCTTTCCATAGCTGGCCAGCTTCCCTTTGCACTTTAGAATAATGTCATTATTATTATTATTATTATTATTAAGAGTGAGGATTATGTCAGGCTGCTGAAATAATCAGCAGAGAGTAGACTCAGAGAGATGCCTGGTAAAAGCTGCACAGAGAGGAGAGGATGACTTTCTGCCTTTGTCTTTTTCTGTGTGTATGTGAGTGAATGAGAATAAAAATTCAGTCTCTGTTGAAGCTGTCATTGTTGAATTTACAGGCAGCTGACCAAGCACACGTCAGAGACTAAAACGGGTAAACAGAGAAAGGGCCTGCTGTTCTCTTTATACAATGCTCAGTTGGGCAAAGTCACAGGAAACACTGATCTGAGGTCAGCTTGGCGATAATGTCCTTGCTTATGGAGATGAGATAAATGATCCATTCAGCTGGCATGGGTGTGAATTATTTATCAGTATTGATCAGTGCTGTTATTTTTGTGTTTTGCTGTGTAAGGGTGGAGAAACTGCTGAGCAATGACGGTTATTTTCTACTGCGTAGGTCTCTGGTTTCTCTGCAGCTCATGTCGCCCTCCAGAGGAGATGGAGGGGCGTTACAACAACGTCACAACAGTCAGGAGGAGTTAAATCTGAACTTCTACATTCATGTTTGATGTCTTTTCAGGTTTTTTTCTCATCATTGCCTGCTGGCCCCTTGAGAGTCAGAGAGGATGCTAATGATGATGATGATGATGAAGAAGAAGGGCTCCAAGTCTCTGGCTGTGGTGGCTCTTCTTCTGGCTTCAGCCAACTGTATCCTTCCTCCGTCAAAAGAGGATCTTAACCGTAAGTTCCTCTGCACCCAAATTACAATTATTTTTGTAATGACTTACTTTTATTTCTCTGTGATTTTAATTTCTGTGTTTTTAATTCTGTGAAGACCACAGATGAACTCCATTTGCTTAGATTATATTGCAGTGGCAGCAGAAACCTCAGAAACAAATAGCATTATCTGAATGGATAGAAAAATTAATCAATTATGGATAAAATAAACTGAACTTTTTGGAAATTACTAAAGCTTTTGTGAAATTAAAGAAAAATACCCTAAAGTGCTCTTTAAATAATCAGTTTGGTCAAAAAGGGCAGAAATGTAGGAATCTGCACCAGCAATCAACACCTGTAGTAAAATGAGATACATTTGTTTTTTTGTTTGCTTTTACAGAGATCTCACTCCAGGGAGAAAAGTATCTGGATAAACAGATTGAAACGGCCATTAACGGGGTGAAGGAGATGAAGAGCATGATGCAGAAATCCTCAGAGAGCCACCAGAAGTTTTTGGACGCTCTACAGAAAACCAAGGAGCAGAAAGAGGTAAAAACATACCTGATGATATTTTTTGTGTCAACACTGAAGCCAGAACAAGCCAGTGTATATTTACATTTAATGAAAAATGGATTAACAATGCTTTTTTTCATACTTAGATCCAGTTGGTGTTGAGAAAGAAATAGGCTTATTTCATCCCAATAGAGCTGATTGTAGAACAATTAATATGACTATTTTTTGGCAAAGCAGAGGACATGAAGTGGTCTATACTGTACATCTTATAACTGCAGCTGGAAGAAAAACATCTGGAAGCGAGCAAAAGTATCCTGACAGGGCACAGAGTCAAAAATGGCCTAATTTCCTGACAAAAAAAACTTAATTCCTAAAAATATAGTTTTGTTTTCCTTCTGAGATTATTCTTGTTGTCCTATCAGCTCTGTCAACAGTAAAAAAAAATAGTTTTCAAGTTAGTCCGGTGGTTTAACAGCTGTAGTAAATGTTCCTTTCACTATATTAGAAGCCATCTTAAAACAAATAACAGGTAAATATTTAATTATCTTCTCATCATTATTTTGTTCTAACCTACAGAATCTCAAACATATTGATATTTGATCCCTCGGAAACGCAATGCAACAATAATAAACTGGCAATGAGTCCTAAGGATCCCGCCAAAATAAGAGCTCGCCTTGAAATCTTTGTTTCCGTTTCACGACAGGAAGCGATGCGTGCGGCTCAGGAGATGGAGGAGAAGCTGGAGCGGGAGGAGGAGGTCTGTAACGAGACCACGAGGGCTCTGTGGGAGGAGTGTAAGCCTTGTCTGAAGAACACCTGCGTTAAATACTACTCCCGAACATGCAGCAGTGGATCTGGACTGGTGGGACGCCAGGTCAGAACCATCGCATGCACACGTACATGTACTCACTCCAGATTTTATATAAGGGGCTTTGATTATAATCTGCTGGTCAATGCCTTCGTTTATAAGGAATATAATGCAGTTCCACTGATTACATATTGCTATGAGAATCAATCAATACTGAGGGTTATTTATAGGAACCCCTTAAACTAAAGTGACTGTAATGCAACTATTGTGGGCACAAACATGTTGATTGTGAGTGATAACTTTGGACTCATAAATGTTTCAGTGTTTTTCTCTTGACAAGCATAAAATAGCAAATACACAGCGACATAGGGAATCTGGTGTGTAAATTTATTTTATTAATTTATTTATTCATAATTACTTCTTTTTTTCAAAATGTGTTTTATATATATTTGTATTTTGATGACTTATTAGTATTATTATTATTATTATTACATTGTCCCCTACAGTTACTATTCATATTATTATATTGTATTATATTATAATATTATTATTATATTATTCATATTAATATTATTATTGTTATTATTGTTTCTCCTCCCTTGTTTTTGAATACTTTGTTTTTCAATTTACAGTTACTAACTGTTATTATATGTACATATTGCTATATTTGTTATGGTTGAGGTTGTTGTAGTCAATAGTCAAATTTAATGATATGCAGAAGAATCTGGTGTGTGAATATATTCTATTTATATATTTTATTAATTTATAGTTCTTATTATTTATTCAAAATTTTAAATGTATTATAGTTTTTTTGTTTTTCATATTTATATTATAGTTTTTTTCATATTTTTTTCCATATATTATTATTATTATTTCTCCTCCCTTATTTTGTTTTTCAGTTTAAACTTACTATCTGTGCATAGTACTTTACTGTTATGGTTTAGTTTGTTGTAGTCATTTTTTCTCAAGGAAACAATAAAAAGCATAAGCAAAAAAAAAAAAAAAATGACATGCATGGCACTCTCACTCTCCTGAAAAACAAAAGCATAAATATTTAAGATTTTTGCTCTCCTTTTACCTGCAGCTGGAGGAGGTGCTGAACAGAACGTCTCCCTTCTCCATCTGGATCAACGGAGAGAAGATAGACGTCCTGGAGAAGGAGGGGCAGCGACAGAGCAAAGAGCTGATGAACCTGGAGGAAAGATACGCAGAGATGGCCGATGGCGTGGACAGCATATTTGCAGACAGCATGAAGGTACAGTTCACTTGCTAGATCATTGATGTAAATTAACAATGGACACCTCTATACACATAGATTATATGAGTGATGGGTGTATATTTAAGGCTGCATCCAACGACTGCATTCTCTAACACTAATAACACAAAACTGAATAAAAACAGATACCACAATCACAACAAGATATGATCAATAGATATGATCAAATCACCTCGCTAGACCTGAGAAGTTAACCGTCTGCATCTGTGTTGTTGGTGTGTCTCAGGTGGCTGATCACGTGCACTTCAACCCTCCGGTCTTCTTTTTTCCCAACTTCCTGGGACCGTACACTCGCCACCGCAGAAGCATCCACTCTCTCTTCCACGATCCGTTCCACAGCTTCCAGGATTTGTTCTCCCCCATGATGGGCATGGGCAGGAACTTCTTCAGCTCTATGGGCTCCATGATGGACAACGACTCAGACGCAGCTCCTAATGACGGTACGGTTTCGGTGGGTTTCTCTGACATGGCAAACAAAGGGTAAACACGGGTGTAATTAATCAAATTAGTTATGGTTCTGTTTAGTGTCACAGCCTCCAGGGAGCCAGCATGCACAATACCTGGGTCCTGATTAATGTTATTAATATCACCTGTGTTTAACCTGCTGTGAAAACTACTGCCACTCTGTTTACTGTTTGCTCAGTATTCAGAAAGCTTGTGTAGTTTGTAGTTTGCATGTTTCAATCCTAAAGCTATTTTTTAACATTTAGTGTTACACAGGAAGAAGACAAAATTACTTCAACACTTCATGAAAAAAGACTGAAGTTGCAAACACAGCTACAAAGATCAGTCCCGTCAGGTTAAATGTCTGTTAAACACCTTTACTGGTACCAGCTATAATAGATATTTAGCACTGTGGTATGTGAGTTTTCAAAGCAATCTGAAAGAACAAACCAAACCCGTCTGTGTGCAAACCGTATATAAGTCAAAATGCAACAAACTCACAAGTTAAAACTAAAGTTGAAATGTAGTGATACTTTTAATTTTTAAATTTTTGAGATACATGTCTGAGCATTTAGTATATACTGTATATGAAGAAAAATTTCTATTAAGAATATCTTTTAAAGGTAATCCTTTATGAGTCCCACAGCGGGGAGGTTTGCACGTACATATCTTTTGTTTGTTTAGAAACGTTAATATCTAGAGAGGATAAGGCCGTGGTCGAGGGGCCTACACTGGTGAAACAGGGCTCTCATAAGGAAAAAAGGATGGGAACCGCTGTCTAGGCTTTTGTTCTCATGTTAAGTGAGTATTAATAACCTACAGTATATTGTAGCTCTGCCAGCTTCACTCATCTGCACCAGCTTGGGCTCCTCATACATACATTTATAGTCATGTGACTGGCAATTAAATTACAATTTGAAAATTTGAGTTCAAGATTTGACTCATGGATTTGTGAAAAACATTCAAACCATACATGTAAACTTAAAATAAAGGTTATTAGTTGAAAATATGTACAACCTGTGTGTCTGTGCCTGGTCGCAGACGGCAGCGTGAATGAGGACGTGGTCATCACCAAACCTTTTGGCAACGGCAGGATGACCTGCAGAGAGATTCGCCGCAACTCAGCCGGCTGCCTCAAGTTCCGCGACGAGTGTCAGAAATGCAAAGAGATCCAGCACATTGGTAAGATAACTCACTGATTAAACATTTTATTCCCTCTTTTATGTTGTGACCGACAGTATTAGTCCTAAACATGAAGGAAGCTGTAATGATAGAGATGATGAAGATGATGCAGATTTAAGTTGTTTAAGGCTGCAAAAAGAAACAAATAATGAGCAATACTAAAGGAAAATACATTAAAGAATATGAAAAACATCATTGTTAATTAAATAAATAACATAAGGTGTCATTAAACAACTAATAATAACCGATCAAAAGGTTAAGCGAGTGCATGCATGTGTCCTTTCATGCAGCCTCCTGCTGCAGGAAACCGGATGATCCAGAGATGTTTCCATTAAAGCAACACAATTAGGATTAATGATAATGATGGAAACAGGAAGGGCTTCAAATGAGTGTGATTTAATTATGTAATATCCTGCTTTGTGTTGATAATGTTTTTGTTCCTCAGCACAAATGTTATTGAGATATTGAGAAATACACCGAGGCTCATATTGATTTCCCTTTCAGAGGGATGACTCAGCTAGTTGTTATAAACTCTGAAGCCTAAAAACTGGGCGGCCCCTCATCGAAAACTAACAATATATCAGGCGGGTGTCAGTTTCTATGTTCCCCAACTTGTAAATACTCACATACTGACATATTAACATAACGCCTTGCTGCTCTGGTTAATTATCATAAAGTGATCACAACGAGATTACTCAACCAGCAGCTGAACTGAATCAGACCGATCCTTCATTAAAGCCCATGTACACTCACACAGGTGTTGTCGGTTATTCTGGCTGATTAGACCTCTGCTCAGGTTGAAGTCGGGCCGGAGCTTTAATGGGAATTTTATTGGGTCACAAATCTTCATCTATGAATAAGAATGGTAATGCCAGATGAACTGAAACCACATGCATGGGTGTTAAGAGGCTTTAAGGGAACGGTGTGTACCATTAAGGGGGCTCTATTGGCAGAAGTGGAATATAATATTAATAAGTATGTTTTCTTTAGTGTATAATCATCTCATAATAAGAGTCGCTGTGTTTTCGTTGGCTCAGAATGAGCCGTTTATATCGACATTGGGAGCAGGTCCTCTCCACAGTTTCTACAGTAGCCCAGAACAACCTTGTCTCCCACAAAATTATGTTCCCAAACAACTAAACTGCATAAACAAAATACGGTTTGAGGGCAACATATTTTCTCTCAGATTGTGGTCACAGTTTTAAAGTTTTAAACACGTGATTGACATTGTAAATGGAAACAAAAACGGAAAAAATCAGCTTAAAATAGGCTTAAAATTATTTCAAAACAAAATGGAAATGCAAGAATGACTATGTTTCACACAGGATATGAAGTCCAGTGTTTGTAAGAGCCATCCACCCCCCTGCCTCCCACCAGGAGTGGACTTTCTCGCTTGTTATACCCATATTTTCATACACTACATCACTTGCTCTGTCTTTCTGTGTATCCCAATAGACTGTCTATCTTTATAATGCATCACTTGCTGCGGCCGTCTGCTGATGTACAAACATATTTATGATACGTAAAAGAGAAATGATGACTATGTAATTTAGATGTACGGGAATGTAGTTTTTAGGAGACAGGACTACCCAGAATGGACAAACCAAACACTGGTTCCATTCACGTTTTCATGTCAGCCGCCATAGTTTTCCTACACACTTGGCACTCGGGAGAAATTTCAGTTGGTTGCAATGTGCAACTTCACTGCTAGATGCCAGCAAATCCTACACGCTAAGCCATTAAATACATGGTGTCTGCTTTGTGATGGCATACTTCTGTTTGTGTTCCCTGAAGCTTAATAAGTCTTATATTATACTTAATAAAAATGTAATGTAGTGCTTTATTTCAGGCGGGGCGTGGCGTTGGTGGTTTGAAATTAATTGCTCTGAAAACCTCAATAATACAGCATCTAATTTTGTATAAAGTAGGCATGTTATGATGGTTATTAAGTCCATACTGTTTAATGTACAGAGATATCAGAGGACCTACCTTTTTACCTTTTTTTTTTGCCTTTATTTGATAGTAGATGGCAGAAAGATGACAGGAAATGAGGGAAGAGAGACGTGGTGATCGACATGCATGTGAACCATGGATGTTGCAGCCTTAACCCACCTGGGCAGCCGTCAACAAGCATGTATTCATGCTTAAAGTGAACAGTGCTTACCCCAGAATTTTAACATCATTTGTTTTCAGCTTTTATAAAATGTTAAACTTGCGTAACCAACTAACTAATGAAAATACACCACAACGTCTTTGGTCTGATGTGTGATATAATCTGGGATGAAAATAAACAATATAAAAAAAACATGCAATGAAACACACGTAATGTCCTCTTCTAATGAACATAATCCCAGTGTAGTCAGTAAAGTAATTGTTCTAACCTTACTCGAGCTCTGCGATAATGTTTCCTTCACAGACTGCTCCGGGAGGAAACCTCTGGAGGGGCCGCTGAAGGAGGAGCTGGAGGAGGCGCTGGCCATGGCCGAGCGCTTCACCCAGCAGTACAACAATTTGATGAAGAGGTTCCAGGAGCAGATGTTCAACACCTCCTCCATCCTGGACATGCTCAACCGGGAGTTTGGCTGGGTGTCGTCTCTGGCAAACAACACCAACACCAAGGATGACATCTTCCAGGTTCAGATGGTACGTAGACCTGGAGGGAAAAATCAATGTCACTAGCACATGTGACATCTAGTAACGTAGTCGGTAATAGAGTTTTCCTAAATCAACAAAATCTGATCAGAACTGTCTCATTATTAATGAATGCACACAGAAGGATTCACAAATGTATTTTGTGATTTATATGTAGACAACTCCACAAAAATCTTTTCAGTGCACACAAAAATATTTTATCGTATCGCAGTTTGTAAAATGAGGATTCAACAGTTTGTATATGAATGAAGCAACATCCAAATATGTTTTGGATGAAAATTGCAAATACTTTTAAATAGATATATTCATGGGTTTCTATTACTTTTATTTGAAACAAGAAATATTTGTGTGCAGCAAAAATATATTTGTGAACCTTTTTTTTTGTTTGTGAATTATTTTATATATTCATATACAACAATAACTACTTTTGTATGCACTGAATCCATGAATCCTTTGTGGATCCATCTTTGTGCATTTGTTAATTTTGTGACTGACTGATAACTCCATAGAAAATGGTTTTAAAAAATATCTTTTGGAGGGTCTGCAGTCTAGAATCAATGTGTGTTTTTCAAGTGTCTTCTTGTGACATGCTTGTTTTCTTTGCAGCAGTGCCTTTAATGCATGATAATTTTCTCCTTTGGGAGACAATAAAAGCAACTTTAACTTATTGTGAGCTTGATGACCACCTTTGATGACCACACCATTAATTTCTTTAACGCATTAATGCAATCGATAGGTTGTAGTGGGCTCAGTTTTGAGGCGTATGAATAAATAATGCTCCAAACTTGTGCCAAATTTTAGCAAGGAAAAACTGTCATGACCATTTCCAAAGGGGTCCCTTGACCTCTGACCTCTAGATATGTGAATGAAAATGGTTTCTGTGGGTACCCACGAGTCTCCCCTTTACAGACATGCCCACTTTATGATAATCACATGCAGTTTGGGGCAAGTCACAGTCAAGTCAGCACACTGACAGCTGTTGTTGCCTGTTGGGCTGCAGTTTACCATGTTATGATTTCAGCATATTATTATGCTAAATGCAGAACCTGTGAGGGTTTCTGGACAATATTTGTCATTGTTTTGTGTTGTTGATTGATTTCCAATAATAAATATGAACAAACATTTGCATAAAGCGGCATATTTGTTCACTCCCATGTTTGTAAGATCATTAAATACTTGACAAATCTGCCTTTAAGGTACATTGTAAACAGATAAAAATGTACAATTAATTTGCAACTAATCATGATTAACTATGGACAATCATGCCATTAATCACGATTAAATATTTTAATCGATTGACAGCCCTAATGAAAACTGATACACTGAACTGTCACTGTGTACTACAGGCGAACAGCAAGGACACTGAGGAGAAGAAGTCTGGAGAAACAAACGTGTCTGTGAAGCTCTTCGATTCTCCACCCATGAACATCAGCATACCGGGCGACATCCCCTGGACCGACCCCAAGTTCTCTGAGGTGGTGGCCCAGGAGGCTCTGGACCGCTACAAGGAAACCAGCATGTGAGTGTCGAGCATATTTAAAGGAATAGTTTTGGGATAAACGTGTATTTGCTTTCTTGCGGAGAGTTAGATGAGAAAATTGATACCACTCTGTCGGTACGGTAAATATGAAGCTACAACCAGATGCTTAGCTTAGCTTAGCATAGAGGAAGAAACGGGGAAAAGAAAATGAAAAGGGTTTCCTAAAAACAATGTAGAGTCTCATACAAGATAATCCCTGTCAATCATCACCTATGACCCACTAGAAGAGAGTGGCAGTGTCTGAATCTACAGTCTCAGCAACAACAGTAGCATTTTAAAGATACTGTATGTATTCAAATCTAGACCATTTAGGGCTTTTTGGTCATCTGCTATCCCAAAACCCTGCAGTCCTTTCTGACTTTAATTTGTGGGGAAACAGCAGATGGGTTGTATGGAATAAAAATTACATTTCTAAGGATGATAGGATGTAAAGGAATCACTTTTCTCCTTCTCTTTGTTTTTCCAGTGTGGTCAAGTAAAGTCCCAACCTGCACTGTCTGCTGACAAGTGAATGTTCTGGATTCATTAAACACACCTGAAACCCTGATGATAAACACACCTGGGAAAAAAAACCTGACCCCACCGGTTCTGTTATGAGTCCTCTTTAAGTCCTGCTTTTGCAAATGACTCAGTTTAACCTCAGAGATTTTTAGGGTTGACATTAGAGCTCTTTGTCCTGCTGTAAGAGAAGATATTCAGTAGATGTAGATAACAGGCCTACTCATGTCTGCAGTACCTTCAATGTAAAGACCTTATGTGAGCTGGGCTTCGCAAAAAGGGGCCATAGTACTTCGATGATTTCTGCTTGAGTTTCTGTTAAAATCCAAAATGTATGTTGACTCTGAAGCTGTTTATCCTTCGCATTCATTCTAACCCATCAAGATTAAACTGATTTAAAAGTTTGTTGCAGATTTGTAGAAAACGAAAGTTTAGAACAATTTGATTCAAGCTCTTTCCGTGACTTTAAAGACCTGACCGACCCTTCTACAGATCTCTACATGGTCGCTGTTATCTGAGTAGCTTGAAGTGGTCGGTTTGCTGGAGCTAAACTCACAGATTGGAGAGATTAAAGTTGGGAAAAAGGAGCTGATAATGTCGAGGACTGCTTTGAGCGGCTCTGCACAACAGCCTAGCAATGAAGCAATACATAGAAATCTAATAAAACCTTCTCAAACCCATTCAGTGTCTTTGCTCTTTTGTAGGGTGACAACTGATGCATTGCTTTTCTCAAGCAATGGAACCAAAATACCAACAGTCACAGCAGTTCATGGAAAATCGATAATCAGAAATTTTAATGTATTTGATCCGTGTACATAGACACGAATTTCCCTTTTTTTTCTGTGATGCTCAGCACTTTCGACAATGCATTTTCCGTACATTTTCCTACGAATGTCTGGCAACACGTGATGCACATTTCAATTACTGCTCCAGTCTTTTCAAAATAAAACTGCTTAGTTAGGTTTAGAAATAGTCTGACTTGGTTAGGTTTAGGAAAAAAACTACTTACTTAGGCTTAGGAAAAGATCAACTTGTTTAGGTTTAGGAAAATCTAGGGGGCGGACTGAAGTAGATCTTGAGGCATTTTTGCAGAGCACTTTGAGCTGCACATTTGTGTCATGTTAAAATCAATCGGATTTATGGTGTGAGGGGGCCTTTAAAATTTTAGAAAAAGTTGTAGCACCACCATTGAGCTAATTTTAGACAATAAAACAATACTGGCTCACAAAATAAAATATGACAAAAAAAATAGCTTATTTTATTTGAGTTTTTTAAAGAATGTACAGTTGTGCCTAGCTAGTCCTCTCAGATTTAAAACAGTATTTATATCTACGATTCCTCCTTAAAACACACCCATCATCAAACGTTTCAGAGTCAGAAACTCAGATAAGTTGTTTCACCAAGACACTGTGCAACAAAAATAACCTACAAATGTTGATTAAAATATAGCATTGTACTTTAAACAAGTGACAGCACAGCACATAAAGAAATATTGTATAAAATAACCAAAAACTGCTGTAACTTAGTGCTTCTAAGTATCATTATTAAATACTACTTTCCCTTTTACTTGACCTTACACCTCAGTGTACACATATTACTTATCAGTTTTCTCATCTGAAATACTGCCAACAAAACTACTTATTTGCATTAAATTACATCTTCTACTTTCTTATGTTTGTATTTATTTTAACTGCACTATTTTATGCCTTAGATTATCATTTTTTTTCTTTTCAATTTACAAAAAAAACAAAATGAGAAAACATTTTCAGGGCCTTTTAACAAATAAAGAAGTCAGTAAAGGAGAGCAGCGTTTAAAATATTGTGCCGTTTTTATTTTTGTGTAAAAATCACACAGCTGCTAGTTGACTCTGCAGAGATACATCCATGCAGTTAAACATCTAGGATCCCACAGCCAAGAGAGAAGGAATTAAATAGAATATTCTTTCACTGTTAGTCAGCAATTAATGCAAATTTACATATGAGTCCAAAAGTGTGTATCATATACAATATACAACACAGATCTGGGAGCAAATAGCATTCAAAATCCCATCAAATACTTGGTGATTGCTTCCGCCTGCCTGGATTGCCTTTTGGGTTTAAGGATGAATGGGGAGCTATTGTGCTAGCAAACATAAATCAATCCCACATGAAGGTTTTTAATAGGGTTTTAAATGGTATTAGTTCCAGGTCTGGAAACACACACACACATACACACACACACACACCAAGTACATCATCGTCCTCAACAGCAGAAAAAAGAAGGCCAGCCTTGATACGACAAGGAAGAGAGGTCAGTCAGCCACCGTGGAAACCTGAACGCCAGTCGGGGAGTAAGGCTTTAGAAGAACACAGATTGTTCACAAACACACAGGAAGCTCCAGGGACAAAATGCTGATAAAAAAAATAATTAACCAACAGGATCTTTTGGGGTACTGGCAAACAGTTTCCAAGGTTGTACTGAAGAAATAAAACTTGAGTGGCTCATTATTTTTTTTCCTCTTAAAGCATCTTTTTTTTTAAATACTTGTGAAAGACATGCAACCGTTAAAAGAAAGCAGAAGAGGGATGTTACAAACAAAAATACGCAGACGAAGGGGGGGATTCAAAGTGCAGTTGGGTCATTCAGGTCTCCCACTCTGTTGACTGGTCTCCGTCTGTAGTCAAGCTTCATCTACACCCAGCAAGGGTCTTGCAGATTTAGGGTGAAAGTGCCCTGATAAAACACTGATCTGGACTTCCCTCTGGAGCCGGGGAGGAAAAACAAAGGCATAATGAAACACAAACATACAGCAGATGATGTTCTGGAAGATCTAAGATACAAAAACCAGAGTATACTGTTCACACAGTTGCTACTATCGTAGTACAAACGGCTAAGTATAGTTGGTCTGTGAGGATGTATCGCCTGTACTTGCATAGTGCCGACTGCTCGATTGGAAAACAGCTGAGTTTTTAAACCAATATCAACCCTCATCTACGCCATCAGTTTAGATCTGTGCACGCGTTTGCTGATCGGAAAATCACAGGCAAACTTCTCCCCGATCAGTGACACAATTCTTCATAAACGCCACCTCCTGCAGTCGAGCAGCTCCTCAAAGCCTTTCAAGTGAAATGTCTTGTTTTGACTAAATGGTTTCCCATCCAGGTGAAGGTAAAAGACGGGAAATAACCGCAGCAAGAAAAGAAATCTGAGATGTTGATGCGCAGCTGTTTGAAAATCAATCAAGAGACACAGCCCAGGTAGAGGTGAAAGAGCAGAGTGATAGTTCAGTCATTTGGCATAAAGTTAAACCATTCAGTCACATCAAACCCCAAACACTGTGTAACATAAAGAGCAAAGACATTCACTCAACAGACACATGTACATTTGTAGACTTCAAGGGGCAGTAAGAAGAGAGAAGTGGGCTGAATTCATGTCACAGGATGAGTAAAAAAAAAAAAAAAGCCTTCACCATGATGATTTAGCCATTAAAGACCTCACAGAAACATACACAGAGTCCTGTCCAGAAGTAGCACAGTGTGTTTTATGGAGAGACCGACCACACCAAACTCCAGTCAAAAACAAGCAAATTTTACGTTCTTTACTGGCACAAAGATTCCTGCTTTCAAACTTGTAGTAGCATGTTTCTGTCCTGTGTTTTTGACAGATTATTTGAAAACATTGACATTTAGGAGGCAAATGTTCACTAGAGAGATGATTTTTAAAGCAGAAATGCTTTTAGAGTCCTGTTTCCACAATTGTTGTCCAGTTTTGAAGGTAGTAGAAAAACAGGTACACATGTAAGTGAGAAGACAGTTAAAGGAACAGTTTAACCTTTTGGGAAATATACTTTCTTCCCAAGAGTTAGATTTAGTTTTAGCATTTAACCCCCTAAAATCACATATTGTTGTTTTTTACTGTACTATTTTTGATAGACAAAATGTTAATTAGTGAATTTCAGAGGTGCATGTAGGTGTAGTTTTTGAAATTTGGACCAAGCCAGGCTTGCTGTTTCCCTCTTACAATCTTTATGCTAGGCTAAGCTAGGCTCCATCTCTGTACTTAAAGGAACAGTGTGTAAAAATTAGGGGATCTATTAGCAGAAATGGAATATAATATTAACAAGTCTGTTTTCTTTAGTGTATGACCACCCAAACCACCCTTAAAATGAGGCATTTATATCTACAGTGAGCAGGTCCTCTCCACGGAGTCCACCATGTTGCACCGCCATCTTTCTACAGTAAAACAGAATGGTTTGGGTCGGAGTTGATGATCTTACTCGCTCCCATTGACGCCGCTCTCTCTCTCTTCAAATGACTTATGCTACTCTAAACAACTGGCTCTAGAGAGGGCCATTTGCATTTTCGTGTCACCACTGTAGCTTTTCTACACACAGGAGACACTTCAGTTGGATTCAATCTCAATCTCACTGCTAGATACCGCCAGATCCTACACACTGTTCCTTAATGCACAAGACTGATATAGATCTAACATCTAAAAAAATCAAAGAAGCGTATTTCCCCAAAATACTAAACTGCTTCTTTAAATTTGTCTGATTTTTAATAGGAGTTTGGTGTGGCAGCCTGTACCCCGAGAGAATATACACACTGGTGCTAGCTTCAAGCAAGTCACTAAACAGGAACACAAATACACAAATGGTCACGCATGACAAACACACTCCGCCTTTCTTCTTCAGTCAATCAGAGAGTAATCAAACACCAGCAGTTTGTCTTCAGACGGCACTCGCAGTTGGAGCGTCTTGTCCGCCGCTCCTAACCGTTTCTCAGTCCGCTGTCGTCCTCACGTTCACCTCTCTTTAGAGACAATTGAAAAGTGCCAGTTTGTAAAATCCACCCCCCACGCTCCTGTCACCTCCTCCTCTTGGTAAGACTGTGCTCTCAGGTCATTCCGGTTTATGATTAACAAGTGTGTGGTTGAGCGTAAGAGTTTTAACGGAGCACCCTGCAGCAGGTCGGAGCCTCCAGGGAAAGCCGAGATGGTGGAAGGAGGAGGGAGGGATGGAGGGGGAGTCACACCGAGGGCCACAGCTTCAGCACAGCTGTGTTTTCCTCATAATGTTGGTTAAAGATGAGAGAAAGGTCTGAGCTGTTCCAGCTGGACTTCCAGGGATATCCTCTCTTCAAGCAGGTCCTGGAAAACGACACGTTCTTAGTGATTTTTATTTTGCCAGAGTGTTTCCACTCTGGCAAAATACTTTAACTTTAAAAAATACTTTAACTTTAATCCCACGTACCTTCAGCTGTTGCTGCAGTTCACTATTAAGTCGTGCCAACACTGTGTTTGTCTCCTTGTTTCTTCTGATTGAAGCTTGAATTGCCTTTTTGTCCTTTCCTATTGACCTGAAAACACAGAGATGCATTCTTTTTTAAATTAAAATACACACAAAAACAACATTAAGCAAGACCTTCCAATTGTTAACCAATTCATCAAGTTTTCTACCTAGGGATGGAGGGCTGAGTGGCGAGAACGGCAGCTATGACATTTGATTTCTGCGGACCATGTTGCTCGTCCTCTGGTCGTAGCTCGTCTTCAGATTTCAACCTTCGGCGCACAGGCTTTGGAGGAGGAGCTAGCGGACCAGACCCAGAACCTTTGGCCTGATGGGAACAAACGAAACCAGGAGAGAAATCGACAAAAACATGAATTCAATGAATGGCATGAAAAAATGTAGTTTCACAAGTTCTGTGGTTTGCAAGAAAAAACGCTTTTGACTGTTGTTTCTACAAATTAAAAGATAATACTTTAAATATAAGTAATAAGTGTAAGTAATACTTGTTTAAGTATTTAAAGATAACACAATTGATTAGTCTCTCAAAAGAAAAGTAATAATTGTTTTAAGTTACTTTTCAAAAAAAAAAAAAATGCTGGTTCAAGCATCTCAAAATGTGAGAATTTGCTGCTCTTTTATATGACAGAATATTTAATATCTTTGCCATTTATGACTTGTCAGGCAGTTTGTAGATGTCATATTGGGATCTGGGAAACTGTGACATTACATTTTTCAGATATTGTTCAGTTGTGTACTGAATTGTTGGAAGTATTTGATCTCCATCTACTCGGTTTATATTTGATGGTTATTTTCAGAAGGTGTTGACTTACGGAGTTGACAGTAGCTGAGGCTCTCTCATCTGCTTGGCCGTCACTCTTGACTGTTCTTAAAGGGCCGGCTCCCTCTGAAGACTTCTCCACCTGTAAACACAAAAATGTTCCCATGCAAAACAGGTGGTGTGACATGACCAAAAGGACATTTACAATGTGATACTAAAGATTCTGACATGTGAAGAAAGGTGAGACATACTTCCATCAAATTTACTGTGTTATGATCAGAACTTAATTTCTTCGGACCATTATGGCCCAGGTTTGTTGTTAAAATGGAAAAGGTGTTAACCATCCATGGATGTTGCCAGATTTCTTTTCAGCTGTTGCTCAATGATAAATAGCAGAACACACCATCACCTACAGTTTTATCTGACTAAAAAATGAAGACGATGAAACCTAAAGTGCTATTTTTTAACAGATATACAATGAGGCTGTCACAGTTAATGTGATAATAAGTAAACTCTAATTTGTTTTAACCTCACTAATTTCTTTAATGCATTAATACACACTACATGTCGTGAAGGAGGATAAATAACACTCAAAATTAGTGCTAAATTTTGGGGAGGAAAAACTGTCATGGCCATTTTCACTGACACACTGATAGCTGTTGTTGGCTGTCGGACTTGAGATTGACATGTTATGATTTGAACATATTTTTATGCTAAATGCAGTACCTGTGAGGGTTTCTAGGCAATATTCAGGCGGAGAAAGGTGGGTGGTCCTCACAGTGTCGTCAACTAACAAGAGCTAGCTCTCTTATCAGAGTTATTCGTTTATAATGAACTTAGAAATAGAGATACACAGACACTCCAGGTAAAAACCTACCTGTCCAGGCTCACTGTGTATATCGACCTCCGGCAGGCTGGAAGGCTGTTCAGATGCAGCGAAAGCCTGAAACTGACTGAAGTCAGCAAAGTTGGGCTGCTGAGGGATCTGTTGGGGGGAGGTGGTTGTGAGCACTGCGCCGCCTCCTGGTGTGTTCTCAGCCTCCACACGATGCCCGGTGTGTGGTGCTGATGTCTGGAGGGAGGGAGGGAGGAGTGGGGTCAAGATCACACTTGATGCAGGTTTTATGATGATAATGTGATGCTGTCGGACCTCATATTGTTATATAAAAGGTGAAGTATCAGAATTTTTTTCTGTCCGTCTTACCTGTGTGGGTAGCGGTCGAGGCGGCACGGCGGGCGGGTAGGCTATCGTGGAGGATTGTGGTTGTCCCGCAGCGGATGCGGCAGCAAAGGTGCGGTTCATATCGAGAGACGAGGAGCGAGAGTGTGAGGGGTGGGGACGGGGTGGAGGAGGAGGAGGGGCAACCACCTTCAGAGCCTCTGGAGACGTTCCCGACTGAGACCTGACCACAAACATTTATGTTTCTAGTATTATGGATAGGATATACATTTTACTATTTATAATGTGGTTTATCAGAGCAGATGTTAATCCAAGAGGAAAGATGGTCAAATACACAGAAAAAACTGATACAAAATGCAAAAACATGTCCACAGTTTGTCCAACAAAAGTATTAAAACAACAAAAACAAAATGAAATCATGTGGTAACCACTAACCTTTGTCTTGTGATTGGCTCCTGGTCTGAGGTGAAGGAGTCTGAACTGCTGTAACCATCACCTTCATGGCAGACAAAACAAAACAGAAACATCCCATAAACATTTGATCAACCTACTGACCTATAATACAAAACATGTGCAGTTTCCAACACAATCTATAAAAACTGAAATATATTAGATATAGTCTTATCTGACCTCACAGTGAGACAAAAACATCTGTTTGAAGAAACTGAAAGACTACAAGTTTGAAAATGAAAAAATATATATGAAGTTAGACAGAAGGGAGACTATCAGGGCTCTGTAACCTGCTCCTCCTTATTCCTGGAAGCTAGCTGCTCAAGGCTACATACATTAGCTAGACCTAGCATAATACCTGAACCTCACACCAAACTGTCCCCAGTTGAGTTGTATTGTTGGTAATGTTGACGCCAGATTTTGACAGGGAAAGGCCTTTACACACTGGGGGTGTGACGAATAAATGACACAAAAATGTGAAACACTTGCCTGCCAGTATTATATATCAGGGATTTTATTGTGAAAGGTAATGTCAACCTCACTGCTAGATACTGCCAGATCCTAAACACTGTTCCTTGATGCACGAGATTGATATTGATATAGAAGTGGATCTAGTGTGTGCTGCCTTTGTCAAGGTTGAACGGAGTACTGTACTACAATTTGTGGTCTTGATAAGGACTATGTAGCCTCCATGTTGTTTCATAAATATAGACACAACTCAAACCTCTCACAGTAGGACAGCAAAAAAAAAAACAACAACACCTAGTTCAAACAATTACGTCACTTTTTTTTAACGTGTAATATTTGCATTCTGTGTGAAGGTACTTTTAACAAAAACAAGTGTTCAAAAAACATACTGACATGTTACTTAATCATATAAAAAAAAAACAATAAAAATGTCATAAAAAAGATGACATCTCTGGTTCTTCTGCATCTACTTTGATCCATTTTTTAACTCTGCATCATGAGTGTAACAACATTTTAGGAGTGCAACGCTAAATCAGTGGTGCTCTCTTCTTTTACTCTCCGGCACAGAAGCCCATCCTTTCCTCACCTACAGTGTTGGCGGCTACAAACTTCATGGAGGCAGGTAAACTGGCTTCTTCGGACAGTTCGGGAGGTTTAACCAGCAGTGGACTGGTCGGGTGGTTGTGGTCTAAAACGTTGGACAAACATCAAAGAGAGTCAATTATACAGGGTGACAACAATACCTGTCAGCAGTCTAACTATTAATTTCATCCCAAAATATCTTCAGTAGCAGCTTCAGATACATGATCACTAAACATTTCCACTGTGTGCTTATGAAGAAAATCCAGACCGATTATCTTTACTGTTTCTGTTTACTCATAACAAACAGCAGCCTCTTGGATTGTAATTACCCCTCCAACACTGCAAACTCAGCAAGAGACACAATTTTCTGGGATGTCTTTTGTAATACATCTCCAAAATGTGCTGGTATGGCTTCTAATGCAAGTTTAACTTCTTCATGGATTTTACTTACACTCATAAGTAATTTAAAGCCCCTCACAATGCAATCCATAAAAACAGTCAATAAGCAATGAAAAAAGCTTGTGTTGCACGTTTACTGCTGCACAGTGCTCACATATAATGACAGAATCTGACTTTACTCATTTATGCAATCGACTCTTGCTAAGTCCCGCCCCTTTTTGTTTTATGCTCCAATAACAGTTGAGTGAGCTTGATACCTGGCAGAACTCGTCAACTGTCTCTTTCCTGTTATATTTATATATGCTATGTTTGCAAACATTAATATGTAACTCACATTATACTGTATACTGTTAAAGTTACTACAAGGAATGTTCATTTTGTGTTGATTTTGGCAGCCCCTGTGGACAAAAGCGGTACAGATCTTGAGCACCAGAGTCCCTTTAGAAAACCTCTCATTTTACTGCATCAGGGTCTGAAAGTCTGCCCCATTCAGTCCTGGTTCTTGGTCTCCCGTGCCTGCCTTCCCTCCAGCGGACCCAACAATATGTCCTGGGCCTCCAGCAGCGAGGTGTCGGTGGAGTTGTTTCTTTTTGTGAAGCTTATACGACCTAGTAACAGTAACTAAGAGGGGCGGGACTTAGGGTCGGTCAGTTGTAAAATAAGATGTGGACAGTCAGAGGTTGTCTCACCACTGCCAGTCCTCTTCAGCTCCATCTCTTGCATGTGGATCTTACTGGGCGTCATCCGGATAGGGACCGGGTGGACGATGGCTGTGTCCTGAAGGACAGGTAAAAGGGACAGGAGGTGAGATGGAGAGATATATGAAGTTTCACAGAAGGTGATGCATTTGTAGCCCACCACACTTTCAGTTTACTTTGTTAGGCTTCGCCTCCATCTGTCATTTTGGTCTGATACATAACAGCTTGCGTTTCAAATGCAAATAAAGTGAAGATTCAGCTTTATGACTGCTTTAATCTCATGATGTGTTGAGCATTTTTCCATTGCTGTTGACCTATTTTCACAATATTCAGCAAGAGAAGAGAGGACACTATTTTTCTTTCTTTCTGTTCGAACTGGAATATCATTGTGGTATAAAACGTACTACAATATCATTGTGGTATAAAACGTACCGTCTTTTAGCTTTCTAATCAAATTGTGTTACTCCGTACAAGTACTATACTTAAGTTCAAGTCTGAGGTACTTGTCCTTTACTCCAGTATTTCCATTTTATGCTAATTGACATTTTTACTTGTAACCACTTAAGTTATTTGGCAGATTATGTTACTTATTTACATTGCAGATTATGATTTTATGATCGTATAAAATATGTTATAGATTGAAATGCCAAACACGGTATAAAACTGTTTAAATGATCTCTACTGATCTCTATGCTGCTCACTAATGCATCAGCAACAATAATATATAACAGTATATAACCATTTTTCTGCATTAGGGAAAAAAACTCTATACTTTAAGTACATTTAGCTAATAATATGAACTTTTGTGATATTTTCACTACAGGACCTTTACACTTTACTTTTACAGGAGTCTTATAATGTTGTATAGCAAGTTTGACTTATTTACTCGCCCTGACGTTTTACATCATTGATCAGGTTCTGCTCTGTGACTTTTTTTCTGGGATTTCTGCCCAGAAGTTCAGAACACCCAAAAGCAATCTAAAAAAGATGCACACTCCTGCAATAAGGCAAATTATGGTGGTCAATACTGCACTTTTCGCCAGATTAATAGTGCAGAGCAATTTGTGAGCCAATTCGCAAAAAACTCGAACACTTCAACAGTAAATGACAAAAACACAGCATGACTTTAAAGTACAGCATTTAACCATATATGAAAAATGTATCTGTCACAATTTGTAAATGCACTAGTGATTGGTGGATGTCACTGTAGAAAAGAAAAGGTGATGTCCAATAGAAGCTAAGCCAGCCAAATCACAACACACGCTGGATGCTGCTGATGCAGCACACTGCACATTGAAAGACCATCATGCACAGAGAGAGAGAGAGACAAAAAGACGGAGAGAGACAGGAGAGTTAAGGTCCTGACATAAGGCCGTTGGTGAGCGTCTCTCTGCCTAGGTTTAGCGGTGTGTCCTGTGGTGTTGCGACGAGTTTCGGAGGCTTTTTAGCCAATTCAGCATGTTGAATCGGTGACAGAGCTCATCGGTGAGAAAAATCACCTTGATTGGCTATTCAGCTAAAATGACTCAGCGCACGAGAAGAGGAAAGCAAGCCAACGAGTAAAGTCAAGAGGAAAAACACAGAAGGCTCTTCTCATTTTTCATCTTCATCTCATCTGATAATTACAATACACAGATATTTTCACAATGTGTGAAAATGGTCTGCAAAGCTATAATCAATAATCATCAGGAATGTGGATATAATGACTAAGCGGTTAAAGGTGAATAATAGAACAGTTATTAATTTTATTGTAATTCAGTCTTTAAAACCAGTTCTTTGATGTCAGTTTAGTGTGTCTGGGCACTGAGAGAGAGAGTGAGAGTGAGAGTGAGAGTGAGAGAGTGAGAGTGAGAGAGAGAGAGAGAGAGAGAGAGAGAGAGAGAGAGAGAGAGAGAGAGAGACCTCATGGAGATCCAGAGAGGGTTAATGTCTGTGCATTAATGGTGAAACCATGCATACTAAGTGATTGACTTACAGGGTCAGCTGGTGCAATGTTAGAGTCAAATTGGGTCAGAGTTTGTGAGCTGGAGGAGCGCTCGCTAAACGTCTCCCACTGCTGCAGGAGACAGACAGACAGTGAGAAAAAACATGTCAGTCAGCCAGTGCAGTGACATCACACATTTACATCATCAGCCTTGAGCCGCTACCGTCATGTGACATCATCGGCCATCGCCGGCCGACGTGGCGATGTGACATCAGCGGTGGGCATGGAAACAAAACAGACTTTCATACAGAACAGCAGGCTACTGCCACAGTCCAGGAAGTGAGAGAAGAGGTGCTGAATTATCAGTAATTATGTTTGATGATGAAGAGGATGAAGTGGCAGTCAAATCATGATGGATGGATGAGGGAAAAAAAAAGCACCTAATTAACCCGGAGCAATTAATTATGATGAATCAAATGCAAACACAGCAAAAGCAAACAAACATGGAGGTCACAGTATGAGTGAAGATACAAGAAGTAATCGTGTGTGTAGTGTGCATGTTGTGAACCTCATTGCTCTGGTTCATCTCCGGCCAGGCCTGGTTCAGTGAGGGCATGGAGGGAGACTTGCTGGGGGTGACCTCCACCGGGGAGCCTGAGTATCCAACATCAGCAGTCTGCTCTGGGACCTCTGAATACCGAAAAATAGACACAGGTTAGCCAGTTTCCTTAAAGGGACAGTGTGTAGGGTTTGGCGACATCTAGTGGTGTGGTTGCAGATTGCAACAAACTGATCACCCCTCTGCTCACTCCTCCCTTTCCAAGAGTGCAGTAATGTGAGCCGCTGAAAGAAAAACCGTGGTAACGCTGTTCGCCTCGCTCAGAGGTCATCCTTACCATAATAACACTACTTTAGGAGCAACAGAAGTCAGACAGCGGCTGGCGGTAACACAGTTTTACACTCTGACTCATGTTACCGCAGTTTCATAAGCACGTAGAGAACTATGGTGGCCTTCACGTAACGTAAAAACACCAAAGACTCTTTTTTGAGTCAGCATTTGGTTTGTCCATTCTGGGCTACTGTAGAAACATGGCAGAGCAACATGGTGGACTCCGTGAAGAGGACCAGCTCCATATGCTGATATGAAGGACTCATTCTAAGCTAATAAAAACATATTGATTCTTAGTTTCAGATGATTATACACTAATAAAACCATAGTTATGAATGTCATATTTAATTTCTACTAATAGATCCAATCAAAGACACAAATATTAGAGGTCCAGATGGTATTAAAAATGCAATGAATTATCTTGAGAAACTGTCTTTAGGCATATTTCTTCAGAAAGTTACATGAAACATTCTTGTTATTTTTGGTACAGGTCTTTAAAGTGAGACTATGTAATTTTTGATAGAAGAAATAACAGTTTTCCACCCACCTTTTTTCAATACAATTCACACAGGGATTTTGCAACAAAAGCTAGACTAGGTCTGGTTTGAACGGTAGATTAAGGTGGATAATGTCAGCTAATAAGCTAAGATAGATACTGCTGTAACTGACATTGCTGAGTCAGTTTGCTCCATTTGTGCTACTGTACATTTAGCTTCAATTGCTGTCTGTGGCCAAAGTCCACATATATTTGGTCCATGGCTAAAATGTACGTGGATGTTGACGGAGATAAATAATTCTTTCTGAATGTTGTTATGGTTTTAAAATACTGAAAACAATCACTGCGAAAATTGAGAATTAAGTCTCTCTTTGCTGTTCTGGCTGTTTTCAAGATATATTAATAAACAAGGCGATCATAGCGTTCAGCTAACAAGTTGATGCGGCATTAAAAGAGCAGCAGAAACATGCCGTATCATCATAGTTAGTACAGCCAAAGTTAATTTCTAGATAATTCAGATTCAGCACACTGCAGTGCTGTAACCTCACAGGTTTTATGAGGCCTGAGGTTGGGAAGTTAGGAGAGGGAGCACCAGAGAGAGAGAGTGAGGCTGTATACCTGCTGAGTCATCCAGGTCAATCAGCTTTGGCATCAGGCTCTCAGGCAGCTTCTCGGGGAGGTCGTAGCCGTTTTTTCTGGCCACAACCAGGTGGAAGGCAGCGCAGAACTCGTCCAGGGTCAGCGCTCCGTCTTTATCAAAGTCTGACAGCTCCCTTCAAAACAAACATTAGACATTAGTGAGTCTGACCGCACAAAATGTGTCACAGTAGCACTTAAGTGTGGCTGCAATAAAAAGATTTACCAACATGGATCAGCTACTTTTTAATTTGACTTTATCTTCCCCACATCATTCAAAAAGTTTTATCTAATATTGCTAGTTCAGATGTCCCATTCCCACTAGAGCTGAATACAACATTTTGTTGTAAACAACTGTATTTATTCAAGTGTCTCACAAAAAACAAACATTTTACAAGATTACATTTGAACACATCATGACTGGCATGACTTTTGGCGTCAACTTGGTACCGAAGTGTAGGTTCTCATGACATCCCTACCTTAGGAAAGAACAACACAGCAGAGATGGCGAATAGCCAAATAGTGACGACTCACCAAATATGTGACAACTCTAAAATCGGCAGTTTTGATTTGGTAAAGAACTCTTTTGCTGCTGAACCTGAAACACAAAGAAACTGATGATTAAAACAATACATGTTTTACACAGTTTTGTGTGTGTGTGTGTGTGTGTGTGTGTGTGTGTGTGTGTGTGTGTGTGTGTGTGTGTGTGTATTTCCCTACCAGGTATGAAGCCAGTGAGGTCTGGCTGGATGGTTTTGAACTGGTTAATATAATACTGTCTCTGCTCGTCTGTGATCTTCCACGGATCATCATAGCTGCTGGACTGTCGCTGGATCTCATTGGTCGTTGCTGCTGAGGCCACCGTTCGTATCGTTGTGCTTTCCTACGGGAAGCCACATTTACAGAAACATTTATCAAAATAGCGCTGGTTAAAAAAATATATATAATAAGTACATAATTAAAGCAGGTTAGAATAAGGGATGCTAATTTTGAAAAATTTTCTTAACTGATAACAGACCCTCATTAATCAATTATCAACTGACAGGACCAGCTGAAGTATATGAGCAAAACAGACAACTGAGTCAACAGTTCACCATCAGGAGAGTTACTGTAGCAGCCATGGTGCTGCGTTCACTGTCAGTTCACTGTCCAGAAGTGTTAGCAGCCAAGGTGCTGCATGTAGTATCACGGACATGCAGCCACTTTCCCAGTAAACGTCTCCATTGCACATTTAGTTTAGTTTAGCAGGTTGTCAGCTGTGGGTCTGTCTGGATTATGATAGCAATTGTCCAGCAAATGCTGCATGTGTTTGTGCTATGTTAGCAGCTGCTAGCTGCTAACGTTGCCAGTGGTTTCGTGCCTGTTGTAGCATAAATTCAGCGACTTTCTGACAGACCATGTGTGTGGCGGCGGTGAGTGTGGGTCTGTTGGTGGCGTTATAGCTGTAAATGTAGCTGTAGCAGACAGTGTGTGTACAGTTTATTTGTTGGTGAATAAATGCTACGAGCCTACAAGCTACAACTCCTCAGCCGGAAGTCCTGAGCCAACTTCCTGTATCCGTTGTTGTCTCTTAAGGTGGAACAACTTTTCTCCTTGAAGTCACGAGCTGCTCCTTTGAGTTTTTCTCAGCTTTTTAATTAATTATTAATATTTCTTTTAACCGTTTAACCTATAGTGCTAATCGGTTAAAATGCTTAATGTCCGTTATCAGTTAAATAGTTAACTACTAATATCCCTAGTTAGAATAAAACCTCTATGTAATCACTTTCTTCAGTAGCTGTATGGACTGAATGCATCTTTACAGTTTGGACTGTTCACACTTAAACGGTTTCTCATAAATGTGACAAAAGGTTTTATTGTTACTCAACCAAAGACTTCACCTTATTCTGGGAATATGGACAAGTGGGACAGACAGAAGCACATCAATGACATTTTGACAAATTTACTAACATCCCTTTGAAATTTTCCTTTTGCTGAGCATTGTCACGCAGGCAAGTAGCTTGCTGAGTTTTAGTCTCTCAGCGCAGGCAGATAAAAGTGATAGTGATATAAAATGCTGGCTCATGTTTGAGGCACCGCTGTGGTTAGTAAGATTTCTTAAACTCTATGTTTGCGATGTCTGATGGCACCTTTTCATCTTATGAAAGAGGCTGATGATGTTTGCCGGTGCAGCCTGTCTCAATATCTCCTTAGTCATTCTGTTCCTCTGCAGTATGTTGATGACTCGTGGTATTACCTCCTGCTTCAACGATGTGAGCTTATTCTCACACACTCTTTTTGGTTTATTTTAGTTAGATAGCCTAATATTGAGTTTTCAAATATTATGATCTTGTAAATACTGTAAGTTCTGCATATAATGTTGCATAAGAGCGAATAATGTAAACCGCTGCTATGTGATGAACTATGAAATCCTTACTAGCTATTAATAAGGTGATTTTTTGTTATAATTATGATTTTAATTATTAATCAGAGGTCCACATTGATAGTTTAGTATACTTTGATACTATTCCTATAAGACTACATTAATTGGCTATTTTTGTTTCGCACAAGTTGATTTAATGTAAATTAAATCATATTATTCAATATAATTAACAATTATTTTGATGATTACTAATTACTTCTGATAGCCTTTTTAATGCCTTTTTGAGCTACTGCACCAACATAATGTGGTGCCCTGTTATTATTAATAAATATTGTTACTATATTCATATTATCATTATCCATCCATCTTCAGCCGCTTATCCCGTTAGGTGTCACAGGGGGCTGGAGCCGATACCGGCTGGCATTGGGCGCAGGCGTGGTACACCCTGGACAGGTCGCCAGTCCATCGCAGGGCACATATATATTATATTATTGTTATTGATGTTAATATTTGTGAATAGCCAGACCAGCTCCTACCTGTGTCCCCAACACCACAGACCCCATTTCTGCTGTGTGATTAGCTGATGATGTGTTTGACGGCAATAAGTCTTTTTGTTGTCTGTACTTCAAGTTTATGCATGTACATCAGGGAAATATAGATGATGATTTTGTGTTTTATCAAAAATAAACACTTTTAGCATGACACCCAGAAAGAAAGAAATTAGGGTTTGCTTGCCAACTGGAGAATTTAAAGCAAAGTTGCTGCACCAAAAAGTGACAAGTTGCACAAAATGTTATTCATCAGGGAAAATCTGTATGTGACCAGCCCTGGTATTGGGAGGGTGAGAGAAGTGTAACGCTGCCCTACCTGGACTGACGAGGGATGCATTCCTGGGATGGCGCTGGATGGTGGGGTGTCTGCTGTGAAACTGACCCAACTCTCCTGACCTGGAGGAGGGGGCGAGTGGGATGGCCACATGCCATCACTGGGCACTGGACCTGGAGGGAGGAGAAGAGCAATGCATACTGTGACGTCCAACAAACAAATAAATATACTGCAAGTAGGAAAGGATTAAGGCTGCAACTATCGACTGATCGATTAGATAAGATAAGATATTCCTTTATTGGTCCCACAGTGGAGAAATTCACAAGTTTAAGATTAAGTAATGCAGCTCTAGACAGAATCATTTTAATATCATCCTTTGTAATAATCTCCACCATTTTGTGCTGATGGAAGCATGGCATAGGTCATGTTATGTCGCCTTTGTTCCTCTAATGACTAACCGCCGTAACTGACACTCAGCAAACGTCATTTATGTACAAGCAGCAAACACCAGAAAGTCACACAAACACAAGCAGTAGGTTCTGTGCTGACTCCTTCTGACAAGCAGGGCAGCAAATAATGACTGTTTTCATTGCTGATTAATCTGTTGATTATTTTATTGATTAATAATTTGTTGTTTGGTCTATAAAATGTCAGAAAATGGTGAAAAATGTTGATCCCAAAGCCCAAGATGATGTCCTCAAATGTCTTGTTTTGTCCACAACTCAAAGATTTTCAGTTTACTGTCATAGAGGAGTAAAGAAACCAGAAATTATTCACATTTAAGAAGCTGGAATCAGAGAATTAACTTTTTTTTCTTAATTGATTGAATGATTTAAAATAGTCGGAAATTAATTTAATAGTTGAGAACTAATCAAATAATCATTGCAGCTCTACTGCCAAGTCTGTCACATTTTCATTGTTGTTATCTACTCTCCAGAAAAAGGAGCCATTATCAATCATCTTGTGGCCTTTTCCTAATGATTTAGGGCTGCAACTAATGACTGATTACAGGATCAGTTAATCTGTTAAATTAGAGTTGCTCCCATACCGATGCCAGTATTGGAAATGTCTCAGATACTTCCCAAAATTCGGGATCGGGTATCGGCGAGTACGCCAGTCTATGCACTGATCCAATACCATAATTTATTAACCCAGAAAAAAAAATCGGCTTGTTTACTAAAAATCAGTTCTTCTTCGCTGCTCCAAAGCCGTAGCCTTCACTGTGCTGAGGCCCTGGATGTATCATGGCTGCCACTGGCAAGTACTATTGTTGAGCACCAAAGAACTGACTGCAGGTAGTTTGTCACGCGACGATAGCAAACAATAACAGTGCAGTGTTAGTAAGCAAGGAAAATGTTAGCCATTAGGCAAAATTTCACTGTGGAAAATCTAACACGTTAGAAAGTGATAATAATAATGATGATGATTATCCCCCTATCGGCAGATACCGCATGTTCTGGTATTGAATTGATATCAAGAAGAAAAAAACGGTATTGGAACATCATGTTAAATCGCGAAAAATATCCACCTCAGTCACGCCTTCAAATATCATGTGTTGTCTGATCAACAGTCCAAAACCCAAAGATATTCAGATTAACATGATATAACAGAGAAAAGCAGGAAATATGAAACACTAGAGAAACTGTTTGTTTTTTAATTCATTCCTTTCTACTTCATCATCACTAACTGCTATTCAGCGGTGGTGGAACAGTGGACGTTACCTGCTTGTGGTTCTCTGAACTGCGTCCACACAGCTCCAGTTGAAGCCACCACCGCCTGTCTGTCGGCGTTTCCTCCACTGGGCTGCCGCTTGTGTTTCCTCCACGAGTGAGGGGAGGTGGGGGGAGACTGGTGAGGGGAGACCACCGGGGATGTCGGTTCGGGCTGGTAACACATTTAAATACAAATCAAATACATGAAATATGTACGAAGACATTCAGTAAACATGTAAACGACTGCAGATTTAATGAGAATAAACATTGCAAGTCATCAAATTTCAATTAGACACATGAACACGTGAAAAAACAGAAGTTCAGTGTGCAGAGGTGTTGCCACTACAGTCTCATTATAGTTTCACATGTTACGGGTATTAACTTTCAGCAGATCCCATCTGAAATACAAAAAGATTTCCATCTGAAACATGCCACATCCGAGCCTGCTTCAAAGCTTTTTATCTGCTCATCACAGATATGGGTTGTTCAAGCAAGCAGCAAGCGAACATTTCGCAATAGATAGCAAATAGATGAGGTCTACGTAACTAAGAGGCAACACACTGCTGGTTTCAGCAAAGAAAAAGTTGCCAGCAGAAAACTTGAGTGTAATTTAATCTAGAAGTACTCAAACATGCACAGGGAAAAACACAGGAAACACAAATATATCTCTAGTAACTTCTGGGTTCAGCAGCTGTAAAAGGAAATAAAATGTGTGTGTGATGTTCCCCAAAAGACAGATAACAATAACGTCCATTTTAACAGTTATGACAGAACTACTTGAAGGGAAAGAAGACATGAGTGTTTTTAAACATCAACCCGACACCTGACCTAATACTAATGCATAAACTGTATGAATGTAGTTTTATATGAAAGGACAAGTAATTATAACCAGCATTTATAAATGGTAAATTGCTAGTTAATTAAACATAATTAATAATTTTTTGGTGCATTTATTTAGTGCATGTCTACATGAGGAGAGTGAAATGACTAACCTGTGGGTCAATGCTGGGTGCGAGGGGCTGGATGACCTCGTGGGCAGGAAGTGAAGTGGCTGATGGGGGACCTTTCTTGTTCTGGAGCCCCCTGCCTGGTGGTCTGGGCATCACTGCGGCAGCAGAGGCCGGGTACAGCCCCTGACTGTCGGTGTCCTGGTACAGTGCCGCATGCCTCGCCTCCGCCTCGTTCTTCCCCACCACAAACCTGGGCAGCGGCAGGTCTTTGACTAGTGAGACAGGAATCCATTCACAGGATTAGAAGGAAGATTAGCTTCAAATTGATTTTCAGGTGCTTTAATGTGCTAAATCTGAGGACTGAAATCACTCTCCACTGCACTAAAACCATCAGTCTGTCACGTTTAGTGGATTTCATCAGTTACTTCTTGCCGATGAGTTTACTTTTTTGGTGCTACTTTCCTTCATCCTGCGTCATCTGTTTGTACTTCAGTTACTGACTCCCTACATTTCCCAGAATGCATCGAGAAGGATGCAATCAGCTGTGGTTTATAGGTGTTTGTGAAGAGAATGACAGCTATATAATAATGAGAACCGTATGAAAATAGAAAAGGTTCGACTGCTTCCTCAAAATAAAACCTGGACTAAATGCAGGTCTGCTGAGGTTGCTGTTGCTGCAGTAAACAGCGTGTTTGTCTCCTCTACAGAGGATTTGTACAACTTTGAATGTCAGCACAAAACAGAGATGGTAGATAAATGACAACAAAACTTTACATTTTTAATGTTTCAGATATTTTTTCTGCTTTGAAATTCCAATGCTGCAGCACTGACAACATCTGTTATCTCTATTTTGTAAAGCATTTACTTAAAATCAGTGTTACAAAGACTTCATACAAAGAAAATGCAAGAATGAGCAAGGCATACATATAAAAAAGGCACAATGTTGTGCATATAAGGCATATAGATCATGCATAAAACACAGAAATCACTGCTCAGCCAATACTTAAATGAAGTTAGTTATCTGTCATGTAACATTGGAATATCAAAAAAGCGGCAAAAAACAACATAGACTCAAAAACTCAAGATACATCACCAAAAGCCACTGTGCAACACTGAGCAGGGAGGAAAAAAAAATGAGGTGTGTCATATTGGAGTCATAATTAGCTATAATAAGTGGGAGTATACTGTAGTTGTCTGATACTACGGCTGTCTTTGACCAAAGAAATTCTTAGTCGAGTAATACTTATACGATTTAGTCTGTAAACTGAGTTTCTCTGCAAAGACTCACACAAAAGCACCACTTTAAATCTGGTGTTTACCAGAAATGTGCTCATAAGTTTATTGGAAATAAGTCATTCAGGGTGAGAAAAGTATAAAAAAAATGACTAATCGACTAAAGAAATCTTGGTCGACTAAGACCAAAACAACCAATTAGGTCGACTAATTGACTACAAGGAGGCAGACCTTCCAGATAACCCATGGTAGCCTGAGCAATACTGGAACGTCAGTGCAAATACAGATATTGATATCGCAATATATATATATATATATATATATATATATATATATATATATATATATATATATATATATATATATATATATATATTTATTTTTTTTTTTTTTTTTTTTTTTTTTTTTTTATATTTTTATATTTATATATATATATATATATATATATATATATATATATATATATATATTTATTTTTTTGCATAAACACAGCATAAACATTATGTTACTTTTTTTTATTGTAACCGAGAAATATACTAAATGGACGATTTTTTAGTTGAAAAATGAACTTGTCAGTGCTCTCTGGTGAACAAACTATGTGCTGGTGACATAGATTAACTTTCTATTCAATACCTCAGCATAACCAGGGTGACTTTCAGATTTCTAGTAGCACAAAACAAATGAACATTTTCAACCAAATTCTATCCATGATTTTCACCCAGCCTTTAGCATTAAGAGGAAAATGTTTTTTTTAAGTCCAAACATCCCTAAATCTAATAAACATCACATTGTACATCATGTCCATTTTGTTTTGAGGAAGTAGCCTCTGTGCTTCCTTATATTTATATCAAATTATGAAATCATTTCAGCAACTTCATGTTGCAATACTGCAGGCCTAACAAGTCACTTCATTCAGCGGGAGATTGTGACATTTTCCCTTGTATTTTTTGAAAGGAGTACTACCCAAAACCCTCCAGGGCTTAGATATAGTAAAGATATACAGAAAGCTATTAGAAACAGCTCTAGTTGCAATGCACATAATGACACTCTACTGCCACCAACAGTGCAGAATGGCTAGTATAAAATGGATCAACATTTCTGATTACATTTTTGTCCAACGTAACCAATATTTTCCGCTCATACGCGCAGATAATGAGCATTTGGGGTTCAATGTCCTGCTCAAGGACACTTTAACATGTTGACATAAGAGGCCAGGTTCTGGGTGCTTCCTGTCCCATGACCTCCTCAAATTCATCAAGCTATAATTTCTAAACTACAAACAAGATGTTTTTCAAAAGCTTTGAGTCCATTAGTACTTGTGTGAGAACCTGGTATGTTTGGCACTGAATGGAAGTCTGTTCTTTCTTATACGTGGAGGTTCTGAAGTGAGATGATTGGATAAATGGTTAAATTCGACGGTGGACTCACCCGAGTTGAGGCTCTCCACCCTCAGGGGCAGACCGGACTGGGCTATGGCAATGAGCTTCAGGGCGATGTAGAACTGGCTCCGCCCGAAGTGACCCAGCCGAGTGGCTCCACATAGCTCTGTGATCTAAACCCACACACACAAGGATGAGGAGGAACAGTTAACAACGCTGCATTCATCTAAAACTCTGATATTAACCATTAATACCGAGGGGGAGAAGCCCAGACTTCTTCCGGACTATAGGGTTTGCTTTAACAATAGGTTTTCTCATCAGTGGTCACAACAACCAACACTGTAAACACTATATTGTTGTACACAAGATAGAGATGTTCTGATACCACCTTCCCGATCCCGATTCCTGAACACGCGGCATCGGCCGATACTGAGTACTGACCAGCATGATAAAAAATATACATACTGTATATAGTTATTATTATTAGGTTAAACCCTTGGTAAATCATGAACAAATATGTACAGAGAATGAATGCCATAGAACTTCCTTTTATTATTCAGTTTGTCAGTTACACGCATCATAAATAAATGAAGACAGTCTGAGCTGTTTCCTCTGTGAACAACCTGTTTACTAATTTGTCCTGCAGGGAGCAATATTCATTCACCCTTCTAGCGTAGTGCCACACCTCAAAACAGAAGCTTAACATACTGTATATATTGCCATTTTACTTGTAAGTTTTTTCCATTCATCCATCCACTTATCCTGTTAGGGATAGCGGGGGGGCTGGAGCTAATCCCAGCTGGCAAATGCGGGGTACACCCTGGACAAGTTGCCAGTCCATTGTAGGACAAGTAGTGACAGACAACCATTCACGCTCACATTCACACCTACGGGCAATTGAGAGTCATCAATTAACCCGCTTGTCTTTGGACTGTGGGAGGAAAACGGAAAACCCGGAGAACATGCCAAGTCCACACAAAAGGGCCCCAAACCGGGTTCGAACCTGCGACCCTCTTGCTGTGAGGCAGCAGTGCTACAGCCTGCCCCTGTTAGTTTTTCCAGTTTTTCCACTGTTAAATATTGTTAAATGGCTGACATTTTCCTCACTCTGACTGCATTGCACTGTTGTTTGTTATTGTCACCTCACAAACTACCTGCTGTCAGTTCATCTTTACTACTCTAAAACAGTAGTTACCAGTGGCAGCCATGATACATCCAGGGCGACAGCACAGTGAACGCTACTGTTTGGGAACAACAAAGAAGAATTTACAGTTAAACAAGCTTTTTCCAGATCAATAAATCCTAGTATCGGATTGGTGCATAGACTGGAGTACCAGCCGATACACAATATCAAATTTTGGGCAGTATCAGAAGCATTTCAGATACTGGTGTCGGTATCAGAACAACTCTAGCCCAAGTTCTCCAAAGACCTACTGATTTAAAGGTGTTAAATGCAAGATAGGGAGCATTTCTATTGCCCGGATATGTATAGAGCATCATTATGCTTATATGATGTAGTTTACCTGCTTTAAATCACAAGCAACAGTCTAATTTACTCAGCTCGCTGGCAGATGTTAAGTGGGTCTCGCCTCTAATAAGCCTGATTATCCCCATGTTTTGTTGTGCTTGATGTCATGCTGAGCAGGCTTTATCCAAGACAATGGACTGGGCAGCACAACAGATAATACAAAATGTTTTAAATGTGCACAGAAACACAAAGGAGATAATGCATTTCATAGAGCAGTTGCATGATTAATACGTGTACAGCAGCAACCTGTGAACGATAAACTCCCAGAGAGTTAAACTTCACAACATTCAGATGAGTCCTTCGGCGCTGAGAGCCGTCACAGCTGACTGATCCCCTTCTTGCTGACAAAGGACTTATTCTGAGTACGTCTGGATACAAAGCACCAGTCACTTTTCTCCGCCTGTTACAACATGACACTGTAGCCATGTGCTGTGTCTGATTGGCCACCACAGTGTACATTTTCAGAGTAGAGGATTACAACACTGCCTAATTCTTCCACCACACAGCTAGCTCCCCTTCTTGACCTTGAAAAGGATTCTGACTCACAAACTGCAAATATTGGCCTGCTGACAGAGAGACCTGGAGTCACAAAATATATATGGAGGTGCTGCAGTTGAACTGGCTGCTCATAACTCATAGTTAACAGAGTGTGGATGCCATGCATGGTTGCTGTGGCCATAACTTGAATGTAACCTGACAAGTTTCAGATGTATTTGTGTGTTAAGACATATGTGCAAGGTCTGTGTAAAGGCTGGTTGAATGATACACCACTCCTAAATGATGTATTTTAGGTGACAGCTATTATAAATGTCATTGTGACATTGGATCTGCATTTCCATCATGTCAGCTCAAGCCAGTGGTGAGCAAAATAACAGATGTTAATGGAGTGAGAAGACAGGAAGGAGTGGGCAGTAATGTGAAGCAAAGGGTAGATGATGAGGACATAATTTGCTATAACGTTATGTACATTGGGCGCTAATCAACACATGCACACAAAAGGCACTTGGAGAGCACACATTAACGCGTATGCTATAGGAATAACGTGCCAGTTTGAGGGCAAATATTCAGTTATGGTTAACTATGTGACTTGGCTGCTCACTCTCTTTGGCTAAAGCTAACATTAGCCAGAAGAAGGTGTGTCTCTTTTGCTGCGCAGCATTGCTAACCACCAGAGGCTAACCCTAGCTTTACTGGATGACAGGTCAGCTCTGACAGCAGGGCAGGTTTGTACAATATCCATTAACAGGGCTACGTTTCGTTTCCAATCTCGCAGTCTGGTGATAATACTTTAAAGACTGGCACTCGCTAACGCTAGCTTACCTGCAGGACAACTTCGCTGGGTAGCTGGGCCGCCCGGAAAAGGTCAAGAACTCTGCCATTGGAAGCCACTTTTTTGGTGTTGTCCGTGTCGCAGTAGACGAACAAATCCGAGTAATATTTCTGCTCGACATCAGTTAGCGTTAGACTTTCCATCGTAGTACAAATCGACCCTGAAAACCAGACGACTTGGCCGTTGATTAGCCCTTAGCCAATGGCTGGGGCAGGATCCAAAAAATGGGCGAGACTTCAGGAACTTAGCTAGCGTTGCTGCACTAGCTAGGTTAGCAGGAATAATGTTCACAACGCGCTGTGTCGACTTGTTGTCGTCTGAGCCCACTCTCTGTAAAAACCCCAAATACTATCTATCTATTAAGACAGCTCATCACCACTCAAATATTCAAATAAGGAATGTTTTCATACAGTTAATTACTTAGTTAACTTGTTGGGCCAGCCAAGCCAAGTAGCCAACAGCTGGCTAAGCTAACAGCTACCTTGAATCAAAGTCAGTGGCACTAACGTTAAGCTAACTAGCAAGTCGCAAAGTGCGTCCACCTCCTCAGCCTGGACATATACCGCTTAAATCTCACGTTACAGCACTTCTTCTCCCGTTAATCCGTTGTGGGGTGATGTTTCTGCGTTTTGCTGGAGACAAATTCCTCAGCGGGGCCGTTAGAAGTAAAGTTCCATGGTCTTTGGGTTCCTTCCTCTAGTAATCTTAGCCGCCATTCCTGCCACCAGTGTCAAGCCACTCAGCGTTAGAGTAACACTTCCGGTAGGTTTTTCAAATTAAAACACCAGTTGACTTGCACTTCAGATGGAATGGTACTACTACACTCAGCTCTAGCAGATGTAGAGCTGGACATAGACATCCAGCTAAAAACAATAACAAATCTGTGCAAAGACAGGTAAAAATAAATATAGAACGATCATGTACAAGTATAATTAGAGAAGAAAGGACGGGTGACGAAGGTTAATCAGAATCAGAGTCAGGTTTATTTCGCTAAGAATATACTTTATATACAAGGACTTTGACTTGTTTTTCATGCAGGTTTCTCAGTTTACTTACATAAAATAAAAATAACAGAATAAAAAATACAATATGTGCAATGTACAATATTATGACTATAATGTAATGACTATAAATTATCATTTAAATATGTGCAAAATGCGCATTAAAGACTTGAAATCATATTTGAAATATTTGCAAAATGTGCATTAAAGACTGAAATTTAATTTTAAATATATGCAAAAATTTACATGAAAGACTGGAAATTATAATCAAAATATATGCAAAAATGTGCATTAAAAACAAATAATAAATAATAAAATATAATTTAAAATGTGCATTAAAGACTGCAGCTCATAATCTAGAAATGTGCATTGAAGATTGTAACTTATAATCTAAAACTTTGCATTCAAATCTGTAAATTGGAATCTTAAAATTATTAAAATGTGCCTTGAAAATCGTAGATTTTTTTTTTTTTTAATTATTAAATTAAAGACTAAATTATAATCTAAAAATGTACAAAAATGTACAATCAATACAGTACGTCTATGAGAGCAGCAGTGGATATTTAGTGTTACAGGGTTGTTGACCTTGCATGACTGATTAAGTGTGTGAAAAGATAATGAAAGAGATAATGGAGAAAAGGAGCATCGGAGTCATACGAATGACCTGAAATGCCATTAGTTTCAAAATGTCTGCTTTTTGTATTGAAGCAACTTCCATGCTGTAATTACCTGGACCTTTCCCAATCATGCCTGTATGTAACAATCTAACTGCCCTGAACTGCATGGTCACAGTTGTGATGTGTGAAACTGTTCTGTGTGAAGGAAATGTCTCTATTGTACTGTTTTTGTAAATGTATTGGCACTGCTCTGAAGGCCAGATAAAAAAAAACTATCGTTGTTTTGTAGCTGGATGTGGGCCCCCTCTCTCTTCCAGTCATTTCTGGAGGAAAAGGTAACTTGTTTGTAGAGGCGGGAGGTGGTTATCCCTCTTCCATGCCATATACGGAGCAGTGCCTGTGAATGTCACAATGAAGTCAGATGAGGTTTAATGGTGCCTTTCAGTGGTAGGCATACACACACTTCCAGTAGGTACCCACAAGCAGTGGGTCAACATCTAATTCCCCAACAAGAGACTGATGAATACACATCTCATGTTGTGCTTTCTTGTTGCGTATCCCTAAATTTATTTGTGTTTCCTGGAGCCAAGCAGTATTTCAGCACAGAAAACAATTCATTTGACTTTGTTGAAAACAAAAATTCTAGTGTATTTATACTTATGTCTTCTTTCTTTCTTCGATGAGTGTTTTAAATCTGATTTCAAAAACTTCAACTTGAATTAATAAATTGTGCTTACTAAATATGTAATAAACTAAGTAGATAGATTATAAATTGACCTAAAGATAAACATAATTCATACGATTTTGAATGCAACTTAACTTAATTACTTAACTTAATAATCTGGCATATAAACAACAGCGTACTCAGAAAGTTACGCTTTTGTTCTGAAAACAAACTCGTCAAACTTCCGGTCTTACGTCGGGTTTCTCACGTCTAGCTTGATGTCTCGCGACGTCACTAGGCTACGGTCCGAGTCAGTGCGAGCTCACTCGGCCTGCAGGGACCCGGATGGGTGATTTCAAAATAAAAGCAACACTGTTATGACAGTCAATAAAGAGAGGAGGATATTCGATTGAATATTTACATTTCTAGTTTGCTTTTTGTCTCGAAGCAGCTTCGATGCTGTTATTGCATACACCAGCATCTATGCGATAATCTAAGCGCCACAGTTGTGGTGGACGGAAACGTGCTAAGTGAAGGAGATATCTCTATTGCATGTGTTTAAATGTATTGACACTGCTCTGAAGGCCTGAAAACAAAAGTAGTTGGGTGTGGGCTCTCTCTCCTCAGTCATTTCTGGAGGACTAGAAAAGGTAACTTGTTTGTGGAGGTAGTTATCCCTCTTCCACGCCATATATGGTGCAGTGCCCGTGAAAGTAGTGCATTGTGTCACGATGAAGTCAGATGAGCTTTAATGTTGCCTTCCTAGGTAATGGGAAATTTGACGACAGCTGAAAGAACCCATGGCAGTAATATGTATATATTTTTAAAGATCATACATATGACATCTTGACATCTTACAGTTGCCACGCTTTACCAGAAGATCACTTATTGGAACATTTCATGACTTTCATTAATAATGTTTAATGTGTTATGTTTGTGTGACATGAACGTCATATTATGATGCTGTTCATATGCCCACGTCTGATCCTGTGTTTTTTCCCTATTTAAAACTATATTTTAATAGTCACATAAGTATATTTGCTCAAATAAATCAAAACGTGTATGTTATTTATCAACCCATCTGCTACCATGAGATAAAACCAGTGTGAATTTGTGCACTTGGATAATAGGGCAAGTTTCCGAGCAGACTCTGAACGCATCAATCTTATTCGCCGGGAGCAGATTCACCAGAAAGTCGTCCGTCTTTTTGTCAGGATCAAGAATAATTAAAAGGTAAATGTGTGTATTGTAATGTTAAATTTAAACTGGTTTTGTGTTGAGTTTTACATCGTGTACAACCACATATTACATCCGTTTAGCAGTGTGAAAGTCGAGTCTCTCCTCCCTCAGCGGATCATTTGTTGAACGTTAGAAGCTAACGATACCGGCGAACAACTATCTGCTGCTCATTTGAATACTTCCTATAGTGCATGAAGTTATATAAGGTATATTTTAATTGTGAATATTAACCTGCACGTAAGAATGACTTCACATCACTAAATATTAATGAATTACAGTGGGATTTGTGCTCTTTGATGGCTAGCTGGGGGTGCTAATCCACCCATTTCCGCATTGATGATAGTCCGCCCTGTTCTTGTCGTAGCTTGTTCCGTCTTATCTCCACGCTGCAGTCACTTTACCTATTAAATATATTGATTACACTTGTGTTTTTGTGTATATTTGATATATAAAACTATATATTTGTATTAATTTAATAGCCATAACAGCCGTTTTCTTGTAAAAAAGAGAATCTTAGTCCCAAACCCCGTTCACTAATCTGTCAAAATTATAGTTTTGCTTATAATCCAATACAATCATGGGTGAAAATAAAATTAAATTTTTTTAATCTGAATTACTAACCTCTTTTTGAGAATTCGGCATATAATTTATCACCAAGAAGCAATTGCGAGATGGATCTTTATTTAAAAGAAAGCAGTTTCCTCGAGGCAACGCAACATTAAAACGACACAATTTTGAATGGAGTCTGGCTCGGAGGGTCTCTCCCTGCAACAGAGTGGCATGTATCAGGGAAAACTGCGCCCATCCCACACAGTGTATTTGATGCTTTTAAGAAAATGAGCAGATTTGTTGCAAGTGTTTTGTGTACATTTGATGTATGAAACTTGTATTTGTATAAGCCATAACAGCTGTTTTTTTTTAGTTTTTGTTTTTGGTAAGAAGAGAGTCCGAGTCCCAAAATCCATTCACTAATCTGGCAAAATTTGAACTGCCTTGCTGATAATCAAATATAATCAAACAAATAAAAAAATGAATTGCTATCGTCTTGTTGAGAATTCGGCATATAATGAATCACCAAGCGGCACTTAATTTCAATTTAAATCATCAGTTCACATTATCATAGTTGGTCCATGGTGCACGTCAGTTAAGAGAATTGAAAATTTCATTGAACTAAATGTGGATTGGTGGATTAAGCATATACTGAACTGAGAGGTTGAGTTTTATTGAAAAGGTTGAAGCAAGACAACATTAAAATTACACAATTTTGAATAGAGTTTGGCATTGTGGTGTATCTCTGCAAGACAGTGGCATGTATCAGGGATAAATGCCCCCATCCAACACAGTGTATTTGATGCTTTTAATAAAATGAGCTGTTTTATTTCAGCCTAAGAGGTTTAACTGCATAAATTTGTCTCTTGATTTTGTTTTCTCCCTCTAGCAACCATGAATGTCTCTCATGAAATGGGGTTGCTGGTAAAGGAGATTCAGCGGCTCGGCAGTAAAAGTGAGTCTGTACTACGATTGTGTATTGGAGGATGGTGTTTTTGAAGTACTTTGGCATAGCTGAACTATTTCTGAAGCCCTGTTCATGCCACAAATTTAAATGAACCATACACATGCAATCATGTGATGTTGATCAGTGGTTCTAGCTCACTGCTAGACACATACCAGGTCACACTGCCTTCACTCTTCACTTGTTTTTAGTCTCAAAATAACTCTAATAACGCTCTATCTTTGGGGCTAATGCTGCATTCACGTCACTGGGAATTTCGGGCAGCTACGACATCTCCCACTTGGTGAATGTAATGATGTGACAATAAATTGGTGGCAAAGTTACTGCACTGCTGGAACGATTAGTCGCTTAACGGACTAGATGATCGGCAGTAAAATAAGCAGCAAAACCTTGATGCTCAATTATTTAATTTCAATTTTGTAGCTTCTCAAATGTCAAGATGTGCTGCTTTTCTCAGTTATATTATTGGTTTTCTGACATTTTTTAGTGTAAACAATTAATCTGTTAACAGAAAAAAAAATATCAAAATATAATATTTTGTTAAGAAAAAGCCCTAAAGCCACCATTACTAGCAGTTCCATTGAGATAAAATCTAATATTAACACTGATTCAATAGGGATGGGGGAAAAATTGTGATTTCTGATGACATGCATGCTGAAAATCAAACATTTTTACTGTATTAATGTAGATATTTTCCAACGTGAAAGTCCCTAGAAGTTTATGACTCAACTTTTCCCTCATAGTCTAGTGTTAAAAAGTTAATAAAAATCACAATAAATCGTAAAAATCAAATCAAAATACTTATAGAATCACAATACTTAAAAATTGCAATACATATTGAATCAGCACCTTAGTATCGTGATAGCATCGAATCGGGAGATAGGAGAATGATCTCAGCCATGTAATTTAATATATTAAGCCAATTAAAAATAGCTGAATACTTTTTATGTTTGGTGTCACCTGTTAATGAATTACTTGGCTAATTTGGCTTAGTTCCCATTTATCTAGTGTGAGGTCAAGTCTTTGAATAATGCATGCTCAGCTCATTACCATTTAGATATCAGTGCATCCTAATTGGTGAAAATGTCATCAATCTGTCTCTTATTCCAGATGCCAATGGTCAAATCAGTGTGAAATTTGGGGTCTTATTTAATGACGATCAGTGTGCCAACATCTTCGAGGCGTTGGTGGGCACCCTGAGGGCTGCCAAGAAGAGGAAGATGGTCGCCTTCGAGGGCGAGTTGCTTCTACAGGGCGTCCACGACAACGTTGATATCGTGCTGCTCGAGGAATGAGGCCAAGGTTTCTCCTGGATGACCTTGTAGCAAAAAAAAAAAAAAAAAAAAAAAAAACACTGAGCTTCTGCAGCGTATCGGCTTGTCACTGAGCTTCTGTTTTCAGTTCTTCATGTGCAAGGTTCGGTATTTGAATTCAAACATACTGACTCAACAGATTAGATCAAACAGTACACGAAGGGACCCAGCTGGCATGTCTGCATATGATTTCATTTGATTCCTAACAGTATCACAAAAGGTTATTTGATAGTATTTTGGGTTTTCAGGAACTGATTCATACAGTAGTTTCAGATGACTTGGGAAAAATGGTGTTTTTTCTCTTTCTCAGGCACTGCAATGTCATTTTGATACACTTTTAACACTATAGAGGCACAAATCAGGAATGTAATACTTTGTCTAACACATCCATATGGGTATTTTTTGTTAATTTATGAAGACATCACAATATTTTACAGTATACAGTGTCTTGACAGTGTCAAGATAAAGGACAGAACAAGACACTGGCTATTTAGCAACATTGACAAACTGATTCACATTTATAATTGGAGCACTCAGATCTTGATTTAATTGTTTATAACTGATATTTGTTTTTAAAGCTGCACTAAATCCTCCTTTTATCAGCCTAAAGTGGCAACGGGAGGTAACGGCTCATTATCTAGAAATCATGTAATGTGTTTCAGGCTGAATCTAGTGCAGCTTTAAGATGACGGGTAGATTGTGTCACCAAATGGCATCCATTTATTGTTTACATGAGCCATTTCTCTACTACCTCTTGTGGACTTTTTAGATCAGTGCTTTTGGAAACGTAAGAACAATTCCTTCATAGAAAAGTGCATTTCAAGAAAGATTTTTGCACCTTTTTGTACTCATTGCAATCTGCTAGAGTAGTTTTTATTCCATCTTTTTACATGTGATTGATAATGAATTTTCTCTGCAAGACAAACTCCAAATCTTGCCTTTCGTAAGAAATCATTGATGAGCAAAATGGCGAATGTATTTCTCGTGCAGTTTTTATTAGTGTATAATAATTACAGGGTGATTAGTGCCAGGTGGAAACGATGCATTTGTGATGTTTCTCAGGACCAAATCAACACAACCAAAATATGTTTAAGAATTGTCCTGTAGCTTAAATTAGGTGTCTTACTTGTGATACAAGATGCGCATTTCTAGTTTTATTATTATTATTATTTTAAATATTTTGCCACTCTGTTCTGTACTGTACGTCAAATGATACTTGCAGATCAGGCGTGATCATTTCACTTTGTTTCAGCAAGCAGTCTAAGCTTTGTATGGAGGCCCAAAATGGTCAAAATTAAGAAATAAATAAATGAGACGTTATGAAAGGAATAATCATATGAACACATACAGACAAAACGTAATAAAGCATGAAATACAATATTACAATAGATTTTTTTAAACTCAGATCAATGTTATGATTTTTTTCACAAGAACATTTTAGGTAATTTTTGTTCAATTCCACCTGTTTTTATATCAAAATATCCTTTTTCACATTTTTTTTTTTTTGCTTTAAAGTGCCAATTTTCCAAATAACCATTTTATTTCTGCTCATCACAAAGACTTTGGTGTGGCAGATACAGTCACGTGATTGGCCGTTTACTCCTTCAGAACGAAGCAACAGCCAATCACATATCTCTCTCCATCTGTTTGCTGTTTTTAAAAAAACTTTGTGATGAAACGTCGCTTTGATATACAAAATGGGTAAAAAAAAAAAAAAAAACGAAGTAAAATAACCTTAATAATAAACAACTTTATCTTGAAAAAAAGAGAGATTTTTTTTAACAATTTAAGGGTTCAAAATGTCATATTTCATCTATTTATTTTCTATTATATTTAATAATATTTTGTTTATTTGTTTAATTTTGGCCAATTTGGGCCTCCATAGATTTGCGAAGTGGCTGCAATGTCCAAATATTTTGCCTGAATGTAACATCTCCTACTTAGCACCCGCTGTGTTCCCCTGCACAATATCAGTTTTTATATATTACAACAAAGAGAGGTAAGTGTGAGACCACTCCTCATCTGCAAGTTTTATAAGACACATTCACTGCTGTTGTATAAACCTAGCTAAGTTTTTATGCTCAGGTGTTGGCTGTTTTGTTTGACTTGAATTATGTGCTTTTTTTTTTATGAACCCAATTGGAGATTGTGCTCTAAACAACGTTGGTGAAATCTGTCCAAGTGAGGAAAACTGAATGAGCTTAATCGTATGCTAATTATGAATGAAGCTGAAATGTAGCCTGGAAAAAAAAAATCTAATCATCAGAGTACAAAACAATAGGCTAAGTCTGGAAAGTTTCGGAGTGAGGAAGAAACATGCTGCTTCCATCACTGTCATTTTGGATTATCCTGCTGTGTGTTGCAATGGACTGAGCTGAACACAAATGCAAATTACAGCACAAGTTAACAGAGTTCTGATCAGAGCAGTGCCAATACCTCAAGCCATTTCTGTGAGCTAGTGGGAGGCCTGCATGATGAGTTCATGTGCGTCATTACTGTCTTTTTGTATTGGCAATAACACATTCCTAAACGAACTAAGGTTTCTGTTTCTGTGGAATACGCTCGGAGGAATAAAGTCTTTACACTTGAAGCTGCTTGGCTGTGTTTTGTCTGACAATACACTATTTATTTGTTTAAAATGTGCCATTGAGACTGGGCACACTGCATTGTGCATGACTGGAATGTGCTGATATTGTTTTATTTTAATGGCATTTGCTTTTCATTCGTTTTAGTTCATGTTTGTGGTATATTTGTTTTTAAGGGCTGTTGTGGTAGCTCGTGGTATCAGCATGCAAAGAAGTTGAAATATTACTGCTTGTTGTGTTGGATATAAGCCGAACTGCAGAGTAGCTGCTGTTTTGTAAATCATCTTTAGTATTTTGTTTTTAACAGGTTTCAGCGGCACCCAATGAGGAAGAGATCTTTAAATTGTAACATTTATCGAATGAAGTCTGGCTCCCTGAAAGTATTGCTTTCTTTAGTCTTGTCATACTTTTCACTCCATCTGGTGTTCAGATATTTGGTTAAATGTGAGTGTTATTTATTGTTCTACTTTGATTTCACAGATTTTTTTCTATTTTTTTGGTATCGGCACCCAGGCTGGTGAAATATGTGCAGTCATAACTGCTAAATGAGACATACTGATAACTTCCTCTCATCAACTTCTTGTATTAAGGCTGAGTCTGCCGCTGCATTCAGGTACTGTGGGAATATCTAATTATTATACAGTAGATCATTTGCATTGTGATCAGAGATGGAAAAGAGACTAAAACTTGCACTTGAGTTTTTTCACATTATACTACCTTATACATTTACTCCACTACATTATTACTACATTGCACTTTTTACTCCAAAACATTTATCTGACAGCTGTAGTTACAAATTAATATTTTACATACAGTAGCTACATACATATGATTGCGTTATAAAATATGAGGCATTGAAAGACTTTCAAATGTACATAAAGTAGTTATAATTATCTCAACATCAATACAATGTTAATGATATAACCCAGGGCCCTTTTTCTGCATAAAGAGTGCTTTATATGTTTTTCATTTACTGTACTTAAGTACACATTTTGAGGTACTTGAACTTTACTTGAGTAATTCTATTTTCTGCTACTTCACACTTTTACTCCACTATGATATAATCAATATTGTACTTTTCACTCCACTGCATTTATTTTGAAGCTTTAGTCATCAGTTACTTTGCATATTCAGATTATTAATATAATAATAAATACAAAATATAATAAATTGAAATAAATTATGATGTCTTTTTACAGGTTAGGCTATGCATCAGTTTATAAAGTCAGGCCCAAAAATTCAGTTAATCCATTGATAGAATATTATTTTGAAACAGGCTTTTCTAGTGAATACTTTACGTAGCATACTTTATGCTAATTATTTTGCATACTACTACTACTACTATTAATAATAATAATAATAATAATAATAATAATAATAATAATGTGTATTTACTTACGGGCTGCACGGTGGTGCAGTGGTTAGCGCTGTCGCCTCACAGCAGGTTCAATTCCGGCTTGGGACTCTTCTGTGTGGAGTTTTCATGTTCTCCCCATGCAAGCGTGGGTTTTCTCCGGGTACTCCGGCTTCCTCCCACAGTCCAAAGACATGCAATTTATGTTAATTGATGACTCTAAATTGCCCGTAGGTGTGGATGTGAGCGTGAATGGTTGTCTGTCTATACATTGTCTGTCTCTATGTGCTCTGCGATGGACTGGCGATCTGTCCAGGGTGAACCCCGCCTTCGCCCAATGCCAACGGGGCAATCGGCTCCAGCCCCCCCGCGACCCCTAATGGTTGACGATGGATGTATTTACTTACTTTACTTACTTTACTTAAATTTTTAAAAGATGACTTACATGTAACAGAGGTCTGAGTACTTCTTACACTTCTGGTTTTGCTGATGATATTTCTGTAGTACATTTTCTTCCTATTGGAATACTCGGACTGATTTATATATTTTATTAGAAATTACACTATATTTGTTATTTATTAAATACTACACTCATTCTAAACAATATTTTATTTGACATTATATGTCATATTGCTGTACTATACTAATATTATGTATACTTTATTATTATATTTCACCTATATGGATGGATGGACTATATCCTGTACAATATTATAATATACTTAATTACCAAGCTAATAAGTGGGTAACATAACGAAAGGAAATGCAAAGAAATAATGACAAAGGAGAAAGATGAGGCAGTTAAATATCAACATTTTCCTCCAATATATTGTAAAATTACCAAGAAAAACAATATATGACTACAATTACAATACACTATACAATATTAACTTATTATGCACCGATAAATGAACTTCATGGGCTCCACCATTTCTCACAACGTAAACAAACACGTCACAAGTCGTGAACTCGGACCTTTCAGAAACTTGTGGTGAATACGACACGAGGGGGGCGTTCATATGGGCCCAACTCTAAAACATGGCAAACACGACCTCATTTGAAGGCACCATAAACAAAAGCATTTAAAGCTGTAATATCCGAGCTTTCCCATAGGACATGAACGTGACATCGATCGTTGACGGCCAATGCGGGGGGCGGGGTCCCGTGACGTCAGGGGGTGGAAGAAAACAGCAGAGCAGGAATCAAAACAAGAGACGGACACGCCTTCGTTGTTAAAGGTTATAGCAGCTAAATTTTTATAAGCGCTGCTGTCAGAGCTGCACTAAAGCCCGCCTGTCGTCCACGAGGACACCACAAACAACAACACAAAGAGAAAACACTGCAAACAAACAAGCACCACTGCAGAAATGGAGTCCACAGAAATGTCAGACAGCGTTGACAGCAGCCGCTGATAGAGGTCGAAAAATAACACTTGACATCCGAATCCTGTACAATGCCCAACCAGAAGAACAACAAGGGAAAGAAAAGCAAACGCACTAACAGTAGCGGGGATGAGCAGGAAAATGGAGCCTGTGCGGCCGCAACAGGAGGCGCGGCCGCGGCGGCTGCTGCACCCAGACACGAGCGCTCGAGTGGTAAGAGAGGAAACCGACACAGATGTAGAAGTTTAGTGATGCTGCCTTCCTGCCAGCTCTGTCTTGTCTGTGCGACTGTGACATACATGCACTGCGACGTTGCAAATGGCTCTCACCACCCCCCCCTCCACTTCTTTCCACTCTGCAGAGCACACCGCCAAACTTCTGTTTAAAAAGCTATCTATTTAATGCTTAGACGTTTGTCGGCACATAAACGCTGCACTGGTCGATCACGACTTGAGGCCTTGTGTGAATGGAGTGGTTTTTGTTTGGTCGTCGGTGTTAATGTGTCCCAGCAAGTAGCTAGCACACAGCTGCTTTGAAATCTCGGTTTGTGTAACTGGTTTACACAAAATTTTAAGCGCCACTGTGGTTTGTTTTGGTGCGTGACTATTGTGGGAGCAGCAGGCAAACAAGTTGAAATATTACAGAAACAGATGTTGCTTGGTGTGTCGGATGCTAGCCGAAGCGTAAAGTAGTTGTTGTGTTTTCATAAAAAGTCTTAAGTCTTGTTTTAACACGTCTGAATAGAGCCCGATGAGCAAGACATTTTTAAATTGGCAGATTTTTGAATGAAATTTGGCGCGTCGCGGTCCTCTCGGAAAACAAGGTTCAGCACTGATGAAAATAGTGCTCATTGTTGTCAAATGCAGCCTCACAGAGTCTTAATGACACAATGCAGCGCTTCTCTGAATGCCATTACATCCACGATAATAATCGACGGCTGCTACATGTGGTGTGTAGGTTAGTTAAGCAGGCCTCAGCTGTCTCTTCCTGAAGCGCACCTTGTCCATACAGTTTTTGGTTGTGGCCTTCCTCAACGGTAATACTGACAACTCACCGCCTGTCTGCGCACTAAAGTTTAACTTCATCCCATACAGATTTATGGTGGCTGGAAAAAAAGTCACTGCACTTTTAAACGTGGTGCAAATTAGATTAAAAAAACACGTCAGAACATTAATAGGTTATGTTTATTTGATATTAGTGGTGTAATATTTTCTGAGTCACTTTAGTACTTCGTTAAAAAAACTTAATAAAGACTTGTTATACCTACATTGCTGTAGAAAGGTTTAAATGCACTAAAGCTGAATGCATATTTATTTTTCAGTGGTCATTATTAAGGCTGTCAAAGTTAACGCCACATATAGTTAAATTTGTTGTAACAACACTATTTTTTCCTTATGCAGTCAATATTTCGGAGGCTGTAGGGCTCTGATTTAAAGCTAAAGTGATGTCAGTTGCATCATATGAAACGAGAAAACCTAAGAAATCCATTGGTATTATGTCATATTAACTTGTTGTGAAGGAGGTTCAATAACACACCAAACTGGCAAGGGGTCCCTTGACCTCTGACCTCTAGATATGTGAATGTAAATGGGTCCTCTGGGTACCCTCGAGTCTCCCCTTTACAGACATGCCCACTTTATGATAATCACATGCAGTTTGGGGCAAGTCATAGTCAAGTCAGCACACTGACACACTGACAGCTGTTGCTGCCTGTTTTCTGCAGTTTGCCATGTTAAGCATATTTTTTATGCTAATTGCAGTACCTGTGAGGGTTTCTAGACAATATTTACCATAGTTTTGTGTTGTTAATTGATTTCCAATAATAATTATATACATACATTTACCTAAAACAGTCATAAGTCCATTCCCATTGATATGCATATTAAATACCAGACAAATCTCCCTTTAAGGTACATTTTATACACATTGAAAAATGTGATTAATTTGCATGGACAATCATGCGATTAATCACGATTAAATATTTTAATCATTATAGTTAAAGATGCTATTGATAACATTGATAACTTTCAGCCACTTCACGATAAATCGTTACCAGGCCCTTATCGTCAGTCTCACAGGATCACAGACCATGGTAGAAGTGGGAACCGAATGTCAGATATAAACAAAGCATTCATTTTGAAGCGGCCAAAATTTTCAAAATGATGAAATCACAATCATAATATTTTTTTTCAAGAGAAGCCATATTTTTATTTGATGCCTTTCTGAAAATGCTGTGGCTGTATTATTATTAGTTTCTAAATATTTGTACATAAAAATGTTACAATAAGACCTTTGATATCCCAATTTATTACACGGCTTTGTTGAGTACTCAATTCTGATTGGTCAATCATGACATTATATGGTCTGTTATTACTTTATAGCGACAGACCATTGTTATGTATAACAGTTCGTTGCTATATATATAAAATCAAATAATTGATTTCTTAAGGAAGTGGCCTTGTAATAAGCAGGCTAATGTACAGCAAGCAGGTTGTTGTTGTGAAATAAAGCCCTTCGGGGTGATGAGAGACTCCTCCGCTGTTGTGGTTTTTGTTTTACAGCAATGACCAGCTTGCTGTACATTATCCCTTACATACCTGAAATGATTAGTCTATTATTTAAGTAGATCAACAGAAAACTAATCAGCAACTATTTTGGTGATTAATCATTTATGTAATCTTTTAAAGCAAAAAATGCCAAAAATGAGAGTTATTGCTTCTCGAATGTGTAGATTTTCTTGCTTTTTTCTTGTCTTAAATTATAGTAAACTGAATTATCTTTTGGTTTTGGACTGTTGGTTGAACAAAACAAGCAATTTGAATATGACACCTTGCATTTTTTTTAGGGCTGTCAATCGATTGAAATATTTCATCGCGATTTAACCACGATTATCCATGATTAGCCATGATTAATCACACATTTTTTATCAGTTCAAAACATACCTTAAAGGGAGATTTGTCAAGTATTTAATACTCTTATCAACATAGGAGTGGACAAATAGGCTGCTTTTTGCAAATGTATGTATATATTTATTATTAGAAAACAGTTAACAACATAAAACAATGACATGTATGGTCCAGAAACCTTCACAGGTTCTGCATTTAGCATAAAAATTCTGCTCAAATCATAACGTGGTAAACTGTGTGCTGACTTGACTATGACTTGCCCCAAACTGCATGTGATTATCATAAAGTGGGCATGTCTGTGAAGGGGAGACTCATGGGTACCCAGAGAACCCATTTACATTCACACATCTGGAGGTCAGAGGTCAAGGGACCCCTTTGAAAATGGACATTTGCGATTCATTAAGAAAAGTAAAATAAAGTAAAGTCAACTTGTAAAGCATCCTTATAGAGCTATTGTTAATTACTGGGTTTTCTGTGTCTAAGCAAGTTTGATTCATAGATTCATTCAAGCTGAACTTACTTGATCAGTTTTATCCGCTAAAACGATGCACAGGGCCAAAAATGCATTATTTGTTCGTCACTGTGGTGATTTAAGAGGGAGAAACAAAACAGCGCTGACAGTGACTGTACCGGAAAAGGAAGGAGGAAACTATCCCCCCACACACCCACACAGTGTATTATCATGAGCTACTTCTTGTAGAGAGACTGTGTGCCCACATTTACTTGATTCACATCCAGACCTGACAGTTGGCAGAGCTTGAATAGAGCCGCTCACAGGCTTGGATGGCCTAGTTGAATTTCATAAATCGATGTCGATGAGGCAGCAAGGACACTGAAGTCTCTCTTTTAACATTTTCACCTCATGTCAATACGTATCTCACGATGGAGAGACTGCTTTAATGGCACCGTTGTCTGAGACAAACCTCACAGTGTAAAATGAAGCTTCCTAAATGTAAGAGCTTGTTTGTTTTATTTTATAATACACTGATTTTCTTTGAGTTTTGGGTATTTGAAGACATCACCCTGGGCTCTAGGAGTCAGAGGGATATTTTCATCTATTTTCTGTTCTTTCAAAGCAATGGGCAGTTTAACCGATAATGAAAATTGAATAATTTTGCGGTTTGTAATGGGAAAAATAGCAATTTGAAGATGCTACTTTTTTTCTACAGTTTTCTGGACCACGGTGTTTTTTTGGGGGGGTGCATGAATATTGTGGGAACAGCAGATACATAAGTTGAAATTTTATTGAAACGGGTGTTGCGCGGCGATATTAGTCAAATTAGAGAGCAGTTGTTGTGTTTTAGTGAATAGTCTTTGGTCTTGTTTTAACATGTTTGAATAGTAACTGTTAAGCAAGACGTCTTTAAATCGTCACACTTCTGAATGAAATTTGGTGCATCGAGCTCCTCTTGAGATAAAAAGGATTATCACCTATGAAGATAGTGCTCCTTGTTGTCAAATGCAGCCTTAGTGAGTCAGAATGACATAATGCAGCGCTTCTTTGAATGTCATTCCAATTTTCTGGCATTTCATACACCAATCAATTAATTGATTAATTTGGAAAGTAAAAGACAGATTAACCATTAATCAAAATGATCATTAGTTGCAGCCCTAAATTGATTAACTTTGGAGTTTAGACTGAGAAAACGATCAATTCAAAGATTTTTTTTGTACAATTTTCTGAGCCACTGTGGTTTGTTTGTTTCGGTGCAATTAGATTGTGGGAACAGCAGGCAAACAAACTGAAATATTACTGAAATAAATGCTGCTTGGCGTGTTGGACATGAGCAGAATTTGAGAGTGGTTGTTGTGTTTTTGTCAGTAGTCTTTAGTCTTGTTTTAGTGCCCCGTCAGCAAGATATCTTTAAACTGTCGGATTTATGAATGGAATTTGGTATTTCGAGCTCATTGTTGTCAAATGCAGCTCCAGTGAGTCTTAATGACACAATGCAGCGCTTCTTTGAATGTCATTACAATTTTTTGGCATTTTATAAACCAAATGATTAATCAGAAAAGCAGTTGACAGATTAATAAGCATTGCAGCCTTAATCTCAATAAAACCTGTTGCTGAAGCCTATATTACTGCGGCCTAAAATAGATCTTGTGATGTAAACACAACCAAATAATCCCTTCCTGTCTCTCCTCATCCAGAGGTCCAGTGCGCGACCCCTCTCGGCTGCAGCCTGGCCCGTCCCATCGACCTGGAGAAGGACGACTACCAGCGGGTGCTGTGCAACAACGAGCTCTGCCCTTACGGCAACTGGATGCACCTGCAGTGTTTCTACGAGTGGGAGAGCTCCATCTTAGTCCAGTTCAACTGCATCGGCCGTGCGCGGTCCTGGAACGAGAAGCAGTGCCGGCAGAACATGTGGACCAAGAAGGGCTACGACCTGGCGTTCAGGTTCTGCTCCTGCCGCTGCGGCCAGGGCCACCTGAAGAAAGACACTGACTGGTATCAAGTGAAACGCATGCAGGATGAACGCAAGAAGAAGCCGTCAGAGAGGAGCACGGGCAGGAACGGGTCCAGCGGAGGGGCTGCTGGGCCCGGGGACGGGCTTTTTGAGGAGCCCAAGAGAAACAAGCCACCAGGAGCAGCAGGAGGAGGAGGTAAACTCCCCCACAGAGCCTCCAGTCAGGAGTTACCTCGGAGACAATCAATGGACCGTCAGAACTCTACAGAGACAGGAGCAGCTGCAGCAGCAGGAGGACTCCCTGCAGGAGGACCCTTTTCTCTGGGGCCTCCTCAGAAGTCTCCATGTGACTCCCCGGGACAGTCTCCTCCAACTGGTTTCCCTTTCTCCCCCACCACTGTCCTCGGAGCAGCAGCTGGAGGAGCAGGGTTGAGAGGTTCCCGTCAGCTGGGAGAGTTCCTCAAATCAGCCGTCCACATGGACCCACAGAGGAAACACCTCCTGGTTGGGGGAGCTCTCGGGCGGGCCGGCGGCTGCTCGATGGGAGCCTCCGGCGGTGGTGCTCACCTCGACCCCGGGTCTGTAATCCCGCTGCCGCTGTCCTTCGCCCTCCCGCTCCACCACCGGCTCACCTCTGGCAGCGTGGGAGACGCCGCCCACTCTCACCCAGTGCAGTTCCTGAGGAGGCTGGACCTCTCGGAGCTCCTCACCCACGTCCCTCGACATAAACTCAACACCTACCACGTCCGCATGGAGGACGACGCCCAGGCAGGCCAGGGAGAAGAGCTGCGCAGGTAAAACGTCTCACCCCTCTGCCTTAAAATGTCAGTTAACTGAGCTTAAAGGTAGGGTCAGTGATCTTTGGTCAGTGATCCAAACCTGGACAATGCAAAAAAAACTGTGTTAAATACATATTCACTACGAGTTCAGCAATTCTTTCTGATTTGTTATTATTGTTAAATTGTCAAATTTGATCAGATGCAAAAAAACCCAATATATCGGCACTATACTGTATATCTGCCCTGCTCTCTAAATATTTGTCATTAAAACTCAGTCGACCACAATTTATAATATCACCAGCAGGAAAGTTGGCTCATAAAAAACACTGTTCACTGGATTATTTCTTTATATTTAGAACAACTCAGGTTATTTATAAAGACAACCAAAGAAAAACCAAAGCTTGTAATAAATAAATCAGTGCATAGGACTTAATAATGTTGCTTGTGTCCATGTGGTCCTGTAGGTTCATCCTGTCAGCCCTCAGTGCGAGCCAGAGAAACGTGGTCAACTGTGCGCTGTGCCACAGAGCGCTGCCGGTGTTTGAACAGTTTCCGTTGGTGGACGGGACTCTGTTTCTCAGCCCTTCACGCCACGACGAGATTGAGTACGACGTCCCCTGCCACCTTCAAGGTCAGACCTGGCTTCAAGGTCATAAATACAAACCTCTTATTGTACTCTACAAATGAAAAAAAAAAGACAAGAGTGTGGAGGCAAAGAAAAGTCTATTTGAAGATATTAATCTCAAATCTTCACTCACAAGTTAAGAGTTTTATTAGCCGTGCGGCTCTGTGGATGGTCATAGAGGTCGGTCAATCCACCGCTTTGGTCCAGGCTAAAATATCTCAACAACTATTTGATGGATATCTTCTGACTTTTCCTCGAGTGTCACCATGAGGTTGACTTTTTTGTGTTTTAGTGAAATTTCTCGAATGCAAATTTGAATGGATTGGCTTAAAATTTTGTACAGACTATAGAAATAGAAAAGGAGTAGAGCAGACATTCCCATTTAAATCAATGTAGCAAGATGGTCAGAGCATCTGCCATTTTTATTATTATTTTTTAATGTGTACCATTGTGACTGTTGCAGTGGGCTAACTTACGTATAAATTATAGCTGTCAAAGTTAATGTGGTAATAATACCTCAACCAAATTCCTTTCGATGCCACTAATGTCTTTAATGGATTATTTTTAGAGAGTGAAGATACTGGCATCATATGAAACTAGTAAAGCTAAGGAATCCAACCATGTCAAACTAGCTTGTCGCGAAGGAGGCTAAATAATGCTACGCAAAATTGTGTCATATTCAAATTGCTTGTTTTGTTCAACCAGCAGTCCAAAACCCAAAGACAATTCAACAAATCTCCACATTCAAGAAGCAGTAACTCTCTCATTTTTGGCATTTTTGCTTTAAAAGATTACAAAAATGATTAAATAGTTGCTGATTAGTTTTCTGTTGATCTATGTGACGATTAATAGACTAATCATTTCAGGTCCAACAGATAAAAAATGTGTGCTTAATTTGTGATTAATCGAAATTAACTATGGACAATCGTGATTAAGTGTGATTAGAAATTTGAATCTATTGACTGCTGTGTTTGTATTGGAGGTACAGTGTTTGATCTGAAAACAAACAGAAACACATGAATCAAATATTGTTATCAAGCTCAGCTGCCAGGATTGCTTCTAATTATGGAAAAATATGCATATTTAGTGTTTACATGAATTACAACCATTAATACGTTATTTTGCTCAATTATATATCCAGTCGTTCCTTTCTATAAGACAAATAGGGTAATCCCTCATTAAGCGCAGTCTGTGTTTATAAAGGTTTTCAGCTGCACAGTCCAACATGAATGTGAATCAGTCGCATGAAGCTTCTTTGATGTGTTGGCCCAGAAGCTTTGATATGCATGCAGCAGTATGAACGGATTATTTTTTCAGTTTTTCATGCTTTTGTGTCAGGCAGAGTATATAATGTTGTGGAAAGAGAAACGGCTGAATCATGCTGTACAGTTAAAAAGTGAGGTTTTATTCAATGGTAGTTAACAGCTGAGACATTTTCTGCCTCCAGAGGGTGAAAATCAGAGCTTGATTTTGTCTTGAGAAAATGAAAATGCATTTTTTTTTTTTAGTGAGCAAGTTTACAGGGAGTTCATTTAAAAACACTCCAGAGTTGTGACTCTGTGTGAGTGGCTCTGAATGCGTTGATGTTTACAGCGATTTGTATGGTTCGCTGCTTTGGATTTGCACCATAGATTCGGTTTGATGAGGTTTAAAGCTGCAGGTAACGATAACTTTGAGCAAATAGTTGCCGTAACCTCACAGTTGTGTGTGAGACAGGTAATCTGTGAAAACACCAGGTTCTTCTGAGCTGTAAAATAAGAAAGTTTGTGACCCGGCTGCCGTTTTGAACACCAGCCGGAGCAAACTTTCTCATTTTACAGCTAAACAATAACTACAAGATGTTTCTGAAATCATTTGAGGCGAGAAAGGGCATTACAGTAACAGAATATTGATTCATATTTGATCAGAGTTTGTAAGAGGAAGCAGAGGATTTTTTCCAGATTACTTGTCTCATGCACTACTGCCAGGATATAGTGACCATTATATAAAAATAACATTTTATCATATTTAGTCAGAGTGACCAACTGCTGCTTTAAAGCTCTCGTTGGGAAGCGTAGATTTAAAAAACACACACTAAATGAAATGACTTGCAACCGTTTTACAAATGTGGCTTTTTTTGGCGTTCACACAGAAGTTATGCAGGGCTGGGAAAGTTTCATTTTGGTATTGCCAGGCTGTTCTTTTAGGAAAAGAAATCACATCCATGGTGAAGTAAAACATTTTGCATCTATTTTATTAGTTTATTCAACAAAGACGGTGCTCATTGAGCAACTGTGACTGAGCTACAGTTAACCCAAAAGGCTGATTCTCATCTGTTGTAATAATAATAATGACATGAGATCAGACAATTACAACAGTTAAAATGGAAATAAAATATCTAAAAGTAATATAAAAAAAATAGACGGCAAACCCCAAAAAGATAAGAGATTTTGGAAATAAAATTATGTTCTCGTATCAATAAATATAAGTTTTGATTAGTGATTTGGGGCGGCAGTAGCTCAGTCTGTAAGGACTTGGGTTGGACGCGGACGTCACGGGTTCAAGAATCTCCTGGACCAAGACCAACTGGTTGCTGGAGAGGTGCCAGTTTACCTCTTGGGCACTGCCGAGGTGCCCCTGAGCAAGGCACCGAACCCCCAACTGCTCTGGGCGCTTGTCAGGAGCAGCCCCCTCACTCTGACATCTCTCCATTGACGCATGTATATGTACTGTGTGAACAACAGAGTGTAAAACTGAATTTCCCCACTGTGGGACTAATAAAGGAATATCTTTCTTTTTTTTCTTTCTTTCTTTCTAAAAGTTGTTACTGATTGAACTGAAGGCACAATAGAAATAATAAAACTATAAAATGAATATACATAATATAATATATATGCGTAAAATCATGGTAATCAGTCATAACCTGTTTGTTCAGTAGGTCTATATACTACGACATCTGGACTCAGAAACAGTTATTTTATTTTTCTTACACTGTAGGAGCATAATAATGAGCCACAGATGCAATTAGGAGTTTGTTGCTTTATTGATTTTCCTGGCTGATTACCAAACTGACTGTCTTGTTATTCTCTCAGTGTAATACCTAATAACTAACTATACCTCTTTATTTCTAACAGGCAGGTTAATGCACCTCTATGCCATCTGTGTGGACTGTCTAGAAGGCGTCCACAAGATTGTCTGCATCAAGTGCAAGTCACGCTGGGACGGGAGCTGGCACCAACTGGGCACCATGTACACCTACGATATACTGGCTGCTTCGCCGTGTTGCCAGGTACAGACAAGTTTTCTACTGTTACACGTGTCCTCCTGTAAAAGAGTGATGAAACCCAACAGTGGTTCTTGTCATTCTGTTGTCCACCAGAGTTAAAGCTGCACCAATCACTGTATTTAGCTCTATAGCTCTGTCGGTCCGTTGGTCCACAACAATTTCCCCACCCTTTGGCAGCCACATTTTTTTGGAGGTCAAGTGTTTGTGAGGTTGTGTGTGTGAACGTATGAATGTGTGGATGCATGTGCGTACATGGTCACAGCTATTGCACGTTTGCACTTCTTATATTAACAATGGATAAAATTACTATTAGAGTTTTTCCATACACATGCTGGCTTGGGGCTGCACGGTGGTGCAGTGGTCAGCACTGTCGCCTCACAGCAAGAGGGTCGCAGGTTCGGGTCCAGCTGGGGGTCCTTCTGTGTGGAGTGTGCATGTTCTCCCTGTGTTAGTGTGGGTTTTCTCCGGGTTCTCCAGCTTCCTCCCACAGTCCAAAGACATGCAGGTTAATTGATGACTCTAAACTGCTCGTAGGCGTGAATGTGAGCATGTCCCTGAGGGTATAACCCGCCTTTGCCCAGTGTCAGCTGGGATCGGCTTCAGCCCCCCGTGACCCTAAACGGGATAAGCGGTTGCAGGTGGATGAATGTGCTGGCATGGCTCGACTCAGCTTTGACTCTGTACTTCAGCCCAGCACGGCAGAGACTTGCATCTCGATTATAATGTCCCACTTGAAGGTGTCTGTAGTGGTTAAAGGAGCGGCTGTAAAATAGTGGAGAAACCAACACATTCTTACTCCCGCTGGTCAGTCGGTGCCCCTCTGCATCAGAGACTGACACATAAGATACCCCTCTTGCCTTACTTTTGGACGGACTGGGAACGGCGTGTCAATATACACCTGTTACATGCATAGTGTCCTTGTAATTTATTCACATGCAGTTTAGGGCAAGTCAGCACACTGACACACTGACAGCTGTTGATGCCTGTTGGGCTCCAGTTTGCCATGTTATGATTTGAGCATATTGTTTTATGCTAAATGCAGAACCTGTGAGAGTTTCTGGACAATATTTGTCATTGAAAGTTGAAAGCTCAGAAGAGGGACCTTTGAGTTGAGATTATTTTGTCTTACCTTCTGAATCTTGCACAGCGTTAATCCAGCGTTCTGTCGACTGACCTGCGTCCTCCCTGTGTGTCCTCAGGCTCGTCTCAACTGTAAGCACTGTGGGAAGCCCGTGGTGGACGTCCGAGTCGGGATGCAGTATTTCTCCGAGTACAGCAACGTCCAGCAGTGCCCTCACTGCGGCAACCTGGACTATCACTTTGTTAAACCTTTCTCCTCCTACAAAGTACTCGAGGCTTATTGACAAATGCTGTTCATGCAGGCTAGTTAAGCTGCTTTTGTTCTCAGTTGTTTTCTAACTCAATCTCGGAAAGATTTTATTTTTTGGGCCTTAAGGTGATTTTATGTTTTAAGTTCTCGCTCTTTTGGTTTCTTTTTTTATGTATAGGAAAAAGTATGACTCTAGTTAAAAAAAATTTAAAAGTTCCAAGGCAGTATACTGTATCTCTGCTGTTAGAGAGAGGTGTTGATAAAGTGTGGAAATGACACATCAGTCAAGCAAACACATTTATCTGTGAGAAGTGAATGTATCTGTACGCCAAAATTTGCTTTTATTTTAATTTTTTTACCAAAAACATAAAGATGAATCTTGAATAAAGCAGAGAACGATATCCCATCTAAAACTTTTTTTTTTCACTTCAACAGTGAACAGCGTCGTCCTTTAGCTGGTCTAGAGTGAACACAGGTAAGTGGACAAAAATCAAGAAAATCCACATCTCATGTGCTAGTATCATCAGTGAGTGTGGGTTAAAAAAAACAACAAAAATTTTGGGTACAAAAATCTGTTCACATTGTCACATGTGGGGACTCACCTCACAAACATCTGGACCACTCCTCACAGGTTACTTTTACAAACAGGACAAATTAAAGGTGAATGAGACACCTCACGAATGCTTCCACATAGACAATTTCAATGCGGAATTGCATTTCTACGCAACACCTTAGGTCCATGTTTACTTCCTGTCAGCTGATATCATGCACATACACTGCAGCCCAAACAATATATAAAAGACAGAAGGGTCATTATGTCACTGTACTCACATTGGTGCCAAGCTGGTAGTATTCTACATCTATGTGATTATAATAGAGCATCTTATCAATAACTAACCAACCTGTTTACATGCTTTAGTGTTAATAACGGCTGTGCTGCAGCACCTCTTTTCACCCTCTCTGAGCTCATTTATAGAACATTTCATCCCTAAACAAAGATGGATTTTTTTTTTAAATGTCTGTTGACACTAATTTCTGATTTTTGGAGTGCTAAAAAGAGATATCCCAAAGTCCCTCTGTAAAAACCTTTGACTAATGTGAGAGCAAAATGAAACAAGAATTTTGAACCTGGCTTTATCCAGTGTTTCAGATATTTAATATGATAATACATTATTTGCGTATTTAATGCCAACTGGGGAAGTGTCATGGCGATATCGATTTATTAAAATGTTTACTGTCTCCCCTTGGTGACCTGCACTATGCTGACCTAATGAAGGAATTTCAACAAAACCGTGACATTTAAGCACTGACTTCAATTAGTTTTCATGAGAATGTTTTATTTCCATCAGATCACTGCTGTATAGACCCTTCTGTTGTGTCCGTGCTGCTAACAGGAGGGATGGATGTTTTGCTCTCGGTGGTTTTCGAACTCAAGTTGTCAGACTGCGAAGCTGCAGCCTTGTTCTTCCCTTTCTGTGACAGCTCCTTCGCTGAAGGCGGTCGGAGGATGCACATGGCTGCTTGACCCTCACGTATGGTTCTTGGCTTAGAAACAAATCCCACCGCCACCTTCATTTGTTGCACTATCTGCTCCAGAGTTGTGTCCTGTGGAAAAGAGGAGAGCAAAAGACTTGAGTAACTGATCACGGTGGCATGCAAGGGTCATGTAAACCTCACCCACTGAATCTAACACATACATATATACATATAATACACAAGTACCAGCAAATTCTAGTTCACTGCATACTGGCGCCTGTACTACAATGGAGGCCAATTATGATACTGATATGTGAAAGTTTTAAAAAAATCTGACAAGCATATAGAGGCTGATATTTGTTTATTTCTTTACACAAACAAGTATTTTGATAAGGATCGTTTAAATTTGCTCATTCAAAGGTCCAGTGTCTAGAGCAGTGGTTCCCAACCTGGGGTCCATGCCCAGGATTTGTGTGCTCTGAGGCTGTCAAAATTAGATTTGCACACGTGTAACACTTACTGAATAAAAGTCTGTATGTAAAACTATTTAACAGATATAGTTTTTTCCTACTTAATAGGCCACATTCTATCTAAACCCAGTATTTAGTTGCAGATAAAGATCATGCTAATTAGTACACTGCTCAAAAATATTAAGGGAAAACTTGATGATCACAGTATAACACCAGGTCAATCTGTCCATTTAGGAAGCACAAGTGATTGTGAATCACTTTCAGCTGCTTTGGTGCAAATCAAAGTGACAACAGGTGCAATGGCGAGGCAACAACGAGACAACCCCCAAAAGGGAGTGGTTTAACATGTGGTGGCCAGACAGTTTCTCTCTCCTGATCCTTCCTGACTGATTCTTCTCTAGTTTTGTGTTTTGCTAGTGTCCTTGTCTCTACTTGTAGCATGAAGCGATACCTGCAGCCCAATCAGGTTGCACAGGTAGTCCAGCTCCTCCAGGATGGCACATCCATATGTGCAGTCACAATAAGGTTTGCTGTGTCTCCCAGCAGTCTCAAGAGCATGGAGGAGATACCAGGAGACCGGCCGTTACACCAGGAGAGCTGGACAGGAGCGTAGAAGTGCATAAATCCAGCAGCAGAACTGGTATCTGCTCCTTTGTGCCAGGAGGAACAGGAGGAGCGTTGCCAGAGCCCTGCAGAATGACCTCCAGCAGGCTACTGGTGTGCATGTTTCGGACCAAACTGTCAGAAACAGACTCCATGAGGGTGGCGACGTCCTCTAGTGGGACCTCTGCTCACAGCCCAGCACTGTGCAGCTCAAATGGCATTTGCCTGAAAACACCAGAATTGGTAGGTCCACCTTTGGCGCCATACCAGTCATGCTAGATGATGTTACAGCACAATGTTCACCATGGCATCACCAGACTTTCACGCCTGTGACATGTGCTCAGTGTGAACCTGCTCTCATCTGTGTAGAGAACGGGGTGCCAATGGCGGAGCTGCGAGCAGTGTAGTGTTATTCTATTTGTGGAGTTAAATTCTGGTGATGGCTGCCTAGGATTGTTTCAGACGTATGACGATGGTCTAGAAGGTAAATTGCAAAAACTTGCAAAAAGCTCTCGCGAGTCTCCTAACTGTAAACACATCCATAAGCTATTTAATAAAGGCAAAAAAAGTCTTCCTCACCAGGTCGACTGCAGGTGATCCACGTCCTGATTTCAGAGTAAGTCTAACATGGTTCTTCTTCTCCAGCCAACTCTCCACTTGTTTTAACTTCGTGGAGATGTCATGAGCTGCGATGCCGGATGAAAAGGTGAGCTCTTTCACCTGCACGGGGGCTGTGGAGAGAATACATGTGTTACACTGTTTAACTGTCACATATTTACAGCATTTATTACTATCTGTTAAAAGTAGGGTTGGTAGTGCTGTTCAAATACATTTTTTGTTATATTAGTTGAACTTCTCATTACATCCTGACAGCAATCAATAAATCAAATGTCAAATTTGTTACGCTAAATGCAGTACCTGTGAGGGCTTCTGGACAATATTTGTCATTGTTAATTAATTTATTTATATATAGTATACATACTGTACATTTGCAAAAAGCAAGCACATTTGCCCACTCCCATGTTAATAAGAGTATTGAATACTTGACAAATCTCCTATTAAGGTGCATTTTGAACAGATTAAAATGTGTTTAATCGCAATTAATGATGGACAATCATGCAATTAAATATTTTAATTGATTGACAGCTCTAGTCCTGGTATCTAACAAGCAAAAAGATATGAGAAATATCATTCTGTCTACCCAACTTGTCCACCATCTTGTGACCTCTTGGAGGGATCCTGACCCCCTGGCTGGGAGCCACAACATTAAACTGAGGCCAAATTTCGGTCCCTGTCAGGAGACACCACACACCTGCTTTTGCTTTCGTTTTTTCCCGCAGTTTCAGCTGCTCTTCATGGATCTGTTTGCCGCTCATCAGCTGGTAGACGGGAGGATCTTTGCGCTCACTGAGTAGCACCAATTTGAGACCCCTCTCGTCCATGATTCTGATGACATCTGCACGGTGCATGGTTCCCAGGTCCTCGCCTGTCTCACTTATCACCTGGATCTCGCGCTGTGGGATCCTGCGGCCAACAGCGCCGATTGTGGCAGGAGCGCGGGGGTCATGCTTTTTTTTTCTTTGGCACTGGAGCCTGTTCTGGATCATCGTCTACAGTGGTGGAGAACAGAGACCATCTCCAGGAGGGAGCAGTGACGTTAGATCTGTCACTGCATACGGTGAATCTCGTTGCTGGTGTCCAGTAGCTGCCACCACACACAGCTCTCACTGTACGGTTCAGCATCCACCGCACACAACCTGCAGACATATCCTAGATAAAAAAAAAAAACAGAGGGGACAACTGAGATGCCAGATGTGACTATGTGGAACATAGGGCTGCTCAGTTAATCAAATAATAATCATGATCATGATTTTGGCTTCCTACAATTAATTGAACATGATCGAGTGCGATGTTGATGTATAAAATGCTTGCTCCGTTTTGGCTTCATTTTTGGGAGCTGTCATGCCCATAGACTGTATAAGTGGATGTAGTCACGGTGACGTCAACCACTGGTTTGTGGACTGACATTTTGAAGCCTCATGTTTAGCATTATAGCAGTCGCCATCTTGGTTTTGGTTGTCACCAAGTGCTACTGAAAGAGGCTGGGTTACGCGCCATAAACACATCTTACCTTTGGGGTACAAGGGATGCGCAGTAAAATCTGGTCAGCACTGAAATTGAGCCAATCGCAACACACAAGCAAAGCTACAGTTACACTGCGCATGTGTCATACCCCAAGACCCCTGTCTGCCAGTGTCTCAGCCTCCTTCTAATAGGCCTTGGCCGCCGTCATCATCTTGGTTCTTGGAAGTCAGCACCTTGGTTTTTGGCTGTCATCATCTTGGTTCTTGGACGTCGGCGTCTTGCTTTTTGGCCGTCGTCATCTTGGTTCTTGGATGTCAGAGTGTTGGTTTTTGGCTGTCATCATCTTGGTTCTTGGACATCGGCATCTTGTGTCTTGGCCATTGTCATCTCCGTTTTAAGCCGTGACTATCTTGACACATACATACAGTACCATGTACTGCTTGCTTTCCTTATGTTTTCTCTTTCCTCTGTGGGTAATGAGAGTAAACCCATGCATGCTGGCCACCTTTGAGTGTATGACACAAATAAAACAACATATTTTGTCATTTATTAGACTATCTGTCTCCACAGGCTAGGCAGACCTGATATTGCAAACATTTAATGGATGCTAAATTTAATTTCATCTCTGCATCATTAGCTGTACCTCGTTTGCACCAATCGTTTATACAGTTGTGGAGTAATTTTCCCGCCACGCCAGCCCCCCATTAAAAATCTGCCAATTAAATGCTGCCTTTCTTATATATCACTGTACACACCACACACATTATGAATAAGACATTACTCATATCGTCAGGCTCCACTGTGGTATTCGGGCTACACAACATTAACTTAATGACTGACTTTTGGACGTTTTACGCTTATTTGCCTGCTTTTTGTTTCTGACAAGCGTCTGCAGGTAAAACACTCACGACAGTGACAACAACAACAAAAGGTTGTAAAAGCTAACATTTGATTAAAGGTTCATTTGTCAACGTTATGCCGAACTGAGTAGCAAACCGCAGTAATTCATGAAATGCTTTGCAGTAAATGCGTGCTGTTGCACTGGAGTGTAAATAACATGTCAATGCTAAACTGTAAGATTTTAAATGGGAGTCTGGAGTTGACCGAGAAAGCTGTTTAAACTTCGCTTAGTTTCGATCTCACGTTATGGAAACAGCTGAAAGAATAAACTCTCGCTGTCATTGCTACTTTAAACAAGTTGTCAGGTATTACCTTGTTCGCCAATTGCAACAAGTCATTAAAAAGCCAGGCACAAATGGTCAAATTAGAGGTAAACTCTAATGTCTCTAAAAAATGTATTCCCCAAATGTATATTCTGTTGCTGTGCTGTTTACTCACTGTAGATCAATGTCGTTTATTCATGCTGTCTACACTGCAGGGTGACTGTTGTGTCTTCTTCCGCCATGTTCTTCTTCGTGTGTCACAAAAGATGCAGCGAAACCACGATGCTGCCCTCTTCTGGACAAATCAGGACACGTCGTTACAACATTAAAGGGTCAGTTCACCTAAATTAAAAAAAGGCATACTGTACAACGTGTTCTCATTTGTCTGAGAAATCTTACCATCCGGGTTGTCCTAATAAACCTGGTTCCCCTTTCATATATAATCCTGGCTAAAACAACATATTCCATCCTTCTGTGAATTACAATTTCCAAGATTTCTGATTTTTGAACCATTTTATTTTATTTTATTTTATTCTTTTTCCTTTTTATAGGTATCTTATTCCTGTATATTTGTTTATATTCCTGTATATTTGTTTATATTCCTGTATATTTGTCTATTTTTTTTTGTATATTTTTATGTACACTTGGGTGTTTTTTAGTAAATGTGCAGCTGAAATGACCAAATTTCCCCATTGTGGGATTAATAAAGGTCTGTTCTATTCTGTTCTATTTTAAACTGACATTATTTCTCATTGTGTACACTTTACTCTTGAATATTTACCATTTCTTTTCATTAAAATATTTATAAAATAAGTAGGTCAGTTAGCAGACTTGTGTGAAACATGATCAGGCTATTCTTTAGTATGTGCTTGTAAAGGACAACGTAATTTGCTAGGCCTATTTACATATTTTTACCCTGAGCAGACAGTCATGTTGTTTATGTAAGCTACTGTGCATCACAGCCACCATTCATTCCTTTAAATTGCTTACATCATTACTGGGTATCCATCCATCCATCCATCCATCCCTCCCTCCATCCATCCATCCATCCATAATATTGGTTTGGTAACTTTGAAAAGGGAAGTGGCACAAGGTCATTTTTCAGGACCTGTTTTGCAAAACAAAATTCTTGCAGCGGGCATCTATGCAAAGTCAGTTAGATGACATATTCTTGTTTCCCTTCTTTTGTTTTTAGTGCTGCTGTTCAGTGCTTTGACGCTACAGCAACCAGAGGAAGGTGACATTGAGGTGATTAAAATACTTTTGGCTGATAATCCGTTACAGAAAAAGTACTTTGAAATAACGAATTATTCATCTACTGTAGCAGTGACTGGATCTCACATCCTGACCGGGACGCCATTGAAAGAACATGAGCTGGATGACTTGGGTTTTGTTTGTGTGCCTTCTGTGGATTCATCCTGTTTGTAAGTAAACCCAATCTCCAGACATTAAAATCTACTAGATATCATATCGCATTGCCTTATTCTCTTAAAGAATGATATTTGAACATGAAAAAAGAGAACTGAAAACATCTTAATATCTATTATGGTTGCTGTAATGTGCAAATATATTGTGTGAAGAATATATATTTCTTGTTTAACCTTTTATCTGATTTGATTGCGGTATTTTAGTCAGTGGAATGTGTCAGAAGAGAGATGAAGCTGCTAGGAAACTCAAAGACTGTTTGACCCTGAGACGGACACAAAATGTTGTTGTTGCTGATAACTTCACAGCCTTCATCAAAGCAGAAAACCACAGGAATGGGAGTGAGTCAAAACTATACTAAACATTTTAATTGCTTAAGCTGTTGGTTGTTGTTCGGGAATAAAATTAAGTCTGAAAGGAAGGGTGCACCTTTACAGTGATATAATAACTGTATTTATTAAAATTGAATGTATTTTTTCGTGTACATAGACACAAATTTCACTTTTTTGTGATATCAGCATGAAATCAGTCTATATGTAATCCACGTAATTGTGAGCTGGGAAGTTTAAAGAACGGTGAACACCACATAGGGAGGAGGTCGAGGAGGATGGTGTTCATGTCCCATATGAAACCACAAGTCAAAGTCAATTTATTTGTTATGTAATTTCTGTACTTGCTGTAAGTTACGTCACTCCTGGTGTTATTTTAATCCAAACTGCATTGTTTTCCTAAACCCAACTAAGTACCTTTTGCCTCGTAACTTCCGCGCTTAAGTTACAACACTTCTGGTGTTATTTTAACCCAACTGCAATCTTCTCCTAAACCTAACTAAATAGTTTTTGCTACATAACATCCATACTTAAGTTACAACACTTCCAATGTTAACCCAAACCATGATCTTTTCCCAAACCTGACAGTAGTTTTTGCCAAGTAACTCCTGCATTTAAGTCATGCCACTTCTGTTATTTTATCTTGATCTTTTCCTAAACCTAACCAGGAGGGTTGACCTGGTGTCAAATGAGTCTACAAAATATCATCATGCCAAACGTCAGTCCACCTTTAGCAAAGTGGTGCCGATGTGAAGTGAATGTGGTGCAGTTCGTTTATAGCTTTAACATTAGCCTTGATAAGATGAACCTTTATTAATCCCCATAGGGATGTTGGCTTATGACTTCTGGCGACTGTATTTACGCTTCAATAATCATAAAACAGGTGTTCAATTTTTGGAGATTCTTTTACGAGACAAACTGAGTATCATAAACATGTGTTTGCTGCATGCAAAGTTTATTTTTTGCAACAATCCAAAACCCAATGGAAAAATCCCACTGGCTTTTTGGGAGGCGGGGTTAAAGGACACGCTACTGCACCTGTTCTGTGGGCCTAGTGAAGATTGCTGGATGATCCAAGTACTTTATCAATCATCAGTCGAGCCATTTTGGCTTCATGCACCACAGAGGAACTCTCATAGGAATGAATGGGAGCCTGCCTACAACACTGTATCCAGCTCTCTTTATACATCCATGATACTGACGCTGTAATTTTTGAAGTATTAGCGAACTATTATCGTGTCTTAACTGTAAACACTTTTGCTGGGATATGTTGGGGTGAGACCTCAGTCTAAACTACATGACAAGGTCAAATTCATTGTGCAACCACTGGTGTAAATTATTCTGATTTTATTATTTGTAAACATTACTTTTCATGCTGTGTAAAAGTATCCAAGAGATGTATTATGAAAGTACTTTGTGACCTAAAAAGACTCCATTCTTTACCTCTCTACAGGTAATGGCTGCATAGTATTTGTGCAGAAAAACACAACCGGACAAAGTGAGTACTACCAACTTGTTACACTCACAGAATACTGGATTTCTTTTTTTTTACATTTAAATAAGCATTTCAACAAAATTTAAATCTGTGTTTCTGTGTTATCAACTGAAGAGTTGTATTGGAGGTGGCCTCAAATGGTCAAATATGATGGTTCTTCCCTGCTGATGATCCCACAATGGTACATCAAGAGGAAATTCCACCTCTATGTCCTGGATGGGATGCAGTGCAACATCCCATTATCTGACATGACAGGTAATATTACATAACTGTATTTTACATTTATGTCAGTTTTCAATGTTGGAGCACCATAGAATGAAAACTTATTCACCTTTACTGTATACAGTATATTATCCAGTGTACCAGGGTAGAGGTAAAGAGGATCTATTATGCTTATTTTCTGATGCTTTCTTGTATTTTGGGCTTCTACTAGATTGTGTTTAAATGTTCAAAAAAACATCCAACTGTTGGGGAGAGTAATTCCCTTTGGCCTGGACTTTATATCTATGTAGACCTTTTACATGCACAGAAAATTATATAACACACTAAAGAAAAGGGAAAAAGCACAAAAGCATAATAGGTCCCCTTTAAAATAAACAACAATAAAAGTTGATGATTTGATTTTGTTAATATAGATTTCTTTTATAACTCAGCTTCAACATGTGCCTTCAATCACACTCTCACAGGTAAAAAAAATTTTTTTACAGTTCAGTCTGGAAAAATGTAATGATAAAAACAGAGCTAATAAAGAAATCATGATTAATAAGTCTACAATTAAACCAATTTATAAGTCTACTGTTCACTTTTTTAACCAGTCCTCGGTGAGTCAGCTACTTCTAGTTCACCATTTTAAAGGTGCAGTGTGTAGGATTTGGCGGCATCTAGCAATGAGGTTGCAGATTGCGACCGACTGAAACCTCTCCCGCGTGCCAAGCGTGTGAGAGAACAACAGAAGCCGATGCAAGATTGATAAAATGCAAATGGCCCTGTTTAGAGCCAGTGTTTGGTTTGTCTGGCAGAAACATGGTGGTGGACTCCATGACGGCGACCAACTCCTTATGTAGATAGGACCAACTCATTCTAAGGTAACGAAAAACACGACAAATCTTATTCTGAGGTGATTATACACTTAAGAAAACATACTTACTAATATTATTTTCCATGTCTGCCAATAGATCCTTCTAAATCCTACACACTGGTCCTTTAATAAACTCAAACTAGTAATTGCAAAGACGTTAAATAATTTTATATGTGTATTTTCTGAAGTGGTATGCCTTTGTCCCACTGTCTTCTTTACTGTGGATGGGTACTTGATTCTGACAGTGTTTCCATTAATAGGGTCTTGCCAAATTCGGTGTTTGGATACAAAGACCATGTGTGAACAATCTAGTTATAATGGAAGCACCTGCAACAAAATAAGTGAGTTCCCTTCAAATAAGCAAAGAATGAATGTGTAAATGTCTGTCGCTTCTCAAACCTTTTAGTGCGATATAATGCTCATCATGCTGTGGACACTGGCTTTAAAGGGATAGTTCAGGTGTTTTGGAGTGGGGTTGTATGAGGTACTTATCCATAGTCAGTGTATTACCTACAGTGGATGATGGTCAGCTTGCACCAGTTTGGAGAAACAGACAGGAGGAACAGCACAGGAGCAAAGCAATGTGCTGCTGTGGACAGGGATTGCATTAAAAAAAATCAATATCAGTTTAAGTGCATGCTATATTTAGAGTATTTTACCGGTTGCTATCAGGCAGCTATACAGTCTATGTTTCCAACGTGGAACTGAAGCCGTTATCCAGGCTCTCGCTAAAGCAACCGGACTCCATTGAAAAACACAGTAATTTTACCCCGCAGAACACAGGGGTTGCTGGTCTACCACTGCCTTGACTGGTTAGGTTTCTTTTGTGTTATTGTGTGACTTTGGGTAGTTCGGATTCACCAGAGTCGCACAATAGCACAAACGAAACCAGCTACCCTGCGTTCTGCAAAGTAAAATTACCGTGCTTTTCAATGGAGTCTGGTTGCTTTGGCGAGCATAGATAAAGGATTCAGGTCCTCGTTGGGAACATAGACTGTATAGCTCTCTGACGGCAAGGTGAAGCGTTGAAAATACTCTATATATAGTACAAACGAACTAATATTGATTTTTTTTTTTAGGTGAGACTTTCTGTTAGGTGACTACATGTTTTGCTGTTGACCCCGTACGTACAGATATATGCCCACTTCAAAACACCCAAACTATCCCTTTAAGTGACACGAACTGTGACATACTACTGTATAGCTTACCTTGCAGATGCTAGCTAACACTTGAGATAAAACGAATGTCCTTTCCTTTCAGCTGCACAGGTCAGAAACAGGTACATCATCAACACATCAACAAAAGACAGCAACTGTGTTAACTGCAATAATCCAGTGAAAAAGCCTGAGGAAAAAGTTAAGGTGAATGTAACATTCACCACTGAAGAAGGACAAAAACTTGACGCTGCCCAAGCTACGTAAGACATACTCCATAAAAATATTAAAGGAGTAGTTAGAAAATTTGGGAAACATGCAGTTAAGATGATTAATACCACTGTGGATCTTGAGCACAGAGACTGGATGATTGGAAGCATAAAACTGGGGAAACAGCTTTCTTCCAATAACTTTAATGCTCACTAATTCATATGTTGTAACTTATACTCAAATAGAAATGCAAAAATTTCAAATTGCTCGGTGTCGACTACTCTGGGAAGCCACTGCTCCCTGAAACATTTACAGCACCAAATTCCCTGTAAACCCGTAAAGGTTTACATTAGTTTCTGTACAAATTACATATACAAGATACAACATCTTAATTACTGAACTTTAGAGTAGCTAGGACAGGATCATGTTTAGAAAGTATCCTGCAAATTGTAAAAATGTGCAAAAACGGTCACGAGACTCACTGCTCACTGTTTCCTCCTGCTTCCAGTTTTTGAGCTAAGCTCAGCCATGTTCCAGCTCTGTACAACTCTGTAATAGTTTAAACTAGAGCTGTCAGTCAATTAAAATATTTAATCCCAATTATTCGCATGATTGTCCATGATTGATTGTGGTTAATCACAAATTAATCAAACATTTTTATCTGTTCAAAATGTACCTTAAAGGAAGATTTATCAAGTATTTAATACTCTGATCAACATGGCAGTGGGCAAATATGTTTGCTTCATGCTAATGTATGTATATATTTATTATTGGAAATCAATTAACAGCACAAAACAATGACAGATATTGTCTAGAAACCCTCACAGGTTCTGCATTTAGCATCAAAATCATGCTGAAATCATAACATGGCAAACTGGCAACAACAGCTGTCAGTGTGTCAGTGTGCTGACTTGACTATGACTTGCCACCAACTGCATGTGATTATCATAAAGTGGGCATGTCTGTAAAGGGGAGACTGGTGGGTACCCATTTTCATTCACATATCTTGAGATCAGAGGTCAAGGGACCTTTTTGAAAATGTCCGACAACTTTTCCTCACCAAAATTTAAGTTTAGAGCATTATTTAACCTCCTTCCACAAGCTAGTAGGACATGTTTGTTGCTAATGAGGTGATGTATTGTCATATAATGCCAGTATATTCACTCTTGTTTTAAAACTGACTCCTCCACAGACTGTGATATTGATTGCATTAATGTGTTAAAGAAATTACTGGCTTTAATACGAATTTGCATTAATGCGTTATTATCAAACTTTGACAGCTCTAGTTGGAACTATTCCTTATAATGTTGCTTTGAGCTATTTAGATATGTTTACCATAATGTAATGTGTATTGTTTTTAAAAAATGTGAAACTACATTGTAAATACATTGAATATTCTTCCATCTGTCAACAGTGGAATCATGACACAAATGGGGGATCTCGCCGCCTCCATCAACGTGTCTTTCGCTGAGCTGACTGTGGGAGAAGGAGTTGCGGGTGTCTTATTGAGAGTAACAGAGCCCGAGGATATAGACGAAGTCTCCTTTGCTTATGCATCCCCAAATGACAGCATTAGTGTTGGTGCATTATTTTTCTTTGACCTTCATTTATGTGCTATGTAGTAACATTCTCAATACAGACTTCAGAATAACAGTATGTTTTGGAGTAGCTCAGCTAACTACTAACTTTAGAGTGATGAAATACTCTAAGTGGTCTATATAAACATTAAGGATATGCCATCATGTCTCTCATTTGGAAATAATTTTCACTTGCTCCCTTTCTCCCTAAAATGCACCCATTTTGACTGTTGTCAGGCTATTAAATACGCGTTATCGGTCACTTTAAGCACCATAGATGTGGACCGTTAGGGGCCTACTACGTTGTGCAATCTTGTGGAAGTGAAAGCAAAACCTAAAACCAATACGTTCTGACATGTAAAACTGCATGACAGTTACATTTTGCACAGCTTCTGTAGGTTTAGGCAACAAACCTACAACTTCTTTAGGTGTAAAAGATACTTCTTTAGGTTTAGGCAACAAAACTGTAAATTCTTCAAGTTTAGGCAACAAAGCTTCAACTTATGTAGGTTTAGGCAACAAAACTACAAGTTATTTTGGTTTAGGTAACAAAACTACAACTTCAAGTTTAGATAACAAAACTACAACTTTAGGCGTAGGTAAGAAACCTACAACTTATTTAGGTTTAAGCAATTAAGCTACAACTTTGTTAGGTTTAGTCAACAAAACTACAACTTCTGTAGGTTTAGGTAACAAAACTAAAACTTTTTTTGGTTTAGACAACAGAACTACAACTTTTTTAGGTTTAGGGAACAAAACTATAACTTATTTAGGTTTAGACAACAAAAGTACAGCTTCTTTTGGTTTAGGCAACAAAACTATAACTACTGTAGGTTTAGGCAACAAAACTACAACTTATTAAGGTTTAGACAACAAAACTACAAGTTTTTTTAGGTTTAGGCAACAAAAACACTTTGTTTTGTCTCATTTTGTTTTGTCACTTTCAGGCAACAATACCTTGGTTAAGTTTAGGGGAAAACATCATATTTTTACCTAAAATAACTGTTTCAAAAGTGAAAGCGCAACCTAATGCTTGTGAACACAAAGACAACTACACAACGTTTGTTTCACATGGATTTGAACCCTCGTCTCCTGGGTGAAACCCCTTTGTTTTGTGTCCCATCCATGGCCTGACAACAGTCTAATCATCTGACATAGAGTAATTTCTTAAATACTAAGCAATTTCCTTGATTGTAATTAGATCCAGTTAAATTAAATAGTTTCATTATTCTATAGACTTTAAAACTACACTGGAGACAATTTTGACAACACACTGCACTTTCTTGCAGATTATAGACAACAGAGATGTTCTGGCTCAATGTTCAAGATCTGTCACAGTGTCAAGAGAAGCGTTTCAAAAAGCGCTGAGTTTGAATGTTAGTGTACCATTTGCAGCTGTTTTACGATTCACCAATCTGGCTATGGTAAGAAAAAATATCTCAATTTCACCTTCAGTGATACAGTAGATACATATTACATATTTGAGCTTGTTACTATTTTTTTCAGGATGAGATGAACAGCACTGTTTTAGGTGATGAGGTTTTAGCAATTGAAATGGGAGCAACTATCACCAATCTCACAGACAAACTATATATCCATTTTCAGAACGCTGAATACGTAAGTAAAACAATACATGTGCATTATCTAATATGTATTTGAACTTTGTTTACCATCTAATACCATCTTCTTTTTAATGTATTTCTGTTGTTTTGTTTACAGGAGGGAATTCCATCTTGTCGGTCGTGGAATGGTGATGGTAACATTTAATTTAGGTCTACACTACCTGTCAGAGGATAGACCTTTGACCACAGCATACATTCTGACCCATGAAGTGTAACTGATAACATTAATGGTGGCTCACAGTGGATCAATATTCAAATATGCTCAAAATGAGTGCCGAATATATTGATTAAAAAAATATATAAATATAAAAACATTGCACCACCCCAAAATAATTATTAGCATGTTCCGTGTGGTGTTGTTGCTGTACGGCAGAAGCCGTTGCCGATTTTTTGTCTTGAAATATAATGACTTTATTCTCATTAAATTATGACTTCATGCTTGTGATATTACAACTTTTTTCTTTTAATGTTATGACTTTATTCTCAATAAACTGTGACTTTATTCTTGTGATATTACAACTTTTTTCTTGAAATATTATTACATTATTCTGATTAAATTATGACTTCATGCTTGTGGTATTACAACTTTTTTATTTTAAGAATATTAATGTTTTTATTCTCATTAAATTACAGCTTTATTTTTGGAATATTTAAACTTTTTCTTGAAATATTATAACATTATTCTCATATTTTAGTGCTTAATTAGTGTATTATTACAAATTTCCTTGAAATATTATGACTTAATAGTCATTAAAGTTATTACTTTATTATTACAATATTACATTTTCTGTCTTGAAATATTACGACTTTATTCCAATTAAATTATGGACATCTTTGGCAGTGTGAGCGTGTCCTCACAGCCAAATCGATTGCATGTATCACGTTTTGAATTTGATTGACCTTAATTTACATCTGGGTTTAGTATTATAGTATTTTCTATGTCTGAAATATACTACTTGCACAGAGCAATGGTGCTTAAGTCTTCTTGTTGTTCCTCACTCAAATATATTCATAACCCCTCCAGTCTCAGCTCTGTACTGTTTTCATGCTCTCATCCTGTCTTTTAGGAACCAGACCAAACTGGACTGATGACGGATGTCTGACAATAAAAAATGGAAGCAACATTACATGCGAGTGTTCGCATTTGACATTTTTTGCTATCTTGTTGGTGCGTTTTATGTCTTTTGTAATATTTTCATGACATACTAAGCTTCAGCCTTTCAATATGCATTACCAGTGGAATACAAATATGTAGACATTCCTCCGTATGGCCATCTTGATTGCACTCTGTAGTAACTTTAAATGCATGAAATTAACGATAAACCATCTTAATTTTTGCTCTTTGCAGGCTCCTCTTAATGAAACAATACCTAGTTCTGACCTGAAAAACCTCACCATCATTACCCAAGTTGGCTGTGGTTTGTCCATAGTCTTCCTCAGTGTTGTCCTCTTCATGCACTTCCTCCTGAGGTAATGATTTCTCCATTATTACATTTGTATTAAAGAACAGTGTTTAGGGGGATCTATTAGCAGAAATACAATATAATATTAATAGTATGTTTTCTTAAGTTTATTATCACCTGAAAATAAGAATTATGTTTTTGTTACCTTAGAATGAGATGTTTAGATCTACATACAGAGTTGGTCCTCTTCATGGAGAGGGCCGCTATGTTTCTACAGTAGTAGTAATGGACAAACCAAACACTGGCTCTAGATAGGGGCATTTGTGCTTCCACGTTTTGGCGTCGGCCATCGTAATTCTTTTACATTCTTGGCACGTGGTAGAAGTTTCAGTCATTTGCGATCTATCTCCCTCACCGCTAGATTCTGCCAAATCCGACACAATGCACCTTTGAAATTGTTGAGGCACAGTGTCTTAGGGTTGTCCTCCATTCATATGTAAGTCCATCAGAAAGTCCTTTATACCTTTCTTGAGAACATCTCAGGAACGCCTGGACAGACTTCATATTTGGCTAAAAGTCCATTTGGACCTAAGGATGAACTGATGAGATTTCTGTGGTCAAAAGTCACTCACAAAACACATTTTTGGCCATAACTGCAGAATTCATATGCTAATTATGACAATTTCACAGAAATATCTGACAGGATAAAATTATGAAATGATGACAACTTGGCTGCAGTTCACCAGACGGTTATTCTGATTTCCAAGAAACTTCAGAAATTATCAGGAAATTACCGCCACGTAGAATATTAGTAGTGCAAACTTTATTTCAAAAAAATAAAGGTCTCTCCAATTAGTTGCTCTAAATATTTTCCATCACACCTGTTATCATGTAAAAGCTATATGCTTTGCCTGAATGCATCCATAAATCTGCACGTCTCTTTTTGAGCCACATGTTTCTTGTGAGACTCACATGAACTGTGTTGCTTCATGTCGTATTCCCCTTGTGTGAAATTGAAAAAATAACTGGCAAATTTCAAAAGAAACTCTGACAGTCTTATAAATACGTATATTGTAAGTAGTGTCACACTCTTTGTTGTAGCTGTTCTTCCTTGTCTTTGTGGTAGTTTCCTTCATATCCGTCTAAATCTGCAGAGGTGAAAATGTGGGACATCGTCTCAATATGTGGGAAGTGGGACAAAAATTCACCTGGGAAAAGGGCTAAAAAAGCTGTGCAGTCCCTTGTGAAGAGGGACGCTTGGTCACCCTACCTTGGTATCACATTATTTTCAGCATCAGCATCACTACCATGGTGTCACTTTAGGATTAGAAATCCACTAAATTTGGTTGAGGAAAGAGCAACATGGTTGGGCTTAAAACTGCTCTGTTTGTGCAGTGAAAATGATCTGAACTACAGTGAAAATAAGTAAGAGCACAGCAGAATGGGCTGAATAATGATCTGATTCAGGTGATTTGCGTTTGTTCAGTAACTAGCCATGCATACTGAGATCTGAGATTGTGCTTAAGTCTTTATCCTAACTTCTTATTTCTGTTACTAAGGTAATACCATACAAGTAACCCCTCCAAGAAGATAATCTCTGGTCAATAGCTGTGTTGTTCCACAGCGGTTAATGTTTAAAAGTTCATGTAAATAAGGCTGCTTTCCAAAACAGCAGAACACTGTTTGTGTCAGGCATCCGCAGTAGGGAAATTAGACTGTTGAACAGGAACTTCATTGTGGGTCTGCTATGGAAACAGCTGTGGTATTTACACAGTTAGTACCGTATGAAAATAAAATAAGATCTCATCTGTGCCTTTTCTCACCTCATATGATCATATCAATGTTTTAAGGTCAGTATTGCTCTTACCTTTGCATTAACACATTGTTAACAGGCCAAAGAAGTGAAGGTGATCCTATGTATGTACATATGTAAATATACTGTATATTACTTATATGACTTAAGTTTTTAATAGACTTTACAGCCAGTGTTTGAATTATAAATAACACTGGTTGTAGTAAAGGAAGGTGAAAGGTGATCACATTACAAGAGTATTATCAATATACTATTATATAATATATTATTAGTACTCGTATTAATGTGTAAGCAGTGTTTTACTCTTGTGAGAGTAATTTTTGCACATTTAAGTCTGCAACAAATTTCCTTTTTTATTAGGGATTTATCATCTACTGGTTAATTTACTGATGAATCCATTTATTGTTCGGTTAGCAAAACACAAGAAAGTAGAAATAAAACAAGTCAAAGTGACTCCAAATGTCCGACTCCTTCAAATATATTATTTTGTCCGACCAACAATCCAAACCTTAAGATATTTCACTTAAATTTAAGACAAGAAAAGGCAGCAAATTGTCACATTTGAGAAGCTGGAACTATGATATCTGTTTGCTGTTAATAATTAATCAATCAATCAATTTTATACCTTTTTTGAGACCATATTCCACCTATGCAATAAGCCCTTCACAAGACTGAATAAACAAATGTTGGTCTGTCCTTACAGGAGGACCAAGGCCAGTATAGCCACCATGATTCTCATCCACCTGGTGTCAGCCATGTTCCTGCTCAACTTCACTTTCCTGATTAACAACTTTGTGGCAGAAATGAAGAGCTCTGTGGGTTGTAAGATCATGGCAGCTCTCATGCACTACTTCATGTTGGCCACTTTCACTTGGTTCGCTGTGCAGGCCTTCCACCTCTGTCTGCAGCTGTATGTTGGGGGCAAAGTTGTAATCCGTCACTACCTGCTCAAAGTCTCCATCACCAGTTGGGGTGAGCACACATCACAGTTCTCTGCTGTTTGACCTGAATATGGACATGACACTTGCAAGTCAGTGTTAATTTATTTCTCCATTTCCAGGACTACCGAGTGTAGTTGTGATTGTCCTGCTCATCAAGGGAAAATACGGGGAACAAGTCATTTCTACTAGTGACGCTGAAGCCGACGTGACCATGTGAGTGGGTGTATTATATACATAATGTACAGAATCATACATTCATCATACTTTACTGACATGCCTTTCTGTTTCAAGGTGCTGGATAACAGACAACAATGTACTCTACATTGTCAACATAGGTTACAATGGTTTGGTCTTCCTCTTCACCTTCACCACCTTCATCATCATACTGTCCTGGCTCTTTTGTCTCAAGAGAATGAAAACCGCAACAGGCACTGCAGAAGTGAACTCAAGAGGCAAAAGCATTGTGGTCGTCCTGGGACTGTGTTGCCTGCTGGGTATCACATGGGGTTTTGCCTTCTTCGCTTATGGTGCCCTCCGGATCCCCGCCTACTACATTTTCACAATCCTCAATTCTTTCCAAGGTCTCCGCAGCTGTGATAATAATCTTGCAATTCATTGTTCTGTTGCTGATTTTAAAAAATTTAATAACCCTTTCTCACAGCAGCCATTTTGACATGTCATAGCAGACTAAACACAGGTGTAATTAATCAAACTAATTATGGTCCCATTCTGTTTAGTGTGTCACAGCCAGCATGCACAATACCAGAGCGCTGGCACAACACCTATGTACACCTATGTTTACTCTGCAAAGACAACATACACTTCATAGCGCAACCATCTTTCTTTGCCCGGCAGGTTTCTTCCAACCATCTTTCTTTGCCCAGCAGGTTTCTTCCAGTTCATCTACTACTATAACACCAGCCACTCAGGAGAGATCATCCATGGTACGGGGGTCCTTAAAAACTCAACCAACACCAGCACACTTCAAACCAGCCTGGACAACCTCAATAACCCCTACATCAATCCACCAAACAAAGAAATGAAGACACATGGGGACTAATTGAGCCAAGATGGTCAGCTTGAAGTAAAAGATTACAACTAGAGTTAAGTGGGAAGTGCACTGATGTATAACATTGTAATAGGCATTCTTTCCCGATATTTAGTGCAGAGGAAAATGACTAGAGCTGCAAATAGCTATTATTTACATTTTTGATTTAGCTGTTGATTATTTTCTTGATTAAATCGATCAGTTGTTTGGTCTATCAAAGGTCACAAAAATGGTGAAAAATGCCGATCAGTGTTTCCCAAAGCCCAAGATGACGTCCTCAAATGTCTTGTTTTGTCCACAACTCAAAGATATTCAGTTTACTGTCATAGAGGAGTAAAGAAACCAGAAAATATTCACATTTAAGGAGCTGGAGTCAGAGAATTTTAGCTTTTTTCTTAAAAAAAAATAAATAAATAAATAAAAAAAATACTCAAACTGATTAGCAAAATAGTTTATTAATTAAACTGATGACTTATTGATTAATTGTTGCAACTCTTCACAACTTCAGTTAATTATGAAATTTAATAATTTGACACATTTTTCAAAATTGTAAAATGTTTTTAAAAAATGCTAACTTGAAGCTTTTGAATGCTTAAGTATTTCATTGAAATCACATTTCCAGTACCCTCTGACATACAAAATATCTTCTGTTGTGGGTATACAGGTAAAAATAAAGTTTCCTCAAGCATGTTTTAACTGTGAGACGAGGAGCACAAGGAAATAAAAATCCTTTATTCATTTTCAGTCACAATAACATACATTATGCATCAATATACACTATTTTTAACACTAATTTTAAGTTGGGAAATTTTCTTTACAACAGGAGAGCTTCTGCTTCCTGGAGAGCTTTTTCCATTTCAGCAGCCTCCATGGAAAAGGTCTCCCTTTCCTGCATCATATGCTCTCGTGCTTTAGCCAGTTCTGTCATTGTTGTTTGGATTTCCTATAAGTGTGTAAAGAAGGAACATTTAAAATACATCCCATCCCTTGAATGAACTACAACAAATAGCAAAGTTTCATGGAGTTTAACTCACCTCTAGCCTAGCACGTTGCTGTGACGCAGTGTCTCCAAATGCTTTTAATTCATTCAGCAGGTCTGTAGAGACACTCTGAAAAGGGAGATGATGAAAGTTATGTTTAATAGACAGCACGGCTTATAAAAGCCCAAAGGCTGTAACTCGGGCTGTCAATCAAATAAAATATTTAAATCGCATGATTGAGGGACCTCGAGTTGGAAATTTGCCATGTATTTAATACACTTATCAACGTGAGTGGGTAAATATGCTGCTTTATGCAAATGTATGTGTATATTTATTATTGGAAAACAAATAAACACAAAACAATGGCAAACATTGTCCAGAAACCCTCACAAGTACTGTATTTAGCATAAAAAAATATGCTCAAATCATAACATGGCAAACTGCAGCCCAACAGGCAACAACAGCTGTCAGTGTGCTGACTTGACTATGACTTGATCCAAACTGCATGTGATTATCATACAGTGATTTCTGTGAAGGGAGACTCGTGGGTACCCATAGGACCCATTTTCATTCACATATCTTGAGGTCAGAGGTCAAGGGACCCCTTTGGCCATGCCAGTTTTTCCTTGCCAAAATTTAGCATTAGTTTGGACAGTTATTTAACCTCCAGCTTGACAAGCTGGTAAAAACAGATTCCTTCACTCTAGCTTTAAAACTGAGCCCCCTACAACCAAACATCGCAAGTTGCGTTAATGTGTTGAAGAAATTTGCGGCATTTAAACGAATTTGTGTCAACACGTTATTATGGCGTTAACTCTGACAGTAATAGCTGTAACCTTTTATATGTAGGATACAAGTATAGTGTATGTTTGAATTATTTTAAAAAGTGTTTTTTTTCTTTAATTATGTGGTTATGTGACATATAACAAGTGCATGTTTGTAGTTATTTGGGAGTTTGAAAGTTTGAGAAAGCAAATGACAAACAATACAAGCACATACACAGTAACATCAAGTGAACTGAAATAAAATATATATACATACCATAACTTCTTTTCTTTGATCTTCATTCTGTCGTGCAGTTTCTCCAACCCTTTCTCCTAAAACTAAGAATCAAAACGATGTTATTTATCTTATCAAAATTAAGCTAAGAAAAACACATTTTGAAAACAGGGATATGCATTCACCTGGGTCTATATTGGCTGTGACCAGGAGTATGTGACAGTCCTTCAGGTTTTTTTGTACCTCTTTATTCTCCTTTTCAAGGTCACTGAACTGCAGCTCCAACTCAGCTACTCTTTGCTGCAATATGACAAAGGAAAGAAATGCTGAAATGAAATGCTCCTGCCAGGAGGGGTATAAATACAAGTACTTAGTTATGTATCATTGTATCCTACAATTACTTCATTAAAATGTCTTCTTGCACCTGTGTCTCTGTGAGGTTTTTCTGCAGCTCCTCATTGGTAGCCATCAGATGCTGATTTTGTCCCTTGAGCTCTGCCTGTTGTCCATACCTGGTGGAGACCCTAAAGACATGTGCGACATAAAGTTGTGAAAAAAAAAGGCTGCTGCTCACTGCATGTTCAGGATATGCAATATAATGTATGACTTACCCTTTGTGAACTTTAGGAGCAACATTTTTTCTGTAAGACAAAAGTGAATCAATAGCTGTGAAGCTACATATGGAGTATAGTGTTGATTAGACATTTCTTACCTTAGCACATTTTCTTTTTGAGGTTTAAGGATACCATCTGATTTTTGGGTATTTGCTGATATAGTTGCTGCATCTCTGGATTCAAGTTTATGACCCATTTTCTTTGTTTCTGCAGGTAACTGCACACCTGGAGAACAGAGAATGGTGTTACCAGCTGTGTTTAACTTAAGATAATTAAAATACACACACCAACAAAATGCAGAAATAGCTAATTCTGCTCACCTCTTGGAATTTTTGAAGACATTGCTCTGTTGTGCAATGAGTACAATACCAGCAATGACAAAGGCACCTGTATAAGGAAACAATGTTATGTATCGTTTAGTCATTCCTGTAAAGCTGTACTGAACCAACTGTTGAACTATCATTTCCAAAGATGTTCTGCTTATGTATAGTCTAAAGAATCAACAGCTAAATCATGGACTACTAGGCCCTATATATTCACTATATCATTACGCCGAACATACAAATTTTGAATGGAGTTTGGTGCGATGTCCCAAATACAACATTAAAAAAGTAACATATCAAGCGTCAAGTTAGCTTAGCGTAAGTACTAGCTAAGGGTTCAATAATGAATATATTATAACTGAAACACACTAATGTGTGTGATATGGTTCAATAACATAACATCATCGCCTACCTTTATGGATACGTTAAGTATGAGATTTGTCAACAGACGCTCGAGCAAATTTAAAAACGTCCCGCCCTCTATCAATACTTCCGGTTATATGACGTCACTTCCTATAAACGTGAGTTCTAGCGATTTCTAGTCGTCAGGAGGGTTGTGTTTTGGTTAAATTGAGCTAAAGGCTATATATATACCTTTTTGTTGTTATTATAGAGTTAATTTTATTGCACTAGCCGAAATTAGCGGCGAAATCAAAAAGTAGACAAAACTCCATTTTAAAATAGTGCACTGCGCATGCGCGTAGGCGGCCAAATTCAAAACTGAAGACGTTAGCATCGAGGCTTGTTGACGTTAGCCGCAGCTCGACGCAGCTAAAAATAAGCGACACGAAAACTTCTTTAAGTTAGTTATGAAGTAATAACACAACCGGCTCCGTCGTAAAGCACGAGGAATTGGCTCCCAAAAACTACAAGGTATGTGTTCTAATGTTTTCTTGGTGTTGACGAACGTTAGCCCTGACTAACGTTAAATAACTTCACTAAAATTAGCGTTTTGTCCTTGCTAGCGAGGTCAGTGTTCATTAGTTTGTTTACTGCAATTAATGAAAAGAAATGTGAATTCATTAAATATCTGGGGAAAAGGTGTTTTGCGGTTTTTTATTGACAACGGGGAAGTCTACATTCACCTAACGCCGCTCGTATTAGTTGATCATTTCAGCCTTCATTTCAGTGTGTCGATAGCATCACGGTCCTTTATTGTCAGGAAAGCAGTCACTGGCAGTGAAAATGTGTGGTCTCAGGTTGCTTCAACAATACTCATAAAATATGTATATGTAAAAGGAGAAATCATATAAGTAAATGTAAAAGCAAAACAATATACTAAGGCATAGCATAATGCAGTTATAATACATATAAACATTAGGAAATAGAAGATAGTAATGTAAATTTGTAGTTTTGTTGATGACAGTATTTCAGATGGGAAGACTGAATGTAAGCAGGATGAAGTATGTATATGCATGATGAGAAGTAATACAATACACGTATATTGTGTGTGTGTGTGTGTGTGTGTGTGTGTGTGTGTATAGAGAGAGAGAGGTGTAGACAATAGTGTGGTATGTATAGGGAAATAATAAATGTCTGTATATTGCAAATTGGTAAAATATTCAAAATTAACAGACTTTTTGTTTATTATTAAGATAATAAATTGTACACCAGTAACTTAAATGTAAGCATATACTGTATCAATCTCTGTTTCATGTGTTCACAGTAGAAAATGGAGCCTCTGGATCCTGCCAAGAATGAGTGAGTGAAAATTATGTTATTGTGAGAAAGCCGTCGTGACCTTTGAGCCTGACCCTCAAATCAACAGACTGCATGTTACTGAAAGACCATCATTGGACCTGACATTAACATTAATTTGTGATATGACGGTATTCACATTGTATATAATAATAATAAACACCACATGCAGAGCTGAATACTGTGTTTCATGTTCTGTGTTACAGTGAATGCAGTGGATTTTCCAGGCGACGCATTTCTTCGGTCAGTACTACAAGTCATTTATGGATAAAGTATAAATCTATATTATCATTAGCCTTAACCATATCGACTGCAATTTCTTATTTTTAGATTTTAAAAGCACCACGGAAATCAATCATATTCCCTGACGCACAGCAACAAGAAAATGTGGTAACTGGACTGCTTGATTTTAAAAATGTTATAGTGTTTAGGTGTAAAATTGGGGATTTTTTTATGTAATTAAAGTTACGCTCCAACCATACTATATTTTAAGTATCAATTTTTAACCTTAATAAGGATAAACGTGAGTAACAATAACTTTGTTTATAGTTTTGTGTTTTACTTTATATATGTTTATTTTCATTAAGGTGGAGTGTGCCAAACTAGTGGAAAAGAGGATTTCAAGAAGAGTCAGCTTTGCCCCCGCCAACGATGTTCTCCTGTTCTCAAAGTGAGACAAGAGGAAAATAAGTCAGGTTTTATTTTCCACAAGGGCACTGACATTTCAACCTCATCAGTATTTTCTCTTTACAGGGATGTAAAAAACTCCTCTCCTGTCCGAAGTCCTTTACAAGAGTTAATAACAACAAGTATGTAATGTAAATATGTATGCGCTTGTGATTTTTTTTTTTTTTTTTTGTTGTTGTTGTTGTTGTTGTTGTTATTAGTTTGAGCTGCCTTGTAATATTTGTCCTTTGTTATTCCACAGCAGCAACAGTCACACAGAATGGGTAAGATGACTTGATCATTTCAAGCTCTACATTTTCAGCTGTTGACCTCACTGGCAAGGACAAAAAATGTTGAATTTTAGATGCTTAACTCTGACTTTCAGTCTCACCAAACCAGTCTAAATGTTCTGTATTAAAGTGTAACTGTGGTATTTTTCTAATCTATTTCCCACCTTGTGTATAAGTGACTAACAGGCACAACGATTCCTGGAATTGGTCCAGTATTGAGGGAGAGCACTGTAACCAACAGCTGCGAAAAACAAGCAGCAAGGGCAAGTCAGCAGCAGCACTTGTTTTTTTTCACTGACAGGCTCAGGTTGTTATAAGTGTTTGACAACATTATGGACATTTTTCTTACCTTTTGTGTGATCTGGTCTGTTTGTTATAAAGTTTAAGTCCCACTCAAGAAGAAGTCTATTTGTGAAATCTGAATATCCGTATGCTCTGTCTCAAATAAATACAGGCGGCCATTGAATTCAAAGACCTCATCCACATTGAAAATCTTTTAGATAGCACTAATCTACACTTTTTGTACTGCAATACAACAAAAGGCTTGCTTCCTCCACGGATGTTTTCTGCTATTCCACACATCACCATGCCAGATTTCAGACTTCTCCGTGAGCGTGACTTTTTCCATAATGTCAGACACTGATAATAACAATCAGAGCCAGTCATAGCAAAAACAAGCACTTTTAGTGGACTTAAATGACCGTTCCAGCTTGCCCCAATAGCAACACATTGCAGCCTGTGAGCAGCTGCCGTCTACAAAGCTCTCCCTCAATACTGGACCAATCTCAGAAATTGTTGTCCTTATTAGTCAGTCAGGACTGCACACTACTCCATACCACAATATTTTTATTGCCTATGTTTCGATTACCGGTCAAAGTGGTAAACGTAGTTAGGAAAAATATTGTGGCATGGAGTAGTGTGTATTACCTTTTTCTTTACTGACGCTGTTCTGATAGCCTTGTACCTATGTGATGTACGTAGAATTAATCTTCAACTCATATTGGTCAGTTGGACAGAAAAACATGGGACCAGGTTGAAAAATACCCAAGTTGCCCTTTAACAACATGCATATTGTGTGTTTGCTTTCATAAGGGTCCAGGTGGTGGCTGGTGAAGATGGGATTCAACAAATTATGGGTAGGGATATCAATTTTTGAACTTCGAACAACTATTACCACATGCTCACTTTATTTGTCACAGTATAAGATGACTTGTACTAAATTCAAGTCTTCAAATTTAGGAATGGAAACCCTATTGAATGCTCCACTGCATGCTTCTCAACAAAGGGATAAGGTGAGCCTGAGGTCACTTTGCTGTTTTATCAGTATTGTGTTTATTATCTTTATCACAGCCATCAAGTGTTAAATTGCTTTGTTATGATTATATTATCATAATGTTCAGGAGAAAACTTGTAAAACTTGATATTTAGTGGCCGCTCATTGACATGAAGCTACTTATCTTCACCAGGTCAACTTTGATACTGGGGATGACTTGGGGGAGAAAACAGTGATGTTTTCTACAGATGATGCATTCATGGATATGACCCACAGTCACACTATAAACATTGCCAATGATGCAGAATCACCGGCAGATATTTCCGTCCAAAACGATGACTCTTTACCCACTAGAGGAGAGAAAGCAGTGATGTTCACTGCGAACGATGTATCCACAGGTATGAGAAATGTATCCTCATCAGCGCCTTCTTTGGATTCTGGATTTGAAAACTTCCTTGCAAGTCTCTCTAAACCAAGCGGTTCCAGTGTTAATCCTGTGATCACTAGAATGACATCTGCTTCTGGTGCATCCTCTGAAGAAACAACCAGCTCCCTGGCCCAAATTAAGACACAAAGGGCTGATGTGGATAAAGAAAATCTGGCTCCAGCTTCAGTTTCAGCTGTGATGGAGAAGTCTGTAAATACATCCAGGAAGATTGGGGAATTATCTTATGGAAGTGTACTCTGTCCAGAAGATGATTTAAGCATGGATATGACTGAAGCTCGAACAGACGGCATTCTGGGATTAACCGAAGATGATGATCCCTTTCAGTGTCTTTTTCCCACACAAGAAATGTACTCCCACCTTGACAACAGAGTGTCGCAGACAGCAGAGAAGACCACACAGCAGCAGATCAGTAAACCACTGGCATCATTCAACACGAAAGGTATTCAATTTTCTATTAACTAACTGATTAATGGACTAAATATTTTACACCAATGTATTTCTTGCTTTGATTTCATACATGGCGTCATTTGCGTTTTGGGGGTGCTGATATTATTTCACAATGTACAATTGAACACAGTTTGAATAACATTTTATTTCAATTTCTAAATGTAGATATGACATCCTTGAAGAATCCTCTACTTGCTTCTCAACAAAGACACAAGGTCAGTTTTACATTTAGTTTGTTTGTTGCTGTTACAGTGAATTTCTTATATTGCCAAAGTTTGACAATAATCCTCCTGTACTTACATTAAATTCATTGTATGTATAGGCCTGACCTGATTGCTTTGAAGCTTCGATTGTTGTCATGGTAATCAAATCGAATCATGGTATTCGAATGCTTTGTTTTTGTTTTTGTTTTTTTTTACCTATGTAAGTATTTAATAGTAAAGTATAAATCCCCAAATAGCCCATGAAATAAGGAATAATCCCACATTATTCATATTCAGCATTAACTATTATTAGTTATGCTCAGACGGATATCGCTGTTTGTTGTGTGTAGAGGTGAGAGAGAGCAGCAGCACGGTCCCAAAGCCTTTAAAATCTAGGCAGAGGTCCGGGACTCTGCAGATACAGACGCTACCACAGGGATTATTTTTGTATCAGTCTATACATTGTTTTTAAGAAAATTATTTTATTTAATGCCCTTTAATTGAAACTAAAAGTGGCAGGTTTTATTCTGTTGCATCTTCTAGGCTCTGGATTTGGCTCTTGTCCTGTTTCACCACTGACAATTTTAAATCACCTTTTTCAACCTTTTTCGCATGTTTTTATTTCAATCTGATACTGCCCCATGGTTTTTGTCCAGCCCCATCTTAAAGGAACAGTATGTAACATTTCACTGATCTATTAACAGAAATGAAATATAATATTCAGAACTGTTTTCTTGAGTGTAAAATCCCCTGAAACTAAGAATCGTGTTTTGGACAAACCAAACACTGGCTCTAGAGTGAGCCTTTTTGTTTTTTACCTGAAGACCACCGTAGTTCTCCAACATGCTTGGTAACATTAACCGCAGAGTGCAAAACCGTGGTACCGCCAGCTGCCATCTGACTTCCGTTGCTCCAAAAGTAGTGTTATTATTGTAAGAATGGCCTCCGAGGGAGGTTTGGCACTGGGCAGCTCGCGTTACCACAGTCTTAGAAAGGGAGGAGTGTGTGGAGGTGTACTATTGCAATCTACAACCATACCACTAGATGTCGCCAAATCCTACAGACTGTTGTTTTTATTTATTTATTTATTTATTTGCATCCTCGTACGGCTTAACATTGGTTTGTGGTGTTGTTGGTTTGATTCTATGTCTCATAACTTCTTATTTTATTGTTACCTTTTATTTATTTTATTGTATTGCATTATGTATTACTGCTGTTTATGCACATTTAATATCTTTAATAATGTATATATGTTTTGAGGCATGTCCTTACTCATCCGTCTCAACTGAAAAGCACTTTGAGTCAACTCCTGTTGTTTTTAAATGTATATAAATAAACTGACTTGATTTGCCTTAATGACAGTTACAGCTAGTATAATAGAAGTAATAATAGTCTTTTCTTCTTCAGGTCAACCTTGATCCAAAAGATGAATGCAGAAACAAAACAATACTGTTCACTGCAGATGGAGAGCTCATGGATATGACTCAGAGTCACACAGTAAACATTGCCAGTGGTTCATTAGATCTTCCAAACCAAAACTTGGACATTTTTCACACTCATGGAAAAAGGGACAACGCTTCATTTCTAGAGGAGAGAAAACGTGAGACTTGTGCTCCACCACCTGGCTCCTTAGCTAAAGGTTTGGACCTAGGATTTAAAAACTTCCTGTCAAGTCTCTCTGAACCAGGCGCCTCCAGCAGTAAACCTGCAATTGCCAAAACTGCAGCATCCTCTAAGGAAACTGTCGACACAAGGCGCGCCCTGTCCCAGCTTAAAAGTAATGTTGATAAAGAAAAGCAGTCACTAAATACAACCAGGAGCATTGGAGGATCATTTAATGGAGGGACCATCTGTCCTGAGAATGATGAGAACATGGATATGACTGAAGCAGAGACTGGCCGCATTACAGGAATCACTGGCTCAGATGATCCTTTCCAGTTTCTTTTTCCCACACAAGACATGTACCCCCGCTGTGAAAGTCTGAAGAAACAAGAGATGATTTCAAGCCAGAAGAAAAGTGAAGTGCTGGGATCATCTAACCACTCAGGTATGGAAACCACCAACCTTCCCTCTTCTTCTTTTGAATAAGAAGAAGAAAAAAAACCGTATTTTAACGAATATAAAGGGAAATTAAAAATTTTTAATTTTTTTAAAATGTGGGGTGTGCTTTTTTGGGGGGTTTGTTTTTTTGTTTTTTTTTTTGTTTTTTTTTTTTTTTTGAGGGGGGGGGGAGGGGGGGGGGGGGGGGGGATTTTAATTTAATAAAAGGAAAGGAAATTTAATTATAAAAAAAATTTTTAATTAACAAAACTAAAAAGGAAAAAAAAAGGAAAAAAAAAAAATTAAAAAGAAGAATATGGAGGAGGGGGGAAAGAGGAAGGGGAGGGAAGAGAGAAATTTTTGCTAAGGGAAAAGAGGAATGGGGGGGGGGCCGGGGGGGCCGGGGCGGGGGGAGAAGCGTTTCGACGGTCACCATTCGACTAAAAGAAGAAACGAAAGAAAAAAAAAAAAAAAAAAAAAATATCAGGGGGGGAAATTTTTGTTTTTTTTTTTTAAAAAAAGTCATTTTCCAACCAGAAAAAGAAAAAAAAAACAAAAAAAATTACAGAAAAAAAAAAAAAAAAAGGCTTTCCCCCCCCCAAAAAAAAAAAAAAACCCCAAAAAAAAAAACACACCAGAATCATTAATAAAAAGAGGGTTCTTCTTCTTTTGACATCCGGTGAGTCACACTGTGGAGAAGAAGGGATCTCACAGCCCAAAAAAAAAAAAATAAGAAAAAAAAAAACAAGAGTTGTATATTGGGGGGGGGGTGAGGAAGGAACTCCAACGCGGGAAAGGGGAGAAAGGGGTAAAAAAAAAAGGGGAGGGGGGGGGGAGAGAAGAAACAGACGTAGACCAAAGTTTCACTAAGACTGGGAGGCAGCGCGGGGGGAGTTACGCCACAGTTTGTGAATGGATTGGGGATGCTTGGGCTAACGTGTCTGCTGGCTCTGTTGTTGAGCTTTGAAAAAGCCGGCAACATTTCAGAGGAGCGGCAGGGGGGGGAAAGAAAATAAGAAAGAGAAAAAAGAAAATCTAGAAATTAAGAAGAATATTGGGGGGTTAAAAAAAAAAAAAAAAGAGGAGAAGAAGTTGGGGGATTATAATAAAAAAAAAAAAGTAAGAAACAAACTCATTCCCCCCCACTAATTATAAAAAAAAAAAATAGATCTTTTTTCCGTTTTACCACGCCGCCGCGGTTGATGATTTTAATATAAAAAAAAATATTAATATATAAAAAATAAAAAAAAAAAAAACACAAAAACATTTCCCCTCTATAATAAAAAACCCACTGTAATTTCCTTCCCCCCCCCCCGGATAAAAAAAAAAAAAAAAAAAAAAAAAAGAAAAAGAAAAAAAAGAAATAATCAAGTGAGAGAGAAACCAAAATGGCACCATGATACAATGAAAATGAGAATGTGAACCCAAATTGTAACATCTGAAGAAACATTTTTGGTAATGTGAATTATAATGTGTGGATTTTAAAGCCTATGTTTTATATAACGCTGTCCTCGACCAAGGGAATTCTTGGTCGACTACACTAGGGGGCATCAAGGATCACAGGGAAGGCCCCAGAATTAGTCTGCCCTGAGGTTGTCAAAATTAGAGTTGCTCATCTATAACTAAAATCATAATAACACATTTGATAATTTATACCAAAGTCTGTGTATAAAATTATTTAAAAAGATATTTTTTGGTAATACTTCATACTTCAACAAAATCATAATTAATCAATATTTGTTGGTGTTTTAGCTGTTTTCAAAAACAACATTTCCACTGTAGTCAAAAATGTATTTGCTCTCCTGCTTGACACACAAATCGAAGCCTGCATCTGCTTTAAAATGTTGATCCAGCAGCAATCTAACGACACAATAAATTACATACAGTATATTTAAACACTGAACAGTGTTGAGTAAAATAGGTCAGGAACCACTGGACTAATCGATAGATTTGTAAAACTTAATCACACACCAAAAAAAGGAAAAAAGAATCACACAAAAGCACCACTTTAAATCTTGTTTACCAGAGATATGCTCACACTTGAAAAATTCTTGAAAATAAGTCCTTCAGCATCAAAAAAAAAAACTTTAAAGAAAAAAATAGACAAATTGACAAGATAAGTTTTAGCTGATTAACAACTGACTAATCGAATAAGAGGGTGCAGTCCAATCATGATAGTTATATCATGTTTAGGACTAAGAACAACTTCAGAATTAATTCAGTTTATTATTTTTTGTAAATGGTTGAATTTGGGTCTGATTGCTTTTGCTGATTTGCTTTTTATTAATTCATATTTCTATATATTAGGTATGGAAACCTCATTGAAGCCAACTTTGAAGACAAAGGTGCAAAGAAATCTGGTGAGTTTGTTCATTTTTAGTGCTATATTTTTGTGTACTGTGTTGCTAAATATTGATTCACCAGAAATAAACACATTTGTCAAGTTATGCAGAATTACAGTGATTCCATTTTTAGAAAACTTTATTATTTATGTATACTTTATTTGCATAATGTCTCTTTTTTTTTTTTTTTTTTTTACACAGGTCAAATTTAATACTGAAGATGACTGTGGAGATAAAACTGTGAGGTTTTCTGCAGATGATGCCTGTATGGATGTGACAGGAAGTCACACTATAAACATTGCTGCTGATTTCGAACTGCAGTTGCCCCAAAACGTGGACTTTTTACCAACATGCGGTGAGAAGACAGTGAGGTTTGATGCAGCTATGGATATGACCCAGTGCCTCACTGTAAATATCGCCAGTAATGTAGTTTCAGATTCAGTTTTTCCTATGAAGAAACAAGAAGCTGAGACATGTGGTCTGCCTAGAAACAGATATTCATCAGCTTGCAGTTTGGATCCAAACCTTAATACAACCCTTTCAAAACCAAATGGTCCCAGTGTTAATCCTGTGATCGCAGGAAAGATGTCTACAGCAGCACAATCCTCCAACACTGAAGACTCATGGGATGAAGGGACAATCTGTCCAGAGGATGATGTGAGCATGGAGATGACTGAAGCTCAAACAGGCCGCATTTTAGGATGCACAGGCACAGATAAGCCTCTTCAGTGTCTTTTCCCCACTCAAGACATGAACCCTCAACGTGGTTGTTTGAGGAAAGCAGAGATGACATCAAGACAGCAGCCCACTGAAGCACAGGGATCATCTAACCGTAAAGGTATGAAAATACCAAAACCTCCACATTTTTGGACAGTGACAAGGCAACAGAGAACAAAGACTGTAATGATCAAAATAAGAAAAACACTGAAGGTGCAATGTGTAACATCTGGTCACATACTCTAAACAAATAGGGCACAGGAATTCACCTCTACTACTGGGTCCATAAAATCTAAATTTATAGCCATCAGTTATAAAAAAAAACAAAACTACAAGCTACCAAGGATACACAAATTCAATCACTGAAACTCTGAGAGCCAGTGCAAACAACACTGCTGTCTTATAATCTTCATATGTGGTGTTAGCCTGTAGTTTATGTTAACCATCTTTGTGTTAACTCCAAAGTGTTAAGTTAAATCCAAAGTGGCAAGAAAACGGCTGGTATTTTTGTTTCGTCCTCCCTTCCATCAGGAGACCACTTCGCTGGGAAGAAAATGTGTGGCAGTTCTGGGGACTGCTCTGACTCGGAGTTGGATCAGCAAACCCCAGCCTGCTGTGACCATCCAGCGCTGGGGTTTGCACTCTCTGAAGTCTCCCGGTGCAGCCACCAAAAATACGAGTCGTCTTCTTGTTTCTGCCACTTTGGATTTAATCCAATAAACAAACTATCAAATGTACACTGACCCTGTACTTTCAATGTGACTGACGCGCCGTCGGGGCAGTTCTTCTTCTTCCTCATGTTGGACTGAGGGCAGAGTTTTGTGTTTAAACGTTGGAATTGGAGTCAGATAGCCGTTTTCTTGATGTTTTAATTTCTTCTTATTTCCCATTTCCACATTTAGGTATGGAAACGTCATTGGCTGCTTCTTTAAAAACAAATGTGCAAAGACATCAGGTGAGCTTGAACCTTTCCTTAATTTGATCTTTTACACATTTGTTTTTTGAATTAATCACAATGCCTGCTTGCTCCAAATACTGCATCTTTATACTAACATTAAAGCTGCACTAATCAGTCATTTTCTTAAACTGATGAATTAACTATGTGTGATGTGACATGGGTGGCTCCCAGTGACAAACCCAAATAGTTATCCATGTCTGCTTGATGTGTAAATAGGGAATTGTTTGCTAACGTGCTCGCCATAACAAATATGTTGATTTTTTTTTTTTTTTTATGGGTGGTGGCACTGTAATTGTAAAATGCTGTAATTATGAAGTTATAATGTTAACTCTGTGCCCTATAAAAGTTGATACATTTTCTTACTTTCTTCCACAGGTCATGTTTGATGCTGAAGATGATTACAGAGAGAAAACAGTGAGGTTTACTGCTGATGATGCCGGTATGGATGTGACACGAAGTCACACTGTAAACATTGCCACCAATTTTGATCTGCAGTCGCATCAAAATGTGGACTTTATACCTGCTTGTGGGGAGAAAACAGTGAGGTTTACTGCTGATGATAACGGTATGGATGTGACAAGAAGTCACACTGTAAACATTGCCACTGATTTACAGCCGCAGTCACACCAAAATGTGGACATTTTACCAGCTGGCGGAGAGAAAACAGTGAGGTTTACTGCTGATGATGCCGGTATGGATGTGACAAGAAGTCACACTGTAAATATTGCCACCAATTTCAGACCACAGTCACACCAAAATGTGGACATTTTACCAGCTTGCGGAGAGAAAACAGTGAGGTTTACTGCTGACGATGCTGGTATGGATGTGACAAGAAGTCACACTGTAAATATTGCCACCAATTTCGGACCACAGTTTCACCAAAATGTGGGCATTTTACCTGCTTGCGGAGAGAAAACGGTGAGGTTCACTGCTGATGATGACGGTATGGATGTGACAAGAAGTCACACTGTAAACATTTCCACTGATTTACAGCTGCAGTCACACCAAAATGTGGACATTTTACCAGCTTGCGGAGAGAAAACAGTGAGGTTTACTGCTGACGATGCTGGTATGGATGTGACAAGAAGTCACACTGTAAATATTGCCACCAATTTTGGACCACAGTTTCACCAAAATGTGGACATTTTACCAGCTTGCGGAGAGAAAACGGTGAGGTTCACTGCTGATGATGACGGTATGGATGTGACAAGAAGCCACACTGTAAATATTGCTGCTGATTTACAGCTGCAGTCACACCAAAATGTGGATATATTATATGCTTGCGGAGAGAAAACGGTGAAGTTTACTGCTGACGATGCTGGTATGGATGTGACAAGAAGTCACACTGTACATATTGCCACCAATTTCGAACCACAGTCACACCAAAATGCGGACTTTTTACCCGCTTGCGGAGAGAAAACAGTGAGGTTCACTGCAACTGATGCAGCTATGGATGTGACAAGAAGCCACACTGTAAATATTGCCTCCAATTTCGAACCACAGTCGCACCGAAATATGGACCTTCTTCCTGCTTGCGGAGAGAAAACAGTGAGGTTCACTGCAACTGATGCAGCTATGGATATGACCCAGTGCCTCACTGTAAATATTGCCAGCAATTCAGTATCGGATTCACTTCTTCCACACCGAGAATCTGACATTTCGTCCACTCATGCAGAGACTACACATCGTCCATGCAGAAATCATTCTTCATCAGCACAGGCTTTGGATCAAGGATTTAAAAACTCCCTGTCTAGGGCAAGTAGCCCCTGGGCTAATCCTGAGCTCAACAAAGCAGTGGCTGCTGCTGCACCGTCCCCTCAAGAAACGGAAGACATAAATGGCTTCCTGCATCAACGTAAAACACAGAAACACGATTTGGATACTGAAAAGGAAGGTTTTGTTTCAGATGTGATGGAGAAGCCAGTAAATAAAACCATGACAGAAGGTCCAGAGGATGATGTAAGCATGGGTATCACTGAAGCTCAAACAGGCCCCATTTTGGGACAAACATATAGAGATGAGCCACCTCAATGCTTATCTTCCATGCAAGACTTGTACCCCAATTCTGACCATTTGAAGAAAACCAAGGTCCCTTCACAAGAGAGCAGAGATGCAGTGGGATCATCCAACCCAGACGGTGTGGAAATCACAAACTTTCCAGATTCTCTTGACTCAAATGAAGCTGGCATCAAGAAGGAACTAAGAAATCAAACTGTATCACAGACGATTGAGAGTTCACCCAGTGCCGTTGAGCATGATGTTGATGCAGCACCTTCACGGAAGTCTAGACGAAGGAGTTTAGCCAATCTTCAGTCAAAAGTCAAGCGTTTGAGCCACATAATAAGTACAGCTCCAGAAACTGTTGCCATGGACAGCTGCACAGCACCTTTGCCTCCGCTGGAACATGACATGGATAAAATCTCAAACAATGAAACCAAATCCTTACCTGTAACGGAGCCTGAACTTGAAATGGGTTTAGTAAACACTGAAGAAAATACTCAATGTCTTATGCAAGGAGACCAACCGTCTACTACCACAGCAACTCCTTTCAACTTGAAGACTAAACAACTTATGTCAAGGCTGTCGGTGGGAAGCTTTAAGGCGAAACTCCCACAAAGAAGCAAACCGGATGATCCAAAGAAGGTGAATTCTGTGAGAGAACATACGACCGTCAACGTTACTAAACAAGTGAGCAACTTTGATGATGATTTGAGCAATATTTATGACGAAGAGCTTGGTAGCTATGAAGAAATGTCAGAAACGCTGGACATGAGTCCTCAGAAAGCTACGGAAGAAGTGAGCACTTCCCCCGAGTTCAACATGGATGAGCACTTTGAGGAAGATGTATTTGAACAGGACTTCATTAGTGCTGTCCATGGAAAAAAGAGACCTTTGCCAGTAGATGAAAATATTATGGAGGATGAGAAGAGAATGAAAACATCCACTGAGGTGACTACTGATATTGAAACGGTAGGTCAAATTTTATTACTGTAAATTCTAAGAGAATAGATGGGGGTTTTTTATTTACCTTGGCATGCTTTAAATCCTTATGATTTTAATTATATTTCATTGAGAAACCTCCTGTTTCCTCATAAATGTAATATTTACTGATTAATTTCCTGTTGATGCTAACTCGGTACTTTTTTCACATTTACTTGTTCTGATAATTTTAGGATAATTAGTTACCACTGGTACATAGTCATGTCATACTCACCACTCTGCTGCAGTTATTGTCCTCAAACAGAAATGCAGTTTATTCATTAATTATTCCCAGTCATTTGCATTTTAAAATTTTTGATATATCGAGGTGAAACTCCTCTTTCAAACTGAAAGCCTTCCAGTGACCCAAAGGATATAATCTGTAAAATTACTGGTGGGCTTTTAATTTGAAAAAACTTTAGTAATAATAGTTGCATTGACAGTAATCTAACCTTGGAAACGGAAATGGAAATATATTTACTATGTAATGTGCAGATAGAAACTAAGCTTTTACCAAAACACAAGCAGATGTAACTGTAAAGCCTTTTAATAGAAATAAAAAAAATAATAATTTAGTTGCATTGAACTTTGATTAAATAAGATGACCCACTTAACATTGTATTGATGAACAACAACAAAATATTCCCTATGACCCTCCAAAAATCATTTTCCTCTCAGGCCTCCATACCCTCTTCATGGACTTCCTCCTTGTCAAATTCACTATTAAATGGTAAAATTTCTATGTATAATTATTTAAAATTATACATACATTTTTTACCACAAAAATTCCAAAGCTAAACTTCCCTTCAAAAATTCAGCCATCATTGATTTGATTACTTTGATTACGGTACTTTTCCTTTCGCGACAAGTCAAACTGACTTCAGTGCAGGAGGCCTATTGAAACTAATAAATGAATGAAACCAGATTTGTATTCAAAAGTGTATTTCCGAGCAGCATATTGGCAGATTTGAGTATGACATGACTTTTTCTGTATGGAGGACAGAACCTGCCAAAATAATAAATGACTGAGTACTTGAATATGTCGTTAAATGTAGCAAAAATAATATTAAAAAAATAAATATAGCCATTAATTAATTGATAAAATTTGACATAAAAAACTGTTTTAATTTCTGTCCTTGTTTATTTATCTTTGTGTTAATTCCCTACTCTTCAGATAATTGTCCCTTTTATTTTTTTTATGTATTTATTTTTATTATTTTTTAGATTTATTTATTTATTTTTACATGTATTTATTTACATATATGTAAAAAAAAAATTTTTTTTCAATCAATTAATGGATCCCGTTATTTTTGCTATATTTAATGACATTTGTTTTTCCAGTCATTTATTATTTATTCACTTATTTTTGATTTTGCCAGGTTTTTCCTCAATAGTTCTGTTAGGATTAGAGCTCTGGGAATGTATTATGCTGAATCTCTTCGCTTGAATATTGGCTTTGATTACAAAATATTACAGTTTGTTGTAATGGAGATTGGTTCATTTGTTTTCTGTTGTCAGTCTCATGTTGTGGAGTGTGACAGTAACACTACTGCAGCTCCAGGCATGATGACACAGTCCACAGATTACTCCAGCAGCAGTCACACAGCCAGATATGAAGCTACATTTGAATCTAGTAAGTTTTTCTGGATTAACATGAGTATCATTAACATCCTTATTTGATGAGGTTTTCCTGACATAATTTTGCTTTCCTAGATTCCCAATTATTGTTTTTTTTTTTTTTTTTTTTTCAGCTTTCAAACAAAGCATGTGTGAAGACTACGCCAGTGACATACAGAGGGTATGTTGTTGACATATTTTAGAAATAGATCTTTGAAATGTTCATTTTTTTTATTCAGTTATTTACTGCCTTCGATGTTTTGATTGTAGAAACTCGATGATGGCACCATTACAGTGTTAGAGTTCTTTAAACTCTTCAACATAGACTTTGTCATCCATAATCCTCGGCAAAGCATCCTCCCTGGCAGAGTAGGTTAATCTTCATTAATGTTATATTATATTATATTATATAATATTATATTATATTATATGAAAAAGCAGCAGCCAAATGTGACTTTACTTTGTTTTTGCAGCTTTTGTCAGACACAGATTGCACACCGATGGATTTATTGAAAGACAGATACATCAACCGTCCTAAACAGATGGTGTATGAGAAAGATGTCCTCAACCTCACAGAAAAGGTGGAGGGGTATGTCCACTTAAGACTGTATAACACATTTATTACTGAGATTGATACGCACAGTAATTTGTCACATTTAGCTGTATAAAGTTGTGGTTTTTCATCCTAGAGGGGTCATTTTAGGTCTGCATGGCCCATTAAAGGGATAGTTTGGACATTTTGATGTGAGGTTGTGTGAGGTTCATAGTGTATTACCTGTTGTAGATGATGGTGGTCACGCCCCCGGTTTGGAGAAACAGGACTACCAACACAGGAGCAAAGCAATGTATTTCTGTAAACGGGGCAGACAGCAAAACTGGTTTAGTTATGCTATATTTAGAATATTATTACCGCATCACCTTTCAAACAGACAGCCGTTTCCAATCGGGAACTGAACACATTGTGTTCAACTAAGCTATCACCAAATCCATCAGACTCCGTTGAAAAAAACCCTATAATTTTACTTCGCAGAACACGGTAGTTGCTGGTCTACCGCTGCCTCGATCAGTTAGTTTGTCTTATTGAGTTACTTTGCTGAATCCGAACTAACTGAAGTCACGCAATAAGACAAACTAACTAACCGATCGAAGCAGAGGCAGACCAGCAACTCTCGTGTTCTGCCAGCTAAAATTACTGTTTTTTTTAACTGGAGTCTGGTTGCTCTGGCAAAAGCATAGATAACTGCTTCAATTTGTCGTCAGAAGCTGTATAGTTGTCGCACAGAAAGGTAAAGTGAAAATATTTTAAATATTTAAACAGACTTTTTTCAGTAAGCTTTTCTTTGCTGCTGCTGCTGCTGCTTTTCCACAGCAGTACTTTGCTCTCGTGCAGTAACCACTAGCTGCTTCTCCAAACTGGGTGTGTGCCGATTGTCATCCACAGTAGGTAATACATTACTATGGATAAGCACGTCATACACCCCACACACCCAAACTGTCCCTTTAAAACCTTGGAAAACTAGGATATCTTGCATATCAGCAGATCTTTGGCAGTTTGAAGTGACATAGAGAGACGCTGTTTTAAGACACAGGCCTGTTTTGTCCTCCTAACAGGTTGAAGGAGCGAATGGGGGACCTGGACAAACCACTGAAGATTGTTAATAGACCTTTGTGGGAAGAAGTGAGATTTTTTTCAGAGAAAGAGGTATTAAAGGATAACTGTATTCGTTTCAACCTGCGATTTGTTTTCCTCTTTGTTACCATGATGACTGTGTTCATGTGACATGTTTACATTGACTGCATTTACTTGCACATTAATATTCTGCTATTATTTTGAATATGACACTATTCTGAATTTGATACGGGTCATGTAGACATCAGGGCTGCAGTGGTTAGCGCTGTTGCCTCACAGCAAGAGGGTCGCAGGTTCGAATCTGGCTTGGGGCTCTTCTGTGTGGAGTTTGCATGTTCTCCCCGTGTAAGCGTGGGTTTTCTCCGGGTACTCCAGCTTCCTCCCACAGTCCAAAGACATGCAATTTAGGTTAATTGATGACACTAAACTGCCCGTAGGTGTGGATGTGAGCGTGAATCGTTGTCTGTCTATATGTGCCCTGCGATGGACTGCCGACCTGTCCAGGGTGTACCCCCACCTTCACCCAATGCCAGCTGGGATCGGCTCCAGCCCCCCCACGACCCCTAAAGGGATAAGCGGTGGATGGATGGATGTAAACAACAACATATTCTGTTTGTATTTGCTGATTTAGGTCTTATTCTAAATGGAGCATTTTCCGATTAAGACATGTGGGATATGTTGATATTATGCAGGTTTTAGGAGCATTCTTTGTACATGTATACAGCACATTCAGAATATGAATCTCAGTTGGGGTTTATGGTTTGACAAAAGGCCTCTTGTCTGTTTACATCCAGCTCTGTGCGTTGAACACAAAACAACTAACGAGCAGTTTGCAGAGACGCATGCCCTAAAGAAAAGCTCAAATTTCTGGTGGGAAGTAGAAACACAACTACTGCTACACATTATGAAAGAGTTGGATATCGACAGGTTTTTGGACATGCACAAATATCACAATGCCAACCTTTTCAAGAAGAATGAACAAGGGATGCTGTGTAGTCTAGGCGTACACACAGCTGCTTTTCCATGGGAATATTGGTGGCATGTTCATTTTCATTAGAAATGTAAACAGCTTATTTTTCAGGAAAAAGGGCAAAAAACTGAATATTTTGTGCATGTAAATGTAGTCTGTAACATGGGCAGTGTGGAAAAAGTATAATTGTCATTTTGTTAAAAGAGTGCATGTGAATAGTTGTTTTTAATTTAGTGATGCCCTTTGCTGAGTATGATCATATTCTTAATGCTCACTGTTTTAATTCACAGCTCACATCTTTTGGTGCAAAACTAAAAGAGAGAAATAGCCTCTTCAGAAAGTTGAGCAAAGTTCAGTCACATGAAATGAAGGAGGTGTTGTACTCAAACCTTGTGCAGGCTAATCTGGTAAGAATCTCCACACAGAGTCACAACATTAGGGATCTTTTGATAACATGGAGGGTTAAAGATATTTTTCATCTTTTCAGAAGGAGCAACAAAGGCTGAGAGAAACGATTGAGGAAGCAGATGTGATGATGAAGAATTTGGATGACTGTATTTGTGAATTAGAAACAGGTATGTGGGGGGAAAAACTCATCGCTGTCCAGTTTGCTGTGCCACCCTCTCTGTATGACACCTATTTTTAACTGGACGCGATGCAAACAAGCGAACATCGGATCACGTGTTTGAAAGAACGCTCACTCTGGCTCTATATATGTAAAGTTTCGCGTACCTGCTCTCCCTCCACCTCCACACAGTTGTCATTGGTCACAATCAGCAATGACAGTAACATGAGTGATATAAATCAACATTAGAGTGACATCACTTGTAGTATATCTGGACAATTTTTCACGTTCCATTCACCAGAGTTCGCTTTCTTGCTGTAAGTTAAGGTGTGAATGGACAAATGATTCAGACGCTCTAATACATGGCTGTGTTGATAAAGGGACAAAGGTCAAACGGCTGTAACACCATCTCTGTTTTTCCCGTCCTTTAGAACTTGCTGCAGTTGAAGAAAAAGGCTTCGAAGACAAACCAAGTCTGAAATCACGTCAGGAAGGTAACTTATAACACCACTTAATTATTTTATTTATTTATTTGTATGTGCTTGACTTGAATATGTTATTGATTTGTTATTGTTGGTGTTTCTACAGAAATGCAGAAAGTCACAGAGGCGTTGGCAGATAATGACCGGTGAGTTGAGAGTATTGATAAGTATCTTTTTCATGTGTAAAGAAGAAGAAGAAGAAGAGAAGATTTCTTTTTGTCCACAGTGGGGAAATTAGTTTTACACTCTGTTGTTACACAGTACATATAATGTAATGGAGAGATGTCAGAGTGAGGGGGTGCTCCTGACAAGCGCCCAGAGCAGTTGGGGGTTCGGTGCCTTGCTCAGGGGCACCTCGGCAGGTAAACTGGCACCTCTCCAGCAACCAGTTGGTCTTGGTCCATGGGGGCCTTGAACCGGCGTCCTCCGCGTCCTAACCCAAGTCCTTACGGACTGAGCTACTGCCGCCCCATACACTAAGCACTAAGCACTAGAAACATAGAAAGCTTTAGTCCTGGTCTAGATACCACTTTTTGAGCTTCAAAGCTGCGGTGAGAAATATTCAAAGGTCTACATACGACAAACAGCGATTACCTGCACGGTGGTGCAGTGGTTAGCACTCTCGCCCCTCAGCAAGAGGGCCGCAAGTTTGAATCCAGCTTGAGGCTTTTCAGTGTGGTTTGCATGTTCTCCTGAGTTAATGTGGGTTTTCTCCAGGTTTTCCGGCATGCAGGTTGATTGATGACTCTAAATTGCCTGTTGTCGGTTTCTATGTGTCCTGCAATGGACTGGCAACCTGCTCAATGCCAGCTGGAATCGGCTCCAGCCTCCCAGCAGGATAAGCGGTTGAAGATGGATGATTAATGTTAAATAAGATTAATGAATACTGTTTTTATCCCCTGTTTCATGGGCTATGTGGGGATTACTGCAGGTGATTACCTAGTTAAATATAATAGAAATGGTTGGTTACCATTGCAATGGTCAAAGCAAGGTGTCAGGCCTAGAAATGTTTCTCATTCTCTTCTCTTTTCCTGTCACAGACAAATATCCGAACTGGAGATCCAGAAGAAGCAGAATTCAAATAAACTGAACAGGCTGAAAGTGGAGACGAGGAACCTTGAGAGCCACGTCGCTGTGCTGAATATGTCAGTTTCTGGTTTTAATATGTTTCCAGATCTTCAGTCTTGCTTTCAGAACATATAGGACCTCATTTACAAAAAGCTGCTCATGCTGAACACTGAACCATTTTCTATTTAAAGTGCGTTTTCACTGTTTCTCAGGAAATGAGGGCCATTAGCTTATTTTTATCAGTATTTACAATAAATACAATTTCATAGCTCTGTTTTTAGCATTTGCATACAAAGATAATAAAGTAAAAACCTTTTTGTACATTTCTTATCTCAGGGTGAATGAATGGAAGTTTGCAGAGACGAGAGACAACTGCACAGTCTATACTTTCCTCCATGAGACCTTGCATCTACAGTTGGTGTATGAAAAATCCAAGGGTAAGTGGTCTTCAGCAGCAGACATGCTTGTAAGGCTTCTACATGCTGGTAAACATTCATACTGTTCCTTCTGAAATTTGTATTTGTAATTTAAGATGTGTGTTTACTAGTGTAGAAAAAGATGGATGAAAATTTGGACTTTTTAAAAACTGTTGTTTACCACCCAATACCAGAAACATAGTAGTCGATACCAATACTAGTAAAATTCTACATTTCTTGAAATAACCAAGTCAATACTGAGGTAAACAAAACAATAGATCCCATGTACTTCAACATAACGCCTTTATTTGCTGTTTGCATACTCATGTTTCAGCAAAAACTACAATTCACAAGAATACATTTGAACACATCGTGATAACATCAAATTGAATTTCCCCTCGTGGGACTAATAAAGGACTATCTTCTTCTTTTTCCTTTGCCTCATTTTTACTGAATAGTGTTGAACTCCTCTTAATGTTTGCGGTTAGCTCTGTTATTTAGCGAAGCAGGACTGTGCTGCCGACTAACTGCTAACAGCTAACGTTAACTAGCTCTCTTCCTGTCGATTTCAACTTTTAATTGTTGCAGCATGCATGCGGTATTATCAGGGAAATTCTGTCGTCCTTTGGACTGTCTCGATTCCAGATACCTCCAGTGTTTTTGGTGTCTACTTGGTACCCGATTATAGGTTCTTGTGGCATCCCTGCTGCAGACATTGAGTGAAAGTGTTTTCACAGACTGATTTGTGTTTTCGTTTACAGTAAATCTCAAGCTCCTTTTTATGCTTTCCCAATAATATTTAACTTTTTGTTGTTTTTAAAGGAAACAATGCTGATAATCAGTCTGACAGGAAAATATCACACATCACATTCAAGCTTCAACTTGATGGTGAGGGAAAAAAAACAATGCAATGTGTAGTGTGTCATGAGTGGTCTTGTGATGTAGATTGTCAGAAATTGTGTGATGCTTGTTGCAGGTAATTTGTTTTAAAAACTACTGTGCGTTTTGGTTTCAATCTAGATGAGAAGTCGCAGGGTCATGCCCGCCTGGCCCACAAACTGCTCTCTCAGTACATCGACGGAGAAAGTGACTGGGTGGAGAAGTATCCAACCAGCAGACATGTTCCTCAGGTGAATGGAGATTTGCTCAGTTAATTGAGAGGTGGACACATGCAAATTCATGTTGTACTTATACTTGTCTCGTTAGTAGTCACAAGTTGGTACATCTTTAGCTTTTGTACTGTGATGGATTCCCAGTGAAATGGAGTATTTTAGGCATTTAAATCAAATTTTTTGCATTTGATTGGACTGCTAAACCTCCACACGCATCTCTCTTTTTTGCTAAAATTCACAGATTAATTGACGCATGTCAGGTTGAAATTAGTTGGAGCTTATTTAAACGCATCATATTATGTTTTACAGAAAGATGATTGGATTTTAATACAAAAAAAATACGAAAATCTGTTTATTTTTGTTGCATAAATCTTTGAATAGGTGCACAATATGACCATGGATGTGATATAAAAGGGTTAAAAAGGTGTTTTTCATTTTATATTGAATTTAACAGTAGATTCATTCCAGAAACTGTATGTCACACTGAGGATATTGCCAATATTGAGTTGATATTCAATATCTTGAAGAATCCCATCTCAAATTTGTGCTTTTTGCTTTGGTGGAAGTAACATTTTAGAGTTTCTCAGAAACTTGCTGCGCTGACCTATTTTATCTCCTGCTGCTGTAGCTGCTCCATGACGTCGGCCTGGTGGTGAGTCGCTGTCGTCTGCTGGGGGAGGAGCTGCGCCTGCTGAAAATGTGGGGAGGCATGAGGCTCGATATCCTCAACATCAGCTGTGTGGACACTCAGTAAGAACTTTTCCCCACAAAATATAGCTGGTGCAACTTTATAATGAATTTAGCCTTTATTAAGGGTGAATCGACATGTGACCAATAATATGATGAGTAGGCGCCTTTTGTTCCTCATGGCAAACTTAAATTAGTTTGTGATTTGGTTTTAATAAGTTAACTAACTCTCCCTTGTTATTTAATAGTTAATTAAGTTCACAAAACATTATATAACATCCTTCCTTTTTTTTTTCTTCTTGTAGAGTGCACATTGTCTTCAGCCGTCTCAAGACATTTTCCAAGTTTGAGGTGGTTTTCTCCGTCAGTTTGATCGACCGCCTCTGCGTCCTTCAAGTGCAGAACTTTAAAAACATGATCGGGAACACAACGTAAGTTTGACTCAAAAATAGAAATAAGCGAGGTGGTGCTCTCCTGGCTTTTGGGTGGCGGGAAATGCAGCTTTAAAAGTACTTCAACAACAGCGTGTGGTGGTGGCAGAATGATATTGTGGCTAAGCGTATCACACTCGTTTTTCACTCACGTATGATTCAGAGACTCTATCTTGTTAATCTGTGCAGCCGTCTAGCTCAGTGCAGGCTCACATCTCAGCTGCATCTCATGAGCGTAATGGTAACCTGAAGCATTTATTTACACTTCAGGTCTATTTTTCCCCAATAATACATGCTTAAATGCGAGGTTGATGGCCAGTAAAACACAGCAACTTTACTACATTACTACAATTTACTACACATTTGGGTTTTATCGTTTTAATTATTAAACTTACTTTATCATATTATCTTTATTTTTTTATTATTCAGTTGTGTTCTTTTATTAATTGCTTCAGATGGCATGTTTTTGTCATTTATTTATTGATTCTGTATTGTTTAATGTGTAAAGTATTTTGAAAAGTAGTATAGGTATTGCCAGCAATTAGTTTTCTTTAGTTTCAAGGTTTTTTTTTTTTTTTAACCTAATCAGACAAACAAATTTGTAAACCGTAGTGTTGTTGATGGAAAAATAGATCAGGAGTACTCACACATATCAAAGGAAAAGACACAGCACAGAAAGTTTGGCTGCTCGACGCTTTGAAATTTGCAGACAAGATGGAATCGGTAGACAGTCGTCTCAGTGTTGCGTCAGTGCTGACGTGACACTTACAGTCTATTTATGTGACATTATGTAATTACCTCACAGGCAATAATATTTGATATTTTCATGTATTTGCAGGATCCAACAGATTGAGGAGATTGTGGCGTCGTTCAGTCCAGCCAAGAACCTCCTGACGAAGATTGTCAAAAAGATTCACGAAAATCTGCTCTGTTGAGAGCAGGAACTTTGACTCCGATCATTTGTAATCAAACTCTTTTGTGCAGTAGAGATGTTGAAAAATGAAAAACATTAAAGGGATAATTTGGGCGTTTTGATGTGAGGTACTTATCCGTAGTGTATTACCTTCAGTAGATGACAGTCAGCTTGGAGAAACAGACGGGAGTTACTGCAGCAGTATACAGCTGTGGACGAGGCTGGCAAGAAAGTCTCACCTAAAACAATCAATATCAATTTAATTGTATGCTATATTTAGAATATTTTCACTGCTTTACCTTGCTGTCAGACAGCCCTTGTGATGGGAAACTGAAGCCGTTGCATCCATCTATGCCTTTATCTATCTTGCAAAAGCCACCAGGCTCCACTGAAAAAAGGAGTAATTTTAACTCACAGAACACAGGAGTTGTTCGGCTTCAGTTCGCCATCGGAAACATAGCAGCAGTACATGGCTCATCTACTGTAGGTAACACACTGACTATGTATATGTACCTCATAAAACCCCACCTCAAAACACCCAAACTATCCCTTTAACTGGCTTTTACAAAATTTTGCAAAAACATTTCATTGCGTTTTGTTCAAATTGCGATAATACAGGAAATCAGATCAGATTTAACTATAGCCTCTTTCTTGTTCATCACATATTTGCGCCAATATTTGCAGTGACCAAGTGTCCATACATAACAAACATAGTAGTGGAATAATTTTGTCCCAGCTACACATGCTCAGTTGTGTTAGTTTTGTCATCTAGCTAGAAAACTCCATAGTGATCATGTGAGCCATTTAAAAGATGAAATTCAGACGGTGCAGTGATTTCTGTGCAGTTTCCTGAGTCTCCTCCATATGCAAAACATGGACCGGATTTATTTTGCTTACAGTCTGTGTGTATATATGTGTGTATGTGTATATCTGTATATCGATATATCTGTATATAGATAGATATATGTATGTATGTGTTTATCTATATATCGATATATCTATATATAGATATAGATAGATATCTATATATATAGATCTCTCTCTCTCTCTCTCTCTCTCTCTTTTTTTTTGTTATATATATATATTTATATATTTATATATATATATATATATATATATATATATATATATATATATATATATATATATATATATATATATATATATATATATATATATATATACGTATGTATGTCACATTTTGCTGTAACTTTGTGCAGTACTGAACATATGTAAATAGATTTTGCTATAGTTTGTTCATAATGCTATTACCACACATAGTCTGATCTTTATACTTTTGTCATTGGAGAGCAAAAATTGTATAAATAAATGTACCCAGTTTTCCATTAAAAAGGTTTTGTTTGATTCTTTTATAGCTAAACTTTATTGATCTCCAAAGGGAAACTGAGGTGTTAAAGCTGCAATCACACAAAATGACTTGAGGTAGGTATGGAAAACACTATTTACAAATGTCTGCATAAATGTGCTTACCAGCTGGTTTACGTTAAATAGAAGAAATTATTACTTCTAGATTAAGTATTAAAGATAATGCTCTGCCGAGCAAATTGAAAGTAAAATATGTGTAGTGCTAATTGAAGCAGAGTGAACCATTTGCTCAAATGTGCTTTTTACATACTGTAGTCTTGTCTGACTATCTGGTACCCTAATCTGCTTGCCTACATCCTGTAGGTTGAACTGTTATAGTAATGTATCATCAGTAATAAAAAATCAAAGACTGGTGTTACCTCCAGTGGCTTATTGACATGATCAACATTGTATTTGGCAAAACTAAAAACAGCTGAGATGTCAAACATCAATGTCTGTTCTTACTCTGCTCTAAATTTCTGCAGTCTTTTTAAACTACTGTCAGTGTTCTGCTATGAAAATATACTACGATACTGTGATCAGGCTCTAGAGGGCGATACGAGCCTGTAATGTTTGCTCTAAACCCCCTTGTCACAGAAAATGGCCTTAGTATGGAGATGAGTTGTGAACAGTTGAACCAGTGTTTCTTACCACCTGAGATTGTCTCATTTGAAAGTTTTAGCGGCCTTAAATAGCTAGAATTTTATTAGGGGAGGGAGGAGAGCAAAAATTAGAGAAAAACATCATTTTGTGTCATAAAAATATGGACTCTCTTTTCTAATTTGTTAAATGATGTGAGTCCTGAGCTTTACCTTGGGAGGTCGGGAACTACTGGATGATAATAGAGGGAATGTAGGATGTAAAATGTGATGCGGTAGCACAACCCAGATTGCAAACTCAAGCAGTACAAAATACTAGCATTTCACTTCACTGGCTCACATCACAATAGACATACGCTTACACATTTCAGCATGGAGCCTTCTTCAGAGCTTTTCATGCTCTGAAAAAAACGAGTGAAATTATTTTGTCCTCGATTCTGAAACCTGAACTTTGGGTCCAGCACTCCACTGTGAATCCCACTGTTAAACGCAACCTCCTTTACAAAAATAATATATTTTAAAGTGTTTGTAAGTCTGAAGTAAGAATAAACTGCATCTGACAAATACTTCTGCACAGTGCATGTTGCTGCTTTTTAACTATGAAATGTAAACAACAACGTAAGAGAGAAAATGGACTTATTTTTGTGTGTTTTTAACAATGTTTCGTATACTTTAAGGCCTTGTAATCCTTCAGCGATGACCAGAGAGCAGCTGCACCACGGCACCAAACAAAGAAAACTCATTTTGTGTGGCTGTGTTCTCTCTGAACCAACACAAACCTGACGTTAGTATTTCGCTGCAGATCTCGCTGCTGTTAAAAGCTCTCTGGCAACAGCCAGATCTTGACTGATACGGACAGTGTCCAGGGGTCATCTGAAAGGTCAAACAGCCCGAGACAAGCCTCCGAGAGGACTGTCCACTCCTGAAGCCCCGACGTCAAAGGTCAAAGTGGACTTTCCAAACCGTCACCCTTGAGTGAGCCGTCAGGGGACACGAGTTCCTGCGTCCCTCCCCCACAAACAACGGCTGCTGTCAAACCAGATAGAGGACACGCAGGGTGTCCGGATGATGCGTTGGGGTGTCCTGACCTCAGCCTCAGGGTCAACTCAATTTCATTTCCATCGATCCATTGAAGCATTTTTCATTATTTACAAATGTGAAACTGAATCATCCATTAAATCATAACACAATACTAATAAGTATTTTTTTCCTCCAGTTGAGTAAATTTTTAAGTGATGAGTCTCATTTTCTGTGTGTTTGAATTTATGTAATGTTTGTCCTTGCCAGTAGTTTGTCAGTGTGTGGCTGAGTCATTGTCTTTGCTCAATGTCATATTAGTGATATTTGTGATTATAAAGCAGCAAAAGAAAAGGTAGCAAGCTGAACAGGTGAGATTTAAAAAGAACTCGGGGCTTATAGGAGGAATCTCACCTCTGTAAGCTTTAGAAGCAAACACAAAAATCATATAATAAACAAAACCAAACGTAAAATCAAAAAGCAAACTTATAGTAAGCAACATAAATCAAGCAAGTGCACGTGAGTGTGCTCCACTGGCTAGCTCACGGCCGCCGCTCTGCACTGCTCTCATATGGTGTTTACAGTTGACAACGCCGTCCTGACCACGAGCCACTGAGCATTTATGACGTTTTGATGTGCAGTTTGCAAGCATAGATCATATTTATTTTTCTTAGTTGGGTCCTTTTCTCAATTGATACTATAGAAAATGTTTATGAATTACCGTTGTGGTGATTTGGTGAGTTAGCATTCTTATATTTTTTTGTTTTTAATCATATTTGCTGGTTATTTCCGACTGTTTTTGCCACACCTCCTTTGTTGTGAGAGGTGTTGTCTGGGTTGTCCTATTGTGTCTCTTCCCTGATTGGTGTCTGTGACCCACCTGTGTTCTTACTACTACCTGGCACCCGATACTTTTCAGGATTTGGAGACATGCTCGCTGTTATTTTCTAGAACGCCGTCCTGACCTACAGAGCCGTAACGGAGGCCGGTTCCCTGGAGGGTGGGCTCGGTGCCGGCTCTAGCCCTTTTGGTACCCTAGGTGAAAAGTGGAGTCCTGCCGTCACCATGACAGGGTTACGGTTCAACCCCCAGAGCCCTGTAAACTGCAACACACATCAGACATCACCATGGTTTCAAAACAAAAAAATATTTTCATAAATAACTTTTATTATTATAATATAGATAAACAATTGGTCCCTGATATTGTTGGCTTAAAAGTGTTCAGTCAGTTTCACTACGAGCGTTACAGGGATGAAAAGTCTATTTCTTTCTTTCTTTCTTTGTTCAGTTTATTACCTCGATGCAGAAAATAAGGAAAGAGGAAAATTTATTTATTGATTAATTTATTTAGAGGATGACAGTGCCCTAGGCCTATATGACCTTTGCCTTAAGCTGGCCCTGCCTCCCCAGGATAATACTGTTAGCTTGGTCAGCACCATTTCTGTTGTTTCCAATAGATATGGTCTGAATCTTAAATTTAGCACCTTTATAATGAAAGATGACGGTTAGCACTCACCGCAAGATGGTCGCAGGTTTGAATCCAGTTTGTGGCCCTTCTGTGTGGAGTTTGCATGTTTTCCCTGTGCTAGCGCGACGTTAAACAACTGGTTGGAAAATGTCATCAACTCTGAATCAGATAAACGCGCTGATTGATTGGATGGATGGACACAAAATAGTCAAAACACGAATTCACAAACTAAAGCAGACACCTTTACAACCAAAAAACAGGCTGAAAAAAGAAATAAAATCCATCCAAGTTAATATACGCCAGTGTAGATCACTTCCACTTGACATTTAATGCATGTCCACATATGAGCAGTGCAATGAAACACCCCTCTGAGTGACAAATGCAAAGGTTTATTGGGATTTAGATGAAATTAGATGGCAACACTCCAAATGTGTAATTCTATAAAGTGGAACATTTGTCCTCCAGCAACCTGGTTCAAATCTGTTTATCCACAGATCCAGGAGCAGTATTTCACCTGAGTAACCTCGTCAGTGTCCTCCACTGACAGCAGCAGGGACGGAGAGCTTTTAGGTGCTAGGATTGGTTTAAGGAGATGGAAAAGCGCTTTAAGGTTTCCTCTGTATTAAAGTCGAAACATGACCTCCTGCCAGACACAAGAACTTTCTTCACACAAGAATGAAAAGAAAACGAAGAGCTTTTTAGTCCAGTAGGAGGGACTATTTCCCATTTTTCTCTCTAGAAATAAGATCAAAAACATTATAACTTCTTATTATGATTGTTGTGCATTTTATACTTGATTATGGTTACAATATGTTTACACCAGCATCTTATGATTACATTTGAATTAGATATAAAATCCAGACACAGCTGAATCCAAGGGATAACATGTCAACGTAACAGCACTTATATGTTCAAGCACAAGATGTTAAATGTTTTGTCCACTGCAGCTACAGGTTCTGCTTGGGTAATACATTAAGATTTAATATTTAGAGACCTAAATTATGGTTTTCCCCATTGCAGTATACATCTTCCATATACATATAATGTGAGGTCTCCCGAGGCTATGTTTCTAGGATCAGTGTTGTTTGGCTGCTGGACCAAACCTCTCGGTATTATATATACAGTATATCGGTATCTTTATTTCAAAAAGTGACCAGTTGGTTGTGATGATCTTGTGACATCATGAAAATCCAGCTGCCGTGCAAAGTCATGACAGTCTGCCCTGTGCAGTTCTGGTTCTGGTTCTCCAGTGCCTCCCTTCCCTTCAGTGAGTCCAACAATACGGCCTGGGCCTCCAGCAGCGTGGCGTCAGTGTAGGTTCCTGGTGGGGACTGGTGGGGACCGGTGGGGACCAGTGGGGACCGGTGGAGTCGTGAGGCGAAGCTCTGCTCCTGGTCGTAGGAGGAGCTGCTGCTGCCGGTGTGCGGCCCCTGCCGGTCAAAGGTGGCAGTGAAGCCGGATCTGGGTCTGTCCACAGTGGACTGGTTGCTGCTGGAGGCCCGCTAGAGTCTGAGCTGAAGGAGTTTCTGGTGAACCTGCAAGATTTTGTCTGATTTCACTGGAATCCAAGCCAGTGACCAGAATAACTACAGTATATAGAAAGGGCCGATCCTCTTGGTGATGGTCTCGTTACTCGCTGAATGTACTTATACAGAAGCATCAGTATCGACTTCATGACCAGTAAAAAGTTCCTCACAGTAACTTTAAAGAAGGTCAGAGTTTGCAGTTACTCAACAACCACTGCTGTAACTGTAACGACAGACTGCCAACACTGCCAGTCTGCAGTAATCCGCCCCCATTGTCCCTCCCTTCCTCTGGCCTTGGTGGCCATGTTTGTTCACAGAACAACTCAGCCATGCCTTATCATAATTATCTCACAGTGCTGCTGGAGTCCAGCTGTGACAGCTTCACTCATACAGTAAGAAAAAAGATAAAGGCAGCGCAGTTTAAACAAAGTGTTGGGTTTTACAGCAGCTCCAGAGGAAAGGGATTGAAGACAAAACACAATGGATTTATTCTTAAGGCATTACTGTATATATTCACAACACATTATGCTTTCACAAAGAAGTCTGAGAGTAACAATGAAACTGTCCAGTGGTATACTGGAGTTAGTGGAGGTGAGGTGCTCATTTAAATCAGCCACTGCATCACACAAAATATGCCATGTGGTAATGTGTGATCCTACTGGATTTATACTGTTGATTTTGATTGTAAAGGTCATTTTTGAACAGATTTATTTGCATTTTTAAGCAGATAATGTTGCGCTTCAGCAGGCCAGTCAGTGTTGACTAATGGGAGAAAACAGTGTCATCCTGTTAAGTTTGGTTGATATATTGCTTTATGTTAAAAACACTAAGGATACGACCTTTAAAGGGACAGTGCACTTCAGCATTGACTTTATGACCTGGAGGTTGCTCACTGATGAGCTCACACTTTTGGTTCGATATTACTTTATGTTGGTGCATTACTATATGTTTAATTTTATACTGCTGTAACAAAAAGTTTTACTGGATATCTTTGAATTATAGGAAGTATAAAGGCTTTCTGCTGTGATTATGACCCCCAAATTAGATAAAATGTTTGTGTTTGTTTGTCTGTGCACTGGCATGTTGAAACAGAGACACACGGAGCCGAGTGTCCACACAGTTGACTTCAAATGTCACCGTTCATGTCTCAGTCCTGTCCATCAGTCCCTCCCCTACTTCCCTCTGCTGTAGGTTACCTTGTTGGGGGGCATCAGAGGGCGTCTTAATTGGTCCTTCCAGACAGGTAATTAGCTCTGATGGCATGTGCTCCCATAGTAATGCGAATGACAGGGACACAGCCACGTCCCACCCCTCACCCCAATCACCAACACACACACACACAAGTAAACACTATGTGACCCAGGAGTTGCCACATTCTCTGGTCATTCTTGGGAAAAGACAATAGGTCTGTCTTGTTAAAATAGGCTCCCTCTCAGCAGGGGGACACAGCAGCTGTCCCATAGTATCAAGCTTCAATGGTCCCACGCAGCAGCCTCACAAACCACCCAGTCCAGAGGTTGTTTTGAAACTTTTATGAGGGCACATTTCATCTCCTTAGCAGGGAAATACAAAAGAAAAATATATTGAAATGTCCCCTTAATCTCCTAATGGGAAATCTGACCTGGTGGCAAGAATAGCTATATAGAATAGCATTATAAACCTGTTGAAAATGACTTTTTATAATGAAGTGTGACACCATGAATACATGTCTATACAGTAGGAACATTTATTTACTGCAGCCTATCAACTTACTGCTAAACAATATCTCTCAAACAGTAAAAGCAGTTTCTGAGCACCAAATTTCCTTTAGAAAACCCCTAATTTTCCATCAAATTACTGCAAAACAATATGTACATACAATATATTTATTCTATATATTTTATACCTGAATGAGGGCAGCAGAACTTGAATACATGTGGAAAAACTCACTACAGAATAGCATATGTATGCTGTATGTATGACCAGGGCCACTGATATCAATGAGACAAAGTAGGATACTGATGGCAGTTTATTGTGGTGTAATTTGATGTAGCGTTACAAAAGACTTTGAGTTCATGCGAGTGTTATGACATACTATTTTGTGGTTGTGAGTGATAAATGTTATATTTTCTCAGAAACCAGCCCGATATGTGCAGCAAGTTGTCACTTATCCACCTTACAAAACTTGTATGTCTAAAACATGTAGGCATCTGAAATATTATTAATTCTGACTGCGTCATTGGGCTGTAATTTTGTTGTTCTCTGGTCCATCTATAGCAAATGACTTCAGGCCGCTTCCAGCTGAGTTAGGCTGAATCCAAACTATTCTCTGCCACAATAACTTCACTTTGCTTCGGCTGAATTCCAGTTCGGGTCTATTTGTATCCATGGAAGACAAACAAGTACCAGGAACCACGGCGAACAGAGAACATTGTGGGCGAGTTGCCTATTCTCTGGCAGAATAACGATGACAAAACAGGAATTCTGACCTTGTTCGGGGGAACGCATCCTGGGGCACCGAAGCAACAAGGGAACAGAACAATAATAGCTTCTCCTAAAAATATAAGGGCCTGACAGAGGAGGGTTTCCACTACAGTGGCCTTGAGAAGAAGAGGAGGAGGAGGTGTCTTCATTTATTACTACTACCTGACAGACTACTACCTGGACTGACTAGTCCAGCCATGTGTGCATGTTTGCATTGCTTATAAACATTTTCATTAAGTTAATATGCAGTACTGCAAGTAGAATTGCGACATATATCTTTTGGACAAGTCTTCACAAGCAAACTGAAAGGCTCAGGTTTCTGCATGCTCACCATTTTTCACCATTTTCATTTTTCACGACTTAGCTCTTAAAAGCTGTAATATTGTTTTCACATAGTTGATAGCAAGTAATTTCAATGCATATTCTTAAATACTGGATGGCATGGTGGTACAGTGGTTCTGTTTGTTATGTCTTTTCATTTTTCATTATTGTCACTTCCTGCTTTATTTTGAAATCACTAACCTTCCCTCTTGTTTCAGGTTCACTGCACTTCCTGCCCTCGTGTGTCTCCACGCCCCCTGACCTACTTTTCATCAACTCACCTGTGTCTGATTGTCAGCCCCGCCCCTGATTGTGTCCACCTGTGTCTCGTTATTCACTCCCTCACCAGTATATAATGTGTGTCCTCCCTTCCTCATGTTGCCAGTTTGTTGTTGATCCTTCCCGGTGGCCCTCGCTCCAGCGGTTTTTCCTTGTGTCTGCTTTTCATGAATGAATCTCTGCCAGTTTTTCAACCCTGCCTCTGCCTTCTGTTTTTGGATCTGGTTGCCTATATTCACTGCTCTCCTGTGTACTGACCTGTGCTTCAGTAAAGACAAATTTTCTTTTACATTGCCTGATTGATTGAGTCGTGCATCTGAGTCCAGTTCACTTCAGTTCCCTGGTGTTACAGAAAACACAAACACTACATCCGAGATGATTTGGGACATTAATCACAATAGTTACGGCAAACAACCAAGTTAAAAATGATATATCCTTCTGTTAAAAGTGTCAAACCAATGTAGTGGCAACCGTGATAAAGTGCTGCTGAGCAGCGCAGTCAAGTCATGGGTCAGTGCAAATTAAGCGCTTTTATTGCATTTGGAACAAAGAAAATTTAAACCAACTGCTTTTTATCCTGGGGGACGTGTGTCTCCACCAAGAAAGGAGAAGACATCAAGAGGGATCTGGGTTTGAACTTGCCGGCCGTCATGGGCCCTTCTGTTAGCGTGGGCTTTCTCCGGCTTCCTCCCACTGTCCAAAGACATGCAGGTTAGGCTCATTGTTGACTCTAACATTGCCTGTATGTGTAAATGTGACTGGTTGTCTGTCTCTGTTGGCACGTTTCCACCAAGCAGTTCACTTTGGTTCAGTTTTTTTCCATATTAGAACGCTTATTTTTGCATTTTGTTAGCAAAAGTTGCAAAACTCCCAAGTGAGCTGAGCCGACACTAGAAGATGGAGATAAAAACACAGCAGACCACTGACTGGTCCGACAGAATGGTTACTAGGTGCATTTTTGTCGTACAACTTTAACCCTTTAAGTTCATGAAAGTTAATTGCCTAAAAAATGTCTTATTCAGCATTCAGTTCATCCTCTCATATCACTTCTGGTGGCCAAAAACCAAGACGGCGACGGCAAAAATGCCAAACTCGAAGCTTCAAAACAGCAGTCCACAAACCAACGGGTCACGTCACAGTGACTACATCCACCAAACAAAAACACCAAAACAATGAGCTGGCAGAAGCCAAAACACTACACTGTATATAATGAGTCCATTTCTACAGCTCTGGACCTGAATATATTTTTGATCCCATTAAGTTGTATTAAAATATATCTTTTTAATTTGAACCCCAGTCCTGTCACCATCATCTTCCCATCATCCTCCATCACACCTCAGCCACACAACAGACAGATGTCTGCGCTGCGTTATCGAGCGCCCTATTGACACATGGCGCTATTTTGAAATCCAAGCTCACATGAGAGGATACAGGATTGTCTCCTGGACAAGCCATGTGGCGGCTGAACGTCCAGACAGCTGGACGGGTGGATGCCGGCCGTCTTGACCCACACCTTGAGCCTGCTAACAGAGGTACAGCAGCCACCTTGGCTAAGTGCATTCCCTGAGCCCCTGCCCCAAATCCCTGCTTGACCCTGGCTGATAAACTATGCTATGGATAGACCACTGGAGAGTTTTCCCTCTAAAATAAGTGTTAGTCCACAACAACAAATATAGTTCTTTGGGCTAATCTGGTCCATAGTGTGGGCTATAAAACCCACATACGTATGTTCTTTATCATTTTTCAATCAGTGTCATCATTAATTTATTAATATATTAATATCTTCACACAACTGTTAATGGGTTTTTGCTGCATTTCCAAAATGAGAATAAATATCATTATAATGTTGCATTAGATTTTTATCTATATCACAAATAAGGCAGCTATTGTTAATATGCTTACTAATTATTAATCAAACTGTTTCTTATTCATATTATTCATCATATTTACAGAACATACTAAAAGTAATATTGGAAATATAAAAGTCAAAAAGCATCACATATGATAACTAATAAATTAGTTGCTAAACTAAACTAATATACAGTATGTAACTGATCATATACCTACAAATTTAAAAGCAGTTTTGGAAGACATACTCAGAACCTTTACTGAAGTAACGGCAGTCTTACCGCAGTGTAGAAATACTCTGTTACAAGTAAAAGTCCTGCATTCAAAAGTACTTATTATTATGCAGAATGTCCCATTTCAGAATAATATATATTGTATTATGAGATTATAATTTTTGATGCATTAGTTTATACATCACAGGAATAATGCAGCAAAGATGTGGCAAATTTATAGTAATAGTCTATCATAGCTTATTAGTTGATTCAGGTTATGAATACAAAATATAAATATGTAAAGCAACTAAAGATGTCAGATAATTGTCGTGCAGTAAGAAGTACAATATTTCCCTTTGAGATGTAGCGAAGTTGAAGTATAAAGTAGCAGAAAATGGAAATATTTGAGTGAAATAGAAGTACCTCAAAATTGTACTTAAGTACAGTACTTAGTTACATTACATCACTATTTAAAAGTATTGAACTGTGGTAAAATAACTTTAAAAGTTATGATTAAATGAAACAAAAGAGCAGAAAAATGAAAGTGAGGTGGACATGATAAGACGTAAAAAGACAGACAGGAAGACAAGGTTTGGAGGCTCCAGGTTTGGCGTTGAGCTAAGCCCGGGGAAGTCTGGCGTGCATCAGCCGCCTGCGGACTGTAATTGGTCGTGACTGCGAGGAGCCTGCGCCCGCATGTTCGTGGAAGGATGGGATTAACACGTTACGGGTGCCTCAGGACCCGGCTGAGGAGCTGATAAGAGCTGTGGAGGCCTTTTTTGTGGGTGATGTTCAAATGAGGCCCAAGAGAGGAGTCAGGGAAGTCCACTATGTAGAGAGAATATAGTAACATTTAGTAAAGTTTCTGCTGCTGAAAGGAGTTCAGATGCATTTTAAAATTCATAAAGAAGTGGCCCATACAGAGGCTGTTTCATGCAGTATGTAAAAGACATCAATAAACTTGTCATCCAGCAGAAATAATTCAGTCCTCTTGCAGCCAGAAAGTAACCCCTTACCAAAAAGAGTCTATACTTCTATTTCAGTTTACTTTTTATGTGCTATACTTAACAAACGTATACTTAAGTTTACTTCACTTATGCTGACAAGTATACAGAAAAGTCTAAATATACTTATATACTATAGCTTATACTTCTACTTCATTTTTTGATCTGATTGATTCTGATTTTTTATTTTAATTTAATTAAACTTAGATGTAAACTAGCAGTGCACTCAAAGTTTAGTATTCTTACACTTAAAGTATACTTAAAAGTATACTATAAACCAAAAAGTAGGCCAATTTAGTCCCAAGAAGTATTGAAGTAATACACTTACAAGTACTATATACTACTGGTACATTGATATTAGTATACTTACTACATAAAGTACATAATGCGACTGACAATGCCTGATTAATGGCCTGACAATAGTCTAGTTGGTTGGATTATTAAATACAAAATATTGTTAAAGTTCAAACGAGTGGTTCTAAACCTTTTTGTTTTGTGTCTGGTTGTGTCTCCTTGTCACATTTGGGATGTTTTTATGTCGTTAGCAGTTCCACGAGGAGACGTTTCCCCTAGCAGTTCACAAAAATCAAAGTTCGGTATAACTTTTTAAACTTCTTTCCTTTCCCATTAATCATCTCACGACCACTCAGATTTCTCTTGTGAATCTTTGAAGTTGGGAATCTACCTAACTGTACATAAAGTATTTAAAACTATTTCAGTGTCAATTTGTCACATGCAAGTCGCAAAAGTCACCACAGATCTGTTGCCAATTTGGATCAGACCTGAAATAACAATATTTACGCTTAACAACTACAAATCCCGTCCAGTCTACATGTGTTTTGTAGACTTGGAGAAGGCGTACGATCGGGTCCCCCGGGGTATACTGTGGGAGGTGCTGGGGTGAGGGGGTCACTTCTCAGGGCCATCCAATCCCTGTACTCCCAAAGCAAGAGCTGCGTCCGGGTTCTCGGCAGTAAGTCGGACTCGTTTCCGGTGGGCGTTGGCCTTCGCCAGGGTTGCGCCTTGTCTCCAATCCTGTTCGTGATATTCATGGACAGGATATTGTAGTCGGGGGTAGGAGGGTTTGCAGATTGGTGTGCTGAGGATCTCATCGCTGCTTTTTGCAGATGATGTGGTTCTGCTGGCATCATCAGTCTGTGACCTCCAGCGCTCACTGGAATCGGTTCGCAGCCGAGTGTGAAGCAGCTGGGATGAGGATCAGCAGCTCAAAATCGGAGGCCATGGTTCTCAGCAGGAAATGGATTGTCTACTCCAGGTAGGGAATGAGTCTTTACCCCAAGTGAAGGAGTTCAAGTACCTCAGGGTCTTGTTCACGAGTGAGGGAACAATGGAACGTGAGATTGGCCGGAGAATCGGAGCAGCGGGAGCAGGTATTGCAGTCGCTGTACCGCACCGTTGTGACGAAGAGAGAGTTGAGCCGCAAGGCAAAGCTCTCTATCTACCGGTCAATCTTCGTGCCTACTCTCACCTATGGTCATGAGGGCTGGGTCAAGACAGAAAGAACTAGATCGCGAGTACAAGCGGCCGAAATGGGTTTTCTCAGGAGGGTGGCTGGCATCTCCCTTAGAGATAAGGTGAGAAGCTCAGTCATCCGTGAGGGACTCGGAGTAGAGCCGCTGCTCCTTTGCGTTGAAAGGAGCCAGTTGAGGTGGTTCGGGCATCTGGTAAGGATGCCTCCTGGGCGCCTCCCTAGGGAGGTGTTCCAGGCATAACCAGGTGGGAGGAGACCCCGGGGACGACCCAGGACTAGATGGAGAGATTATATCTCCACACTGGCCTGGGAACGCCTCGGGATCCCCCAGTCAGAGCTGGTTAATGTGGCCCGGGAAACGGATGTTTGGGGTCCCCTGCTGGATCTGTTGCCCCCGCGACCCAACCCCGGATAAGCGGTTGAAGATGAAGAGAGAGAACTACAAATCAAGATATTGGTACAGTATAATAACTGTTAGGAGTTTTTGTCAAAAAACAAACAGCCTTCATAAACCCATAACACTAAAGTGAGAAATACTTGTTTTGACAACAGGGAATATTCATTTGTTTTCACATTTCATTTCATCTCCTCATTCTTATGCCACAGTTACTTTGTGTTCAGCAAATCAGAGCAGGTTGACTCCTGTACAATGCTTCCCCCTCCCTCCATCTTATCGTGTCCTGCAGCTTGGCTGGATCGGGCAATATAAATTGGACGTGCCCAGAGGAGAGACGCCGGTTCCTCTTTTGGGTCCGCACATTGTTTCGTCTATGCCTGTATTTATTTAGATGTAAATCAGCTCACAGAAAAGTGTTACGTCCTGTCCTTGTGTAGTGGGCGGTGGACTGGGGCTCATTTGTTGGAGGAAGTCAGCCCCATTGAGATTGCAGCTCTGCAGATTGTTTTCCATTATAAGGCTGTTATTGATGTGAGGGGGGTGACATCATGCAGCCTCACCCTTCAAGGCAGCATTGGTGAGAAAGAGCTGCCACACCCGTCTCTCATTCATTGCTCAGCACTGCGAGGATGCTGGGCTTACCGTCATATTTAATATTGAGTTGTATTTTTACTTTATATGATATCCGGAGCATTAATATAGCAGCAAACAACTACTGTCTATGTAAAGATATAGAGAAAGAACAGAGAATGAAGTCACTCTTCCTCTGTCTGTGTTGTAATCTTAGCTTCTCTGTGCTTTGTTGACATTGCCGGGCCGGCCGCACGTGTCTTTTAGCTCATGTTTGTGCATGTGTCCCACTGGCTTGCTCACGGCTACGGCTCTACGCTCACATGTTAAAATGTCACCTTTTAACATATAAATGGCATCCAAATAGTTCAAGATGTTTTTGAGTAATGACATTAAAACAAAAATGATTACTTTTGTCCCCGTGAACACGACCTGTGTTGCGTTCAAGTGGTTAAGTCGGCATGAGGGGGGCGTTCAAATGGGCCCAACTCATAAACACATTTAAAGGCACCATTAGTTACAATCCACCACTGATTATATATATGACTATTATACTAATAGCACTCTATACTAATAATATTATTTAGAGTCATTAGCTGTACTATAGGTCCATAAAAAGCTAGAGTGTCATTATCTATGAATTTATTGATTATCTTCCTCCATTCCTGATGCTCTTTCACCTCTGTGCCACCCTCACGGTTCCAGCTTCATGTCCTCTCCGGGCTTCCGTAGACATTCCTTCACTGTCAGTTTGTGTGTGCGGTGACAGACAGCCATCCGTGAGCCCACAGTCCAGCTCCGAGTGTAAACTATGGAAGAGATTAACAACATTGAAGTCACTCCGTGCACAGAGTCCGACTACCTGAAGCCGTTCAGGGTGCACTACAACCAGGTGAGTTATTTCTGTCTGATTACGTCTGATAGATGCTGCTGGATGCTGTAGGCTAGCCCAACCCCCCCATTCATTTTGCAGCTAGCCTGCTAGCATAACATGAAGGCTAAACTGACCTTAAACACAGACGTTGACTGCTGCAGTTGTTGTCGCTTCAACCACAACGACTAAGCAACCGTATTCGCTTTGTTTTTACACACGGTGTGTTTCTATGTTTGACATGAACCGGAGACGTCTGAGAGACAGCTATAAGCTAGCATGCTAACGTTAGCTTGCTTGAAGAGGTTTGTAGACTGAGCATCACGTTAACGTTAGCACATGCTTTACATTAGTATGAGGAGATGTAGCTCACACGATTTAGCAGTGGTACGTGATAAGGAAGCTTGTTTTCAGACTGAATAGAAGGTCAGGTGAGACTTGTTGATCCCAACTCTCAAATACACCAATCAGCCATAACATTAACAACACTATGACCACTGACAGGTGAAGTGAATAACATTGATGATGTCGTTACAATGGCACCTGGCAGTGGGTGGGATACATTAGGCAGCAAGTGAACATTTTTGTCCTTGAAGTTGATTTGTTGGAAGCAGAGAAAAAAATGGGCAAGCGTAAGGATGCAAGCGACTTTGACAAGGGCCAAAATGTGATGGCTAGACGACTGGGTCAGAGCATCTCCAAAACTGCAGCTCTTGTGGGATGTTCCTGGTCTGCAGTGGTCAGGACCTACCAGAAGTGGTCCAAGGAAGGAAAACAGGTGAACTGGCGACAGGGTTCATGGGCAAGCCCCTAGGCAGAGCGCCGGTCCCAGTGTTCATAGTCGCCAAATGGTGGTACTACAACTTCTGTGTCCATCATGTGACATAATTGGGCCCAAAAAGACAGTTTCCCATAGACTTACATTGAGAAGGAGACATCTGTAACTCAGTGGAAAATTTATTTTTAGGCAAACCAACTCTGCAGCACAAACACTCTAATAGCCCCTATTTAAATCATTAGGTCCTTAAAGTTGTAAAACGCACTAATAGCCAAATCCAGAGTTCTATCCTTCCTCTGTGCGATGGAGACCCAGGCTGTAACAGTAGTGCAAGCCATGACGTTGGATGACCCTGTGATTAAGTCATGTGACCGAACGGACATCACTGCGCATATCGGACATGTGCAGTAGGGCCCAGTAAGACCCAGAAGACCCCAGAAGATCCGGGTACTTTTCTAGACACAATTTGAGCCATTTTGGCTTCATGCACCACTGAGCAACTTTCATATGAATGAACAGGGCCCCGCCTCCAACGCTGTATCCAGTTCTCTTTATACATCCATGATTCATGGTGCAAGTGGGGTGCGTAGGCTGGCCTGTGTTGTCCGATCCAATAGAAGAGCCACTGGAGCTCAAATTGCTGAAAAAGTTAATGCTGGTTCTGAAGGAAAGGAAATGCAGCATGTGTGGTGTTACTGTCTGTAGGTTTAGGTCTGTATAGTGTCAGGTTTACACTGAGCTAAATGGTTTACGTGTATGTGGAACATTGTAGGGATTTACCTCTTCAAATGATGTGGGAATTTATAGAGTTCAAACAACTCTGTTTTGCCATACTACGGTGGAAGTACAGGTCCAAGATATAGCATGAAACACTGCAGTGAAATATGCATACAGCTTAGGACAGCTGCGGTCTTTTACATGAATGTCAAAGTATTTAATGGTATAGTTCTTATCAAACCTGCCTATGCTGACAGACAGTGACCTTTTGTTATTTTCGTTTGGTCATTGATTGCATAAGTGTTGTCTGGTCTTTCCACATCATTATGATGATGAAAATACGAAAGGGTAAGAAGGTAGATTAACTAAAGATAACTGTCTTGAATTAACTGAATTGTGCCATTAGGATGAGTGTGTGTGAATTAACATTATATTAGATGCTCATGAGCTGGTTGGCAACTTACATGGCAGACTCTGCCATCAGTGTATGAATGTGTGGGAGAGGGTGAATGTTGGCATGTAGTGTAAAAAACATTAGGTGGACAGAAGACTAGAAAGGTGCTAGGTTATATATATACAAATTAATTTACCATGCAAGTCCAGATAAGGATCTTTACCCCATTTACCATATACTACATTTTATTGGCATTGAACGTTACTAAAAACATTGTTAGGTTCCTAAACATTGTTAAACACAAAGCATATTGGATGATGTGCCTTCAAACCCAAATGCATTTATGCCTGAGTGAAGCCTTGAACTACTGCCCTTTTCAGGGTAAGAGTGTGATTTGATATGTTTATTTTGGCAAGACAGAGAAATGCAGATTGGAGGTGATACTGACCATGTTAAGCAATTATGCTATTGACCATGGTGCGAGTAGGGGTGAAAACTGAACCATAAAAAAACACTTAACCATTAAATGACTGTACAAATCAAACTGTGGGCTTGTTAAACTGTTGCATCACCATTAAATACAGGCCTGCTAATTATCTGATAAGTTGCTAGAGACATAGACGAGGTAGTTATTTGAACATAGGCCTATTGACCATTAAGGAACCTGCCTTATTTTATGTATAAAATCAGTGTTATGGTTTCATATACTGTAGAAATATCATTCATTACTATCAATCAATCAATTTATGTATTCTGGAATTCAAACACATTAGAAATGATTGTTTTTCTTTTCCTTAATGTGCAAAACAAACCCAAACTGTCATTTTAAAAGACTGTGTTTTTGCTATTAGAGTTACAATAATTTATTTACCTTTACTCCACAATGCCACAGAAATCTGTGGCATCATGTTACCTTGAATAGGTATGATTTCAATGAGGTAAAAATATGTGAATTTGCACTGCGCACTGGTATTGGAATCTATACTAGGAGAGAAAAAAATTGCATTGGTGCATCTGTAGTATTATTTTCTTCATGTTTATGAAGTTTTTTTATAGATGGATAGTGTATGTCTTGGCTGTTCATAGTTACATATGGCATGTACAGTATATGTAGGCTTAATGTAGATGTTGGTGGGGTTCATTTTATGTATTTGGACAAATTTACAAATGTACAGTATATTGCCTTCCTAACATCAAATATCTCTTTTTTGTTTTTGCATTGCTTCTTGTATATATTCATAGGTCCTGTAGACCTACTTTAGTACATTCATACTGGCATTTACTGTCAGTCTATTCTAGAGCTTGTGGGTGCTCGTATAGTCGCTATCCATCCATCCATCTATTCATTCATCTATCCATCTATCCATTTTTAGCTGCCTATCCAGGTCATGGTGGCAATCAGGGCGGGCAGAGTGGATCATCTGTGACCGAAATCTCGTTAACTGTACATTTTTATCACAGAAGATCAAAAACTGTCAAATTTCACATTAGCTGCCTCAGTGGTTAGCAGTAGTAAATGCTCAATAATGTTAACTGCGTACTGGAAATTGAAAGGCATGAAATATGACTCAAAATAAGTATTACTATGCTTTATTTATCTGTGTTTTAAAGGTTTCATCAGGTTTTTTTTTTCTTTTTTTTTAAGTCCTCTTGCTAAAAGCAAAGTGTGATAACTGTGAGTCCTGATGGTCTCCAGCAAAGTGAGAAATGCTTCCTCACCCAAACATAGGCTGCAGTCCAGGATGCATTTATTTTTAGGTTTCAAAATATTTGTGCAGTTTTTCTGTTCCTGACTTGGCTTCTGTTGTGTAAAAGCAGGATAGTGACAGTGGTGAAGATGATGTATTTTCAAATTAAAACACATTACTGAAGATATTTTTTAACCTGGTCTTATTGATGAAGTACAGTTCACATGCAAGATTAAGGCTGTTTTCTTCACTCTGGTCTGGTAACTATGTTCCAGCTGATTAGATTGTTGTCAAGCTATTAAATAGGCATTATCAGTCACTATAAGCCTCATAGAAGTGGGTCAATAGGGGCCTACTACACCCTCAAGTAAGTTTTATCATCTATTCAGTGTTTCAAATTACACAATTACACAAAATAGTTTTGTTGCCTCAACCTAGCATTGCAGTTTTATTGCCTAAACCTAAAGAAGTTGTAGTTTTTGGTGCTTTAACCTTAAGAATTGTATTTTATCGGCCATACCTGAAGAAGTTGCAATTTTATTGCCTAAACCTAAATAAGTTGTAGTTTTGTTGCTTAAACCAAAGGATGTTATAGTTTTGTTGCCTAAACCTAAAGAAGTTTTAGTTTGTTCCTAAACCTAAAGAAGTTGACATTTTGATGCCTAAACCCAAAGAAGATGTAGTTTTGTTGTCTAAAGCTAAAGATGTTGTAGTTTTGTTTCCTAAATCTAGACAAGCTGTAGATTTATTGCCTAAACTTACAGAAGTTAACTGTACATTTTTTATCACAGAAGATCAAAAGCTGTCAAATTTCGCATTAGCTGCCTCAGTGGTTAGCAGTAGTAAATGCCCAGTAATATTAACTGCATATTGGAAATTGAAATGCATGAGATTGTGATCCTGAATGATGACTCTAAATCAGCATTACTATGCTGTATTTATCTATTGTAAAGGTTTCATCAGGGTTTTTTTTTTATTAAGTCCTCTTGCTCAAAGCAAAGTGTGATGACTGTGAGTCCTGATGGTCTCCAGCAAAGTGAGAAATGCTTTCTCACCCAAACATAGGCTGCAGTCCAGGATGCATTTATTTTTAGGTTTCAAAATATTTGTGCAGTTTTTCTCTTCCTGGGTTATCGACTTGGCTTCTGTTGCAGGTTAGTTACAGTGGTGAAGATGATGTATTTTCAACTTAAAACACATTACTTACCCTGTAGATGAGAGGGAGATATTATTTAACCTGGTGCTATTGATGAAGTGCAGTTCAGTAGTATATGCAAGATTAGCCACTACGACCCTCATAGAAGTGGGTCAGTAGGGGCCTACTAAACCTAAACCTAAAGTTGTTGTTTTGATGCCTAAACCTAAAGAAGATGTAGTTTTTCTCCTAAACCTAAAGATGTTTTAATTTTGTTGCCTAAATGTACAAAAGTTGTAATTTTTGCCTAAACCTACAGATTTTACAGAAATTTTACAGGTATTGTTGTTTTATTACCTAATCCTGTTTTTTTTTTTTTTTTTTTTGCCTAAACCTAAAGAAACTGTAGTTTTGTTGCCCAAACCCAAAGAAGCCATTTTGTTTGTGTTCAAAATGTGTTGCTTTTAAGTTTCACTTTCACTTTTACAACATAGTAGGTGTAGTCGGCCAATAATGACCCACATATATGGTGCTTATAGCGGCCCATTTAATGGTCTAAACGACAGTCAAATCAGGAGGATGCTCAATGTCCAGAGTGGCAAGTATTTTTTAAACATAAAGAAACTGGAACACTTTATAATTTGAGTGGTCTTTTGTAGTGTTGCTTTTCATTAAATCACAAAACTCAAGTACCAAGGCACTCAAGTTGGGGGGAGCTCAGTGAGGAGGTTTTTTCCATTTGGGGTTTACACCTGTGACAGCAGTGTGTGGGGGGGGGGGGTTAAGCTTGTCAAGAGAATGGCGGAACGGCTAAGACAGCAGATGGACAACAAAAGAGATGATGGTGGACTCCCTCTCCTTCGTCCTGTCCTCCCTTTCATCCTCGTCATGTCTCCTGTGCCGATCGGGAGGAGCTGTTCAGGGTCTCCCCACAAAGGCCTCTCAGTCACACAGAGGGAGCATCTCTTCCCCAAACCTTTTATGTTCATCGGTACATCTGCTTAGCTTAGCCACTGGTCACTAACCCAAACCTATTCACCCACAGAAACACACTCTAAGAGTAGATAATGTCATGCGTGAGAGCCTCTCTTCATCATTGGTGTTTACTGGTGTTTTGTCTCGTCTCCCTTGCCTCTCTCTACAAAGCGGGTGATTGTCCCTCGTTGACTCCGGGAAACCCCTCTCATCTCCGTCGCCTCATGCTTACGTTGAATCATGGGTTGCTACTTGGAGCAGGATAATTACCTTCCATTTATTCATTATAATGACTGAATTGAATGAATGAATTATTCATCTGGATTTATTTATCTAGTATAGCTTACAGTCAGTGGCCCCACTACTCCAGTGAATATGAGATCCATTATGATCTTAAAACACACATTTTCTCACATGAATGGTTATTTATAAGCTTGAGCAGTAAATTGAGCCTAATGTGTACGAGTGTGTCTGTAGGTGGAGAGAGGATTGTCTGCTTGTTTTAAAACTTTGATTTAGGGTGGGGCGATAATAATTACTGAGTAGAAATCTAACAAATTGAGTTATTGAACTTCTTGTTTTATCCAGTTTTTTGCTGGTTCAACTTAAAATCAAACACTTTCCTGCTGACTTAAAGGAACAGTGTTTAACATTTCTGGGGATCTAATGGCAGAAATGGAATATAATATTCATAATTATGTTTAGTGCCAGTTAAACCTGATATATTAAGATGAATCAGCAGCTGTTTTGTTATAATAACCTTCATCTTTGTTCACATTATTTTCATTATTACGAAAAGAGACAACCATGACTTCACATGTACAGCGCTTGATTCTTTGAAGCTTCGGATCAGCCAAACCATCCGGCAGGTCAGGTGAAAAATGAAACGTGGCTAATATTAGCTGACAGTAAAGAACAATTAAATGTTGCCCAATTGAAACAATTTCTTTAAGGCCTCTCTCTTGTACACAGATTAGATGGCAAAGGTGACTTTCAGGTAGATTTCAGCCATTATTTGCTCCAAACCAGTTGATGGAAACATCAACTTAATGTTTTTTGGGACATTTTAAAATTTTGTGCAGCCTTAAGAGGGATACAAGCCAGTGCCTCCCTTGTGCCGGTCCCAAGCCCGGATAAATGCAGAGGGATGTGTTAGGAAGGGCATCCGGCGTAAAAACACATGCCAAAACCAAACATGCGACTCTATGATGATTCGCTGTGGCGGCCTGCGTTTCAGAGCAACCGAAAGGAACAACAACGATTTATGACCAAACACCTGCAACATTAATAACATTCCAATCAGCCTCAGCTAAATAGCTAATGTTAGCATGCTAAAACTAAGACTGTGATCATGATGTACATTATAGGCCTACCTGCCACACATCAGCTTGTTAGCATGATGATGGTAGCATTAGGGATGGTAATTTTTAAACATTTTCTTAACTGACCCTCGTTTACCGATCATTAACCGTTAACTGAAAAGATTTGTGCCCCGCATGCAATGGTGCACCAGCTGCAGTATATGAGTACAACAAACCGAGTCAACAGTTCACCGTCTGGAGAGTGACTATAGCAGCCATGGTGCTGCGTTCACTGCCCAGGTTCACTGTCCAGGAGCGTTAGCAGCCACAGTGCTGTGTATAGTGTCGCAGACATGCAGCCACCTTCCCAGTAAAAGTTTCCACCGGATATTTAGTTTAGTTTAGCAAGTTGTCAGCTGTGTGTCTGCCCGGATTAACGATAGCGATTGTCTGACAAATACTGTGTGTGTTTGTGCTACGTTACCAGCTGCTAGCTGCTAGCATCGCCGGTGGCTTTGTGCCCTCTGTAGCATAACTTTAGCGAGTTTCCGACAGACCGTGTGTGTGTTTGTGGTGGTGGTTTGTGTGGGTCTGTTGGTGGTGTTATAGCTGTGAACGTAGCTGTAGCAGACAGCGTGTGTACAGTTTATTTGTCGGTGAATAAATGCTACGAGGCTACAAGCTACACCTCCTCACCTGGAAGTCCCGAACCAACTTCCTGTATCTGTAACTCCGGCTCAGACTTGCTTAAGGTGGACCAGCTTTTCTCCTTAAAGTGACAAGCCACTCCTCTGAGTTTTTCTCAGCTTTTTAATTTATTATTAATATTTCTTTTAACTGTTTAATCGGTTAATTATTAACATCCCTAGTTAGCATGATGAGCATTTAGCTGAAAAGCTGTGCCTAAATACAGCATCACAGAGCTGCTAGCGTGACTGTAGACTTTATCTAAATTGTTGTTGATAAATGACTTGCTTTGGTACAATACCAGCACTAACATGTTGTGAAAAATGACACCCTGGATGAATTTAAAATAATGATCTCACACGAATGCCACTGACTGCACAATTAAAAACATTTTAAACCATTTTAACAGTTTTATACAGAAACGGTCTGTATTTGTAATATCTTAGTCATCTTGCGTTGGGGGGACACTAACGTACATTGACTTGATGTGATTTGAGGTCTACATGCTTTCTGTGGATTTTAACTCGAGGACACAGTCACATGGGTGTGTACTTGAGGAGTGTGTCCTTGACACTGGGTTTAGCACTCGTGGATACGAACCACTTACCCGTGCTGCAGATCTGTAATCCCGTCATTACTGGTTGATCAGTTTTGTGCAGGTGCAGATGCTTTTTGTCACGTTTAAACTCTGCCGATCATTAGTTCGCTGGTTGTAATGTGTGTATGATAGCACTGCTGCCTTTGTTCAGGCTGGTGAGAAGACAGACTGAAGCTAAAACCTGAAAAAAACTGGAGAGCACATGTTGAGATTCAAAGAGTGCTATTGTATTTGAGGACGGTAGTTGATTTTTTTTTTTTTCTTTCTGCTGCAGCTGCCGGCTTTATAGTGTATGGAGGTGTGTGTGTGTGTGTGATGGTTATTAGACTTTAAGCACCTAAAAGACCATACATCCCTCCTTACAATAGCCATTCACACAGGAGTCTGTCATTTCTGATGCCCAAAGCCAGAGGGACCACATTAATTTCAAGGTCCTGTGTAGCCTTGTTCCTGCTTCCCTTCCTCTCTCTCTCTTTCTGTCTTCGTCTCTCTCTCCCCACGGGCTAATCTCTCTGTCGTAATCCATGTCGGCCATGATTCTCCGTCTCCCCTGGGCCATTCAAGCCGTCCCCGCCCCCCTTCTCTCAGCAAGTGGCCCGAGTAATGAGGGGAACCCCACCATCTGTGAGTGGTGGCAGGACACTAGAGTGGGAATATGTGTGTATGAGTAGTTTTACTTTGTGCAGTATGTTGTTGCTGGAATTATCTTTTTGGTGTTTGATCAGCGAAATTAATCATCGCTTAGTTAATTGTGATTTACCATAAACCAACTAGACTATAATCAAGATGTTTGTTACTCTTTCTTAGTGTCTGACTCATATTACTGTTGTTTTTGTCGCTGGTGTTTTTCAAAATTAAGACCATGTTTCCTCAATCCTGCAATTTCCTGTTGGAAAGATGTTGTTTTGACTTGTTTCCCTTCCCTGGGATTGCTTCTCTGAAATGATAGACTTCTTTGGTAGTGATTGTGTTGTCACCAGCTTTTCACACCTTCCACCATCTGCTGTTGCCAGAAATCGCTGGAAAGATGGCACACTCTTCCTGCACTCTTCCTGTATGTGCTCTAAGGTGGCCAGATATTTAAAATGCATCTTTTTCTCTCAGTTCTGGCCTTTCCTCCACACTATATAAAAAATAAAGCTTTTCGAAAAGAGTGAATGAAACTGAAAGTGCCAGCTTCCAAGAAACCAAAGATTTTGGAAAAACGTTGACCACAGACTGTGTGGAGGTAAAGTCAAGGAAGATAACTTTCTGTTTCAGCTAAACGCTCATTTTACATGTCATTATCATCGACTGTATGTACGAAGTGGATGTAGTCACCTTGACGTCACCTATTGGTTTGTGGACTGCGGACCATTTTGAAGCCTCAAGTTTGGCATCTTGTCCGTCACTGTCTTGTTTTTTTTGTAACCAGAAGTGACACGAGAGGGTGGAGCTAAGTACAACTGAATGCCATATAAGACATTTTTAGGTGACCAAAATGTTGAACTGAAAGCACACTGTGAATGGGTTAAAGTTGTACGATGACAACACGAACAACACTGTGGTAGTGTCCTGTCAATCGCAAGTTATCCATGCTCTAAAGCATCTTCTGTTTTATGGTCTATTTGACTCTAAATGGGACCATAATTTATTAAATGAACATCATGCTGTATTGAAGAAGACTTGAAACTAGCGATTGAGACCATAAACTCATGTTTACAATGTTTACTGAGGTAATAAATCAAGTGAGAAGTCGGCCCATTTTCTCATAGACTTCTATACAATCAGCCTTTTTTTTTGCAACCAGAGGACTCGCCCCCTGCTGGATATTAGAAATAAAATAATGCAACATTAAGGTACTTCAGTATTGGCTTCACTTTTCAGAATCAGAGGTTGCCCACTGGTCAATATAAAAAAAAAAATCATGTAGCATGTTACAGTCACTGTTACTGATTACTTTTTCAGTAATGATTAGTGTGAGGGGTTTCAAATTGAAATTCAGACATTACAGTTATTAATCCCAGTAACGCTCTGTTACTGTTGTCGGCTTCGTCACTGTCTCACTGGCACTTTGATGGAGGGTTGATATTAGTTTGGTCTCTCTGCGTTCAGCTGAGTGGTCCACGATACGTTTGCTTATGGCTGAAGATTTGGGGAGGTGGTTAGCCTCAACCAAAACAGGAGAAATACAGCTATGTAACTGCAAAGTCATCTGTCTTACTTGCATGGTATGTCTTTTTAGCCGGCATGTTAACCGTAGCTGCTAATAAACCCACGATCAGAATCACCTCGTTTTGTTCAGAGTAACTTTATCGTGAGGTGACAATCTCTGAAGTGTTGCTGCATAGCGACTGGAGCTAAACTAGCTTTTGATGGTCAGTAAATACCTCTAAACCACAGGCTGTTAACATGTACGTCATCTATTGTTTTCAGCCAAGACTCAATGAGATTTTAAAAGAGTTATGGAAATTGTCAGTGGGTTCTTACCAAATGTTTCAGAACCACAGACCATATTGGTGCTGTGTTTATTTGCTAAACAAGATGCATTACCAAATGTTATGTCCCCAAAGTGTCCTAGTTATTCTAGTTTCAATGCAAAGTATAATGAAATATACAAGTGTGCGCTGTGCAGCAATATTATGTTGGAAAATATATACGGTACATCAGTTTGACATATATGCAGGACAGCCCTGGTGTACATCTTTGTTTACGGTCTACGTGAAAATATGGTTCATTGACAGGAAAAAACTGCTCTGTGTCATCCATTATTCAATAAGCACGCTTTACAAAGCAACAAGCCACGAGAAGTGCATCTCCGCCTCAGTCACGACAAGTGATTTATCACGCACGCACATACACACACACACGCCTTCGCGCTGGTTTTGCTTTCACCGATGAAAAGCGAGAGGGGTGCGGCTGGCTTGGTCTCAAGGAGGAATGATGGCGTGTAAGACACTCGGCACACTTTGTTGACATGACAGGTTCTTGTGAGAGTAATTACACCAGTAGATGGTCTGCAGCACAGGCAGAGCATCTGTGATGACATGACTCCACAGCGAGGAGTTTGGATGATGTCAACACCTTTCTAATGGCTGACAGCCAGAGGAAAGATGACTGGTATCAGTGCTGTGTTTAGATCTTACTGGCGTACTGAATACCTGCAGCTCCAGCCTGCAGTGTTGGTTCATTGACAATTTAAACCAAATATGGATAAATTCAACATTTTTATCTCTTATATAATCTTGGAGAGCATCTCCGCATTCAAAAGTGCACACATTAACCCTTTATCATACATCATCTGACATAATAGCTGTTACAGCAGATGAAGGTGATACCACAGCAATACTACAACTAAATCTACACAAACTTTGGCTTCATGCTCTCATTTCACACCACAGCCTGATAGTTAATGATGCATGAACAGCATTATGCTAGCTTGGCTTCACATTGAGGCCCTGTGGCCGTGACCCGTTAGGTCATGCACCCGTCGTCTGACCGTTTGTTGGGATGATTTTGCGAACTGAAAGTACGATTTAGAGTAGTTTTAATGAATGAACGATAAGAGTAAAGATTTGTTGATAAATTGGGTAACATAGCATGGTGGTGTGTTCTTCAATATTATGCTATTAGCTTTTAAATAATGATATTAATTATGATATCCAGTTGGAAAAATGTCACTTAAAGCTGGGGTTGGTAATATTGAGAAGCTAGCAAGAGTAGGCTACTAGGGGAAGAAATAACCAATAACATTAATTAACCAATAATAGAAATAACATTTGTAAATTTCCCCACTGTGGGACTAATAAAGGAATATCTTATCTTATCTTATCTTAACCAGATACGATATTATCACGATACTTAAGTCACAATACGATCATATTGCAATTTTAAACATCTAAACGTAAGGAGCTATATTGCAGCGTGTTACCTTTTTTTTCATCTGCAAATTATGCTGTTTCTCAACAGTTGTTTTATCTAATAAGATACAGTTTTCACTCTGTTTCTCACACTACAGTAATTTTTATTGCAGCAAAATATGCTCAGCCAAGCAGATATACTGACCAATACTGTCATGAAAACATAAGTGTTTTATCATGCACCTGACAAACTGAACTGTTTGTATTACAGTCTACATATAGTCTAACTTAACTCAATTTAATCTTGTGTGGACCGGACTCATATACAGTACCATTACAGGTATTTTGAACAATTTATATTGATAGGCAAAATATTGTGATACTATGCTGTTGGGGATGTTAATTTTGAAAAACGCTGTGAGTGCTGTAGCTGTAGCAGACAGTGTGTGAACAGTCGGTGAATAAATGCTACGAGGCTACAAGCTACAACTCTTCAGCTGGAAGTCCAGAGCCAACTTCCTGTATCTGCACCGGCTCTCTCTTAAGGTGGACCAACTTTTCTCCTTACAGTGACGAGCCGCTCCTCTGCATTTTTTTTAACTTTTAATTAATTACATTTTATTAATTATTAATTATTTTTATTAACCATAATATTTCTTTTAAGCATTTAACCGAAAGCGTTAATAAATGATTAATGTCGTTATCGGTTAAACGGTTCTGGAGCACAGGTTAGCGTGTTGTTGATAGAAGGAGCTGGTTATAGGTCTGTCTTGTCAGATGTATCTGAGGTTAACACAAGTCCTGAAATAAACACTGTATTTTGCTTGAGTTCTCACTTTTTGTCTTGTCTTTTTTTAGGAAGGAGTTTGTTCAACTTCAGCTTTTGATATTTTAGTGTGCTGTATTGTATTTTAGCTACACAGTATTGTACAGATGATAATGATATTTTTGACAACACACAGCCATGTTCAGCCAGCCGTATTCATACCCTGTTATAGGGCTGGGCAATACGACGATATATATTTTCAAAACGTTACAAAAATGTCTGTTGTATATATTTTTCTACATTGTTTCTGTCGCTATAAAGACAAGGCCTATATTTATTTATTCTCTATAATTTCACTTAAAATTGTTCATTTGCACCCAAGTTCTTAAATGAGAAAATACTCATTACTTTTCATTTATCAATTATTTAATTCAAACAGGAAAATAAAAAAAATTGGCTTTGCCAGGTAGTTATTTCTTACAGACATGCTGTGTCATGATATATATCATTATCCTTACATCGTCATAGAAGATTTGGGCCATATCGCTCAGTCGTACCCTGTTATGAGAATTAATCTGAGAATATGTAGAAATGTCAGGGAGACTTCAATCAGTCAAATGAGTCAGTTGCAGTTGGAAGCTGTGTGTGTGGGTTTATTCCCTGTTTAGACTGATGTCTCAAAGTTGTACATTGCATCTTTAGCACAGTAGCACATCCTAACTCAAACGCTGTTGCCACAACAGTAGATTTATTATGTCTAATTCTATCAGTGCAATTAACTTGCCATTTGGCCTCCTCCCAGTTGTTGGGTGGTACTGGAACTGCACCACCACACTGGCACATCTATTCTGGCTGAATATAAGCCTGCTCTGGTAAAGCTGTCATCCCTGCGTCTGAAAGAGCTCGTGGGTGGAGAGGAGGTGTAGCCTAAATTTGAATCAAGGCCATATTTCCTCGGGCACAGAAAATGTAGGACAACTTTACCATATTTATACGGCATGCAATCTGCGTGGATAGAGGAATAAATGCTAAGTTTCCAGTTTAATTCACACATCTTTGATGAGTTTATGTGAATGATAAAAAAATTAGTCTTCTTATATTAGGCTATATGGGCTGGGCAGACTGAGCCACAGCTGCAGGCATGTATACATCAGTGGATGAGATCTACTTGTTGAAGCGATGAATTCCATATCATTTGGATTTTCTGTAAGTTTTGCTCTCTGAACGGCAAACACCTTTCATCACTTCACCTGGCATGAATGAAAATAACTTCAACATGTTCTAGGCTATCTGGAAATTTACTTCATTGTCCCTTTACACTAACTGCAAAGTGATGAGTCAACTATCAGACAATGAGTGTGTGTCACTGCCGACATATTTAAGATCTCAGCATGCCAGAGTATTTTGGGCTGACTGTTTGTGATTGTGTCTCTTTTGTGCTGCTCACACACCTGCACATGGGCAGTTTGATGGCAATTGTGCTGCTGGAAATTTACAGAAGGAGTGTTCGGCTGCACGTCCTGTTGATGTGCTGATGTGACCACAGGGCTTATAAACACTTAGCTACTACAACGTCTGTCAAGTAAGTTTAATAACTACAAGGACCTGTTTTAGTTTGGGATGTTAATAATTAACTGTTTAACCGTTACCGACATTAAGAATTTTAACCGATTAACGCAATCAGTCAAAGGGTTAAAAGAAATATTAATAATGGATTTAAAAGCTGAGAAAAATGCAGAGGAGCGGCTCGTCACTTTAAGGAGAAAAGATGGTCCAGTGCAGATACAGGAAGTGGGCTCGGGACTTCCAGCTGAGGAGTTGTACCTTTTAGCCTTGTCGCATTTATTCACCGATAAAACTGTACACACACTGTCTGCTACAGCTACGTTCACCGACAACCCCACACTCACTGTCGCCACACACATACGGTCCATCGGAAACTTGCTGAAGTTACGCCGTGCTGACAGAGCGCATGTGTGTGGCCGGCGACGAGCAGGAAGCTACCAGCAGAGCTACCGCTGCTAACGTAGCACAAACACACACATTGTTTTTCAGACAATCGCTATCGTTAATCTGGGCAGATACAGCTCACAACCAGCTGTACACCACTGTCTGCTACAGCTACGTTCACAGCTGTAACGCCACCAGCAAACCCACACTCACCACCGCCACACACACGCAGTCTGTCGGAAAGTCAAAAATACACAAGTCACTTTTCCGAGTTGTAATTCACAGGATGTTCCTGACATTTAGCCCAAAGCTGCTAATTTCTGTCTGACATATTATTGCTGCAAGTTGTGTAATGAATTTTGGCTACTGTTTAGAATATTATTCAAGTAACTAGTTAAACCATTGAAAGTTTGCATATCTCATATACCTTGTGCTGAACTACAGCTGATAAACCTCAGCAGTGTCATGTTTGTTGCAGGCGTCGTGCCTTTTGAATTGCATATTTGCAGATGTTTTACTTGGGTGTGTATTGTGGCATTATTTCAGCATGCCCATGCAAGCATCAGCGCAGGGCAGCTGATTGCCTCCCCAGGAACCATATTAAATAAATCAGCAGTGATTCGACACCCTGCCACACAAGTCACATACAACAAAGGGTGTGAGCAGTTATGGTACACAGAATACACACTGTATGTATGCACACTTTTTTGTATACACTTTTGTTTCGCACAGCTGTCAAACCACCGTGTTTGAGGATTAAATGCACTTATGCTTATTTATGTCTGTTTTATTCCTTCACAGAATGGCACAAAGAAATCCTGGGACTTCATGCGAACCCATGATAGGTAAAAACACATTTTCTTCTCTACTGTTGGATGGAAGCAGTTCGCCTGCTCACTCATTTTATGTGCGCACGCATAAACACACACATTCACAAGAAGATGCTACAGCTTCCTGGTGAACTGTCAAAACCAGTTTTGGTCAGAATAGGCTAACAAATAAAACCGGCTTACTCAGAATGGGTTAGAAGTATTGATGTGGAGTTTAGTTTGCATAGCCAAGACTTCACCTCTAAAGGACACCTGCCAACGAAATACCTTTGAAATGTAAAACAAAGCTACAGGAGACATTTGGCAATGTGAAGAGCTTGTCTGCTCAACTCTGAATCTTGCATCTACTCTCCATTCTTCACTTTCTTTTATGCTAATGCGTTGTGTGCACAGTAAAAGAAATAAGTTGTGTGAGGTGTTGCTTGTTTCTTGTGTGTCCTTTCACCAGCTGCCATTATCAGCACCGCTCACTCATGGTATTTATATACCTTTATACTCAAGCATCTCTTAAAGATGCTAAATACTGGGAGGACAGTCAAACTAAAACAGACCTTGTTTTTTGGGAATTGGCGCCCTGTTATTCTACCTGCCAATGGCTGTAAATGTCTTGAGCTTCACAGGGGGCACTGTAAGAGAAATATCACACATTTGTGTTAAAACCCCAGTTCCTACTCCCAGTTCTGCCCAGGTAATGCCCTGAGGTAGGTCTCAGGTCATTTAAGCCATCTTTCCTCCACTCCTGACCCCAAAGAGAGGTCCCTGTGAAAAATAGTCCCACTGAGACAAAAGCAGTAAACCTCAAACCTGTACTTCCTAAAGAAAATAGCCCATGGGAACATCCAGCTTACCCCCAGATGGAAATTCTGCCAAAGTGTTATTCCCTCCTGTATCCTGTATTGAAAGCATCCAGGATTGTTTTGCATTTTTGTTTAAGTGTGCATGACATTTTCTTCTCAGCAGGACACTTCTTGTCACATTTCGGGAGCACTAGCAAAAAATGTGGAAGACAGATTTGTGGGTAACGTACTGTAAAATATCTAATTTAATGAATGTCTAAGGGAAGATAGTCCTGTAGTGCTTCTAATGATCAGTTTCTAGTGAGCTACTTCTTGTGTAGGTTTTGAAACAGATTCCTTATAGTTAATTAAGAATAATTTGGCTGCATTTCCCAATTCACCTTCACCTATTCTACTACTCTGTAGTCATTTGAATTTGAAAGTGTCAAGCACAAACTGAATATGGGTTAAATGTGGGTTTCTACGCTTTGGCGGTTCTTGAAGATAATGTTCTCTCAGTGGCCATTCAGATGGTTACTGTTATTTTAGAGCATCCATCCATTAGCGTTGACAGCTACCAGACTCCAGTCAGACAAAAGTCATTTTATCTTGCTGAGCATTGAAACACACTTCAAACCAAAACGAAATAAAACTCATCAAAACCGTTTTCGTTAATCTTCTCCACTGTCCCAACAATCACCAACGCTGTTTTGAGAGTTTGAAAGAGAGGCTAAATAAGTAACAGATATAAAACAAAAAAAAGAAAAAGAAGTAACCAGCGTAACGTCTTTACTGGTGCCGGGTGGTGTGTCCATGACGTTGAATGGGACACACCTGGAAAAGAACCAGAAAGACCAGTGCAATGGAACGTCATACTGGCAATGGGAAAGGAGTCTTATCACCTTAATATGTTTAAAAAACCCTCATACACACAAATTTTGGTGGGATACGGGTATTAGCTGACTGGGGATACATAAATAAATATATACTCGGACATGATAAAACTTTTTAAAATGAAAGTGAAAGGCAAGGAACAGAGACACATGATCAGGACTACAGCAAGAGCTCAACATATACAAATGGCCATGCTCATAGTCTCTGAAAGATCTTGCGCTGACTAAAAATACTGGCTGTCATTAAATGTTACTTCCAGTAATAAACCAGTACGCAAACACCCATAAACACGTAGGTGTCAAACTAATAAAGCAGCATGGGAGTTTGGCCATCCAGCCTTCATGTGTTTTTGTAGATTTGGAGACGGCTTACGGCTGTACCGTCTTTAAGCCAGCGTTGTACCGGATTGTCACGGTGAAAAGGAAGTCTGAAGGTGCAGCTTTACCAATCTACCCTCCAGCCTCCACCTACAATACGACCATGAGCTCTGTGTAGTGACTGAATAAATTCCTCAGGGGTTTTTGGATGCACTTTTTATATGTTTTTACATTTGTTCATTCCACTAATGAAGTTCCTCAGACGACTGGTGTCCAACTATTGCTCCTTCATGTTGAGAGAAGTAGTTTGGGCATTTGATTAAGATGCATCTAGACACTTTCCAGTGGATATATTCTGGCCTATGAACATCTTGAAATCTCAAGGAGGACATGGTTGGGGAGAGGGATGTTTGGGCCACCTTACTTACAATAGGAAAGTGGTGGGAAATAGATGGTAGGGGTGGGCGCAAACTCACAAGATATGTACCCGACACCAGTTATTGGTATTAACATCTCAAAAAAGAGCTATAATAAAATTTGTCTCTAGTATTGTTGGTCTTGACCAGTGTCTCGCAGCCTCAGCTCTAGTATCAGAAGATAGATTATTTAGCAGGTAACCCAGTTTTTTACTTGTACAGGAAGGACCTGATGATAGTGTCTTGATATCAGCGCAACCAGTCCTTAGTCCTGCTCCTCGTACGTCTGCCGTAACCCAGTTTTCCCGCCACCCAGCCAGAACCCCCGCAGAGAAAGCTTAACGGTGCGTGAAAAGCCCTGAGCGTCCGTTTAGCCTGCTTCTTGGTTTAACCATTAGAGCATTTTTCTTCAGCGGGAAGCTGTAGAGCAGCTGTAATGGTGTGGAACAGCGCTACAAGTCCCAGGCCTGCCTCAGGGGACAGCGTCCATGCCTCAGGCCTCTGTGTCCCACTTTTAGCCCAAATCTACCACATTATCGCATCTGTACTTGTTCTCTGCAGTAGTGATATCACCCAGCAAGACTATCTGTTACATCTGTGGGCTGTCAGAAATATCAGTACTGGTTTTCATTGCTCAGTTGTGGAGAAGCTGTTTACTGGGCCACACAGCAATATGGTGTATTATCGGGCATTTCTTTGCCCAAATGTATGAATAAGGGCTGTTTAAGTTAACGCAATAATAACATGTTAACGCAGATTTTTTTTAACACCACTAATTTATTGAACACATTAACGCAACTTGCGATTTTTAGGTTGCATCAGGCTCAGTTTTAAAGGTAGAGGGAAGATACTGGCATCATATGAAACTAGAGAACCCAAGGTCATGCTATCTTGTTGTGAAGGAGGCTAAGTAATGCTCCACACTTGTGCTAAATTTTATGAAAAACTGGCAAGGGGTCCCTTGACCTCTGACCTCCAGATATGTGAATGTAAATGGGTTCTATGGGTACCCACAAGTCTCCCCTTTACAGAGATGCCCACTTTATGATAATCACATGCAGTCTGGATCAAGTCATAGTCAAGTCAGCACACTGACACACTGACAGCTGTTGTTGCCTGTGGAACTGCAGTTTGTCTTGTTATGATTTCATATTTGTATGCTAAATGCAGAACCTGTGACTGTTTCTGGACAATATTTGCCATTTTTTTGTGTTGTTAATTGTTTTCCAATAATAGATATATACATACATTTGCATAACACAAATATATCTGCCTACTGTGTTGAAAAGAGTATTAAATACTTGACAAATCCCCCTTTAAGGTACATTTTAAACAAATTAAAAATGTGTGCTTTATTTGCAATTAGTCGTGGCCAATCATGCGATTAATGGCAATCAAATATTTTAATTAATTGACAGCCATAGTATGAATTAATGTTAAACTACAACTAGGGATGCACCGATCCAATACCAATGTTTTATTTACACGTCACTGTGTGGAAGTCACTGGATCATTCTTTTATGTGTAATGCAACAGGCTTGACTAAAACATTACTTTCCTAACTTTGTAAAACAAAATGGGACCAATGAATACATAGATATAAATTAAGTGAATTGTTATTGATCATTAGAATAATAAATCATACTCCACTACTCCCAGCTTGGTAAAAAAAAAATCTTCAAAATGAACAGGAAGGACAATTCAACCTTTTTAATGCAGCAACAAATTGGTCAAAACCTAAACAGGAATTAAAATTCCAGTATACAGCATAATGTACAGTATATAATATATAAATATAGAACTAAATTGAACTGGATAGATTGGCCCCATCGTCACCGATACCCGATCCAGCTATTTGACTCAGTGTTGGCCCGATATCTGATCCAGTATCGGTGCATCAGTAACTACAACTTGGGTTTTTTTCCTTTCACAGCTCTGGATCGGTTCAGTGATAATATCGTTGTACTCATCCAGTTAATTGCTGATATCACTGAGCTCAGCAGCAGCATTAGATATACAGTAGATCCAACCAAGTCAAATTTCTATGCAGTCAAAAACAAAGGTAAAATAATTACTCCGAATATACAGACAGGGATTTCACCTTAAACTAAAGTGGCAGCTGATCTGGCTAAACTGCTTGTTTATAACCTGACTGACTGTCTGACCGCTTGTGTTGATTTTAGTCCCACTGTGAGTCTATGGGCTCATGATCATCTGATATTCTTACATATTGTTGAAATTAGACATTGGACTTTAAATATCTTGCCAAAGGATATTAAATCAGCATCAGCCCAGGCGCTGTAGCTAGAAACAAGTTGTAATAGCAATGTCCCATAATGTCCTCCCACCATGGGAAAGACAGGGCAGGGCTTCCTGCCGCCTCAGACACATCCGCTTTCCCAATGCCGACCCCAGGCCTCAAGTCTCCACTGGCAGCGACAGTCACGCTCTCATACTCACACACACACACACACACACACATACCTGTGTGTGTTATTCGTTTGGTGCCAGTGGTGAAGTGTATCATACTGGCCTTTTTATTTTATCGCCACGTGTTGGTAGTCATCGGTTAAATCTGGAATGATTTGGTCCTCTTGGTTCATAATAGTGTTCGGTTTTCAGCAGAGCTGCACAAAATCATAATATGACCTGCTGCAATTTTCAAATCGCAGTGTTTGTTAAAATCACAATATTTGTTAAAGGCCAAATGTGTGTCAAAATACCATTTTACGCTGGTGCTGCAGAGATGTCCCGACCTACACATCATATTCTACCGACTTTATCTTGTTTGGAACTGATCGCCACCAAGATAATCATTGTCACATGTTAGAATAAATCAATATTCCTTCTAATATTGCAAATTATATCACAATTAAAATAATCAAACAATAGTTGCAGATATTTTTTTCAAAATTGTGCAGCCCTGTTTTTCAGGAGTGTTGGATGGATTTCAGTTTCAGCATCATTTTGAGTTTCATTTTGGTTTTAATACTTAGTTATTCACACATTTCAGATTTCATTTGTTGTTTGCCATTAATTCAACACCATTTGGCTGTTCCTTTTAAAGACAAATTATATAAATATTTCAAAAGATCTGGCTTTACAACCTCTCTTCAAAACAAGCTTCCATTTTGTTTTTTTAGCTAAGCAGCTAGAGGTGCATATACACTTCCACATGGACTGCAGTGTGGCCTGAAACTGGAGCATGCAGTGCAGAGCATAGGGTCTGTTTAGGGTGTCAGTCACTAGTTTCAAGTCTTCTTCAATACAACATTATGTTTATTTAGTAAATTATGGTCCCATTTAGAGTCAAATAGACCGTACACACAGACAACCCCCCTCTGCTCCACTACTCAGCCCTGACCCCCCACCAACCCCCTCCTCTGCCTCTGACACACAGCCCCCCTGCTCCAGTTTGTCCTTCACAACACTTAGGTGAAGAACCAGTTCATGAAGATGAACGTGAGGAAGGCTACGGGTCCAGATGGCATCAGCTCCAGGCTCCTGAAGTCCTGCGCAGACCAGCTGTGTGGGACTTTTGGACGTCTATTCAACCTGAGCCTGAAGCTGAGGAAGGTACCACAACTGTGGAAGACATCCTGCGTGGTACCTGTGCCCAAGACCCCACACCCCAAGGACCCCAGCAGCTTCAGGCCGGTGGCATTAACATCCCACCTGATGAAGGCCCTGGAGCGCCTGGTCCTCCAACATCTCCGCCCTGTGGTGAGTCCATCCATGGACCCACTACAGTTTGCCTATCAACCTGGCATTGGGATGGATGATGCCGTCATCTTCCTTGTGGACCGAGCTCTGTCTCACCTGGAGAAACCTGGCAGCACTGTGAGGATCATGTTCTTTGATTTCTCCAGTGCTTTCAACACCATCCAGCCGACACTTCTGGGGGACAAACTGGAGACTGCAGGGGTAGATCACCATCTAACATCCTGGATACTGGACTACCTCACAAACCGCCCACAGTTTGTGAGGACACAGGACTTCATTTCAGACACGGTGGTCTGCAGTGTGGGGGCCCCGAGGGAACGGTTCTGGCTCCGTTCCTCTTCCGCTCTACACTGCAGACTTCACTTACAACTCACCACCTGTCACCTGCAGAAGTTCTCTGATGACTCTGCTATCGTCGGCCTCATCACTGATGGGGACGACGCGGAGTACAGAGAACTTTCCCAGGACTTTGTGAACTGGTGCCTGCGGAACCACCTCCAGATCAACACGGGGAAAATAAAGAGCTGGTGGTGGATTTCCGAGGCAAACTATCCCCTCCAACACCGGTGAACATCAGGGATCAGACATTGAGATAGTGACATCTTATAAATACCTGGGTGTTCACCTGAAAATAAACTGGACTGGACAACAAACTCCTCTGCACTCCATAAAAAGGCCAGAGCAGGCTGTATTGCTCAGGAGACTGAGGTTTTTGGAGTGCAGGGGAACTCCTGAAAATTTTTATGACACCGTGGTGGCATCAGCCATATTTTATGGAGTGGTTTGCTGGGGAGCAGCATCACAGCTGCAGAAGGAAGAGGCTGGATAAGATTATAAAAGGGCCAGCTCTGTCCTGGGATGCTCTCTGGACTCAGTGAGGTGGTGGGAGAGAGGAGGATGACGGCTAAGCTGTCATCCATGATGGAGAAGGACTCCCACCCCATGAGAGACACCATCAGAGCTCTGGAGAGCTCCTTCAGTGACAGGCTGCTACACCCTAAGTGTACGAAGGAGCGTTACAGAAGGTCCTTCCTGCCTGCAGCTGTTAGACTCCACAACCAGCACTGCTCCCAGTAAACCACAATCACAGTCACATTCACAACAAACTCACCGGACATAAGTGCAATAAGGCTTTATGTACAATTATATATTGATATGATGGACACATTTTTTCTGTCTTTCTTTTTTCTTCTATTTTTATTATGTTATACTAATTTTTTTATTGTATTGCTGCTGTAACGTGTAAATTTCCCCACTGTGGGACTAATAAAGGAATATCTTATCTTATCTTATCTTATCTTATCTTAAAGCAAGGGATGCCAAAATGCTGACTTGAGGCTTCAAAACGGCAGTTTTCAAACAAATAAGTGACGTCACGGTGACTAAGTCCACTTCTCATATATAGTCTATGACCACATTTAACCACATTTTAAGCCACATTTTAAGACTAAATCATCTGTCCTTAAGGTTTTGTGTTGACCGTGCATATTCAGGCCAAATTGTCTGACCCTGCTGACAGTTTGTGCACTGGAAAACATGTGAACAGGGCTGGGTATGTAGACACCCAGTGTAATATAATCAGAATCAAATGCCGATCAGTTTTTGGACGATATCCAATATGAATAGAAAGATGAAGCAGGTTGGCCATGATGTTCTGATTGGATGAGAATTCACTTAGTTAGTGGTTTGCATGTCATTAATCCTAATAATTCAGTTCCTTGTTATTTTGTTAAAGTGGCTTGTCCTTGTTGTTTTTCCGGAGTGATTTTAGCGTTTCCTTATTTTGTCAGGGTGATCTTAGAAAAGGTTTCAGATTCACATGCCAAGAATAGATGTGGACCCACAATGGATGTTGCTCGGACCCTGGTTTTAACCCCTGACTCCCACTTCTTTCTTCTCTGATAACTGCCATGACCGGCTGCTCTCCTGGAGCCACTTTCTCCTATATGCTGGAAGAGATTACCACACCAGTGACATATCATGTATGCATCAGAAAAAGTTGTCTGATTTAATTTAAACTTGACCCTTTTCTTCTCTTTTCCTTTAGTGTATCAGTGCTGATCTTCAACACCAGCTCACACTGTTTTGTCCTCGTCAAGCAGTTCCGTCCAGGTACGTTTTCACCACACAAAGCAGGAGATTAACTGCAACCCGCAATCCAGTCAGATCATTTTCTTCTTGTCACCCAGCAAGATCTAGATTGTTGTATATCCTGTGGGCACTTTCACTAAAAAAGCAGTCCATTACAATCCCTGTTTATTCTACTGGATCTTAGTAACAATGCAGACTCATAGACGGCAAGAGGCCCTGTTACAAAGCAGCCTAACCTCCTTTGTTAGGAGTCGCCAGGGACCGTTCAGCACCGCAGTGTGCTAAATTCAAGGAAGTCTGGGCATTGATATATTTTTTTTTCCACTCCTCTCTCGTTGCTGTTGGGGGAAAAAAAAAACTGTCCTTTATCTGAAAGAAATCAGTTTGTCGACAACAGAATGACATTTGTTTTTAAACAGGGATTGTACAATATGTTGGTCAGCTTATTGGAATCGGACAATAAACCTTTAGCCTCCACTATGAAACACTGCTGGAAACCCTCATATTATACCGATTTGATGTCTGGGTGGGTACTTTAGGATATTATATCGCATGGGCTTATGCATGGTGCATTATTTCTACTTGTATTTGCAATATTTACATGATGCATAGTGCACTTTTTTACTTATATTTTCTAAACTATATTGTTTACTTAAATTTTTTTCTTTTATTAGTGTTGCGTAAAGGACCCTTACAACATAAGCTTTTCATTGTATGGTGTAACTGCTGTGTTTTTACGATGCATATGACAATAAACTTCTTGAACATTTCCCAATTGATATTCACAATTAAATTATTGCGGTCAGCATTTTTCAGCGAAGAGGCTGGAGCCGATCCCAGCTGGCATTAGGCGAAGGCGGGGTACACCCTGGATAGGTCACCAGTCCATCACAGGGCTAACACATAGAGACAGACAACCATTCACACATACAGGCAATTTAGAGTCATCAATTAACACAAACTGCATGTCTTTGGACTGTGGGAGGAGGCCGGAGAACCCGGAGAAAACCCACACTAACACGGAGAACATGCAAACTCCACACGACCCCAAACCAGATTCGTACCTGCGACCCTCTTGCTGTGAGGCGATAGTGCTAACCACTGCATTTCCAATCGTTTACGTGCAGCCGGGCATACTCTACCCTTCTCATAAAGGTCGGCATCGTGATATTTGAGCATATCCAAGAGCCTCACTCACTCACTTATCGTTAGCAGCTTATCCGGGGTCGGGTCGCGGGAGCAACAGCTCCAGCAGGGGACCCCAAACTTCCCTTTCCCGGGCCACATTAACCAGCTCTGACTGGGGGATCCCGAGGCGTTCCCAGGCCAGTGTGGATATATAATCTCTCCATCTAGTCCTGGGTCTTCCCCGGGGCCTCCTCCCAGCTAGTCGTGCCTGGAACACCTCCCTAGGGAGGCGCCTGGGGGCATCCTTACCAGATGCCTGAACCACCTCAACTGGCTCCTTTCAACGCAAAGAGCAGCGTTGAGAATAGCATGCCTTCTGATCGTCTACATTAAACAACAGTGGATTTTGAAGGCACAAAAAAACAGCATACTTTTGAAAATGTAAACTGGCAAAATGAATGAGAGAAAAGTACACAAAAATGTAATGAGAATAATTTCAGGTGTATTTTGTCTCTTTTCTACCTCCAGCGGTATACATGTGTGAGTGGGAAAGGACCAAGACGCAGCCGCCTCAATCTGCTGAAAAAACCGAGGAGGGCGCCTCCGAAGCCGCCGCCCCCGCAACCGAGTCTCAGGAGGGCCAGTCGGCCTCAGAGGGGGAGAGCTCCTCCCAGTGGCCCCCGGCCTCAGCGGGCGTCACCTACGAGCTCTGCGCCGGGCTGGTGGACAAACCCAACCTGTCTCTGGAGGAGATCGCCCGGCAGGAGGTGCTGGAGGAGTGTGGCTACGATGTGCCCGCCTCTAAACTGAAGAGGATCACTTCCTACAGGTTAGCTGTGTGCACTGAAGCTGTAGGAAATATCTTAGTTAGAAGTTTAAGTTAAGAAATAGTTTGTAAATAAACTTGATCGAGGCTTTTTACTTTACTTTTTACTACTGACCTGTCCATTCACATCACAAATAAGTTTTAAGTGAAGGCTTTTCATTGTCTTTTGAATATCTGCTTTAGTCACTCCCACTGGATTTCTTGTCCTTTAACAATTAATATCCTGCTGTATCATTTTCATTTATAATTTCTGAATCTCCTCGAGCTGTGTTCACTCAGAAATAACCCACACTTGCAGCTTTGTTTCTTTAGTTTGACTCAAGGTAGCATTAAAAACACCTTTAGTCCATTCAAAACCTTTTATGAATCACACATTCACCCCTGTAGGCTTTACACGATGTAGAAAAGGCCTTCAGGGATCAGTTTTCATGGTCGAACTTTTTCAAAAACACATTTTTGTTATTTTATATATATTATAAATTAAGCCACTTCTGCAGCATAATCCACCTCTCCACTGTCAACCACTGAACTCTGGATGTAAGCTGGTTCCAGACCTCCTCCTCATCTATATCGCTACCTACTCAATCTCAAGGATTTTTTAGCTTTTCAGCAGGATGTTGTTTCTCTCTCAAGGTCGGAAGTGGGCTGAACAGTGAGCCGGTGAGGATAGAGCAGTCTGGAGTTTATGAGTTATTTCAATTTTAGATGGAGTATGTCGTTAATTGTGTCTTTCTGAAAATCCACATAATATGATGCACTGAAAAGGATGGCATTTTAATGAATGTAGTGTAAACATCACTTTGGTGGGAAATAAAAATAATTTAGAAAAAATAAAAAGAGTATAATACCCAGGCCAAAATACTTACAAGACACCATTACTTAGAAAAAACATAAATTACAAAAAATAATAACAATAAAACAAACTAATAAAACAAATAAACCTTCCTGACATTTTCTTTCCTAAGCTTTAGAAACAAATAGCCAACTTATACATTTAAAAATGAAAGTGCACCAAAATATTTCTGGGTTTTGAACAGAAATTTCATTAAAAATAAATATTCTTGACTCGTAGTATGAACAATACAAAAGAAAATATGATTCAAACCTTTGACTCCTTGATAAATTTGCTATACCATAAGATTCAGTGCCATCACTGTGCTTGATTTGAATATATGTTAGTACTTTTGGTTTTAATAATATGTATATTTCCTGCATTTTTCTTCAAATCTAGCTAATTGTGTTCATGCTGTATGATTAGTTTTCTATACATATATTTTGATTTCAAGAAGAAGAAGAAGATAGTCCTTTATTAGTCCCAGAGGGGAATTAATTTTTTCACTCTGTTGTTAACTTATACACGGTACATGCAGACCCGAACACACACATGCACAAACATGCAACAATGGAGAGATGTAGTGTTCATGCTGCTCCTGACAAGCGCCCCGAGCAGTTGGGGGTTTGGTGCCTTGCTCAGGGGCACCTCGGCATTGCCAAAGAGGAAAATTAGCACCTCTCCAGCTACTACTTCACACTAGTTTTTGGTCCATGTCGGGACTTGAACCGGGGACCCTCCGGTTCCCAAGCCAACCCCCCCCAGACTGAGCTACTGCCGAGCTACTGAGACTAGCTTCTGTTCTGCAGAACTGTGTGATGTACTCTAAAGAAAACGCTTCATATTGACCCTGTATTCTGACATATTGAGCAACAAGTCCACAGTCTTATAATTTCACATGTATAAGCTTAAATATATATACTACTAAAAGTGCTGAGGTTATGGAAGTGAGCTATAAAGAAGTATGCATCCATTATTCACTCACTATATCTCGACTCAGACGTGTAGAGTTCCAGGAGATGAGCAGTCCCACATTAAACAGCAGCACCTGGACATTTCTGACTGACAGCTCTCAGAACTGTGTTTTTGATTTGACTTGAACGCCTCCTCCGGCTTTGTTGGTGTCGTCTATGACCGTTGTTATGTGTGGGCTGCTTCCATTAAATAGATGGGTATCGTCTTAACCCTCAGGACCCCTATGGGAGGGGGTTTGACAGGAGCACACAGTATGGTGAACTCCTGTGCTAATAGTAGGCAGCCCAAGGTCAGTTCACTGTATATGGCAAAGAAAATACCGTTTTTATGCATGTTGTTGTATATGTATTACCAGCATATGAAAGTGACAACTTGAGACATTGATGCATTTGCATTTTGTTAAATATGGGAAAAAAGAGTTTTGTAGAAAAAAAAAAGTTTAAATCTGAAAGTATTGTTTTGGTATTGGTACTTGGACTCAGTTGTAATATTAGACCCAGTATTGAAATATTCAAATGATAAACAAGCCCTGTGTAAAAACTTGAGGAATAATTGCAAGCATACGTAGATATCAATTTATTTTTTCTCTTCCATATTCCCCCCTGCAGGTCAGGCGTAGGTGTAACGGGCGCCAAGCAGACCATGTTTTACGCCGAGGTGTCCGACGACAACTGCGTGGGCGCTGGTGGAGGTGAGCCACGGGAGGGAGAGCTTATCGAGGTGGTCAAAGTCCCGCTGCACGAGGCCATGACGTTCGCCTACGATGAGCGTATACCCAAAACCATGGGCGTCATTTTTAGTTTCATCTGGTTCCATAATAACATGTCTCCCAAGTACAAGATCTCCACCAATGTGTAACTAGTATTAACCAGCCATCTTTATACCGTTTATTCCAAATTAAATCAAACACTGGCCCAACACTTCCACTCTTCCCCTCATTGCTCTTCATGCTGTATTGCCTTTTTTGCTTATTGGTACATGATGAAAGGTGGGCCCCTTGTGTTGTTGCCAACAGGTATCTTTAAGTTTTGTCCTGTTTACCTTTTTGAGTTTCATGTTGTCTTAATATTTTTCCTAAAAACAAATTTGCCATAGCTGGTGGTCTCTGGCGCATTTTTCTCTTCTTGAAGAGTCTGTTAAACATTTGATTTACTGTGCCATCTGTTATAAATGGCTGCATATCACTGATTTCATTTGCCTGCCCTTGATTAAAGGAACACTCCACTGCTTTTAGTGTAGGCTCTATGTTACCTGCATTGATGAAAAGCGAAAAAGTATTTTAAATACACCTGATACTGGCTGAGAAAAAGCAGTTTTCCATTCTGCTTACAGTCAAACTTGTTTCAAGCATTCCTACAATACCCAGCATTCACTGCAAACTCTTTGACGCTACCCAGCCATACCACGGACCAGCAATACATCATCCACAGTAGGCTTTCATGGCCACACCCTTTTTTGGAAGAAAACTATCCCATGTCTCATAGACGGTAACAGCATAAAGAGGAGTTGAAACATGTCTCCAAACTTCTACTTTAAAGAAACCGGTAATAGTAATAACGCTATGCTGTTGTCTGTGTAGCTGGTTGCACTACAATAAATACAAAAACACTGATCTCAATTTATTTCCCTGCCATGTTCTAAAAAGGTTTTAATAGAGAGGCTTTATGGCTCCAAGCTGTAGACCAGACCAGCATGGCGTCATCTCTGAGGCTGTGTTCCCTTTTGGGGGAAAGAAACTGGCTGTCACAGGAGAGAAAATGATTTAAAAAATTGTATAAATATTCACTGTCAGCATGGTAAATTGCTAAATTAGGCTGGTGACTAGCATGGCTAGCTAACGTTAGTTTGAGTCGGAGGCTGCTGCAGTAAGTTGACTCCAACTAAATCTTAGCCTATAGATTAAACAGTTGGAAATTATCAGGCTGGTTATGTACAGCCTAACACAATTCAATCAAATGTGTAGGTATGTCTGGGTAAGCAGTATCCGGCCGCTGTGTTGAACCGGGGAAAACTGAAGGGACATGGCGGTGGTCAAGATATCGTGAATGCTCAGGTTCAGGAAAGATTGCAAAATTATTAGACATGTGCTTTAATACAAATGTTTGTATAACAAGAGATGAATGCATTAAAAAAATTGTCAAAATTACGATCAAAACACGTCAAATTGCATTGAAGTCTATGGGATCTTCGGTTTTCTATCCCCCAAAAGGGGGTACGGCCTTGACATTTTGCGAAGTACGATGCACGCTTACTCAGTTTCCTAACATTACAGTTGATGTAAACACTTGCCTGACAAAGTGTGCCATCACATGAACAACGACTAGCGGTACTTTTTGTACTGGTCATTACTTGAACCATTCTAGATAAAACAAAGCAGTGGAGTATCCTTTAATCCATGATCCAGTAATGCAAAAACTATGCTAGTCAATGGTGGGGCCTTGTAACGACTGAGGTGTCAGGTGTGTTTTAACCACCACTTGTTCAAGCATGCCTCAATTCATTTCTCTGATCCACAGCCTTTAAGCAATACTTGTCACAGTACTCCCAGGTTAAACAATCACAACTCTGTTGGAAAATCTTCATTAATTCAAACCAGTGGACATATTAGCAGGACTTTTTCTCCTACAAGCAAAGTGGAAATTGTGAGTTAGGTATTGTTTCACATCACAGAAGAAGCATTCACTTTCCCACCCCTACACCGAGGGCCCGATCTCAGTTTGGAGTGTGACATTGTTCTCAAGCACAATCATGCAACGGGTTACAGTTTTCTGGCCTATAACATGTCAATGAACAGTTTGATTTAGTTTTCTGGTTTTGAAAGAATTCTTCTGTAAACTCTCTGTTGCATATTTTTTTCTGAGATAAAGACAGACTGGAAATACAGTAGAGAACACACTGTATAAGGGGTAAACCCTCTATTTTTACCATTTTCATTACAGTCAAAGTCATTTCTAAAGCGTTAATTTCATACCAGACATGTCAAGGTTACATTTTGAACTAGGGCTGTCCTCGACCAATGAAATTCACTAATAAAATTGAATCAACTGACCTTTAAAACTGAGTTTCTCCTCAAAGAACCACACAAAAGCACCAGAGATGTGCTCATAAGTTACTTGGAAATAAGTCATTCCACATGAAAAAAACATAAAAGAACAACTATTTGACTAAAGAAATTTTAATCGGCTAAGACCAAAACGAGAGATTAGTCGAGTAAAACGGGGCGGCCCTATTTTGAACACATTAATGCAGGTGTAGGAGCACATTTAAAAGGACTTAAACCATCTACAAGATTGCCTTTGGTCATAATTCATTTCGATGGTCATTAACACACAAACCTGATCTCACAAAGTGAATCTCAACAGCAGTTTGCCAAAATCTCAGGTCCAAATACTCAAACTTGTGGTCATATTCAGGGTGGATCTCTGGATGTGATGATGACCAGCATGTTATTATATTTATTATATTAAAAAAAAATACCTGCAGCGTAAAGGCAACAACGTTATTTCTATTCCTATTATATGTTAGTATTTTTCTTCATTCAAAAAGGGCTGGTACTTTATTTATTAATTCATTTGTGAAAAGGAAGAAATTCCCCTACCTTGTAGTTTTCTTAAAATATGCAACTTCTGAAGCTTTTTGGAAAATTACCACTCACTTAAAACAGATAACACATCTCATAATTTATACATCACTACAGTTAGATAATAGGAAACTTCTTGGTGCACCTGCAGAGTGACAATATTCACAAATTTAACAATTACTAAATAAAACGACCTGCCTGAATAAGTTGCTGGTTTGTTGACTACAAAATAAAACGAAAAAGTGCTGTTACGTAGTTATTATTTATAAGAGTTCAATGTTAAAATCTTGAGCATTGGAGGTGAAATCCTAAGAAAAAAAATGCTAAACTTGTTTGATTAAACAAAGACAAAATGTAGTCCCCATAATCCAACTGTTGATGTCCTGGTCTGAACTATGGTGTAAAAATGAAGAAATACTTCAGGTGAATACGAGCATCAATCCAGGATTTATTTTGTTCCTGTTGGATTTTTGAGTCTGAGCAACAGCTGACAATCAAATGTGAACATTTGTCTTCTTTTACCCATAAAACATTGTGTTTTGGGCTTTTTTTTTCATCAGTTTGTTAGGTGTGTGTACTTTTCCTCATTGAATCTTACAGCAGTTTACTCAGAAGATAACCAAGCATAATTTTCAGGCATCTCGAGGTGGTTATTTGGTGCCGCTTGAGCTCTAAATTGCTTTCACCTGTACAAACAAAGTGAAAAGAATTTGAATCAACCAAACTAAATATGTTTCCCAGACCGTCAGTCAAACATTTCCACCTGGACTGTGCAGGAATATATGCAGAACCCTTAAGCCATATTTACGCCCCAGTCATGGAGCTTTTTTATCCTTCTGTCCATCGAAGATCAATCCTTGATGTAGGATTGTATAGTTGGCTGTAACTGCTTGAATTACTTTTATTTGTTTTCTTTGGGAAAAGAAAGATGAATCTCATTGGCTAAATTGATTCATGTTCTCTCAAATTAACACCTAAACCTGATTAATAGTAGATGTCCAAAACTAAATCAGATTCTCTTTGTGCTGTTGGTATCAATCGTAATTTTGAATGCAAAATTTCAAACGCATGCAAACTACAAGATGTATCTACTTTAACATGTTTGGAAAAATGTGGAAAGCACCTTTGGAAACCCATGAAATGACCACTGGACTGCGTATTAGTTTTATGTATACAGTAGAGCTGGGCAGTATTACAAAATATATCAACAAAGTGACAGAAAAATGTCTGTTATATGTATTTTAGTTTGTATTTAGTGTTTCTGTTGGCTCGGCCTGTATTTCTTTATTATTTCTCTTTAATTTTATTTAAAACTGTTGTTGTTCATTTTGCACTCAAGTTCTTAAAATGAGAAAATACTCAAATATGTATTTAATTCACATAGGAGTATACAAAAATAGGCTTTACCATGTGGTTATTTCATATAGTCTATTTCTTGAATTACCAGCAAACATGTAATATCATGGTATATATCATTATTGAGATATGAACTGACCTATATTGTGATAGAAGATTTTGGCCATAACACTGAGCTCGATTGACACACAGAACCTCTAACGGGGCATTTAAACAATATTTTATTCACTACACGATGTATCGATCGTATGATATCTTACAAAAAGGTATTCCTCATTTTTCGTGCATTTTCCTATGAATGTCCAGCAACATGTGAAGCACCGGTTTCCGCTCCAGTCTTGTCAAAATAAACTTCTGTCTTCACAGGAAACAACTTGGTTATGTGTAGGCAACAAAACTACTTAGGTTTAGGAAAAGATCGTGGTTTGGGTTAAAATAACAGTTACATGACAAAAACTACTTGGGTTTAGGAAAAGATTGTAGTTTGCATTAAAATAACTCCAGATGTGGTGTAACTTTTCTTAGGTTTAGAAAAAGATTGTGGTTTAGGTCAAAATAACACCGGAAGTGAGTAACTGAAGTACAAAGCTACGTAACAAATCAATCAGTGTTGACTTCTGGTTTCACACGGGGTCCAACACCAGCCTCCTGGGTGAAAGTCTGGTGTTTTTTGGCCCACCCAGCCACCTCATCCTCCTCCCTCCGTGGCTTTTCTTGCTCTGTATACTTCCTGGTTCACAGTTAAGTGGATTATATACAAATTTGTTTTGTGAGATATACTGTATGCGAGTCGATGCATTACTTTTCGTAGGTATAGCTACAAACGGTGTATGAAAACGGCCTGCACCATAATATCTTTAAATTGTTTTCTTAAGCTTTCAGAAAGTTATTTGGCACCTTATCCTCATGAGATCCCTTACCTTCCTTATTTCTTCCATATTCTTCCATGTGGCGCTTCTTTCTTTAGTCTACAGTTGAAGAAGGTCTAAGTGGATCTCAACACTTGTTGAGTCCAATGGAGAACCTCACTGAGAGATTCCCAATGGTGCTCACAGTTTTCCATTGTGTTGTTCTTGCCTAGTATGAGAAGAACCCATTGTGGATGATAATGAAGAGGGTGGTATTTGGATTGAGCCATTAGTAAGTTAGCTGTCACCCACATTTTAAATGGGTTAGCCATAGCCATTCCAAAAGAGGTGTATTTTTAAGAAAAAATGAGGCCAACTGCTTCTGATTTGGCTCGATGTAAAATGTGACAAACAAAGCCATTTAACCTTTTAAGGCCAGTCTGTAACTTTATGTGCCTGTCGAATGTGGAGACCTGCCACGTGACTTCTCTTCTGGCTGAAATTATTCTTCTTTTTGAGGAAAGTTCTAGCAAAAACACAAAGGCTTTTCTTTGCCTTTTTCCACCGGCTTGTCCCTGTGGGCACCATCGGCCAGCAAGCCAACACCGGTACATATTTCTCCGCACCTTCCCTTCAGCTATTATCTCAAAGTCGAGTGCATTTAGTGAACATCGGCGAGGACAAACAGCAGCCTGAAAGACTGACAAAACAAAAGTGGCATCCACAAAAATAGATGGAAGTGGGAGGGATCAAGTCTAACGTCTAAAGATTGATTGTTACAGAGAATCCGGTTGCCAAAAGAAACACAACCAGCGTGGCAGCACTTCAGGTTCAGCTGGTTCACCAGCTTCTCTATATAGGCAGTTAAATATACGATGGAAAGTTAAATTTATGTGATGAGGCCTGTATTTTATTTTTGTTCAGCATGTGGAGTCAAAACTCACAAGCTGATCTGTTATCAGACCTGCAGTCTATTTTATACTCAACCATTTTTTATTAGTTTTATAAGCTGAGATGTGACGAAATATGTTTTTATAATCTTATTTATTTGAAAACTTCTGTTTTTCCTGTGTCAATTGCTAAACTTTATTCTAATGGAAGCCATGTAAAGGTCAGATTGGCAATGTTGGGACTTAAAGGAAAAGTTCAACATTTTAGAAAATACCCATATCAGTTTTTTGTGCTGAGCATTAGATGAGAGGATTGATACCACTGTCATATCTGATTAGTAAATATGAAGCTATTGCCAGCAGGTAGTGAACTACTTAGCATAAAGACTGGAAACAGCTAGCCCGGCTCTGTGAAGAAGTTACAAAATCTGCTTACCAACCCCTCAAAGGCTCAGTAATTAACACAAAATGTTAAAATTATATTTTTTACAGGAGGTCAAGACCTCATTATTTCTTAGTGTGGTCCATAGACTGTCTGAAATATGGACGTAGTCTCTGTGACGTCACCCACAGGGTCCTGAAGCACCCAATCAAGCCCCCAGGAAGAGCGCCAGGGCTTGAAGCTAATTTTCATAGCGGCCAGCCGGCGGTACTACAATTTCTGTGGTCGTCATGTGATGCCTTTTGGTCCAAAAAGATTTTTCACATAGACTTGCATTGGGAAAGAGATGTCTCTGGGGATTGACTTGCTTTTGGAACCAGCCTCAAGTGGCCACTTGAGGAACTGCAGTTTTTCCGCATTAGCTTCATTTCTCAGCACTAGGAGGTTGGCGCTTGGTCGCTTTTGCAACTGGTCTTGGCTCAGACATAATTTAGCAAATAACACCCGTGAATTATCTCTTTTAAACTTTGTTTTTTGTACAGATTAAACAAACAAGAAACAAAGTATGAATTGGTTAGCTTTAGCTGCTAGCTTTGGCTAGCTGTTTCCCCTTGTTTCCGGTCTTTGTGCTAAGCTTAGCTAGCTAGCTGCTGGCTGTAGCTTCATATTTACTGATACAACCCTCCCATCTAACTCTCAGCAAGAAAGTGAATAGTCATAAAGTTGAACTATTCTTGCTAAGTCTATGTCTACCACCAAGATAAGCATAACCTTCCCCTCTACGACAAAAGTAATTTCACTTTTGACAGTCCAGAGTGAGGTTGCAGACTGTGCCACTGGTAAGCCATATGCTACTTCTATTGAATAAAACACAAATATTTGAGGTAAGTAAATGGTTGTATAATTCATACTTGCCTATGCTGGATATTATTAACATTAGCCCAGCATTGGACATTTCTACCTCCATCTCTCAGGCACATAACAAAAATATTTAGTGTCCGTTTGCTTGCTTCTAAGGCGCTGACATATCAAATTCGCAGCAACATGTCAGAAATGTCAACACTCAGTGGTTCTCTGTGACAGAATACTTAATTCATTGGTACCAGACTTTTCTAGATGTACCCCCATGGCTATGCTGTAGTTGCTTCTTCAACTGTGATTTTTTTTTTTTTTTTTTTGTTTTCTGTTAATGGTTTGTGCACCGTTTGACAATTTCTTACTATGTTTTCAACAATCATGAGCTGAGCAACAGTTAATTGTGACATGTTTTTAAAGGTGCTATGTGTAGTATTCTCTAATTACTGTTAAATTGGACCACGGATGTGACAGTTCAAACATTACCTCCATTGATTGACTCAATATTCCTTTGTTTGTTGGAAAAGGCGATCACTGAAGTCGCTCTCGTTTCATTTTTTATTGGCAGCTGAGTATACAGAAGCAGCAGGGGGAAGATAATCAGATTTGCTGCTATTAATCTGTTGATAGTGACTATAAAGTGTAGCAAGTGTTATTTAGTTGGGTAGTCTAATATTCAGTGAAAATCCTACACATAATACCTTTAAGTGAAAGAAGTATTATGACTTTTCTTATTATAAAGACATAAATAAATTGTGGGGGTTTTTTTCTTTCTTTCTAGTGTCTTTCACTGAACTTCTGTTTTTTAAAAAATATTTTCTGGGGAAAAAAGTACAAACATGAACATTGCAGTTTTACAAATTTATCATGTTTTTTTTTATTGCGTTATTAAAAGTGTATACTCAGTGTGGGCAGTGTTTTCAGTAATGTTTCAATTTTGTTAATTTATTACCTAAATGTTGAAATATTAAAACTTTTAAAACATGACACTTGTTACAAACATACAGTATATATTTAAATATGATACTTTGCATGTGCACTAACTGTGTTGGATTAAACTGCATTAAGTTGAAATAAAATGGGTTTGATGCCCAAAATGTCATTTCTTTATGTCCTGTAATTATTTACTCACTTTCAAGCTTATTGTTAGGAGACTGTCATAATCACTGCAGAAAAGGTTTAATGGTATAATACTGAACAGTTGTAGAAGTATCATTGTGTTGAGTTAAAAATAGTCTGCTCTTATTTTGGCTGTTAAAGTGGTCTTAAAATTAAATTTCAAATATTATTAGAGGGGTTTTAAAGGTACAGTTGTTAACTTTGGACAACCTGATGGAGAAAACTGGGTCCAGACGAATCCATGCACATAAGCCACGCCCATTCGTGTCCAGATTTCCCACCATTTTGAATTGTGTCCAAATTGGATTTTTTTGCTACTGCTCCTGCAAATTTTGAGCAATTGTCACCAAATTTGGTACAGAACACCTCTGAACCAAGCTGGAAAAAATACCTTTTTGGCTTTTTGATTTTCTATATAGTTTTGCTATAGCTGGCCCTCAAACTAGCTCAAATGGTGTGTGCAGGGTTTATATTATAAAAAATGTCATATCTCCTGAACACTTTGTGCTATTGTGATCACATTTGGTGGACACATGTAGATATGATGTCTTAGTGACCTTGGCAAATTTGGTGCCATTTGACTAATAAGTAGCATTGTAGTGGCATCATCTACCTATTAAGATAAGATATTCCTTTATTAGTCCCACAGTGGGGAAATTTGCAGTGTACAGCAGCAAAAGGAAAAGTGGACAGACATAAAATATGACAGTTTAGATAGAAGGAAATATAAAAAAAAAAAAAAGTGTATACAGTATTGACAATAAACATAATATTAACACAATTGCCCAAGTGGAAAAGTAGAAATTAGTTATTGGAATGAAATGAGTATTGCACAGTATGAACTGAGGTGCACACCAGAGTAGTATTGATATTACACACTCGGTGTACAGTATAGTGCAGTTATTTTCAGCTTTTGGTGTGTATGTGATGGTTGTGGAGTCTGACAAGTGCAGGAAGGAAGGACCTGTGATAGTGCTCCTTCACACACTTTGGGTGGAGCAGCCGGTCGCTGAAGGAGCTCTCCAGTTCTGTGATTGTGTCCTGCGTGGGGCGAGAGTCGTCCCCCATCACGGATGGGGATGGCCGAGATGCTGCTGCACCACTCGGTGAAGATGGCTGATGCCACCACAGTGTCATAAAAGGTCTTCAGGAATGCCCCCTGCACTCCAAAAGGAGGAGGATCTCTGAGATTGAATCTCTGTCTGTGTATGTATACAGTATATTACTGCCCTTCGCATATCTCAAGAACCGTTCATCCGTCACCTTCGTACTTGTTGCTACAAACAGCCAAACTGTGATTCTCAACAACGCTGCAAGCATGTGCTCCGAAAGGGCACCGTAAACATAATGAATGACAAAATAGTAAAACACAATTATAAAATATGTCTTCATGAATCAGAATCATACATTAATAAACACTTGTTTTTACATCTGCTTACAACTTTATAGAGTGTAAATTTTTGCACACTGCTGAGGGGGAAAGCGATGTTTGCATTAAATGCTAAGCTTGAATCAATAAACTTCTCTTCCATAGGAAACTGAAAGAACAGACTATTCTCTGATTCACTGGAAATATTCAGCGTTTCACCTGCTGACAACATGAATCTGTGAGCAGCCCTCATCATCTCTTTGAACAAACGCATCCTGATTAGAGATAAGCCAAAGCAAATGATAAATTCTGCCAACTTGATCTTGATGGGTATCTCAGTTGGTGGTTTCCCAGAAAAGAAAGCAGGTTTCTCACATTTAGCCAGAGGGAAACTAAAAGCTGTTGTACTGCAAAGATGATTTTATCTAGCAGAGGTGTGTAAGTGCACGAGCATAACGGAAACAGGAATTCAAAGACAGAAATGAAAAACTCATTAAACTCTGCACCTTGTGACTAGAAGTCTTCATTTATTTAAAGTTTTCAATGATCAACAGCCTAATTTTTGCTTCGACAACTTAATTGCTAAAACATGTCTGCCAAGCATAACTATTTCTATATTACTTTAACTTTATATATGTCGTTTTTTTCACCACACATCTGTTGCTTGGGAACAAAATGGCAACAGGTCACAATATACTCCCTCCTTCTTTAGTTTCAAACCACTCTTCTCTGGTAATGTCACTCATGCAAAGACGCACTTACAGACACATCTGACACACTTACTTGACGGCTTTTTATTTCATTTTCATGTATGACCTTAACATTAAGACTGAAAGAGAAATGGTCTAAAACAAGAGTCAGCTGGTGGCTTATTGCAGAAATTAAGATGTTGTGAAGTTGCATGCTGGGTGTTCAGTTGTACATTTACATGAATGTTCGGGTCTGTTTCAATTAGTAAACTCTCTTTTTAAGGTTTGAGATTGTACAATCACTCAGCATCAGGAAATAGAGATCTAGACATTTCTAGATTGATATAATAAACTTTCCTGATCTCCTAGCTCCTTATTCTACCTGGTGACTACTCTGTCACCCTTTTATCCGTCCCCCCAACCCTCCTGAATCACCTGTATTAGAGCTGCTGAATCTCCGACCGATTTAAGCGGCTTCTAAAAACCCATCTTTACAGGCGTTTGGTCTGTCTCTCATTGTGTCTGTCTCATATTGTAATTATTCTTTGGTTCTCTCACTGTCTCACATGTTTCATATGTGTGTTAAGCACTTTGTAACGGTGTGTTTTTTGCTTTGCATACTTGCATACTGTTTGTGTACAGGTTTAACATTTCAAATACAGTTCAATGTGTTCATTAATGAGCTTTAGAAGTGCTGCTTTGCCAGCTGTTTCTACTTTTACGCTAAAGTGCGCAAAACTGAGTTGTAGTACAGGTTGATCGAGCTAACTTCCCAAAAGCAAGCTTATTCTTGGCTGGCTGGCTGTTTTTGCTGTTTTGTGTCTTAAATGAGCGATGATATTTGCCTGAAGCAAAATGTCCTCACTTCCTCACATGACAGTATCAACCAGGTTGTTTATCACAAATGTAAATCAACATTACCTCCTTCACTCTAATATATTGCAGCATTATTTCAAAGGCAAATTAAAATAATATTTGTGTTGATGTGTTAAATATATTTTCTACTTGACATTATACTGTATGTGTGAGCTCCCGCATTTTTCCTCTTACTGTACTTTATCATCACGCATAACAACGGTTAGTTGCTTGAAACCATCAGCCTTGCAGTCCGCCATTCGACAGTCTGATGAGCCGCAATGTATTTTTGGGTGATTATATATTCTATATTATATATATTCTTCCTAATCTGGTATACATATGGGCATTTCTCATCAATTTTACTTATGAAGAGTGTGTTAGATTTCGATTTTGCATGCAGCCAGTGTGAATGACAGCAGTTCTGTGACCACATCCTTCCCTCGAAATCCAGCTTTAAAAGGGTGGTGGGGATGGGTGGACGGATGGATGGGTGCTTAAGTTGCGTCCCTGTTGCTTTCATGTTGTAACTGGACACATGGGATGTCTCTGTTCCCCAGAGACCATCTGTGTGTGTGTGTGTGTGTGTGTGTGTGTGTGTGTGTGTGTGTGTGTGTGTGTGTGTGTGTTACCACAGCAGATGGATTACCACCCCTCTCTCTGAATGCAGTCTATTCACAGGTGGGAGCCCAAACCTTCCCTTTGAAGGAAAGACCAGATCCAGCTCTGCAGTGAGAGGAGACGAGACACTGATGTCCACGATACCAGAGTGATTCCAGCACACTGACACACACACCATCTGTATGCTAATGACATCCTCCACATGCATGGAGGGAGGAGGTGTGCTTTTAACCTTTGTCAACCTCTGTATCCTCACAGACCTACAGCACGTCTTCTGTAGACATTTGTAGAGTTTGTGTACTGTAGCTTTCCATGTGTAATACACTGAGCAAATCCACTGGAGCAACTGGGGACTGAATGCTTTGCTCCAGGGGACATTATAGTAGTATTACCAGCTGAGGAGGTACACTGGTCACTAATGGTGGAAATACATTGACTGAAGCGCTGCACTTAAGTACAATTTTGAGGTTCTTTACTTGAGTATTTATATTTTGCTACTTTATACTTCTGCTCCACTACATTTATCTGAAACCATTAGTTACTCACAGTAAAAACCTGGTTAACATTGTTAAAGTACAAACACTTGCTTAGGTTTAGGTAAGGCCACCATTTTGTTGGGTTTAGGGAAAATGATTGTGGTTAAAAATACAGTAGTTTGTAAAATGAAACTAACAATGTGTAAACTACACATTGTTTCACAAATTGAAAGTACTGTGTTCGTTCCATTGACTGTTACAAAGAGTACATACATTAAATGTGGGACAGCTGTAGGTGGAACAAGCTAAATAAATCTCCTTTCAACTAGTGGTTACCAACATTTCTGACTTACAACCCTTTAAAGCAAAAAGTCCAAATTAAATGACAAAATACACACTGGCTCGGTTTATGCTCGCATTGTGTCCCCACCACGACGGTGCACGAGACAACATGATGGCATCGTCATATATTGTGTGTACTTCAGTGCATAGCATAAACAAAGCTACAGTCAATGCCCTCCAGAACAACTATAAGTGTTTTCTGATCTGACGCCTCTATAGTTAAGGTCCGGTTAAGCTGTGAAACATTGCGGTTTGTGTTAAAATGACTACTCTTGAAGTCAGGGGATTTTAATCTTCATCATGGTTTGAATAATAACCACATGGTTAAGATAAGGGAACAATATTGGTCCAGGGTTGAATGTCATTGGGAAACAAACTCATCCATCTGCCCCGACCCTCTTAGTGTTCGGACTTTGCAGCATCATTTTAACACCGTACGACTTTTTGCTCCTAATGGACAAGAGTTTGGGGGCATGTGCTGTGTCCTTTAAAGTGAAGCTACTTGCAACTCCTTGGTCACAGGCTGCATATAGCATGTCAAAGTTCAGTCTCATAATAAATAATCAAAGTTTATAAAGGAATGTGTTGGGGTGGGTTGATTGCTAATTTTGCCATTAATGTCACAAATCCTTATCATGCTATCTACAATGTCAGCAAATACAATCAAATCTCCTGATCATATCAAGTAATCCATTTCTTATCTACTTCTTCACCAAACCTACATTTGAAATAACATTGATGTGCTGTTCTTGTGCCCTGAACTCCTGCACGGTTAGGTCATAACCTTTGGATTAACATGGCGTTGTGCTTTGAGGAAGAGCAGAGGACTGGTTCAAGCTGATAAACAGTCCTTCACAGGAACCAGGTGAATAACCGCAACCTGTTTCTGTTTTAAAGGGCTGAAATCAAGCTGGCCATAAAGGTTTTGCGGCTCCTTTTTTTTGCAGTGTTTTGAGTCTTTATCAGCGAGGTATATTTACGAGGTCCTGGGCTGTGCATGCTGGGATGGATTGTAGGGTTTAGATTTAGAGCAAAGTCTTAGCCCTTAGGTATCTCCATATGTGGGAGAAGTCTTATCTGCCATGTTAAAGGGATAGTTTGGGTGTTTTGAAGTGGGGTTGTATGAGGTACTTATCCACAGTCAGTGTGTTAGCAGCAGTAGATGATGGTTGGCACGACCCCAGCCTGGAAAAAGTCAAAGCGTTTATTGTCATGTGCACAATTAAAACAAGTTTCCCTGTACAATGAAATACATCCTTTGCCTTCCTCTCTGAGTGACATTTACATGGAAACACAAAGTGTAGGAAATAAATACAAGAAAATATATATATACAGTAAAAATAGAGCAGAATGCTATGCACAATGTACAATAACAGAAAAATAGAACAATGCAGCTGGAGTCTTAAGGTCACTTTAAGTCTACGCTTTCTTTTGACTATTTTCACCGCAGTCTGTTTCCGACGAGGAACTGAAGCTGCTACTGTATCTGTTCTCTCTCCATTGAAAATAACAGTAATTTTACCTCGCAGAACTCAGGGACGGCTTAAGGCATAAATCATATAGGTGGTCACCTACAGTGCCACTCTCTGGGGGCGCTGGTCACTCTAAAGAAAATGATAATACATTTTTGAAAACTGAGGTAACACATGAACAAATAAAGAAAGAAATGCACTTTTCACCCGTGTGCACCAACAATATCAGGGATCAATTGTTTATTTATATTTTTAGAAATACTTTTGGGCTGCACGGTGGTGCAGTGGTTAGCACTGTCACCTCACAGCAGGAGGGTCGCAGATTCGAATCCAGCTTGGGGCCCTTCTGTGTCGAGTTTGCATGTTGTCCATGTGTTAGCGTGGGTTTTCTCCGGGTTCTCCAGCTTCTTCCCGCAGTCTGAAGACATGCTGGTTAATTGATGACTCTAACTTGCCTATAGGTGTGAATGTGAGCGTGAATGGTTGTCAGTCTCTCTGTGTCAGCTCTGCGATGGACTGCCGACCTGTACCCCGCCTTTGTGTGCTGCGATTGACGGCATTAGAGTTTAGGTTATGGGGGGGGGGGGTGTGAACACAAATCTTAGAGTGGCGGCATTGGGATCCAAATTTGAATGTTCCAGCCAGCCTGGACTGGAGTAGCTGGAGTATCTACCACTGCATCGATCACAAAGTCACACAATAGCACAAACAAACTGATTGAGGCAGCAGTAGACCAGCGACTCTCATGTTCTACAAGGTAAAATTGTTTTTATCAATGGAGTCTGGTGACTTTGGCCAGAGCATGGATGAATCCAACTGCTTCTTCAAAGCTGGGGGCGTGTCGACCGCTATGCACTGTTGGTAATACACTCACTATGGACGAGTACCTCATACAACCCACTTCAAAACACCTGAACTATCCCTTTAACACTAACAAGAAAATAGATATGAACAACAAACTACATACTGTCTTTAATCAGTGATTCATAGCAGGAAGCGTCAGCATTTAGGTAATCTGAGCATCATGTACTATATGTCATCTCTTATAGTTTTGTGATATGGAGGAGAGGAAGCAAAAGAAGCAATAATTTACATTCAAAAGGCTTTAGGGTGCTTCCCTCACAGCTTCGTAGAGTATAAAGTGTAGCGTATTTAATGTTGGTAGGCCATCACAGAAAATACACAAAAGCAGAGTGTACTGAATGAGCAGCTGTTCAAGTATCTAACAGGTGAAATGAGGACAGCCGCTACTAAAATCTGTTCCAAAGCATAAACAGGAAAAACAAGACATACAGTATGAAGGTTCATTAACTTGCCCAACTGGTTAACATTGTAACTGTGTTTTTTTTCATTCTCAAACCGTGTGTGTGTGTGTGTGTGTGTGTGTGTGTGTGTGTGTTTGTGTGTTCGCCCAGTGTTATTGCAACCCAACTATGCATTTCCAGTTAGTTTGGAAATGTCTGTCACTTTTCCTCCTCCCTGAACAGTAACACAGATTGGCATGTACTGAGTATGAGATCTGAGCTCTCCGCATGAGAGAACATGAATGCATACAGTACTATCAGCAGAGCAGAACATGAGGGTATGATAGAGGTGCACTTCGGTGTCGGTGGCAACTAACAAGTCTCATCTTATCGCAGCGGAAATGCCCTTTCCTCATACTTGATAGCTCAGTCAACCACGGGAACTGAGGGAAAAAACTGGGTTAACGCATGTGGAAACACCAGGGCCTCTTTTATAGAAAGGCCTGATGAGTTTACTCCAATTCCAGCTGGAAAACCTGACGTTTGTAATCAATAAATCACTCTGTGCTGCAGAGTATTGGTAGAGGACAGCAAGTAACAACTATTTGAAAAATGCCTTTATAAGGAACTTGGGAGGTTGTACTTTTTTATGTGGGGATGGAAGCATACTTGGTGTTCAAGTGCTTTAGGTCATGGGAACACTGATGCATTATGGGATAAATGCCTTGCTCAAGGTCATATTTACAATAGTTTCCCTAGCTCATGGAAGAAGATGGCCGCCCACCCAGAGCCTGGTTCTGCCCAAGGTTTCTACCCGTTTTAGCCAGGTTTTTCCTTGCTACTGTTACAGAACAATGCATGCTCACACTTTGTTAGCTTAACAAGATAAAGTACAAGCTAGCTGCATCTAGCTTGCTAGCTTCTTCAAGATAATAAACATTTTGGTCATTAGATTCTTTTGTTGTTTCATTTTCGGATTGTTAGATCGAGGTTAAGCTGTTTATTTTTGCTGTCTTACATATTTTTTTCTAGGTTGTGAGGACTGGCCCTGGAGGGACAACATGGCAGCTGACAAGGTATTTTAATAATGTTTAAGGCTCACCAGCATTTGCATAACCGTTTTACAGCGTTATGGTTTTTGGCAGGCAGTCTGCCTTGGTTCAGTGCCTACTGTGGTTTCCCCATTCTTTACTCCAAAGTTTAAACTATGGGTAGGAATTTCTACAGCTGAAAAACAACAAAATTTGTAGCTACAACACATTTTTCCACATGAATCGCGAGGGATATAAGGCATGAAAGCATGAACGTGATGTGTAAGGGAGGGTATGATTTTTATCTGCACTACTGATGCACAATACCTTGATTTGTTCAGGGTGCAGAAGACAGATAAACATGATGTCCTTGGTTCAATTGTGGCCATCAATTTTGCTTTTCTTGCCATGAAACACTGTTCTGTCAAATAAAGACAACCAGCCTACAGGTCTGAAAAGTGAGGCCAATATGGAAGTGCCTTAAACTTGCATTGTTTCTCATATCCAGCAGGGGGCGACTCCTCTGGTTGCAAATAGAAGTCTATGAGAAAATGACCCAACTTCTCACTTGATTTATTACCTCAGTAAACACTGTAAAAATTAGTTCATGGTCTCAATCGCTGGTTTCAAGTCTTCTTCAGTACATAATGTCCATTTACAAAATTATGGTCCCATTTAGAGTCAATTAGACCATAAAGCAGGTTATAGTTTAGGGCGTGGCTACCTTGTGATTGACAGGTTGCTAACATGACATCCAGTCTTGCAATGGCCAAAATTCCAAACTCTAGGCTTCAAAACGGCAGTCCACAAACCAATCGGTAATGGCACAGTGACTACATCCTCTTCTTATAGTCTATGCCTGCATGGCCTTCTGGTATGAAAGCTTTTCACCAAAAACACAAAATGATTAAGATAAAACATAAAATATGTGAGCATCAGTGGAGGTGAGACCAAGAGGTGAGACCTGTCCAACTCCATACAGATGATGACTTTAATGCACAAATTAGTTGTCTGATCTAAACAGGAGTAATGAGAAAATAATATTTTTCTGTTGTTTTAGTTTTTATTGCTTTTCAAAAAAAAAAAAAAAAAAATCACCTGGAAACAGAGACACTGCGGTTGATATTTTCACAACTATATTGCATTTTCATGAAGGCTAAATAGACATATTTCTGGTAACTATACAAGGGTGATTATTGGTGCCAGTTAAAGCCTACTGTGCTTTAAGAGGAAGGGTGGAGGCCAGGAAACAAGTTGGGTCAATCATGATGACCCATAGAGGTCACAAAAAGAGGTCATAAATTATTCAAAGCCCCTTTTAAAACACATATGTGTTTGAATTAATCCACAAGGGAAATAAACTGCTATTAAACAGTACTGTTTATGTATGTCCACATGGACTGACCTCCATAATATTCCTATGAGATGCTCACATCCATTCGTCTATCTGCAGTGTAGAAAACATGCAGATCCTCATCGTCTTTATTACATATTTTGAATTCAGTATCTTCTGGCTTCCTCATTAGAGAAAGAAACTGCAGTGATGCCACAATTAAAACCCTGAACACATCATTTTAGCAGCCAGTGTGGTGAGATAGTCATTAGAGCTTGATAATAAAAAAAAACAGCATATCAACCTTGACCCATCCTGTCACCATCAACCCCCCCGAAACGCCACCAGACGCACACACCGAGTCCCCAAAAGACGCTTAAAGATAAAAGAGAATCGACCCATCAGCCGTATGTACAGAGACCGGAGATCTGAAAGGAGAAAAGCCATGAAAAATGGATGAGAGAAGAAATCCACTTCACCTCCCCCCTGGAGGCTGGCAAACCCCCCACAGCGCTCCCACTCATAATCCCTTCTCCTCCTGCACACACACACTCCTCTCTCTCTGTGCCTCACACACATGTATGCAAACAGGAGGACAAGGTAGGCACACACCACCCGAGGCCCTCTGGTAGGTGTTAGCATACTGTAGTTCGGTGCTATATAGGACTAATATTAGTGTTTGTGCCTCATAAAAATCTAAAATCATCATCTTTTGTAGTCATTTTACATGTTTCCTCTTGATTTTCTGTTTTTTCGTTGTAGATATATTTTCAGTGTAAAGGCAAAATGTATGGTTCCTCTGGCGAATCACTCGGGCTTGAAGAAACCCTTAACAAATGTCATTTGTCACGGTTTCAATGGCGAGGCTCGTATTAGAGAATCATTAATGTCTGAATGCTTTTACAGAGGCATTTCCACACTGACATGAAAACAGTTCTGAGGTAAGCACTGAATGATCTTAATTGTATGGCCATGAGAATGAAAAATATAGTTTCAGCATGTGATATTGATATAAATTAGCCAATATTCAACACAGAGTTATACACTGTGTATAATGGTGCCTTCCTGAGCAGGTGTTTACGACATGGGAAGTTGGTTTTAGGAGCTGAAAACACACTGTGAAAGTTGTAAAATAAAAACATGTACAACAACCGGACCAGACAGTGGTAGCAACCTGCCAATCAGAGGGTAGCCCCGCCCTAAAGCATCCCCTACTTTATGGTTTATTTGACTCTAAATGGGACCAGAATTTATTTAATGAACATCATGCTGTATTGAAGAAGACTTGAAACTAGTGATTGAGACCATAAACTCAAGTTTACAATGTTTACTGAGATAATAAACCAAGTGAGAAGTAGGCTCATTTTCTCATAGACTTCTATACAGTCAGATTTCTTTTTGCAACCAGAGGAGTCGCCCCCTGCTGGCTGTTAGAAAGATTGCAAGTTTAAGACACTGACAATGCTAGCATGCTAATGTTTAGCAGGTGCAATGTTTACTTACCACCATTTTGGTTTAGTGTGTTTGCATGCTAACATTTGCTAATTAGCGCAACAGAAAAAACATTACAGGATCACAAAAGTTATTGTAATCCACCCTCGGGGATATGAATGCCTGTACTAAATTTTACACTAAGCCATCAAACTAAAAAAGACTAGAGGAAAGGTCAGTGAGCTTCATTAGAATTAACGGCAATCCGTCCTAATGTTGCAGATACATTTCACTCACAATCATGTCTAAAAGTTATTAGGAATAATCCTCTGGAGACCATAAATGTCTGTTCAACATGTCATAGCTATCCATGCAGTAGTTGTTGAAGTATGCCAGTGACTATCCGACATTGCCATCCCTAGAGCTACACCACTAGCACCTATACTGGTCGAACACTAAGATGCACACAACTGCACATCCAGCATACACACTATTCGTTCACCAGTTCACCATTCGTTCGAGGCTCTTTACCAGGTGTGATCTAACTTAAAGCACTCACATGCACTTGTGACAGCGTGTGAAATGTTCCATTCAAAGCGGCTGCAGCGGCTCAGGCTATCGGCGGCCTCCTTTAAGGCCTATCTGACGGGCTGGCAGTCGGCTGATGGGAAGGAGACAGAGACATGGAGGGACGGGGGGGGGTTGCTGTCACACACTTTGATTGGCAGCTTCGCTCTCGTTTTCTTTGTCACAAACCAAGTGGGGTGACCTCAGTGGTCTCACTTACACCTGAGCGGAGAAACTGAAGAAAAATCTAGTTTTTGTACAGTCTTTGTCTTACTGTCACCGGCCGCTCATTCACCCATTCATCATTGTACTGAACTGATTGCATTTACAGTTCAAATTTCCTGTTTATGTAGATAGTAAAAGCTTTACTCAAAGGGACAATCTGGATAAATAATTACATGATCATATGGTTTTGTCAAAGTTATTTTTGTGTCTTTTCATTATGATGGAGTGAGTGTTCATTTAAAGGACCAGTGTGTAACATTTAGAGGGATCTATTAGCAGAATTGAAATATAATATTCATAACTATGTTTTCATTAGTGTATAATCACCTGAAACTGTTGTGTTTTCGTTAGCTTAAAATGAACCCATCATATCTACATAGGGAGAAGGTCCTCTTCACGGAGTCCGTCACGAGCGTGTTTCTCCGACATGCTCATGAAACTGCGGTAACATGAGCCACAGAGCAATACCGCCAGCCGCCGTGTGACTTCATTACTCCTAAAGTAGTGAGGATTGAGCGGAGTTGGTTGCAATCTGAACTTTAACCCTTTCACAGTGTGTTTTCAGCTCATTAAAGGTAATTGTATATTTTGGTCACCTAAAAAAATGTCTTATTCAGCTTTCAGTTATACTTCACCCTCTCGTATCACTGTTGGTTCCAAGCAACCAAGATGGCGACGGCCAAAATGTGGAACTCGAGGCTTCAAAACGTCTACAAACTAATGAATGACATCACAGCAACTACTGGTATGTACAGTCTATGCCTGCATGGCATTTCCCCCCAAATTTAATTATTTATTATAATTATCAGTGGAGGTGAGACCAAATGTCGCATCTGTCCAACTCCATACAGATGATGACTTTAATGCGTGGTACATTTGGAAATGAAGTTCTCTTTGGAAGAAAGACAGAAAGCGCTACAGCATGCTTTTGGAAATAGTTATCACTTACTTATAACATACTGTAGTGCTCTATGAGACCTACAACATGCAAAAACTCTTCCTTTGAATGGGTATAGCCACAGTAACCACTGATCATCTGTCAATAAGAATCAGATCACCTGACCATGCTGCCAGGTGATGCAAATATCCTAAACTGAGACAAGCATGTGTGCAGATATTTACATCTATACATAGATATAGATGTAAACATTTGCACACACTGGAGATCAGCTGCAACTACAGTGCTTTAATATAAATATGCTGAATCTGAGATATTTCGCTGACACAATAACATATAGTAACTTATAATATATAATAATTTCATTTAAATAAGAACATCCCAGACTGTGAACTGAAAAAAACACAAAATGTAAAATATTTTGCACTAAGTGTAACGACAAAATGCGTTTTTGATGCATTTTTGCATATCAAGATGCATCCAATATCCAAGAAATTATGATATTTTGAACAGAAGTGTGTGACATTACTGCACATTGAATTTTGTGTGTATAATTTCTTCACAGGGCTGTTTTAGAGAATCAGGTTAAGTGGTGACAGAAGCGCAGACAGTAGAGGGCGCTCTACCCTGCTGCAATGTGCGGAGTCGTCTCCTTACTGAAGAAGTGATGGGTTTTAGGGCCAGTTTTACTTTCAGCAGCCATTAATACTGCAGAAATAGAGCAGTGAGCACATGTTTTTGTCAATAAGGTTGAATAAATAGATGTTAAAGACAAATAAATCCAAAGCAGGTGCAGATTTTGGAGCATCATTATAGATTAAGAGACAAATATTGATATTAATGTAAACTATAGTCACATTATCATAATCAAATCACGTTAGTCCACTTTGAACTCACTTGTGGGACTATTTTTTCAAATTCTTGTTGATAATTTAAATGCTTTTAATGGGATGACGCCTAATATTTTTTTTAAAAAAAGCAAATTAGTCCCTGACTGTAATTAAAATCTTGGTTTTAATTTGAAATAACAGCCCTGCTCATCATCATATCTCTAATTAAAGTCGACCCCTGCTTTGTTCGCATGCTGTAATGCGGTTTGTCTAATACAAGCCCAGCATAATTCAAGTTTTGGGAGGAGGAAGAGGAGCAGGAGGAGGAGGAGGTGGAGGAGGAGGAGGAGGGTTGGTGGGGGTTATTATACTATTGTCCGCCCCTTAATCCGGTTGGCTCAGAGAGTGCCCGCAGGCCAATTTGTAAGTGGTTTGCGGAGCTGCCAATCAAAGCAGACATCCTCTCCTCAGGCTGTGGCTACGGAACATCTCAGTTGCTGTGTGGAGAGATTTGACGGAGGGACACTCCTGTACATGGACCATCACTGCGCCGCAATCCGCCGCCTGCTCGCACACATAACGCATGTAATGCCTCGGTGAAATCCGGACGGAGAAAACACGCATGTGAATATTTTTCCCTTTGCATGTCAGGAGAGGAGGAACTAGTCGCCGGCTCCGCGGCTGTTTGTCTTTTCTTATCGCGTCTCCCCCCGTATGTCACTCTAATTAATCGGAGGCATGTGGAATCGCACCAGGATTAGGAATTGCTTCCCAATAGTGTGCCTGCTGTTGACGTTATGGACGGAGGTAAGACGGCTCTTATTTCATTCTTAAATATTCTTATTTTTCTCCACATAAATAAAATTATTGTTTAAAATATCAAAAGTTGGTGGGCGTGGGCAGATGGAGCCGATTTGCTCTCCGGTGTTGCATATTCGCATCACATTAATCGATAATTGAATTACGTAGCCGTCAGTTGTGGAGCATGTGATCATGTTACCATGACAAGATTGAAGTCTGAGGAATTGATTCAAGCTACTCTCCATTTTGGTTTCAAATCCGAGAGCACCCCCCTCCCTTTTTTAATTTATTTTTTAGGGAGAATTAGGCCTGAACTAGAAGTTGTAAGTTGCATTGCATCAATTGGCTGCTGCAGCGGTTAATTTGCCCAAAAAGCCCAGCATGCAAACTGTTCACGTGCTCCATTCATGATGCAACACATTATTTTGGAATATCCACCCAATCTGCACGCGCTTTTATAATGGTTTTTAATTGGGAGCGTTTGGCCACTTGTCCGTTTTTACGCACCGATTTAAGCACGCAAAGCCACGCTGCAGCCTGCAGGTATACAGCATTAGGCCTGCGTTTAAATGAGGTCTTTTTTAACATGTTGTTTCTAGGTGTCCCAGTCAACCGGCTATTTCGAGCTGCAGCTGATCTCCGTGGAGAATGTAAACGGCGAGTTGGCGGACGGGGAGTGCTGCGACGGCTCCAGGAGCTCCCAGGACCTGCGCTGCACCCGAGACGAGTGCGACACTTACTTCAAGATCTGCTTGAAGGAGTACCAGATGGAGGTCACCACTACCGGCCAGTGCACGTTTGGAGCTGGATCTACGCAAGTTCTCGGTGGGAATATGTTTTCTTTTAAGGGCGCAAACAACAACCCGAATAAAATCGACGATGCTGGCAAGATTTTGATCCCCTTCCAGTTCGCCTGGCCGGTGAGTTGTGATCTCTTGACGCTCTTCTTTTCACACACACCAAACTCCGTTTAAAATTTGAGCACTTTAATGTTCATCTGTTGATGTATGTGTACACATGCGTGGAGAACCCACCATAAAACCCATGTATGAATGTTTTGGAGCCATTCTCCCAGATCTGGATAAAAGCTCACACTTTTGAGAGGTTTTTTTTCAAATAGAGCGGGAACTATTAATCGATTAGTTAAATCAACTGTTTTGATAATCAGTTAATCAGTTTGAGTCAAAATTCTCTGATTCAACCTTCTTAAATAATATTTTCTGGTTTCTTTATGACGGTAAACTGAGTATCTTTGAGTGGTGGACAAAACAAGACATTTGAGGACGTCATGTTGGACTTGGAAACACTGATTGACATTTATCACCATTTTCTGACATCATAGACCAAACAGCTATCTGATTAATTGAGAAAATCAACAGATCAATAAGCAGAGAAAATAATCATTATTTGCAGCCCTAATTGTAATCTAGGGCTGCAGGTAGCAATTATTTTCACCGTAAATTACTCATCAATCATTTGGTCTGTAGAAGAGCAGAAAACAGTGGGAAACACCCATTATAATAGCCTAATCATCAAATGTCTTCTTTTGTCACAACAATCCAAAACCTGCAAAATAATTGCATTTACTATCATGTAAGGTCAAGAACATTTTTGTCATTTGTGCTTGAAGAGTGACATTGATTAATTGATTAATCCTTGCTGCTCTATTGCAACCATCTTCCTGTGCAGAAAACTGAGTGGAAGGCTTGATACAAAGAACCTGCTTTAAAAGTTGATCCAAAAAAAACTGCAGCTTAATGGATCGTATTCACCAGAAATCCTCATCCATTTGGTGTATGTGCATTTGCAGGGAGGACAGACGTCATTATTCTTAGCAGCATCCCGTCCTTTACGTGAAGTGACACACATCACGGCTAAACGTCTGCGTGATTCACAAAGATCCGATTGCAGCTGCAGTGTTTGGCGTTGTCATCTGGGTCATCTTTTAAAATTGCTCTGATATATGAAGGTTGGCTTTGTTCCAGTGCACACCAGCTTGCACCTGCCAAGGCCATGATAGGGTAATGAGACGGGGGGGAAACGCTTTGATTCGTCGACCCTGGAGGAGCTCCGTTACGTCTCGTATGGAGAAGCGGTCGTGGCAAAGCTTCCTCCTGAACATGACATTTTGCTGATTCATGAGGGTGCTTGGGAAAATTTCATCATAACAAAGCCCATCAAGTTGTTCAGTAAGACTTTTAGGATTGGCCCATGTTGCTTGCTGCTGCCAGCTTTGTTGGGTGATTTGGGGAAAGTAGAAGCTGATTTAACGTAGACGTGGTTTGATGTAGAATCGAAACAATTTGGCTCAACGTCCATGAGATATCTAACTTTTACATGAGGCAATTTTAAACTGCCAAATTTGTCACAGGAGTCTGGTGTGATGTATGAGAATGGCATGTACTGTATTTGGAGGTGCAGCCTGGTTGTATGTGTTGGATAGATGCGCCAATAAATTCTCTATTAGGATGATGAATGAGTGACAATGCTGTGAGTGTGAAATATGTGTTCGATGCCTCCGGCAGTGGTTCAGTTCATAAGTGCTGGCTGGTTTTGACATCTCTCTTCCCCCCCGCTGCACCCTACAGTTTCTGTGGGTGCCAGGTGGCCCCTGCTGGCCCCTCCAGGGCTGTTAAGCTGTTTGACAGCAGTTGAGTGATAGGTGATGGATTAGGCTCACCAATAAGGTGCGCTAGTCCTGCAGCACTAAACATTAGAGCTGCAGTGATTAATCGGTTGGTTGACAACTATTAACTTAATTGCCACCTATTCTGATAGTCAATTTATCAATTTGAGTCCTTTTTTTTTTTGGAGAAAAAAGTCCTAACTCTGATTCCAGCTTCTTAAATGTGAATATTTTCTGGTTTCTTTACTCCTCTATGACGGTAAACTGAAAATCTTTGAGTTGTGGACAAAACAAGACATTTTAGGACGTCATGTTGGGCTTTGGGAAACACTGAGCGACATTTTTCACCAATAAGCGACATGAAAATAATCATTATTTGCAGCCCTTCTGAACTTTTAGTTGTGTGTTTGAGAGGGATGACTTCTAGCTCTTGTTGCCATCAAGTTTGACTGAATAGGTTGTAAATCGCTTTGGACACTGTAATGTAATATAGTAGTGTTTCTAGGTAATGAGCTATAATGTTGTTGCTTCATGTTTTTATTGAAGTGAAGTGCTGGTTGAAGGAACTAGACTGCAGTGTTAATGGTGGGCTGTTGTGCAGACCAGAATATATATGCTTTTTTTTTTTTTTTTTTTTTACAATTTAATGCCATTCAGTGAGGGCTGCTCCCTCGTAGTCAATTAGTCGATGAATCAGTCAGTTATTAGTTGCAATTTATGCTTTTTTTTAAGCTGAATGTCGTATTTCTCTGAAACTTATGAGCGCATCTCTGGTAAACACAAAGTTTAAAGTGGTGCTTTTGTGTATGTATTAAATCAGCGAATTGATTAGTTTCTTTGGTCGAGAATAGCCCTAATTTTTATAGACCAAATGATTCAAGAATTAATTGAGACAATAAACAGCAGAATAACTGATAGTGAAATAATTGTTTGTTGCATCCGTAGATTAGATTCGATAACTTTGTCTTCTGTGGTAGTCAACTGTATATCTCTGGGTATTTGACGACTGGTCAGACAAAACAAGCAAAATAACACAAACTAATACAATAATTAAAATAATTAGTTGCATGCAGCCATATTTGGAAGAAAAGCTGATCAAATTTGATTTCCATAATTTGCAATTTCTTGTGCTGAAGGCATCACGTTTGATGATCCAAGTTTCATCTTTGTGTATTTAATGGTTTCAGGGTTTCTCACGGCTGTTTATAGCAGAGACCTTGGCCTTTAGGGAATTAACAGCTGCCTTAGCTCGTGTATTTACGCTTTAAAGGTGTGATTTCACACAGTCGAAGCCATATATTTAATGAGGGAGAGACCATCAGGTGGGTTAGAGGCAACATTTACCACTTTGGCTAACCCAGGTGTCACAGCTACGTGTATATAAATCGCCTCCCATCTAACGTTCATGCCCCACATAGACTGTGAACCAGCAGTAGCCTGTTATTGGACTCACTGACTGACACCTCGAGGCCGAGGTGAAGAGGGCTATTCTGGTGTGCTGTCTTTCTGCTAAGTGGCCTGGCCTGATAGCGGTGCACTATTCCAGTGCCAGATGTCACAACAAGCCTGTGGGGTCACTTGCTGTGGCGTTGTCGCTTTCCTCACTGAAGAAACAAAGATGCAGTGTACTATTGGCTGTGTCATCTGGCCAAATGCCCAATTTAAACCCAGTGGAAACCAATGAGGCCTGCACTCTTCTGTCATCCTGAACCAAGCATCTGAACAGTTTTGGAAATAGTACATCTTTTATGTAAATCCTTAAATATCAGAATAAAGCTGCATGGGTTAAATATCTTTCCTACAAATTTTCAAACATATCTTGAAGTCTTGATTTGCGACAATACCCTTTAATTGTCTGAATAGGTGAATTCTCGTAGAGCACTTTTCATCTTCCAGTCGAGCGTCGTGCAGTCGGGCTGTAACCGTGGTAATCATCCTGCATTTCTGGGAAACGCTTCTTCTTCTGTGAAGACACGGAGACATCGGAGCCTCTCATCATCACACCGGTGTGATGCGGTCGCTAATGGCTGATTTGACTCCGATTGCATGATGCTTATCCTTTCTTTGGAAGTCCTCCAGTGATTCTCCAGCTTTGGCTCATCTTGCCAGCGTGCCAGTAGAGAGACGGACTATTGATGCTGCTGCCACCTCTGAGATCAGCCTACGCTCAGTGTTTCCCCACAGCTTTGAATTTACTGTAAATGCTCACTGCTTCTGCTTTCTCTTCTGATGGGTGTATTTGTCTTTTCTGGATACTGTAATGTGATTTTGCACTTTTATGGAGTTTAAAGAAGGTACCTAATTGACTATTTGAAAACATTTTGCAAACACGTTTACTTTTTTGCATTTTTCCTCATGCTTTTGTCAACCTATTTAATAACGGTGCTTATGTGTTAAGGAATAACTCATTTTGGGAAATGAAGCTCATTTGCGTTCTTTCTGGGAGCGATGAATACCGCTCTCATGCTGCAGCCAGGATGTGGTTAGCCTAGCTTAGCAGAAAGACGGGAAACGGGGACAAACAGCTTGTCTGACTCTCTACAAGTAAAATAAACTGAGCCTACAGCCGTGCTTAGGGGAGGCACACTTGTGGGGACTTGGGAACCGGATGGTTGTGGTTCAAATCCCCATACAGACCGAGTACGGAGTGTGGACTACTAGCTGGACAGATGCCAGTTTACCTACTGGGCCTATTCGGCACCAAACCTCCAACTGCTCAGGGTGCTTGTCCATGGGCAGCCGCCTCCATCTGAAATCACACTGTACTACCTGTATGTGCATGTATATGTATTTCAGATAGCTTGGGCCTGTGTGTAATTCTCAAAAAAATAACTACGGATGCACTGATCTGACTTTTTCAGTCCCGATATTGATGCTTAGACTTTGGGTGTCAGCAGACACAGAGTACTGAATATAGCATGGGATTTTATTTAGTTTATAGCACTGGCGGTTAATAATAATTGGTGGTTTTAGAAGGTGTAAAGTGTTGTTAACTGTCTTGACAACAGTTCTGCCGGTTGTCCGGCAATGTCACAGTGGCAACAAGACTGCTGGAAGTTACTGCGCTTGACTTTCATTCATCAAGAAATAGTTACCCTCCTCCTAAAGCCACTAATTGTCGTTTTCACATTCCTGTTTGTGTACATATCAAACAAACAATATACAGTATAATGTGTTAATGAGCTGTACCGCTAGATGTATTTAAGCTTGCTGTTTCCCTCACAGTTCCTGTGGTTATGCTAAGCAAGGCTAATCACCTCCTGCTCCGGTTTCATAGTTGATGCACATACGATGTTTGAACTGTTTTAAGAAACGGCGTTCAGATTCAAGCGATTTTTCAGTGTTGGTCCTGTAGTATGTGGCTCATACTGTATCTCTATGGCCGGTTTGATTGAGTTTCCTTTTAGTTGGCTCATGCTGTGTGAGCACTTCAGGAGAGAGAGGCTAAAGGGACACGTCTTACTTCCATTTGATCGCTAATGAAATTGCTGGTGGAATTTCTCTCCCTTCCTTCCCGCCCCCCCAGCTACATTAGCCGGACGTCCGTTTGGTCTGAGCCTGCCTGTAACTGTATCTGCTCTGAACTTGGATATTTATCAGACCATCCTCGGTTAGTAAATAGATGCACGCAGCTCACCTGCTCCAACCTCATCAAGAAGCTTGAGCAAGTGAAGATTTTGAATTCATAGTGTTATTTCAATAGACGGCCATATTAATTTAAACCTCTATATTCCTGTAAAAGTGACGCCCAGTCTCTGGAGAGCATCTGAGATGAAGGGATGAATTGTAAGGTGGTTTGTTTGGTCTCTCGCCCTTGCTCTCCCTTGTGTTGTGTGCGCTGTCAGACTCACGATGCCGATCATCTCGGAGTGGGAGGTGCAGACGATCTCATTCACATTTAAACGACGGGTTGATCTGCACAGACCTGCTGAAGATTGTTTGTCTTGGAACAAACCCAGACTATTTAAATGGTTTTGGCTCGCTGTTCTGGCCACATGTACGCCAAGAGCACACAGCGCTGCTGTCATACTGTCACTTTTTTTTTTTTTTTTTGTTCTACTGTCAAGCATTGTTCTGCATGGTTTTTCTTTCACACAGGTGACTTTCTTGTACAAGAAGTAAGTCAAGGTCGCTAAGGACTCTCTGAGGTCTTTGTTTTATTATCTTTATATAGACTTACAATCCAAAAAGTATTATGAAGAGCTTAAATGTTGTAGAAAATAGGGGTGGGCATCACCTTGGGCCCCAAGATTCAATATCACGATATAGGATCTTATTGCAATTCTAAACATTTTGGTTATTTGGCATTTTTGATAAGGTAAATTGCGATTTATTACCTTTTTTTCGACATCTGTTTTATGTAATAAGATCCAGTTTTCACTCTGTTCATCTCAGAGTTTTCATTCACATATCTTGAGGTCAGAGGTCAAGGGACCCCTTTGAAAATGGCACTGCCAGTTTTTTCTCGCCAAAATTTAGTGTAAATTCATAGCATTTTTTGCGTTCTTCCCGACAAGCTAACATGACATTGGTTGGTACCTTAGGCTTTTTACTTTCATATGATACCATAGATAGCTGTAGCTTTAAGACTGAGCCAGCGACAACCGCTGAAAAACAGAAAAGTGGCCAAGCTGGGATAATAGTTTATATAATGAAAGATTGATACTTGACGCCCATGTGCACCATACTTCTCTGTTTGGGTTTCCTCTTCATATACTACTGTACTGAATATGCCAGTATTCAAACAGTAACAAAAGACCATCAACACTGTTTGTTTTTTGTAGGCGCATGCACCCTGCAATGTATCCTCATACAGCAGTTTGTATGATAGCTTACGAAAGGCTATTCCTCATTTTTCATGCTTTTTCCATGCATGCTTTTTCCACAGCAACATGTGTCAATTTCCTCTCATATAGTCTTTTCAAAATAAACCTCCACCTTTACAGGAAACAACTTGGCTAGGTTTAGGCAACAAAACTACTTAGTTAGGTTAAAATGACATCAGAAGTGACCTCACGTGACGAATAAATGAATGTTTTTAAATCCAGTGGGTGCGAACAGCAGTCGCTTGGATGAAAGTATTTTGTTTTATGACCCATGCATCCACCACGACCTCCGCTACGGGGCATTTTTGCTCTTTATATTTCATGGTATATGATTACATGAATTACGTACAGAGTGATTGATTGTGGGATATATACAAATTACTGTGCATTACTTTTTGTAGGTACAGTTACGAACGGTGTTTGAGAACAGCTTGCTTTTTGTGAGTTTGCTCAATCTTAGAATCTCTTGATTTCTTTTCATTGTTTTTCATGATTGTCTTCCACACTAATGCTTGTGGCAAAGAACATATTTTATACAACATCAGTACCCAGCAGCAGAGCTATGCTGCTGCCATTTTGGACTGAAAACATCCACCTAAAAAGTGCCATACAGAAGTGGCAGCAGCTGTTGTCAAAAAACAGCAGAGTTTTGTCTTTTTGCTTCTATACTCTCTACTTGCGATCAATTCATGCTGATAGAAAACAAGGTTTTAGGGTAAAACTCTGGACTGGGACACTTACAGATGCACTGTAGTACTTAATGTTAGTATTAAGTAGGGCAGAGGCTTTAGTAGCAGCTCATTCACACACTTCTCTTCTGCCTGAGACTGCAGTTATCTGTTTTATAGATGCACACAGGCTCACAGAACCAAAGGCTAACACAGGCTGCCATGGTTAACCACACCTGATGCGGCGCTTGTCAGAGCTGTTGCTAGGAGACGGCTACATAGGCCTCTTGTAAACAATTATCTTTCCTTTCTGTGGCTCCCTCCCCCCATCCGCCGTCATCTGGTCCCAGGGCTGCAGCGTGGAAAACCACTCACATGGGTCTCACCTGTGATTCAGCTCAGCTCTGTATTGATTATGCCATTATTACCCAGAACTCCCCAAGGTGAAACGATTTCGGGGAGCTATTTTCTTTAGCTTATTTTTTAACTTGTTTAGCAATTAGCAACATATGCACATGTGCATTCAATGATGTCTTTTCCTGACCTGCTGACAACAAGTTTTTTCGGGCATCAAGTAAGCGTTCTCCTTTTGTGTATGCTGCATGTCATGTGCAATAGAAGCGCTCTAGTAACACCATCAAGGAATTAACTGGCTCGCCCATTTCTAAAATGATTGCTTGAATCAAAAAGCTGATACTTGAGTCACAAAGACTGCATGATTTATTGGAGATTCAGGATAGCTGATATATGATGCAGATTTTTTTTTTTTTATGGAGGGGCTGATATATTTGGGTGATTTTCTTTTTTTTTTCCTCCGTTTGATAAAATATAACAGCTAAAAAATAACAAATGATACATAAAATTTCTCAGCTTCAGTAAACATTTATTGAACATGGTCTGTCTCGCCAATCTGCATTTTGTGTCTGCACTGCAGTGCACTTGCATATTAAATAAAAATAATGTATAATCTAAATATTGAATACATGAAACAGGTAATCAAAAAACTAAACTTTGTCAAATAAAGCTTCGGATGAAAAAATAAAGTTTTAGTACACTTAGCAGCATTTATGTACCTGTTTTGATAATCAGTTTAATATCCTCAGACATCGGCCGATGCCGATTCAGAAAAAATTTCAAATAAGCGGCCCGATTAACCGGTCGACCGCTACATGAAATCTGTCTGTTTTCTGTAGTGCACTTTTGTTGATGATCAGGTTTTTCTTCTGGTTTTAGTTTTCTTCCATCAACCATTATGCAGTTAGTGTAAAACATTAAAACATGTTTTTACACGTGAAACTCAAGTTAGAGCATCTTTAGCGTCTGTGCTGTGAGCATCCCCCAGAGAAACGAGATAACTAAGTAGTGTACAGCTTAAAAAGGGATTTAAGTCAAATCCTTTGCATTTGATTGGGCTGCTAAAAAGTGGGCGGGCCCGTTGTCGCTAATGGTGTTTTCAAACGGGGTTGCGTTTACGAGATGGGAAGTCGTGAACATGATATGCTTGGCATTCAAATGGTTAAGTCGTGAAGAACACAGCTGCTAAGCAACACTAATATTAACGTTACTATCCGAGTCTAGACGACAGAGGAGAAAAATGAGGTTGTTGAGAATATCAGCATTTTTCTCAGACATATAATTACCAAGAAAAACAATGTATGACTAAAATTACAATATACTGCACAATATTAACTTATTATGCACCGATAAATGAACTCCCCAGGGCTCCACCATTTCTCACAACGTCAACAAACACGTCACAAGTCGTGAACTCGGACCTTTCAGAAACTTTCAACTTTCGAGGTCGCGAATACGACATGAGGCCCAACCCGTAAACACGATAAACATGACCCCATTTGAAGGCAACATACAAGTTACAGATTGACTGATGATTGTCATGATATTATAGATGGATGGTATTAGCTTTTTTTTTTTTTTTTGCATATATTGTTAAATAGGTGCACAACATGACCAGAGATCTGTCAGGGATAATGTACAGCAAGCCAGTCATTATTGTGAAATAAACCCCGACAGGGTGGTGTGGTTGACCCAGATGCAAGGCAACAATAATGACCTGCTAGCTGTACATTATCCCGCTTATTAAACAGATACTTTCTTTCACAAAAACAGTCCAGCAGAGTCCAACATCAGAACTGCACCCATAGCAACAGTCTGTTATACATAGCAACGGTCTGTTATAAAGAAATAACCTCATAGTTAAGTATTTTACTTGTGGTGCCCTCAATGACATTTTGGCCCATCAAGAAACCTACATGGGCTTTCTACACATGCAGGGTATCACTCACAACATCCTCATGATTGAAAGGGCTTGAAAGTAACGCATTTTATTCAACTTAACACATTTCAAACCTGCAGTTGTGTTGCATTGTGTAAAGTGCTGTAAATATACAGCATGCAATGTCAGATTTCTTAAGGAGCAGAGGATTCATCCAAAATGTTCTGCTCCTTCTTGGAAGCATCACTGAATAAAAGTAATTTAACACTCTGCTGTTGCATCAACTACTTCTCATGTCCTCCAGTACATATAGTCAGTGGAGTGTGAAGAAAACCACCATCACTCCCCATGCCCTCGTCTCTTCCCGACAAGGCCTTTCCCGTCAGACATTGCACTTTTTGTGCCTTAGAAATCTTACTTGCTGTTGCTTGACGTCAGAGTTGAGAAGCCGGACAGACATCTGTGTTGTCGCTTCGCTCATCAACAAAGATGCAGTGTCGCGTTTGACTGTGTGATCTGGACAGCTGCCCTGTGGAAACCCGACTGAACTCTCCCCATTGCCGTCCGACTCTGACCACATTCTTGATATTAATGGATCTGTGTTATGGTGTCACGGCGGAGGCGGCGGGGATTTCCTGTGAGAACACTTTGTTTTGTTCATTCTGTGACTTCACACAAGGTACGGCGTGTACGAATGGGGGTCCATTAAAACAAAAGGTTGTTTTCCGACTCAGAGCCTCAGGGAGACGCCGGTGTTTTGACTTGTTTCCCCATTAATGTCGTACATATCCGCGTTCGAACAAGAATCTGTTTTATTGAGGAAGTTTCTCATTACTTGCTGGGAGCATTTTTCGGTGTCAGCCATCATGAATGTTGTAATTTAAATCCCCTTTAATTTTATTTTTATGATTTGGATTTTCTGTGATACTGTTAGCTGTTTCAGTGGCTTTCTACTAATTCTGGACATATTTTTGCTTGTGCCAAAATGCACCAGTTTCCCTCTGGTACTGTCCTCCTTACCTAGTTCACTTGCAAAGCTGCTGGTCTGAACTACATCCAGAAGTTTGTTCAACTGTTGTCCTAAAGATAGAAGCTCTGCAGTACCTCTTTAGCTTTCAGCGTACCAGTCTGTCATGATGATAGGTGGCTGGAAAGTAGTGATGAAGGAGCTTAATGTCTAATTTTAAATCGGAGCCATCATGACTTGTTGGCATCGGTCATGTTTATTCCTCTGTTTGCACGTTACTAACTAATGTATTCAAAATGAGGCTGTTGATTAACATATTTAATCCAGATTAATCACATGATTGTCTATGATATATCATGATTTATTCCAAATTAGTCACACATTATTATTGGAAATCAATTAACTGTACAAAACAATGACAAATATTGTCCAGAAACGCTCACAGGTACTGCATTTAGCATAAAATGTCAAATCATAACATAGTGAACAGCAGCCCAACAGGCAACAGCAGCTGTCAGTGTGCTGACTTGACTATAACTCGCATGTGATTATCATAAAGTGGGCATGTCTGTAAAGGGGAGACTCGTGGGTACCCACAGAACCCATTTACACTCGTGTATCTTGAGGTCAGAGGACAAGGGACCCCTTTAGAAATGGCCATGACAGCTTTTCCTCGCCAAATTTAGCGCAAATTTGGAGCGTTATTTAACCTCCTTCGCAATAAGCTAGCATGACATGGATGGTACCAATGGATTCTTAGGTTTTTAGTTTCATATGATGCTGATTTAGCTTTAAAGCTGAGCCTACTATAACCTCATAAAGACTGAATGCGTTAATGCGTTAAAGAAATTAGTGGCGTTACAATGAATTTGCTTTAACGCCTTATCATTACGTTAACTTTGACAGCCCTGATTCAAAAGGAAAACGACCGAGACGTATCCTTACCTGTAGCCACAGTGTATGAAAATACTCTTAATTATTCTTGTTCACGTTGACGCCTCACTGCAAACCACAGTTTAGGCAAACCACTGCACTGTGAAAAGGTGATTTTGAATGTGTAAACCAACATTCAAATTGGTTATGGTCTGTCATGGAAATATTTCAAATAGGACTTCAAATGAGGATCTTGTGTAAAGATGATGCGAGGTGGGTGTCCAAGATGCAAGTTTCTGGCATCTTGTCACTTTTCCATGATAAATAATGTACACTGAGCTCTAATTACTTTACTATAGTACCGCATCCACCGCAGACAGCAGTCACGCCCACAATGTGATATAAGTGGGGAACAGGTTCCTGCTTTCAAACATAATGAGAAGTGAAGCTGATGCTGATATTTGGAGGATATGGAAGAGATCTTGTATACATGAGTCCTTTTTGTAATGATGGTGCAGGTCCTGTATTCCCATGGGTACATTCATCAGCATGTTTAAGATGCTGGCCTGAGAGCAGCCTCTCGGGGGTCTGAGCTCAAGTGACATTTGAGCTTTGTCGCTTGTTTTTAAGGTTTTAAATGGACTAGTGTCAACTTACATAGCAGAAGTCACTCTCCAGTTAGAGTACCAAGGTTGACCAATCAGATGCTTGTGAATGTCTCCAGAACTAAACACGAAAACAGTGGCGGCGGAGCCTTTGCTGTGGCTGCCTCTAATCTCTGGAAGAGCTTACCTATTCATATAAAACCTGCTCTTCTACCTCTTCTGGTTGCTGTTTGAGTTGAGCTTGACACCGTGACTTCATTTTCTTTTGTCCTGCAGTTCATTTACCACCATCATGCGCACGTTATGTTTGTTTTCTTACATTTTCTTTGTATTCATATGTGTTTTGTTCAGCATTTAGGTCACCTGCGATTGTTTTTAAATGTGCTGTACAAATAAAGTTTGACTCGGCTTGATTATAGCTGCAGCTTTTTATTGTCGTTGAATCTGTTGATTATTTTCTCGATTAATGGATTAATTTTTTTTGGCCTATAAAATGTCAGGAAATAATGGTGAAAAATGTGGATCAGTGTTTCCCAAAGCCCAAGACGACATCCTCAGATGTCTTGTCCGCAACTCAGAGATTTTCAGTGAATTTTTACTTTTTTTCTTTAAAAAAAATTCTCAAATTGATTATCAAACTACGAGGCAGTTAATTAAATATTTGACAATTAATCAATGAATCATTGCAGCACCAGACTTGACTCGAGGAAGCTCCTCTGTATGTTTATGTCTGCAGTATCTGATGCCAAAATGATGCTGATGTGTTTTTAAGTCAGACAGCTACTATATGTATAATCAAAGAACATCTATTGCCAAGAAGTGAAAGTCGACTGTGTGTTGCATCCGACATCAGCGCCCAGCAGCAAAGATACGTTTCCGCCATTTTGGACTGAAAGCGACTACCTCACGCCAGTAAAATGGGCACTACAAAAGTAAAACAAAATTATGGATGGATGGATGGATCCTTCGTCATCCTCAACACATCCAGTGACCATAATGAAGATGATTCAATTGTGCTGCACAACATTTTCACAGACTGTAGATTCAGCATTCTCCCCTTCTTTAACACATATCGCCAGACTCCCATTAGTCCAAATAATCAATAAGATAATCAGTGATTTTCAGACCATAGCAGTGGTTGAAACGCTTCTGTTTGCCCTGTGGGTGTGTTTAGGAGGCAGCGTTTTATAATTTCTTCAGAAACAACAACATGAGTGAAATAGTCTACATTGAAAATATGCCATACTTGATCTGCTGATCCCTCGTGAATGAATGACAGCTGGCAGCACAGTGGGGAGACGTGATACTTAAGAGGTAGATGAAGTACCGCTACTACTGCTGTAGAAGCAGCTTGTTGGCATCAATAAATCATCACCGCACTAACTGTACAGTAATATCAACCCCAGTCTTCTGTTAACAAGGCTGAGAAACATCTACAACATAATTTCAAGTCCATGTTGCTGTTTGTGGTTTTGAGCTCTGCGGATGTCCTCCGACAGAAAAGGCTGGAGGATGGGCTGTGATGATAACAAGGATGATACATACACCTACAATCATGTCAAAATATCTCCTCACATCTACTGAAGTGAGTATTTTCCTCAGCGTTGACTGTTTGAATACAGCGTTGGTGCGTGTTGCTGTGGCCCGCTGCTGCGTCCCCTGCCTCTTGTTAAATGAATGGTGTGCAGGTGCTAGAGGCTCCTTGTGGGGGTAATTAAAGCATGTCATTACATGGGCAGTTAAATTGTCACTGTACTGTTGAACCTGTTTGAAATGATAATGGCGCTTGGCTGGACGCGGTGCTGTATTGCTCGCGGGTCAGGCGCCCTGTTGTTTTGGATCAGGAATTAGCCTGTTAATGTTTCTGAAGCATGTCTCGTAGCTCTTAGACTTCTTAAAGGCAAATGAACACCTGAGGAAGTGAGTGAGAAATATCCACGAGTCCAAGAGCTTCAGCCTGATTTTGAACCTTTTAAGTTTCTTGACATGATGATGAAGATATGATGTGACGCTAAAAGTTATTGTGGTGAGATTGTATTGTGATTGCCATCCTTGTCAGACCTGTATTTTCAGATATAAATACCTCCATGTTTCGATGCCTTGTTTCGATGATGATTTTGGTTCATTTAATTTTTTCCATTTTTTACTTACATTTCCAATTTTGAAGCATTAACTCAGCTCAGTTTGGTGCATCATTTAAAATTCATAACATGCGTTTGTTTAACGGTAAATTACTCGGACACATCTATTGTTTGCATGTGAAATCATTTGGCTTTTTCTATGCAAATGCGTTGCTGTTTATTTGATGTGTTGCATACTCTTGGATCATGTTGGTTAATTAGTGCCAGGAAGGGGAGGGGTTTGTTGTATTGGAAGTGCATGGGTAATGACCCTGTTGGCATAGTAGCAGCATGCTCAATGGGCCGTGTGTGTGTGCACAGCCGGTGTACACCAGCCAGCCAAATGCCTTGCCTTCAGTGCGACATCTCTTGGCACACGACGCTGGCAAGCAACGTGTGTGCAGAACTCCCAGGCCTCCACCCAGCAGGGATATGACCGTAACCTACTTTGTCAACCACACGTCGTAGTAGTAGTGTAAATGAATATTGTCTCAAGGTAGCGGTATGTGGTGCCTGTGTTGTCTGCAGGGGTTCGTTCGAACTAAACACCAAAGAAACTGATATTGATTTTATTTGATGATTTAAAAATGATATGACATTTGCTGGCATAGAGTTTTGATTGAGGTTTGATGCTCTGGCACGTGGTGAAGACAATAGGATGGAGTTGAGTTGAGCGTCTACAGTAATTACAGACTATCCCTGGTGTTTGTTCTGGAAATCGGTTGTGTTGTCCCACTGTAGAGCTAAAACAGACGCTTCACTGATTAGTCACCGGACAAGAAGTTAATTGATGCCATTCAATCGAGCAAAAGCTGCCAAACGATTAGCGGTTCCAGCTTTTCAAATGTTGTTTGTTTTGTTTGAACGTACTGTGCATCAGGATATCATTATAAAATGTTCTTTGGACCAAGAATGTTGTTTAATCGATAATCGATATTAAGCATCTTAACGATTAACATTATTGGTTAAAACGGTTAAAAGAAATATTAATAATTAATTAAAAAGCTGATTAAAACACAGAGGAGCAGGTCGTCACTTTAAGGAGAAAAGCTGGTCCACCTTAAGAGAGAGGTGGTGCAGATACAGGAAGTTGGCTCTGGACTTCCAGCTGAGGAGGTGTAGCTTGTAGCCTCGTAGCATTTATTCACCGACAATTAAACTGTACACACACTGTCTGCTACAGCTACATTCACAGCTATAACACCACCGACAAACCCACACTCACCGCCGCCACACACCCACGGTCTGTCGGAAACAAAGCCACCGGCAGCACTACAGCAGCTACACTGATACAACTTTGTCGACTAATCAATCAGTTGATTTAAACTCTGTAAAACTGAGTTTCTCCACAAAGATTCACCCAAAAGCACCACTTTAAACCTCAAGTTTACCTGAGATGTGTTTACAAGTTCCTTGGGAAAAAAAAAAAGAGAAATCGACTAAAAAAAAATCTTAGTCAACTAAGACCAAAAGACCGATCAATCGACTAAGAGGGGGCAGACCACAAAACACATCCTCTGGCAGGCTTTGGCATCACTCATGGGTCAAGTGAAAGTGTTTGTTGTGAGATTGTTGTGAGAAATATTACTTTACTATAAGGTTCCAGCTCTCAGACTGTGAAGTGCAGGCAGTTGACTTATTATCATATTTATGAATTAGACTGTGTCCTTTTTACATGTTATCCATTTGAATGGTTGGAGTCTACATATTCAACATTGTTGCGCTCTAAATTTAACAAAACAACAGTTCTAGCCAACATCATCACCATATTTTTATTTGATCCCTGTCTCTGAACAGATTGAAGAGCTAGACCAACAGAGATTTGCATTTGGGTCCACCCCTCTGGTTGAAATGATGGTTCAGTCAAGCTCACAGTTAATTTCTCTACTTTTTACTCTTGATTGGAAGAAGCTGCTCCCCCAACCTCAAAACACTCATTGTAAATCTCTCCGGCTGCTCTCAGAGGGTGTCTAGACTTTGTGACGTCCAGCCTGTTTGCTGTCTAATTCTTTAATTACCCTCAGTATCATTAGAAGTTAATGATGCCAAATTATTGCACATCTAGTCTTAATGACTAATTACAATAAAAGAGGCAACTGGACATTTAAGACTTGATTAACATAATTTCACTGGATTGCTTTCATTCTATTATTCCTCGTACAGAGACGGCTATTATCCATTACTGCTCATTAAGAATGATAGAGCGCCGCTGTTATTCATCCACATTTTACCAGTATTTCCAGAGATCAGTGTCCGACGGCAGTAGAAGGGGCATCACATGCTGTTGTGCCCACAGCCTATTCAGCAGAGATGGTGTAGCTCGATTGCCCTTGCTGGAATAGTGTAGATTCAGCCCGAGTAAAACCAAAAGCTGGGATTGACATCACAGATTAATGAAGATTACATGCAGCGATTACTGGCCGCAGGATGAATCGTGATGACCTCATGTCCCATCAGAAGGCAATAAATCAAGAGATGTCAGTGCAGCTCTCCGTGGAGGAGCCAGGAACAGGGAGGTGGACATTCAGGTCAATGACATGAGAACAGAAATAGCTCAAGGTCACAGTATAGGGAGTATACATCGGTGAATTTACTAGTTGTTGCACGAAAGGTGTAAAAAACAAACAGCTCCTAGGAATAATTTTAAAAGCTCAATCAACATTGGAGGTCCTGAGTCAATCAAACCTCAGATCCACAATGCAGACGCACCCCTCCATTGATGCCGAATTGCTGGCGGACTGGGATCTCCCATGGGATTACGCATCAGGCCTGGATCTCACATTCTTAGTATTCTTCGAATGCAAACACGCACATCGCCCCACATGCAGAGGGCTGACCCCTCTTTTGAAAAAGAAGCGTGCAGATCCCATGCTTAGTGACCCCGACTTGCCCCGGCTTCCACTTCCCACTGCCACCTCTCTCTGTTCCCTGTCCCTTTTTAATTTATTTCAATGGCCACCTTCATCTCGCCCATCCACCCCTCAACTGGCGTGGGAACCTATACCTGTAGCTCTCCCCAGACATCAATACCACAACTTCTTTCTTCACCAAAATGACCTTTTTCCTTGAATACTGAAGTACCTGACTTGATGAGGTTTGGTCCATGTTGTGCCATACGCTACAAAAATGGCATTTTTTCATCATTTCAAGCAAACACTGATTCACTGAGTTCATGACATAAATATCCCAAATTTTTTTTTTCTACCATGCCCCCCTTCTTGACTTGAAAACTAGGATTTCTCTGAGTAAATCCTCTAATCCATTAGGGGAAGGGCCGGGTTGGGTTTTGGAGATTTGACTGACAGAGGATTCTTAGTGGTCTCGGATGAAATATTTCACACTGTCAGCTGTAGCTGACCTGTTTTTTTTGAGTTGAGAAAAAGAGCAGGTTAATGAAATTAGGGTATTTTCTGAGTTAGATATAAGATTCAGACTCATGCAAGAACCACTGGGAGCTTTTCTTTTTGACTTCGCCCATGCAACTGTCCTGCCCAGGCTCAGCAGCACACATGCTGACACTAATTGTCTTCGTGCTGACTGTGTCTCTTCATAGACAATGGTTTTGATTGGGATGGGGGTGAGTTATGATGTTGGGACAAGGGTCTTTGTTCAGTAGCCATTCCCCCATCCCTCCCCCACACCTCCCCTTTATCCCCCTGCCCATCCATCTATCTTGTTCCAACCATTTGGGCAGCTGTCACTTAATCCAGCTAATCACAGAGTGGGATGGTCTGTGGGAAACCAGACTAGTCCGTGGCTTTGCTCAACCCCAACATACACTGACTCTGGGAACTATTTGCCAAACAGTTATGTAGGAAACAAGCCTGGGTTGTAGGCAAACCCAAAAGGTGGAGGTCACAATATGGCCACCTGTCCTTTCTGTGATCCTTGATTCTGCCTCGTGGCCAGGTCTGTCTGCACAGTCTCACGATACATCCCAAGACCTCCTACCACTAATTCATTCATTGCCACTCACGGCTCCTCTTGTATGCATTGGCATATGCACACACCCACCCACATGCTCAGACTGGGGCAGCTAGCCCACCCTTTTGTGGTGGGGGGAGGGGGACTGGGTGGAAAGGTCAGAAGCCGAGCTACATGTCGTGGGATGATCCACGTTCATGTCAAATAATCCATCTTTGAGGCCGCATCTGTTGTGCGTCTGCGGTCGGACGGGTTGGCAGAGCTTCCGGAAATGGAGGCAGACCCCAGACTCGCTCCTCTCTTCCATACGTCTTTCCTCTACTCCCACCTCAGCCTAGTTTGGCCTCTCATGTCTTACCGGTAGCTACAGTCTCATGCAGCTGTACCCTCCCTCCCATGTCCAAAACTCTGACCCAAGCCCTTTAGCTCACCCCTATCCTGTCATCTTCTATCCCCTTCTCTTGTCACCCGTGTTCTTCCACAATAACACTCCCCTCCCCTTCCTCCCACCACCACCCACAGCCAGACAAGCCTACTTAATCCCACAGCCCAGCGGCAACCAGCCTACCAGCTTGTTGGTCCCCCAGATCAACAACACAGACTGACACACACACACACACACACACATTTTCCAGTCCCCCTCCCTGTGATTTCTCTTTCCCGCTTCAATGGGGCATTGAAGTCTGTCAAATACTTGCCTTATGCTTCTTCTGTTTTGTACCACCCCTCCCCAGGCCAGCGTTCTATCAATGACATTACAGTAGAGGTCACAGCAGTCACTCTGTGGCTACTACAACTGTCACTGGTGCTGACGTAATGACTGTTATTTAGGTCAGCTGGTTGCCTAGCAGTGTGCCCTGCAGCACACCAACTAGATTACTCTTGTGATGCTGGTTAGCTTGGTTAGTTTGCATCTTTGTGTGTTTACTCAAACCAGAGTCAGCTCAGCTTTTTGCCACATCATTGCAAAGAATTTGACAGTGTGCATGTTTTTAAGAGCAATTCCCCCAATATCCATAAAGTGTCAATTAAAATGTGTACGTAAATGTAATGGTTTCAAATACACAGATAAAAATGTAATCAGTTAAATACTTGTATTCCAAAATAAATAAGGATTTTTATGTGCATTATAGCTGCCACTAACAATTATGTACATTATTGATTATTTTCATGATTAATCATGAGTCTAAAAAATGGCAGAAAAAGGTGAAAAATGTTTCCCAAAGCCCAGTCCACAACTCAGAGATATTCAGTTTGCTGTTATAGAGGAGTAAAGAAACCAGAAAATATTCACATATAAGAGGCCGGAGAATTTTGACTTTTTTGCTAAAAAAAAAATGTCAAAACTGAATAATCAAAATAGTTGATTAATTTATTAGTTGACAACTAATCGATTAATCGTTGCAGCTCTAATGTGCATGAGGAATGGGGTCGCCAGGTAAAATAGGGTCCTAACTTGTGATTATTTCCCTTATGGGTATGTAGGGATCCACCAATCCCACTTCTTCAGTCCCGATGCTGATAGTGATACGTGGGCTGTAAACTGCTTTAATACAGCAGCAAATTGGTCAAAACTTCAACAGGAATTAAAATTCCAGTAAATAATGTATATAGTACATAAACATAGAATTGAATTCAGTAGATCAAATCTATTGTCACAATACCTGATCCAGCTATTTGAGTCAGTGTCAGGCCCAATATCCGACCCAGTATTGCTATCCCTGACATTAAGTCAGAAAATAGTGAATAACAGCCATCCCATTTTACCAGAGCTGAAGGTGGCATCTTCAACCAACAATTAAAGGTTATATAAAACAGAAAAAAAGTTGATTTCACATTTTAGTAACTTGGGAAAAAAATATTTGACATTTTTGCTTGATAAATGCCTTTAAAAGTGTAGGATCTGGTGGCGTCTAGCGGCGAGGTTGATGACCCGCTTCCTATGTAGATAGAAACGGCTCGTTCTAAGTTAACAGAAACACAGTTTTTATTTTCAGGTGATTATTACACCAGTGAAAACTTAGTATAGTCCATTTCTGCCAATGGATACCCTGAATTTCACTGTACATACTGTACTTTAAAACATTAATAGATTATCAATCTTGTTAATTAATTTTCTGTTGATCCACTTAGTGACTAATAAAGTAATCATTTCAGCACAGGGTAAAACACATTCATCAATGCAGCACTCCTGTTACACTGGTCAACTGTTATACTGATAATCCCCTTAGCTGCTGATTTACCTCACTGTCTGACTACCAAGGACAAAGCCAGGCAGAGTTCATCTCACACAGCTAATATTGGCAAAGTCACCTTCTTAATGGACATCGTACCTGCTGAGGCTTTATTTTTTTTTCCTGAAAACATGGTGGAAGAACACCTGCCTTTACCGTTCCTGTTTTGTTTTATATATTGATTGTGGAAGAGAGACTGAACTGATTAAAGAATACAAGAGACAGTGAAAAATGGTGGGTAGAAGTAAAACATGATGTCTGGGTCTCAAAAATAAAACTGCTCTGTTGATGCATCAGATGTACCCAGCTGCTATTCAATGGCTAGCAGCTAGTTATGCTAAATAGATGTCAAAGGAATAATTTAATAGTTCATACTGAGATAATCAGCATACTTGCTTTCAAGCGTTGAATTGTCATGAGGTTGCCAGGCAAACAGCGGAGACTTCAGGCAGCCATTGCTTCGAGCCAAGAGGAAATCCACAGCTTTTTGTGTTTATACTTCAGTTTTCGTAAAGGTTAACCAAATGTGATATAAAATGTCTATTAGTGAGCTGTCATTTTCATAGCCAAGCTAGTGGTTGTCATTTGTTTCCAGTCTTTACGCTAAACGAAGCTATCATAATCACGACTATTTTCATTGAGATTGTGATTATTTATCACGATTAGAAACATTATGCATTTAGAAAGGATATTTTGTAGCATACATTTTCAATTTAAAGTTAAATACATCCATCTGGTGCGTGTTGAGAGCAAAATTAATGCTGTAGTAAACAATTATAAACACGTTGGTTGTATAGATATGAATAGTGATCGTACCTAGAAAGCATGGTAAATGAGATGTCGCACTAAGTGGCGAGGTCCGGTCGACGGGGCTGTAGGGCGCCACAGTCACCCGGGCCTTTCCAAGCCAACTTAAGTTACCTTTATGCTCGCCATACACAAGGTGTGCGCTACAGAAAATTACGTCATCACGGCTTTCGCGCGGTGCGCAAAGGCTCCGCAAGCTGTCGTAGTGCTCTGTCGTGCACCTCTGAATTTTTTCTTTTTAAATATTATTTTTTTGGAGAGGGTTTTTTTCCATTTTTATTTTGAGTGATAGGGTTGAAAGGGGAGACGGAGGGGATGACGTGCAGCAGTGAGGAACAGCAGCAGCGCCCCCACCTCTGTATTTGTGTAACTACTATGTGCGCTACGCCTTTCGTTTCAACATGGATGCCTTTGAGGGAAGACTGGCCAAGCAGTTTCGCCTGTTCAGAAATCTCTACAACTGTTCATGGAGAGACGTTCAGATGTCATTAAACTCTTTGAAAGAAAAAGGCAACACACTGGGGGAAAAAAAGAGTCTTTTTGCTATATTAATATGAGAAATTGTTTTGTAAAAGCTAAAAAAGGTCACATGGAAAGAGTGCTGACTCGAGGGGAAGTACTGAGAGACAGAAAGTAATTTGGACTCGGAGGTAAGCGACTACTACTACAGTACATAAATGCAATGTTTGGCTGAGTGTATGTCGGTGTCAAGTTTTTACTACTGTTGTCAGGCAGCCTACTTTCGTTTCCGGTACCACTCGTTGACTTCTTGCTTATCCACAGAATATTTTGTTTCTAGCCCCTCTTTTTGGAGCATATTGCAGTGAACAACGTGCTGAGCATAAACGCCTCTGTGCATGCTTGTAGTGTGTGTGGCCTTTCCCTCATTTGAGCCCTGAACACATCTTAGTGCCTTTTGCTGCCAGGATTTTTGTATCAAGGCTTCACTGTGGAGCCAGCAGGGGTGCGCGCAGGTTCATACTTCCACATATGCATACTGAGCAAGAGGTAAGTCGGTACGTCTGCTGTTCCCTTGTGTCCTCTCCACATCTCAGTCCTGCAGCTTCTCTTGGCTTCTTCCCACAGTTGTACTTACCGTATCCTCCTGCTCTCTTATCTTTGAATCATTGGGTTTCATTGGCAGCGTAATTCAAGCGCACCTTCGAGTAACGGGGCCTGGTTGCATATGAGACTCTGTAGTAGCAATGAAATTGATTTTTGCATCATCTTTCTGTGTGTGTGTGTGTGTGTGTGTGTGTGTGTGTGTGTGTGTGTGTGTGTGTGTGTGTGTGTGTGTGTGTGTGTGTGTGTGTGAGAGCTGATGCTTGTAGAGGAGTTGCATGACTGGCTAAAATGATCCTCCACAATATTCTCTCTATATTATGAACACATGATTATTGGTGTTTACGTCCCTTTTTTTTGTAGTGGGGAGTGGACGAGGTGTTACGTAGTCATCATTTTGTCAAGTACTTTATGCTTCATTTGTTCTCATTTGGGTTGTAATATTTTAACACTTACAAAAATATTAGAAGAATAATACTAGCATTACCATGTTTAAGTCCTGTGACATGGTAATGTTGGACTGTAAGTGAGCTGTGAGCAGTTCAAGTGCTCAGTGAAAGAAAAGGTGACTTAAATTAGTGAACATTTAATAGCACAGCAGGTGTTACCATATCATTCCTACCATGTATTCACTAACATGTTGTTGCACCTGACTCATTTCTTTTCCCCTCTCCTTCCAGCGGACGTACACGCTGATCGTAGAGGCCTGGGACTGGGACAACGGCACACGCAACAGTAAGTCGACGCTTCACAAACCTCTCTGGCTTCTATAAACTGATGCTGATGGAGATGAAAGTGGATGTGGTTGCTGGTTTTTAAGGATTTTTAGTAAGATTTCTTAAAGGGAACAACAAGGGATGTCAATAATCAACCGTTATCCGGCATTAAGCATTTAAACCGATTAGTGCTATCAGTAAAATGGTTATAAGAAATATTAATAATTTATTAAAAAGTTGAGAAAAACTCAGAGGAGCGCTCGTCACTTTAAGGAGAAAAGCTGGTCAGCCTTAAGAGCCCATCTCAAGAGAGTCTGAGCCAGAGTTGCAGATACTCACTAGCATTTATTCACTGACAAATAAACTGTACTCACACTGTCCGCTACAGCTACGTTCACAGCTATAACGCCACCAACAAACCCACACATGCCAAAAATATTCTGCCTACTGCCACTTTAACTCAATCAAGCTGTTATTTATTTGCAGAGATGCGACCTCTGTGCATGTGCCCTTGACTGCATATGAAAGTACAATATCATGATATATTGAATCGTAAACTTTGTATCATGATACGTATCGTATTGCCAGGTTCTCGCCAGTACACAGCTGTAGTCATGAATGCTTGAGCCTTCCTGTTGACATCTTTAAATCAGGCAATGTGTTTTGTGCATTCAGGTCGTAAATTGGATTTCTGTCACTAAAGGGTAGCAGGTTGAAAACATGTTGTACCGTACACTGTAGCCACCCCCAAGATGCTTCATATAGATTCCACGTCTTGCTTCTTCTCAGCTATGTTGGCCGCGGTGGTCCGGTCTGACCAGCTGTATCCTGTTTTCCTTCGGTTATGTCCGCTGGGTGGACTCCTGTATAACCCCTTTTTCCCGTCTGAGCAGTAGCCCAGTCTGGGAGGAAGAGGGCCCATTGAGGACGTTAATGTCTGTATGTGTTGATGCAGCTTTGATCTGAGGAGACGGTGGCATTTTTCACGAGCCTCTAATACCGTTCTGTACATTCAAGTATGTACGTTTATATTCAGGACCAAACTGTCCTCTCCAGTCTGAACTTGCTCCTTATTTATATGAGGTCATTACATCCTGTTTTGTCCATAACATCAAACGCATTTCCACTCGTGAATGCAGACAATGGAGAAGAAATAGATTTTGACATCACGGCACTGATTAGACTGTTGCAGTGCTGTGTAGTCGCCGTTCTGCATGTGGACCTCCAATAACAAGTGTGGACATTTACAGTAATTAGTCCTGATGGATGTAAGGCCTAAATGTTGCTGTCCAATTGATTTCCTGCCAGCCACTCGCACTCAAGTCTCAGCCAAATTGCCGTAAAGTAGCAAAATAAATGCATTTCGGATGTACGGATTCAAGACTTAAAAACACATTTTCAGCATTTCCAATTAGATTTACTCCACTGGCATGAAATGAGAAAGGGATTCATTCAATGAATATGATTAAACAGACCCCTGAAGCTCACACAGGTTTGATTCATTCTGTGTTGGATGCTATTTGAAAGCAGCATTGAGTCTGCTGTGAAGTCACAGGCATCAGCTGACTTCAACCTTAATGTCATGGGTTCAAGAAACACAAACGTCTGGAACAAATGCTCCTTTCAACCTCCGTGGGAGATCACAAGGGAGTCTGCTTGAAGTGGGAAACTTGTGTAAGCTCACAGTGAGCTGCAGTAGTGATCGTGGCCTTTTTGTATTGCAGGTGGGTCTGGCAGGTCACACTTATGTTGTTTATTTGTCACAGTTAAAGTGGCAGTAGGCCGTATATATTTTGGGCATCACTGGGCAAAAATTCTATAAAAACCTTTCAGCATATTGTAATTCAATTGCTATGAGAGATAAATAGGCTTCTGCACCTCCTCATGGCTCTGTTTTCAGGCTTTAGGAGATCTACTCGTGACAGAAGACTTTGACCAATCACAGGTCATTTCAGAGAAAGCGTTCCTATTGACCTATTAGCTGTGTTCCGGCTGGTGGGCGGTGCTTGGTATTTCCTCAACTGATCTCAATGCGGCTGCCTGGTGAAACTTACAGCTGCACAGGACACTTCAAGACGTTTCTGAAAACATCTGAGGAGAGAAGTAGGCATTACAGTAACAGAATATTGATTCATATTTGATCAGCGCTGCCTAGTTTGACCGTTTGATCGGAGTTTGCGAGCAGCAGCTGGACGGCTGACTCCAGATCAGAGGTCCGTACTATGAAGAGGGTTCAACATACCCAGGGTATCCTCTCGTAGACAGTCAGAGCGGGACATTTTACAAAGGAAGAACAAACTACAGTCGACAAATATGAAGTTTAACACATAATCCAGCCTAAAATTAATGCATTTGCTGCCAAATGCAGGAAGGACAGTTGGCAAAAGAAAAAATGTGTAAATTAGCAGATATGTTTTTTTGTTATTCATCTTCTTATTTAATGTAATACATACTGTGGTTTATTTATATATATACTGTATAATATATAGCTTTCAGAAGTATAGTGGATGAATAGACTACACTTGGCCTATGACAAAGTTTTAAAGTTTAAAGTTTTAAGTAAATGAATATAAAAAGATTATTCAAAGCGGTAAACACCCAGCATAAATCCAGCTGTCCCTCCCATATTTGTCAGTTTAAACTGGTTTGATTTCAGCCTGGATTATGACTGTAACGTCTTCATATTTGTGTGATATTATCATGTGATCTGCACGCCGAGCTGTGATTGGTCAGTCGGCGGTGCTTTTATACCGTAACGGGTTACGTGTTCAGCGTAAGTTACCATGGCGATCTACTCCGGTAACCACCATGTAAAGTCTCAAGGGTTGATTCATCGATACCCCCGAAATATCGCACTTAGCTAAGCTTACTGAACAAAAGCATGTCAGCTCACGTCATGTTCCCAAACAGCAGTTGACTCCCAGTGAAGACGTTATCATGTTCAATAACTGCAAATGTGAATATTGTTATTTATTTATTTATTTACCGTTTGGCTCTACAAACCCGCTGTATCTAGTCATCTCTATCACTGATGCTTGCGAGTGTCATAGGGTGTGGTAGTAGTAGTAGTACTAGTAGTAGTAGCAGTAGTATAGGTTTGGTGTGAACGACTGTTTAGTGATAGAGGGAGAAGCTTAAATGCCTTGACACTCATACTAATTTTATTAGCTGTTTTTTTTTATTTAGTCTTTGTCCTGCTTCAAATGTCATTTTTTAAAAATCACATTTAGTCAAACGAAGTCCTTGATTTTTAGTCTTATCTAAGTCAAAGAAAACTAACTATTATAATATAGTTTTAGTCAAAGAAAACTGACATTTTAGTCTTTTTTGTGTGTATCATCAGATTACATTGAACATTTTAGTCAATTTAGTCGAGCCAAAATATCAGCTTGTTTCTTTCTCCCAAGCCCTGCTGTTTATTTCGTCAATGAAAATAGAGATTTTGGCAATTTTTATTTTTTTTAACCGCATTTTATTCTTTCGTCACTAATATTACATGTTGATATAGTCGCAGTTAGTGTTTAATGACGTCTTTGCCATCACTGTCTCATCTTAGCTGTGGCAAATAAGGTCATTGACGAATGTATTTAGTCATGCGGTAGTTTTCGTTAATGAGATGAACAATGTTTGACACGGTGCTGTAGGTTTTTCCCCTTTGCTGTTGTCTGCAGAGCTTCCCAGCGGTCACATTATCAAGAGGCATGTTATTTTATTTCATAGTTATGCAAGTAACACCATTAGTTTTTAGTTAAGACATTCTTCATTGTCCCAGGGGGAAATGTTGCTTGGGCAGTAGTGCTGCAAACAGCAATACCTAGCCAACAATACATTACAGTGGTACATCAAAGATGTAGTAGAGAAATATGCCAAATATTGTACATTCCCTTAGGAAAAATATATATAAACTGCTCAGTAGCTCTGAAAACTGGATGTTAGCCAATTTCCTCCAGTCAAACTCAGACAACTCAGGAATCTGCACGCTCATATTTTACATATTTAGCCTGTTGTCAAACACATGTACTGTACATGTGCTTTTTTATTCAATTTTGAAAAGGTTGGAATCATTTAACAATAGGCGGCTTCTTCAACAGACCCACCAAACACGATGACAAAGAAGTGACTGGGTTTGTCGTGATGAAGGAATTGCCCCTGTGGTGACAATGATTGGTTCAACACTGCGATATGCGACATTACTGCCTTCAGTTGAGATGCTTTGGTTGCGTCGGGTTGCAATAATACAGAATATCTGTATATTTAATAAAAATGTCAGCACAAGGTAGATTACTAACTAGGGAACGCTGAAACACATATAGAGAGAGTGGATGGATCCGCCAATCTGTATACAAATTTCTCATCCGTTGTTGTTGTTGTAGCACTTGTAGCCTACATATAGGATCTGCTCAGTGTGCTATTTGTCCCGCCCCTCCTCCTTTGTGATTGGATGGCTGGGTAAAAAAAAATGACAGTGATGAACGCAGCATTTCATCCGAACTTGAATATTTTTCATCTCTCAGCAACCAGAAAAACACGTCGTACGTGCAGCATAGGATGGAAGCTCAGCTCTGCTGCGTAAATATGTGTCGCTGATTATCATAAAGTGTCTGTAAAGGGAGACTCGTGGGTACCCATAGAACCCATTTACATTCACATAACTTGAGGTCAAAGGTCAAGGGACCCCTTTGAAGATGGCCATGAGTTTTCCAAAAAAATTTCGGAGTGTTATTTAACCTCCTTCTTTACAAGCTAGTACGACGTGGTTGATAGCAGTGGATTCATTAGGTTTTCTAATTTTATATGATGCCAGAACCTTCACTCTATCTTAAAGAGTGAGCCTGCAAAAACCTAAAAATTGCAAGTTGTATTAAAGAAATTAGTGGCGCTGAAACGAATTTGCATAATGCTTTATTATCGTGTTAACTTTGACAGCCCCAGAATTGACAATAAACCCTTGAGGTGATCTCTGTGATGTTGAAATACATGACGGTGTGTATCTGTAAGATGCTGGAACTTGTTCTTTGGCCTGAGTCAGCACCAGCCACAAGTCGTCTCATCCTAACAGCGCGTTGGTCTGTCAGAGAGATTCCTCTCCTCCGGCGTCACGTCCTCCAGCGCGCCTCTCTTCCCTTCCCCCTTGTGTCCTCAGGAAAGGCAGCCGGCTGTTTTCCTTGTGTTTATCGAGCAGGAAGTGGAGTGGACTGGGCGGCCGGGCTCAGTGTTTAGACACCGAGGTAGCAGAGCCCGGCGTGGGCCCGGAGCCCATTGTTCTCTATCTGGCAACTGCCGGGGGTTATTTCTGTTATTGTTGCTTAATTCTGTCTGACATTGTGTCAGTCGCCCAGCAGAGGAAGGTGTGTGTGTGTGTGTGTGTGTGTGTGTGTGTGTGTGTGTGTGTGTGTGTGTGTGTGTGTGTGTGTGTGTGTGTGTGTGTGTGTGTGTGTGTGTGTGTGTGTGTGTGTGTGTGTGTGCTCACTTCAAAATGTCTATGGTGCATTGCAGCCCAAAAGCCATGGAGGAGGGAAAAAAAAAAGGAAACGGCAGACCCCCTATTTCCACAGAGATTGTTTGCCAGCTTCGATCCCACTGTGATAAAGATTGCTTTCTTTCTGGAAGCCGGCGCTGCGGCGAGCCCCACAGAGGCAAACAGTGTTTAATGTGAGCGCTGGCGTGCTGGAAGCTAAATGGTAGCAACCTCCCCAACATGACAGTGCACATACAGCAGCTCAGAGGCTCCGCTGATGTGTGCTATCACCAGAAAATAGATCAATTTGCAGACAATGAATTTCAATTGCATACTTAAAATTCAGTGGGTACTTTCCACACACACACACACACACACACACACACACACACACACACACACACACACACACACATAATGTGATATCAAAGCGTCTGTCTGCTGAATGAGAATGCGCTGCTTTCCTTGCGAGGGAGTGACTTTACATCAGACTAGAGGAGATTACACATTATTTTCCAATGTCAGTGTTTCAAAATAACTATTTTTTACTAAAAGCATTGGCTGCTGGGGGCCTTTAGAGTTCTGTCTCGTGGTTTATGGGGAAGACGGACAAAAACGCAGTAGCGAGGACTCGTTGCATTTAGCTAAATGTTAACTTGTAGTTTCATGTTCTTTGACAGATTGGGAATCACATCCTGATTTATCTCATCTGCCGATCAATTTATTGAGTTAACGACGGACCAAGTAACAGTTACACTCATGCAACCTTTAATAACAGTGGGGTTTTTTGGCCACTTGGGGGCAGCAGAAAAAGTTGTGAGCTCAGCGTTGATATATCATCATGTTTTAACTTGATATGGTGAACATGTTAGCATTTCCCCTGCATCGTATTTACACATCCAGCAGTTACGTAGCAACATTAACCTCCCTTTGAAGTTGTCTCTTTTTTAGCTCTGTTTTTGGTCTCTACCAACTCTATCTGTCTCTTTAGCTCTAAATGCTGCACACTGGCCCTGTTCACACCTGGTATTAAGGTGCATCCTGGGTGATCTGATCAGCAGCTCTAAGTACTGGGGCGAATGCGTTGTGGACTCATTGAGATCTGATCGCTCAGTACAACAGCTTGTGTAGCCGAGGGTTACACTGCACCTATACTTTATGAAAGTAATAAAATAATTACAAGCACTTTATTACTCCCACATTGTCAACAGCACCGCATAACAGCTTCTGAACCTTTCGTAATAAAAGCCCTAGACATGTAAGCCTGCACTGCATCAAAAAGCAACCCAGCCTTGTTTTTAGGTTCCAAAAATGCACCCAAATTACTCATGAATAGGATATTATTACTGCTGTCTCCCGCTGTTAAAAAACGGCAACACATTTGTTTTATGCAAATGGAAATGATGTAGGTTACGTACTTATTTGCATGTAGAGCAGGGAAGTGAGATCCAATCACAAATGGTCATTCAAGATTCACATGGAGACACTTTCCAATGCCAGGTCTGAACAGGTCTATCTGCTGATTGGCTGTACCAAGGGTAGTCTAGTGGGAGGAAAATGAGTCTTGTTTCAACTTCATGGTACCTCGGATTAGTCTTCCTCGTAACTGGTATTCATAGTTTTTCATTCTTCACTGGTCTTGGGTGTGCCGGTGATTTGTGAGGAGTGGAAACGTTTATCTACTTGGTTCTGTGGTCAGATCAGAACAAAATATTCACAACTTCGACATGACTGATTTTCCTTCATGTGTTTTGTTTGTTTCAGCTGAGGAGGAGCTGCTGATCGAACGCAGCATTCACACCGGTATGATCAACCCCGGCGACCACTGGCAGACCATCCTGCACGACGGGCCGGTGGCTCGCCTAGTCTATCGCATCCGAGTGCGCTGCGACGATAACTACTACAGCAACAAATGCAACAAGCTGTGTGTTCCCCGCAACGACTACTTCGGCCACTATCGCTGCGAGCCTTCGGGGGCTCAGGTGTGCCTGGACGGCTGGATGGGCTCAGACTGCAGGACAGGTGAGCTGCAAATGTTGTTGTCTGTGTTCATGAAGACAGTTTGATATTATTTAGTTCATATTAAGTCTCGCCAAGCTCATTCCATAATGCACCAAAACGCCTCAATCATCATGAAAAGACATCGGCTGAGACTTTTTCTAGAGCTGCAAAGATTATTCGCTTAGTCGATCGACAAAAAATGAATAAGCAACTATTTTTCTAATCAATGTCATGTTGGTTAACAGATGTCAAACATTTCAACTTGTCAGATGTGAGGGTTTGATTTAATATGATGGTAAAGATCAGATCACTTTGGGCTGTTTAACAGACAATTTTCATTCATTCATTCTTCTCAATGAAGAAAAATAATTGTCCATAATCTTCAGCTTTTAAATTAATTGCTAATCAGTTTGAGTAATGTCTTTACTCCTCTGACAGTAAACTGAATATCTTTGAGATCTGAGGATGTCATCTTGGGCTTTTCATCATTTTCTGACATTTTGTAGACCAAATAACTAATCGATTAATTGAAAAAATAATCAACAGATTAGCCAACAATGAATCTAATTGTTAGTTGCAGCCCTACTTCACTTTTTGGGATATTTAAAAAACTTTGAAATTAATCAAGTACTTCAAAAAATAATCAGATTATCTAATTAACATTATCATTAGTTGCAGCCCTTGTGACCTTTTCACTCTGTGAAAAGTGCTCAAATTATTTGTTGTAAGTATAAAATTATGTTATTAAAATCATAAATTGAACATGTAATCCAATGTGCAGCATTCATTTGACTATCACATCAGCTTAAATTCAATATTCTGTAGTAGAGCTGGGCAGTATGACAATATATATTGTCAAAACAATATAAAAATGTCTATATAGCTGATATAAGCTAGCCCTGTATTTTATTCTTTCTCTATAATTCCCCAAGGTCTTAAAATGAGAAAATACTCAGTACTTTTCATTTTTCAAGTATTTAACTCAAACAGGAATATACAAAAATAGACTTTGCCATGTGGTTATTTCATATAGGTTTTTTATTTATTGAATTTCCAGAAAACATGCTACATCGTGATATATGTTGTTATGGAGATATGAAATGACCTACATTGGGATAGAAGATTTTGACCATATCTCCCAGCCCTACTCTTTAACAGTGATGTAATACATAAAAAAAACTTAAGAATGCGTAATTGAGGGTAACATAACTTATTTTTTAGTAAATCCAAAGTAATTGTCTAAGTACCATTTAGAAAGCATGGTGGAAAAGCAACGTGCGCTGCCTGCTTGTGTTAAAGCGTAGCGGCGTCGCGGTCGTGCTGGTGGGTGGTGTCGGAGAGAGTGGGGGGCCTCAATAAATCACCCAACTGACCTTAGAAGACGAAGGGTGAAAAGAGGAGGGGAGAGGAGGGTTGTTTTTAAGAAGGGGTAGTGTTGTACATGCAGGCTATAAAGTTGTCCCCCCCCCCCCCCCCCCCCCCCCAACCTCCAACCCCGGTCAGGGTGCCATGAATTCTCACATCTTGTTGCACTTGTTAGAAAGATGGCAAACAAACGAGCTTCTCCTCCTCCCACCTTTCCACTTAGTTGCCTCCCTTCTTATCCCTGACATCTCTCTTTTTATAGAATAATATCTTGTTTATGGCAAGAAATGTAACGATACCGGTCTCCCGGTGGGATTTAAATACCTCCTTCTGAACTGTTTCTCTCCGTCTTCTCAGCAATCTGCAAGCAAGGCTGCAACCTGTTACATGGCGGCTGCTCCGTCCCAGGGGAATGCAAGTAAGATTAGCGGGAATATCTGTTCTCTCTTTCATGTACAGAAATATGACCGCTTTCTTCAGCATCTTTATTTCTTTTTTTTGTTATATTTTTTGCTTTTTATCTGAACGCTTGAACATGAAGATTCATTTTCTAGTGATAAAATCAGAAATAAACATTCATTCATTCATTCATCGTCAACCGCTTATCCCGTTAGGGGTTGCGGGGGGCTGGAGCCGATCCCAGCTGGCATTGGGCGAAGGCGGGGTACAACCTGGACAGGTTGCCAGTCCATCGCAGGGAGAAATAAACATGAATTAATTCATTAAAACAAAGTGTATAAGGACGATATGGTAGAAGTATATGACGACCATACCCATACTCTCTTATGTCTCATAAGTTGTTGCAACAATTTTCGGATTGAAACCATTTGTTACACAGATTTGGCGGCAATTTTAACAATTTTTTACGTATTGAGAATTGATAAAAATTATAAATAATCCCTCCAAAATACCACATTACGACACCAAGGCCTTGAGGAACACCATAGAATAACCCATGCTATGGTTTGGTATCAAAATATTTTGACATTTTGGAGATTTCTGCAAGAAGTGCATAATTCAGCGCTTGGATAGCAAGCACTTTTGTTCTGGAAACTGTTCAGAAACTCCCTTATTTTTAATCTAGCTAGGAAAGCCACCTATCCTCTGAATGCTCTAGGTCTCTAGTTTGTGGCTGTAAAGTTTCATGAGGCTGTGATTATCCTAGAGGTCCCCACAGGTCATTTTATACAGGAGGGTAAATTTCAAAAAATGGTCTCACTACAATGAAATGGCCACTATGGGGGACCTACATCATCACACTTGAATACAGTCGGGCTCATTGGCTCCACAAGAGTCTGGGCTCTACAGTGATACCCAATTTATGTAATTCTACACTGTTTTTAGGGACCCCAGTGTGCAGAAACATTCAAACACGTCATTGTAGAATAGGCAAAAATGTGGTCTTTTTGTAGTAGAGCCATGATTTCTGTAACAACGGATAAAGGCATCAGTGTTATGTTTAATCCAAACAAGATCAAAAGTCAAGCTAAATGTGCCAAGACAAAAAGAGTGATGGATTTCAGGTGCCAAACGGAGGCACCTTCACTTGTCGTAGCCTGTTGTGTTTTTATGTCAGCCTTTTTCTTCCCTCGTGGGCATCTCCACCTCGGTTCAGAAGAAAAGGGCAACGCCGCGCCTGCCTTCTCGTATTTTTAGCCACCTGAAAATCCTCCACAGAATACCAAGCATCTCATCCGCTCTCCTCTGCTCGGACTGAAGAAAGGGAGGGGGTGTGTGTGTGTGTGTGTGTGTGTGTGTGTGTGTGTGTGTGTGTGTGTGTGTGTGTGTGTGTGTGTGTGCGTGTGTGTGCGTGTGCGTGTGCGCGTGTGTGTGTGAATTTGACCACTGGTAAACGTGCTGGGAATTGTCATATCCCCTCTCCATCCGCATTGCAGTCCTCCTTGAAGGGCAGGGGGCAGGAAAGGAAATTAATATCCCGCTGTCTTATGTACATATCCTAAAGGTGGAAATGACAGTTAGATAAAGTGATGTAGGATGGCCCCACAGGTCCACGTTTCCAGGATGCGGTGCATCCCGTCGTCATTTGTAAACCCCCTCCTCCCACCTGCCAGATGGAAAGAGACACTTCTTCCATTATTAGGAAACAGGATTTGGCTCGGAGCCGAGGCAAAACACGGGGATGACCAGTTTTAGGAATCGCATTTTTGCGTGTCTGCCATGGATCAGTATCCTCATTCCAGTCAGACAACAGAGGGGAAGCAGCTTATTCTCCCGAAATGTCAACAGGAAAAGTGACATGAATAGAAGAGCGGCAGTAAAGAATCTTCCTGCAGCGGCTTGAATTTAATGAAGCCTTGGGTCACAGAAAGCTGGTATTAAATCCCTCGCCATCTCCTTTCATTGCCGCTATTTCATCACAATTTTATGGCCTTTGCCTCGTTCGCCACGGGCTTTTAAGGAACACAAATCCGGTACGTGCCTCTGTTGTTACGCTGCCGCATTAAGGCTTTTTATTAGCACACATTAGGCTTGTTCGGACATATCTAGATAGAGAACCACTTGGGTAAGCAGTGCAACACATTTTTCACCGCGCTGAACGTTTTGCAACTTTGACAAGATGTTGGAACCCAGCTCGGAGGAAACATCACACCTGCACCCGTAAGGGGTTGACGATTAATCATGAATGTGGCTGTGAATTAAACCACAGAATGCCTCTTTTGATAGATTAAAAAGGAGTTAGCAGATCTCCTTGCCAAAGTCCTGTTAGTGTTATTGCTACATTGCTGTCAGACCCTCTGAAGCTACTCATATACAGTGGAAGAAGCATGCCAAGTATTCCCCGATGCCCCTCCACCCTCCCCCTCCTGCCTGAGATTTCCGAAGGCCTCATCTCTCAGATAGACAGCGGTGCCGTCTGCAGGAGACTCAAAATAGCAGTCAATTGACAAGACAGCTGGCTCGACGACACCGCAGCCTTGGAATAGCCGAGCGCTGTCATGAAGCTGCAGGCGCGCGCTCATACACACTGTCTACACACAGTTGTCTCGGGCCACTCGCTCCTCAGAAGCGCCGTGCCACCCTCGTAGCCCTCAGCCCCAGACTCTGGGCCGATCACGGGAGCCGCTGGAAGTATTCTTAACCCCTCCTGCCCTGGAATGTCACCCTCCACTAAGATTAGTTGGCAGGAGGCCGTGGGATAGGTTGACGCAAGAGCACATGCAGCATTAGGTGTGTTTCCACTGTTGGGCAGGTTGGCAAGTCGACTCTTTGTCTGTTTTTGCACATTTAGCAGCTCAGTGCTTTGAAACCTGAATCCTCTTCCCACAGACTTTATAAGTGTTTCTTAATATTTAAAATCATAACATAACTCCAGTGACGGGTTTGGTTTTCGTTTTCGTTGCAGCATCTCACTGAACTTAAAGGGACAGTTTGGGTGTTTTGAAGTGGGGATGTATGATGTGCTTATCCATAGTCAGTGTTTTACCTACAGTAAAACAGACAGGAGTACCAGCACAGGAGCAAAGTAATGTACTGCTGTGGACAGGAGCAGCAGCAAAATGTATTTTAGCCACCTAAAAGAAAGGCTCGGCTAAGTAAATCAATATCGGTGTAAGTGTACGATATATCTGGAATATTTTCACCTTGCTGTTAGACAGCTCTCTCCAACAGGGAACTGCAGCAGCTGTATCCATCTGCGCTCTTTCCAAAGCCACCAGACTCCATTGGAAAAAAAAAATTACAATGTTACCTCGCAGAACACGGCAGGTTGCTGGTCTTCCGCTGCCTCAATCGGTTAGTGTTTTTCGTGATATTGTTTGACTTTGGTGAATACGAACTGACCAAACTCACACGATAAAACAACCTAACCGACGAGGCAGCGGTACACCAGCAACCCCTGTGTTCTGCGAGGTTAAAGTACTGTTTTTCTCAGTGGAGTTTGGTGGCTTTGGTGAGAGGACAGATATTGGCCTCAGTTTCCCGCCAGAAACTGTATAGCTGTCAGATGGCAAGTTAAACGCTCAAAAATATTCTGAGTATAGCGTACACTTTAACTGATATTGATTTATTTAGGTGGCTAAAATGTGTTTTTCTGCTGCCCCCTTCCACAGCAGTACATTGCTTTGCTTTTCATGTGGTAATTTCCTGTCTGTTTCTCCAAACTGACAATGGATAATACACACAACTCCACTTCAAAACACCCAAATTACCCCTTTAAACACAATCATTAAGATGTCAAAAATCATCTCTCCGAAAACAGGAAACAGAATCACAAATCATGTTTTTATCCGGTTTCAGTGTGTTATTATTCTTGGATACAACCACACAAGAAGTAGGAATTTCTGCTCAACAAAATCAATACAGCCTATTTTTTTTTCCCCAGTGGAACATGTAAAAAGTTAACTCTGAATATAACATGAACATCCCCGTTTTTAAAACTTATTTGTCGTGTTTTTGAAGGCCTATGCAATTACCTCAGTGTAAAGCTGTAGGTCGAGTGTTTGGTTGTAAATAATTAAAATCAACATTTTAATACATAATGTGTTGAAACGCTGTTACTTCTTCTTTAAAGCTTATTCAACAGAGACCTTTCAACATCCAAAAAATGAACACAGTAATAATGCTGAGACTGTCTAGTGTTATTTTAGAAGATCTTTTAAGAAATTGTGCAAAGAGAAAAACGTGACAGCCAATGAAAGAAAGCTTCCTCAGAGAGCACGAGTGACATGATTTATGCGTCCGTGTTTGGCAGGTGTAACTACGGCTGGCAGGGCCAATTCTGTGATGAATGTGTGCTCTACCCGGGATGCGTCCACGGGACCTGCAACATCCAGTGGCAGTGCAACTGCGAGAGGAACTGGGGCGGCCTGCTGTGCGATAAAGGTATGGAAAAGTTTTCTTTTCTTTCATCGCCTCCCACACAAGACGCTGGCAGAGAGCCTGCTCTCATCCTGCACGTCCCCTCAAGCTACAGTTGCCTGGATTTGATGAGTAACAAGTGAGCAGCTACTCAGAGCAGAGATGCAGCTGAAATCCTACCACGTAAAAGTAATGCAGCTTTTTTTGGCTTTAGAAACGGGCTTGTTGGTCCCTTGTTTGCAGTGCTGGTCTCTGTTGAAATTGGGGTGTCTTTTTAAGACACTAGAGAATATTCTCATCAGAAAAAGAGATCATGACAATAATTGTTTTAGAAAATATTTTAGGCTTTATGCTGTTTTTCAAAGTGGACCTAAAATCTTAAAACAAACAGTATGTAAAGGCATCTCAGCGTCCCTTCATATGAGGTCTGAGTTTTGTCTGACTGGAGAACAGCAGCTGGATAGTTTTACTGCCTGTGTGATCCGAGCAGCAGCAGAGACACTTGATCCCCCCCCCACATCCCTTCGTCACCGAGGGCTCTTCGGGGGATGAGACCGAGTCCTAAGATCCCCGGTGGAGACAGATCCCTGCTCTTTTATTTACCAGCCTTTAGGGTGACCTGGCCTTTAGCCTGAGGAGCTGGGATCAGATGGGGATTTAGTTTCTTTTGTTAAAAAAAGAGAAAAAAAAAACAGCAATTTGAAGAACAAAAGGGACATTTAAGGGTTTATAACTGCAACTTGGCTGTGTCCTGTAAATACTGTAAAACCTCAATCATAACTGAGTGCAGCAGAGTGGTTGTGAAAACACTCTGTGCTTCCTGTCAAAGCTGACAGCTGGTGCGCCGTACCGAGTGAAGATCCCGGCAAGCTTTTTCGGAAGTCTGGGTGAACCAAGCAAAGAGTGATCTCGCAGGGTCGATCCAGTTAACAAAGTCTGGAGGTGTGGAGCGATGAGGAGGCTCTGACGCTCTTCGAATTAATACAGGAAACAAACACAAATGCCCATTTACATTATGTTCTGTACATCGCTTTCTGGTTTGACTGGCACTCTTAAGTCATCTCGCTGAGCCCTCTTCTTCTGCAATAATTTAATGGCGCCCAACTGGCATCACCAGCTGTTTATCTCGATTATATTCACATAAGAGCAGTGGATGGACACATACAGTATATTCATGAGCATTTTCTTTTGCTGGAAAATTGCAGCTACATTTGGATAGTAACCTCATTTAGTATCATATTAAGTTTACCAGCCAACAACTTAGAGTCACTTCACCGCTCGAGTAATGAGGCTCGGTTCTAGACCTGCAAAGATTAATCACTTAGTTGTCAACATGTAAATTAATCGGCAACTAATTTGATAATCGATGAATTGGTTTGAATCATTTTTTTAAGAAGAAAAAAGTCAAAATTATCTGATTCCAGCTGCCTAAATGTGAACATTTTCAGTTTTCTTTAATATATTTGAATTGTGGACAAAAGAAGACATTTGAGGATGTTATCTTGGGCTTTGGGAAACATTGATTAATATTTTTCACCATTTTCTGACCTTTTATAGACCAAACAACTAATCAATTATTTGAGAAAAAAATCATCAGATTAATCAACAATGAAAATAGTAGTTAGTTGCAGCCCTACTCAGTTCACAGCATTGCATTTAGACAAACATAGATGCAGGGTATACGCCAGAGTGAGGAGGCAGCGATGGATGAATCCATGTCAAATCCAGTTTGGAAATTTAGTCTAAAATGGATGAAATACTAATCAGTCAATCAATAATGTCTCTGATTGTGCGTCTTCGTCCAGATCTGAACTACTGCGGTCGCCACCAGCCTTGTGTCAACGGAGGAACCTGCATGAACACCGAACCAGATGAGTACTACTGCGCCTGTCCACAGGGGTACTCTGGCAAAACCTGTCAGATAGGTGAGACACAACCCACGCCAGAACTACAGCATTACTGTCTTTTCACCGTGTTGGTCAATCGGTCATGTATAATACTTCCTCTTTCTGCTCCGTTCCCCTTGTTCTACCAAGTTCATTAAGATTATGATTACTGCGGAGTAATTTGAAGAAAAAGCCACAGTAAAGGCAGTACTTTAAGTCATTTAATATGAATATTTACTGCATTTCTTCGCCATATATGATTGTGAACTGAAAATGTTTTTGTTTTGGACTGTTAGTTTAATAAAACAATATTAAGATGGCATCTTGGGCTCTGAGAAATTATGGTTATTTTTTCAAAATTTTTCAATCAATCAATCAAGAATGGAAAATAATCCTTAGTTACAGCCCTAGCATTGTCTTAAGTAGAGAGATATAAATGACAAAACATCTACGCCAGCATATATGGTATTGTACCCTAAAGAAGATTGCTTACCTACATAAAGCCAAATCTTTATTCTGAATCTGAGGGAATAAAGAGTAATACTTTTACCTGTTTCTTATTTGAACACACCTCCCTCCCTCCATCAGCCGAGCACGCCTGTGTGTCTGATCCTTGCGCCAACGGTGGTACATGCCATGAGGTTTCTACAGGGTTCGAGTGCCAGTGTCCGCCAGGCTGGGACGGTCCAACCTGTGCCAACAGTGAGTCGCTGCTCTTTCAGCCATCTCCTCTCCTTCCATGCTGATATAAAGTTACATCTTTCACTCTCAGCCACTTGTTTTCCCTCCTTTCCATCCCTCCAACATCCGCTAACCCTCATATGGAGATGAACGTTTACTGAGAGGAACTTTTAACTAGCTGTGAAACAGTCTCAATTTAATACTGATGCCTCTGCGTATGTGACCATCAGCAAGACGATTGGCTCGGACTGTGCCAGAAATCTGACAAAATCATTCAGGTTTAGTTCAGACTCCAGCGGGACCTCTGGCAGCGACTAGCCTACCGTGGACAGACCGGCTAGATGCCGCCTTCAACTTCAACAAGAGCTGGAGAGCTCTACGCCCGGCAGAAGCAGTTCCTCTTTCGGCCAGGAGCAGAACTTCACCTCGCTGCTCCGCCGGTTCCTGTTGGGCGCCAACACCAGCACCACGCTGATTTAGGCCCAGGCTGTGTTACTGGGCCCGTTAAAGGGAAGGGAGGCATGGGAGAACCAGAACCAGGACTGTGCAGGGCAGACTGTCAGACCCTGCTGCAGTAAAATGAGAGGTTTTCTAAAGGAAATCTGGTGCTCAGACACACCACAACTTTTGTCCACAGGAACTGTCCAAATCAACACAAAATTAAATTTCCTCCTTGTACCTTTAAATAGTCAAAGTCCTCTTTAACTCTTAGACACCAAACCTGTCAGCTCTCTCCTTCTTGTCCTCTTTCACCACTTTCTTCAGATGTTGCATATATGTATATATGCATGCATATAGTTTGAAATAAGCAATGTGAGTGAGCTGAAGTGTGTGGGGGTTTTTTTCTCAGATTTGGACGAGTGTGCCTCCAGTCCATGTGCTCAGGGTGGAACCTGCATCGACCTGGAGGACGGCTTCGAGTGTGTGTGCCCTCCACAGTGGGAGGGAAAGACCTGCCAGATAGGTGAGATTCACATTTCAGTACACACACACATTTTACTTTTTATTTATCACCAGAGGCCGTTAAAAGAAAAGTATTTCCTGTGTTCAGGATTTAATTTTTTGGAAAACAACCTTTTACAGACGTTTCTTTCCTGTTTTTTTTCCGTTTCAAACAAATAAAATGGCGTCTGAAACACAGACACAGCACTCAAGATATATGGTTTTGGATTCAAATAGGCAACCAGCAACCTGAGCCCCGGTGAGCTGTCAATATCCTGGATGAGCTGGCAGCTGCACGGCTCTCATTTTCTCAATGACTTTATGAGCTACTAGTGCGTCTATATCCGGCTGTTTGTTTGTCGCTGGCGGTATCATTCGTTTTTTTATATCGCTCCCGTCCCGGCAAGCGGATGTGACCGGCGTGAAGCCAGGAAATGGATTACGACCGGTAAACAAAGTTGGGGTGTGTGTGAGTGAGTGTGTGTGCGTGTGTGTGTGTGTGTGTGTGTGTGTGTGTGTGTGTGTGTGTGGGGGGGGGGGGGGGGGGGGGGGGGAAGGTAGGAAAGAGCTCCCCAGAGTTCAGCGTCATCTTACCAGCTCAGATCTCATCTTACAGGCGATTGTCTTACCTGGCGATTGTGTGTGTGTGTGTGTGTGTGTGTGTGTGTGTGTGTGTGTGTGTGTGTGTGTGTGTGTGTGTGTGTGTGTGTGTGTGTAGTTTAGGGTTTCAGAGAGAAGACAGGTGTGTGAGGGAGCACAGCAGGACTCCCTGCAGACCCCCCCTCCTTTTCCCTTTGAATATTTAAGCAGCGGTGGTTTTCTTTGTTGCAACACTTTTGATGTCTGAGGAGGTGAAGGTTTGAAGGTTTGCGAGCGAAACTGTTTGCACTTATTTCATCAATTTCAAACTGAGCTGTTGTTTCTCTGAGGAGTTCTGTGAAACTTGACGGCTGTAATACTGGGTCACAAAGAAATTCAGCTTCACTCTGATGTGATACTTCACACAGCAGGGGATACTGTACTATATATATAACTGAAATCTTATATAAATACATTTAATAGATCAAATTAATAGATTTTTTTGATTGACAGACAGTTAATCAGAAACAATGGGGTGGTGGGATGGGGAGGCATTTTAGCCATTATTGGACAGCTTACAGTAGAAAGAGGCAGTAAATTTGAGGTGAGTGGACATGCAACACAAGTCCAACACCAGAATCAAACCATGGAGGTTGTGGACACTTCATGGCCACCAGACGCCCCATCATTTATCAATCAAAATACGAAACATTCTCTGTTTCCAGCTTCTTATTCCTGCCAACGCTGCAATACAAATGATCTGCCAGTTCTTTCATTTGTATTTTTACTTATTGTGTTGTCATTTCTTTGAGTATCTTAAAATGCTTCATATCCCTTAAATCTGTGCAACCTAAGCTAAAAGGTTGTATCTTTCTATAAACCATAATAACTATGTCACTCATAATAATGCCACATTGGGAACCACAAATCGGTGTAACATTAACTGTTAGCAGCCGGTGGGCAGCACAGTCCTGCTTGGCTAAATAACGGAGCTAACAGCTAACCTACGGAGGTTACATTGAAGGACACTATCTTTAGTTGCGAGTAACTTGAGGCAGATCATCAAGGATTAATAATAAATTCACAAGAATGTCAAAGTTTCCTTGCTCCTCAGACAGCGGCCTGATGCTCCTAACGATGGAGTTAAATACAGAGATCAAATTTCATGTATGTATGTGACGAATATAATAAAACATTTTAAAAGAAAAGTCAAGCTCCAGAAACACTGGATCGTACATTTCCCAACACAGGCTTTCTGTTAAAAATGTGATATCTCCAAGCTCAGAGATAACTAACCAAATAACCAACGATTGGGTTTCTGGTCACTTTTCTTTCTCCTTGTCCTTTCCTTGGTTTGTGTCATTTGATGGACTCGGTCTCCTACTTCCTGCCTTCACAGATGCAAATGAGTGTGCAGGAAGTCCCTGTGAAAACGCTTACTCTTGCAAAAATTTGATTGGCGGATATCACTGCGACTGTTTTCGGGGATGGTCCGGGAAAAACTGTGACATCAGTCAGTATTTCTTCCCTTTTTAAAACTCTTTTCTAAATTTCTGGCCTTCGACTGGTGTCCTCCTCTTCTTCTGGCTACTTTCAAACGCCTCCTCTCACCTCCTGGACTCACAACATAGGTGTAGTGTAGCATCACTCGCACATGTGGTAACCCGTTTCTTTCTCGCCTTGGCAAACTCAACCATCATGACTGAACCTGCATGCCCAGTCCCTCTCTCTGGATCCAGTGCATGCCCAGTTATAATCTATACAAGGTCTACATTGCACTCTCTCTTGGCTTCACTAGTTATTTCTTTTCCAAACTTTGTCATAATCTGTGCACATCCCACATTGTAGATTATACCTGATGGTGGATAAGGTGATAAATGTTAATGTTCATAATGTTTCATAATAAAACTTAATTTTTCCTCTTCAGACATTAACGGCTGCCATGGTCAGTGCCAGAATGGAGCAACATGCAAGGTATGGAGTTTTTCATCTGAATCTGTATCCCACGTCCGTGCAGCCAAGACCCACCACCGACTCTTAATTTTTCTGCTTCATCTCTAGGAGGGGCCGAGAGGTTACCACTGCCAGTGTCCTGCAGGTTTTGTGGGCACTCACTGTGAAATCCAGAGGAACAAGTGTGACAGCAGACCGTGTCAGAATGGCGGCCAGTGCCACGCGGTGTTGGACGGCTTTGTGTGTCAGTGCCCACCACGGTTTGCCGGACAGCTGTGTGAGGTGAGTCTCATGTTCCATAGGTCACATTGAATTGGATTATTGTGGATACAGCGATAAGCTGCTGGTAGACTTTGTTTTCTGTGGCCTGCGGACTTTAGTAATGACACATTACATGTCTGAGAAGAAAGACATTTTCCCACTGTTAAATAAGCTTGTGGCAACACCAGTGTTACCGATAACGTTGATGACGCTCAGAATATGCAGAATGCTTACTTTGATCTTTATGGTTGGATTGCTGTCTGTCTGGCCTCTTCGGTTGAGCTTTCACTGCAGAGTTGCAGGTTTGCATGGCTGCGACCTGGTTTTATTCCATCCTCTCCATGGATTCATACCAAAAGTTTATGGGTTGGGTTTCGATAGTTGTGTTCTTTGGCTTTGACACCAAATCTTCTGCCATCGTCTTGTCAATCAGTCCTCCTTACTCTCATCACCTGAAAAGTGAAATCTGACTCAGTGCTTTGTGTGCGTCAGATTCACCAAACTCTCTTAATTAGACAAACTTGTTGTAAATGACAAATGCCGCCTGTTCATGAGTAGGAGATTTGATCATCACCCTACGTTGATACATAACGTGAGCTTTCCCACACCATGGAGCTTCAAGCTACTGTCAAGAAATCAGAAGATGAAAACATAAATTTAGCAGTGGCAGTAGTCTGATTAAGGGATGTGAAAAAATATGAAAATATTAATACAGCTGCCAACAACAGAGCAGCACCCTTCTGTGACAGGTGGTTTGACATGAAGTTAGATGCTAAAAAACATCCTGCTAAAGCAGAGTGGTGCATGAATTGAGTTGAGATGAAAAGTATCGGGTGCCAGGTAGTCCGAACAGAAGGAACAAAATCTCCAGCACTCACAGATAAAGTGTCTTTTTTATTATATTGAGCAAACAAACAAATGCTGACGAATGTTTATTGCTGGAACATGCTCCCCTTGGACAGCAACTAACATAAAGAGTGTCAGAAATGGCAAAACATGCCAATAAAATCGCACAATCTAAGCCACGATGATGATGATTGAGAATATACTGTAAGTACTGAGTGAACAGCCATTTTGATTTTAGAAAATAGCCTCAACATGACTTGTAATGCTGTGCGACTACTCAAACTGCAGTAGTCATTAGAGCACGGTGATCTACCCAACGGTCCATTGCCAAGTAATGATCTGCTTGAAAGTTGTGTAATATGTTCCCAGCCCATGTTTCATTGTAGACTTGTGTTGTAATTGATCATTAAGTTTCTCTACATATTGGTGTCTTTGCTGCAGCCCTTTTTATATTTGAAGTGTGTGTCTGAGGCTAATGTAGGTTAGCAGGGAGGAAACCGACACTTCGCTGCATCTCTTGGGCCCTGAATGGAGGACATTGCTGGTCAGAAGCCAGTCCTGTTTTAGCATCTCTACTATAAATATGAGCCTCTCTGAATGAGGTGACACTGGATTTCTGCCTGCATACTACAGAGCTCTGAAGCCTGCTATGGCCCAGTGTACATTCCTGCCCTGCAGCGCCAAAACTATGACGCTTCCTGCGTCATATTCGTATGATTAGTGTCTCCTTTCAAATCCACAGAAGTTTGATTGTCTAGTGGTAAATTTGCCTGTTGCAGATCTGAATGATACTTCAGAGGAAATCAGGACAAATTGAGACCCAGCAGAAAAGCTTTAGAAAAAAGAGCTACACTTATTCCCTTGGTCGATGGCATGCTTGTCGACATAATTTCATAATTTATTTGGGTTTTTTTAGGCTTGCTAGCAGTGTGGCTGTATGAATGGCAGCGTTGATCAGTGGGTCAACCACTTTGGTTCATAAAAATATCTCAACTATTGGATGGATTTCCATGAAATCGGGCACAGATAGTCCTGATCGCCAGTTGATGTGTCCTCGTGATGTAGTGATCCCCAGCAGGTTGATAGTTGTGATTTTGAGAAAAATATCTCAAGTTTCATAAAGACATCATGTTCACCTTTAGATCATCAGATGCAAAGTTTAGTTTAGAGTTGAACTGGAGCTTTTGATTGCATGATGTGAACAAACACAAGTCCAGGATATCTGGACAAACCCTAACTGGACCCGTCAGATGGTTACACAGACCCATCTGAGAAGCCGTCATTGGGAACAGTTTCAAAACTTTCAAAAAATACTTGGTAGGTGATTGGATGAACCACCTGTCAATCAAAATCTTGCCAACACCAGTCGGGAGAAGTGTGAAAACATCTTTTCCGGGGAGAAAAGCCTTCAGTGACGTTTTTCGCTCTTCTTTCAGTGACCTCCAGCTCTGATATAACTGATGCTGTTGCAACATCTACGCTAACCTTTTCAGGAGCCACCAATGTTGTTTAGAACGAATAGTCACCTCTCTGTGTCGTCTCATACAACCGCTACTGTAGCCGCCGTTAGCTCTTCACCGGACACTGATTGGTCCGTGATCTGGCTTGCTGGTCTGAAGCGATTAACTGACGCCTGACTAGATGGATTTTGTGTTGTGGCATTGTGGGAATGCAGCTGCCGTGCAAGGTTAGGCAAACTTGTGTGATACGTACAGCTACTAAATGGACCTCCATGATGAGATGTCAACTGCTGTCTTCAAGGTTAAGAATGATCTTTAAGCTTTGTTTTATGAGGTGCTTTTTAAGTCGATAAAAGCATAAAAATGCTGTGTAATTTTGGTGTAAAATGGATCAGAATAACAGGATTTTAGGCACAAGTAATTCTTTACTTTGTTGAGGTTTCAGCGATTTGTTAAAATTTTCTAACCCGCTACCGTCAGCCCAGCAACCGGTGATTGATGATTTATTCACACAGGTTTGTGTCACCAGCTCCAGCTTGGTGGAAATATACCATCATATCCCTGAGTAAGGTGTGGAAATATACCGGCCCACTGAGCAGCAGCTGAGCGACTCTTAGTCTTTGGAGGTGAATCATTAAATTAGCTAAATAAAATGACAAACATCACCCCAAAAAAACAAAAAAACAACTGCTAATGTACTCAACTCTGGCTCCAACACAAATTTCATTGTGTAAATGGGCAGTAACCTAGTGACCTAGTTATTGATTTACACATACTAATGTGTTTCGTTTTAAATATCCTGCAATATTTGTTTGTAAAAGACAAGGAACATCCTTTTGAACAGTGCAAGCAATCATTAAAAGTCATTTTTATAACTGCGTATTTATGGTTGACCGCAAGTAAATTACATGAATGTTGCCTTGTGGTTTTCTGCTACACATAAATTCTCAACCTGTCTGCTACAATGAAAAATGTCTCTTGTGCTGTGAACAGTCCAAACAGTTGAGTTAATGTGCTGAAGATTTATAGACACTCTTGCCCTCAGACACACTCCCCTGACCACACACATGCAAATAGTGAAGAAAAAAATGTATCTGGCCCTGACACTTAGAGTAAAATAAACTGTGTGTGACCGCAGACTTCACCCACCCGGTCGCCCTACTCTAACTCCCTTCTTCAGCACCTTAAAAGGCAAACGGTTGCAACCCAGAGTTTATGCACAGTAGGCTTTTGTTTACTTAAACTGAGCAATTTTTCACTCCAACATCTGTATTGCTGCATGTAGAAAACTTAAAATATGTCACCATGGCCTCTAGTTGGGTTCTTTCTGTGTCACTGTGGTATGACAGATGACTTATCTTTTATTATATCCACTGTGGCTCTGCATGAGGTTGGACCTGAGTCAATATTTGCCCTCATAATGGGCTATCTCTCTTTCTGTCTTTCTTTCTCTCTCTCTCAGGCTTCTGTCTCAGAATAATCTTGCCAGATTAAGCCGGGCGCAGATGTAAAACCAAAAGCGTGGATTCCCTTGATGAGCTTAGGGAAAGTTTCTGAGGCTTACATTGTCCGTCCACTTACCTTCGATTTGTGCGGCGGTGGCTTGAGCCAAGCTAAGCCGCTCACCTGCACAGACTTAAGATCTGTCGCTCATTTGGATTCACTTGTTTTAATAATCACGAAAGAGGTGATGGTGTTTGGTAAATTGAATTAGTATGGCAGCAGCAGCCTCTCAGCTCCCACAACTAAAAAGTGACCGTTGACAAGGCTCTGTGCTCCCTCTGATCCACCGGAGCTGCTCAGTGGAAACAGACGGATGGAGTGTGTTGGTGCTGGTTATCTCTGGGATGTGAATTTGTGAAACATTTTGAATGTCAAATTAGACCTGACTTTGTTTCATCAGACCTACATTAATACATTTTGGGTACCTTTTTAACACAACATTGACATTATCACATTAAAAGTTGCTATGGTTTGCACATTCATTAGACATGGAGTAGCATTAGCCTTCATTTGGAGTTGTGTTTCTGACCACTAAGTGAATTTAAGTCCCAATATTTATTTGAGCAAAACTCAGAGGAGCTTGTCGCTTGAGAATAGCTGATCCACCTTAAGAGTCTGAGCCAAAGTTACAGATGCAGAAAGTTGGCTTCAGTCATGAGCGGAGGAGTTGTAGCCTCGTAGCATTTATTCATCGAGACATTAACTGTGCAAACACTGTCTGCTACAACGACGTTTACAGATATAACGGCACCAACAAACCAAACCAACACTCACACACACACACACACACACACACACACACACACACACACACACACACACACACACACACGGTCTGCTGGAAACTCGCTATCATTACACCAGACAGACACACAGCCAACAACCTGCAAAACTAAACTAAATGTGCGATGGAGAGTTTTACTGGGAAGGTGGCTGCATGTCCACGACACGTCCACTAACGCTCCCAGACGGTGAATTGGAGACAGTGAACGCAGCACCGCGGCTGCTACAGTAGCTCTCCTAGACGGTGAACTGTTGACTCAGTTGTCTGTTATGCTCATATACTGTAGTTGGTGCACCGCTGTGTGCAAGGCATGCAGGCATAATCGGTTAACTAGGGTCAGTTATCAATTAAAACAAATTTCAAAATTAGCATCCGTACTTGGCTGATATGTTAACATTTTCCAACTTGCCACCATCAACTCAACAACCAGCGATTGCCAATAGATTTATGCATGTGTGTGTGCTGTAGTTTCAGCTGGGAGATCAGCTGCTCTAGCAGCGGAGCATCGTAAAAAACACTTAATTCAAATTTCAGTTTGACCTGTATATATTGACTTGATCTTCCTCTGCTCTGGATTTCCTCAGATCTCTGGCTGGTCCCCCTCAGATGCTTGTGATCCAAACCCTTGTGTAAACGGGGCCAAGTGCCACAGCATGGACCAGGACTTCTACTGCGCCTGTCCCGAAGGCTACGAGGGAAAGACATGTGAGCAGCTGAAGGAGAACTGCCAAACCGCCCTGTGTCAAGGTGACTGAAGTCATCTGCAGTGATGAAACGGTATTGAACAACACTACTGTGTCAAAGAAAAGTCATACATTTGAACCGTTTTATTTCTTTTTGCAGTGATTGACAGCTGCACTGTCGCTGTAGCGACCAACGACTCGGCTGGCGTGCGGCACATCTCCTCCAACGTCTGCGGTCCACGAGGACGCTGCATCAGCCAGCCAGCGGGCAACTTCACCTGCATGTGTGATCCGGGTTTCAGCGGCATCTACTGTCATGAAAGTATGTCGAGACTCTTGCCTTGAGATTTTTACCTTTTTGTTAAAGATCAACTGAAATTTAAAAAAGGGAGAAAGTTAGTTTTTAAATGATTATTTTGTGATTGCCATTGGTAACAGACCTCTGACTTGAATAAAGACCTTTGAGTAATACATCTAATAACTCCTGACGTAAAATGTTTGTAAGAATCATAGACAAGCATCTTCTGAGTGTACTCCTGCTGAAAGTGTTTTGTCTGTCTAACCTTTCCCCCCCTCAATTCTTCAGATATCAATGACTGCATCAGCAACCCCTGTGGAAACGGAGGGACCTGCATCGATGGCGTAAACTCCTTCCAGTGCTTCTGTCCTGACGGCTGGGAGGGTCGACTCTGCGACCTCAGTGAGTCCCTCGGCTTCAACATAATTCAGTCTATGCAGCATTATAAATAATAAAAAACAGTCATGTCTGGGGCAGAGCTTCTGCTTTGATTTCTTTGCACTCAACAGAAGACAGAATCATGTTAAGTCTTCTTCCTTCCTCCAGATGTCAACGAGTGCAGACACAATCCGTGTAAGAATGGCGGGCGCTGCGTCGACCTGGTGAACGACTTCTACTGCGAGTGTGCCGACAACTGGAAGGGCAAGACCTGCCATTCCCGTGAGTTATTCTGACTCTGTGTTAATGTGTGTGTTCACGGTCGTAGCTCGCTGTGGCCCCAACTCGCTTACACAGTTTTGTCTGAGTATCTTAAGAATCATCCTTTCTTACTGATGATATGAAGAGTCATGCGAAGATCGAGTGTGTGAGCTCGGTGTTTGTCTTTAATCCTGACCAGGCGAGAGCCAGTGCGACGCAACCACCTGCAGTAACGGAGGCACCTGCTACGACCATGGGGACGCCTTCCGCTGTGCCTGCCTGCCTGGTTGGGGAGGAAACACATGCAACACAGGTGAGGCTTCGGGACGGAGATGTGAGCTGTGTTTCAGACCTCTGGGACTAGGCTAATTTAGGTTAATGAGCTGGGTTTCTTCCAAGAAGTTCCTGGTAATTTTCGTCTCGGGCTACCTATCTACTAAGGAGCTGAAAGGTTCCTTCTGCCCATTGTTATCTGTGTTTCCATAGTGGTCTAAAGACCTGTGAAGAGAATTAGTCCACTAACCAAGCCCCCAAAAAGAGCGCCGGGCTGTGAAGCAAATTTTTGTAGTGGCCAAACGGAATTACAGCTTATTTGTCCGTCACGTGATGTGTCCAAAAAGAGTTTTCCCATTGGGAAAGAGACATCTGTAACTCAGCAGATAAGTGATTTTAAGGTAAATCAACTTCCCAGTACGAACACTTGAATATACTTTATTTAAATCTTTCAGTCCTAAAAGTTGTTGTTCATGTGAATGAGCTGGACCAAGTGCTGGGAGGTAGGGTCAAAGGAAACACTCTTTGCCCAATGGATACGGAAGCTCACTGGATGATCCGGGTACTTTTCCACTCAGTACTCGAGCCATTTTGGCTTCATGTTCCACTGAGTTACTCTCATAGGAATGAACAGGCGCCCGCCTATAACTGTATCCAGTTCCCTTAATACATCCATTCTGTTAACGTATGAAAAAGCAGCATGACGTGTGACGAGGGCTGCTGGTGGTCGCAGGGTAAACACACTGCAGTCTGCAGTTCGGTGTGTCCCTCTGTTTCATCTAAAAGAAACACAGCAGGATTTTTTTTCACTGCGACGATATGTACTGCTGCATGTTTGATGTAAGGAATGAAGTGCTGAGGAGGCGTTTGTCTTCACAGTAAATCATCTGTTTAGTGTTTGGTGGCTATTTATTGGTGTTTTAGAACATAACTGCTGAAAAATGATCAGAAAATAACTTTTTCCCTCATTCACAGCTTCGCCACAAAGTCGGTCTCTTCCACCACTGCAAACCTCAACCCAAAAGTTCTGGTACTTTCAGACAAAGCTACCCCCAACCAGGGCCTTTTTGGGGAGAAAAATGTCCCCAGAACTTAATTTAGATCCTGCTCACTGCAGTCGAAACACAGGTTCCTCAAAAGGTTCCTAGTTTTCGGGGGAAAGTTTGTGCGGTTTAAAGGGGGCGATAGATGCTAAAACTGCATTAAAAGCCAGGATAAAGCAAATGGTATATTCAAGGACACTATGCAGTCAAAGTCTGGCTATTAAATCAATTCAGCTTAAGAGTTTTCCACTGACATTCACTGTACCATACATAGAATAAGACTGTCAAACAATCCATCTTAGTCATAAGTATGACACTGACTGTCAAGCAATATTTCAGGTCCTGACAGGCCTTATATCACTGACATCCTTGTGTTTTCATAATGTGACTGATTCAAACCGATTTCATGGTCCTCAGGCTCTAACTTGAATGCATTAATTAGAGTTTTTGTGCAAAAGTTCAGGTTAAAAAAAAATAGCAAAGTCACGTATTTTCTTGCCAACACACTGTCGTGTGTATTATATTATGTAAGTATGCTGTTTATACTATTTCTGTTTTTGAGATCCGTGATCTTTGATTAATGCTTTCTGTCTTCCCACAGCCAAGAACAGCACATGCGCCTCCAGTCCTTGTTCTAACGGTGGGACCTGTGTGGGAGGAGGAGACACCTTCACCTGCATCTGCAAAGAGGGCTGGGAAGGCCCCACCTGTGGCCAAAGTTAGTTTCTTTACATAGCTTTGCATATAACTGCTTTCTTTGAATGTAACTTCATTATCTTATGACAAGATTATTTTGTGACTGTAGATTATTTTAGTTTACAATATCATATATCATTCTGCCAGTGTATCACAGCGCCAAATATCTAATTTCAAATTTTCATATTGTAGTAGGTGCAGTATTTGTTTAAGGCGATGTCTCAAAGTACCATTGTAAGTTAGATATTATGGTGCTGCAGAGATGCCCTGGCCTACACATCACATTCTACAAACTTAAGAAAACATCTTTGTTTGGTACAGATCCCTGCGTAATCATGTGAATATGTTTTTCAATGAAAATGAGAATAATGATGTAAAGATGATGATTCCCTCTTATATCACTAATCCTGTCGTTATTGCAATATCAGTAAAAAAAATAATCGTAATTAGATGTTTTTTCAAAATCGTGCAGCACAAATCCAGAGTAGGTCATTGTTACCTATAACTCTTCAAACATGTAGACCCAGTCTATTCTGATAAACAGCAGCTAAAGTCACATAAATAGAACTTGTAGAAGGTTTTAGGCAAAATAGTAAATATTTTAACTTTAATAAGCTGTTTATTGTATGAAGGCAATGGAAAATGACACAACTATGCCACTGTAACGCTAAATGTCTCCTCTGTCATTTTCTTTCAACAGATATAAACGACTGCAACCCTCATCCATGGTACGTACAGTTTCCTGCCTCACACGCTCCTCTGGCGTAGCCAAACCACCCCTCTTTTTATCGCCGTCTCCCTCGTCTCCACACTTCACACAGACCTTGCAGGCTGGAGGGGTGAAGGGCCGCTAAAAGCAGTGCAAGTTGTCCTTAAATCAAGCCTCAAAGGGGCATCGCTCAGAGGTGGTGGGTGGGGGGGGGGGCTTCCATATTGAATAGGACAGAGAGAGAGGTGGGGAGAGAGGAGTCCCACCTACCCCATGGTGAATGCAGGTGGGGGGTGGAGTGGCTACGTGTCCATTCTTCCCGTGCGACCTGGGGGGGAGCTGGGCTTTGAGGAGGAATGGAAGGAGAGGCATGATGAGAGGAGGAGAGGGGAGGGACTGGACACGCCAATTAGCATCTGAAAGGTGGAGGCTTGTATTGATGAGTTGAATTGAGCCTTGTGACCCCCCCCCCCCCCCCCCCCCCCCCCACCCCTCCCCTCCCTACTCCCCCACCTACACCACATACACCCACACACAAAAACGATGTGCTTTGTTGCAGCTGGAAAGGATGTGGCTCTTGTACGGCCTCATCTAATCGTTTTTTTTTTATTTCTTTCCTCTCCAGTTACAATGGCGGTATCTGTGTGGACGGAGTCAACTGGTTTCGCTGCGAATGCGCTCCCGGTTTCGCCGGACCAGACTGCCGAATCAGTGAGTAGTGACATCAATTTACATTACGAGCTTTTTGATGCAGAGCAGATATGCGAACTATAACATTTTAAATCAAGATCTGAAGACCCTAACGCCGCCATAGCAACAGTATGATTGAGAGGATGGATAGGTGGAGCGAGAAACGTAAAAAGGGGGCCAAGGAGGAGATGGACACATTGACACCTAAATGTAAGACCGGGACGCCGCCCTCTCCCTTTTTCTCGGTCCTTTAACGCCTCAGAGGTCAGAGGTTGTCCCTCCTCCATACTCACACATTCACACAAACACACACAGAAGACAAATTACCCAGTGACCCTGAAATTCTTCTTCTCTGCTCCTTTGTTTCGACCGGATAGCGTTCACCTTTTCTGTCAGGACTGAATCTGCGAATTCTCATCCGGACTGTGTTCATGTGGAATCTGGGTGACAAAGGCCGCCGTTCTCAGTGATTTTAGTGGGAAGGCTCAATCGATAAGTGTTGTTCAAAGAGCTGCTCAAATAGCAGATGTGTTTGTAGTTAAACCTGCAGAATTTACTCATACTCATACTTGTTTTTATCCAATAAATGCCTTTGTGATTTATTTTCCGTTGCTGCGAGTCAGCTGGCTGCTGCAAAGGACCATATGATAAATCTGACGGATAAATCATGAGTTGATGCAACAAAATCTGTGTCAATGTGGTTGAAGGAAATCTGTGCAGTTTTTTTCATGTTGAGTTCAACTTCAATGACACAGTTGCACAGTTGACCAATAGTAAGCTGTCTGGACAGTGCTGATCTTTAAGGGAGTTGGAGAGTTGCTTTCAACCTCCTCTGTCGGTATAAACCGCTCCACAAAAGACAGACATTTCTGAGGCAGAAGTTGATGGTATAAAATGTTGTTTGCATAAACCTTTTAACTTATTATCCTGTTAGCAACCAAGCTAAAGAGTTATCTATAAGTTAGTAAGTTTGTACAAGTAAACACCTGAGTATAGAAAATATAGGAAAAGCTACTGTGAGTTACGGTGACCATATTTTCAAGCACCCCAACCCGGGACCCTTAAATGTACCGCAGGATCATGCAGGCGCAAATGTATGTATGCGTCTATGCACACACCATAGGCGTGCTGTTGTACATTACTATGTGGCCTAAATATTATCTTTTACATCAGCATTAACACTATGCACAACCGAAAATTTACTCTTGCGGTGCGTGGAGAATGCAGCATTTTCATTGCTGGGTACTTAACGAAAGAAGGAGTAAGTCTCCTGAGGCTCTTTAGAAAGGACTGACTTTCTTTCTGGCAAGTACTGCCAGATTCAGGGTCAGAAAGAGTCGCAAGTGACGCGTTGCTTGATCGGCACATAGGCCAACAGACAAATCAGTGTTGAAATCAGATGCTCGAGTGCATTGGTTGTTCTCTGATACTGGGTCAGGTAGGCTAATAAGTAGAATATTATTATTTTAATCGCGCTGAGAACCGGGACAATATGGGAGTGACTGTTCAAAACCAGGACATTTTAGTGTTTTCCAGATATTTGTCAGTGTTTGGGACACACACCTTGAAACCAGGACAATCCCGGACAAACCTGGATGTCTGGTCACCGTAGCTACAGTAGATTACCAACAAGCCCTATGAATAGTTCCTACATCACCAAACTCTTATTCCATTCAATTTAGGATCCAGGGCCTAGTGTCCAACTTAAAGCTGATGCCCTTTTTTCCTTCACAGATATAAACGAGTGCCAGTCTTCACCCTGTGCCTACGGCGCCACCTGTGTGGACGAGATCAACGGTTTCCGCTGCATCTGTCCACTCGGTAGAACAGGAGCCCGATGCCAAGAGTGTAAATGCATCTCTATTCTCATCAATCCCCTCCATCCTGTAGTTTATGTAGTCAAAGTATTTTAACTACATTGATGAACAAATTACCGCTAGAGAAGTTCAACATGTCTCTGTCCATCTGTTTGTATGTAGTTATAGGTATTGGGAAGACTTGCCGCTATGCTGGGCTGCAGTTTCCACACGGCAGCCACTGGGAGGAAGAGTGCAACAACTGCCACTGCATCAATGGCAAAGTGGACTGTACTAAGGTACCACGGCCCTTCTTAAAATACGAGCGTCAGCAAATATCGGCTGCTCCTCACTTACAAACAAACACAAACAACAGCAAGGAAACACAACAAGTAGTAACAGTGGTGAGACAGAGGAGCTACTGTTCCCATAGAGGACAAACAAACTGGCTGAGTTGTTATAAACAGGCTGACAGGTTGGTTAGATTAGTTGCTTGGTGTGGTAACACGTCTTCATTTCCTGTGTTGTGCTCATTTTCTAGTATTTCACTACATATATATACATACACTACACACTAAGTTAAAGAAATTCACAAAATACATTATTGTTTAACATGTTTAATCATTTAAACTTAACACTAAACATCACAATCATTTACATATTTACATTAGAAAGCTGTTAAAATGTGCAATTTTGCTGTGACCGACAGTCAGTTAATTGATCAATAACCAAGTAATAATCAGTTCATCTTTTGATTCATTTATAAAGCAAAAATACCAAACATTTGATTATTATGTCTTAAATGATAATGAACAATTTTTTGCCTCTTTGACTGGACAAAACAAGCAATTTGTTTAATATTGTCAGCCATTTTTAAAGTAAAAATTATCAGTCAGTTATCTGAGAAAATAGGCTAAACTGTTAAGAGATGATGTTATTTCCAGCCCTTAACTTATGGACTACATGACATGAAGGTGAATGTTGTGACTGTGACACCAGGTGCTGTGTGGTCGTCGTCCCTGCCGGCTCCAGTCTTCAGGCGAGGACCAGAGACAGTCCCTGCCCGGCTGGACGGGAGTGTCTGGAGCACAGCTACCTCACGTGCTTCTCCCCGCCCTGCCATCAGTGGGGGGTTTGTTCTATGGCTGGACCGTCTCCTCCGCAAACAGCCACCAAGTGCCAGCCGAACACCGGGCATCTGGACAACAGCTGTGGCCGTGTAACGCTCGTCTTCAACAGAGACAAAGTGCCACCAGTGAGTCACAGCTTTACGTATTTTGTTGTTGCGGTCGTAAAAACATTTTAAAGAAGTGGTGTTTTTTGTATTGTTCCTGATCAGTTCGTGTGTGTTTGCCTATGCAGGGAACAACAGTGGAGAACATCTGCTATGAGCTGAGGTATCTTCCTGACACCCGAAGCCTGGCAAAAGACCACGCCCTTCTCCTGCTGTGTGACCTCTCCCATTCGAATCAGGATGCTGTAGAGGTGGCTATAGTAAGTGAATGATGTACATCATCCTATTCTTGGCTTAGCACACCGTCCACTGTACTCTTACTGTGTACAGTGTCATTAAAACTACCCCATTTTGAACTGAGAAACACAGAGTTGGAGGTCATTATACCCAGTTTGGTTCACAGTTAGAGTTGGTTGGGACCCAAATACCCAACAACCAGTGCTGCTCTTTGGCCGCTTGTATAAGACAATCAACCCGGCAATTATCAACACAACCTGCTGCATTCAATCAGAATGTGTTTCCTTCGAGCGCCTCGGCAGCCAACGGGTTCCAGCGAATGCCACATTACTGCGACGTCCCGGCCGTGGGACCTTTGGCTGTTCAGACCTGACATTAACATGGATCCTGAGTGATTCGAACACATAAGGACAGCTTTAAGTACATCTGTTCACACCTGACATTAGAATGCGTCTCCTTGTGTCTCCAGTGTTCATTTGTGATTGGATCTCACTTCCCCGCTCTATATGCACACAAACATGTAGTAAACACAGATGTAATATTATATGAATGTCAGTAGTAATATCCTACATATTTGTGAATTTAAGTACATTTTATTAACCTTGAAATAAAAGGTTATTGTACCGGCAGTCCCTGGGGTTCTCTGTGCCGTTGACACCACTACCTTTGCCAGGCAACAGTCGGGTACAACTTCAGAGAGCCGGGGATGAAAGTGAGTAAACTGGTAGGAGGGTGTTAGCTTCGTGTAAAGCAGCGTAACAAAAACACAGACACATCACCAACAGTATGATCATAATGCACTTCCCGAGCCTAGTCTGATTGTCGGTAGATATAGATAAGATATGTTTTGATAAAATACAGTTGTGCCGAGAGAATACAGTAGAGGCCGTTTCCACGCAGCGAGGCAGATCAGCGCTCTCGTCTGCAGATCCAAACAGGACATCACTAGGTGGTCCTAATATGTGGCTCAGATAACCTCTGAATGTGGTCGTAAAGATCCATCCTCAGTGCGTCTTGAGTGTGTTCACACCTGTTCTTAAAGTTGTCCACTTGCGATCCGATCACTGAGGATGTGTGTTAATACCGGGTCTAAACAGGGCCTTGTTGTTTGCCATACCCCTCTCTCTCCCCTGTTTTCCTTCTGCTTGTACTTAAAAATAATAAGAAGAATGATAATGATCTTAAAAAAATAATTAAAATTGCTAGGTCAGGTAGTAAGGGTCAAATTTTGTCATTAAAGGCTCTGGAAGAAGTAAAATTAAAGGCATAGCTTGAACATTTTGCTCTTGTCAAGAGTTAGGCTGCATCCACACTATCACGCTTTTGTATTAAAACATAAAAAGTTATGTGTTTTTCAAAAAATGTAGTGTGAATGTAGCCTGATTAGATGAGAAGATGTAGATCACTTGCATGCCTGTGTTTGCCTTCTTCGTTTTGGTAAGTAACTGTATGTATTTTATGCAGTTCTAGTTTAAATACGTGTATGTGCTGTGTAGCATGAAGGGGCTACAACTAATATTACATTGTGTGACCCTGTTTTGTACAATGACAATAAAAACCTGTTGTGACACAAGTTGGTGCTAGCTCCCAGCCATTATGTCTCATTTCATCCCTGGTTTGGTTCTCAGTCTTTCCAGCCCGAGGATCTACCAGACCACAGTCTGATCCAGGAGGCCGCCAGCGCCATAGTGGGCACCTTGTCCAAGCGGCACAACAGCACCGTGATGCTGGCAGTCATTGAGGTCAAAGTGGAAACGCAGGTCATGCCCCCCTCAGTGGGTGAGTAATAATTAACTACGGTGTCCCACAGGGGGTTGTTGTGGGCCCCATTCTTTTCACCACTTACTACTACTGATTTCTATTCCTTGTCCTTCGTTTCCTCCCTTGGACATGTTGACAGCAGATTACCTGGTGCCTCTGCTATGCGTGGTCGTCTGCTTGCTGTGCCTCTTCTGCATCATCGTATGTGTTTGGTGGACACGCAAACGGAGAAAAGAGCGCGAGAGGAACGCGCGATCAGCCGCCGACGACAACGTGAACAACCAGTGGCAGCCGCTCCGGCTCGTCGTGGGACGTCAGCAGCAGCAGCAGCCGCAGCAGCTGAAGGAGAGCAACAGGGATGCCGAGCAGGAGCGCAAAAAGCTCATGGGTCCCTCCTATCGGACGTGTGACGAGGGGGGAGGAGGAGGAGGAGACGGAAGGCGAGCTTGAGCTCGAGGAGGAGGAGTGCGGCGGAGGAGCAGAGGCGGGAAAGCAGCCAGGTTATAAGTACTCTAAGACTGCAGTGCAGTCCAGTGGGGGAGTGATCTGTACCATGCACAGCTCCAGTTCACCCCTCAAAGCGCCCCACCGGACCCCAGGCTACAGCCCCAAAGACAACCGCTGGAAAAATGTCAGTGCCGTCTTGACTGGTCAGAAAGACCTCAGAGACCATTGTGTATAAGAAATTTAAACAAAGGACTCGCAATGTGGAAGCGAGAGAAGCTGCAAGGCAGCGACTATTCTTATTTTTGGACTACTTTTGGGAAGAAAAACAGGCTTTGTGTTTTAATAAGCCGTTCTTTGCGTTGTTTCCATGTTTTCGTCACTGTCACCTGAAATGCTTTTTTTTTTTTCCATTCAGGAGGCTATAGCACAGTGAACATCCTTTTTTGCTTCTGTTCACTTATTTTTCTTTAATTATGTACAGAAGGAGCTGAACTGTAACACTTTTTTCAGGAGGTAAAATAAGCTCTGCAATTTTTTTTGTTATGGAATTGTACCATTTAAGAAACGATGAATCATCGAAAAGGAAAAAAAAAAAAAACATCCTGTATAAAGATTTTTTTTGTTTACAGATGATTATGATTTTGTTAAATTGTCAGCGGGCTCCTGTTCACTGTCCATGGGGTGGGGGGGCAGATACACATTAAAGGGATGGTAAAGGAAGGGTTTTGAGGGAAATGGACTGTTGCAGCCACGGTAACAGAGGAAGCCCTCCCTTTGCTCTGTCTCTTCCCGGCTTTGCCCACCGATCCACCTGTGGCCGTCATGCGCCAGCCTTACCAAAACACTCGGCCTGGAGGGGAGAGGGGACAGAAACCCCAGTGCCTACTATGTGGCCTTCCATTTTATTTTTCTCCTGTCTCTCAGTTGTCTCAGCTGAAAGCTCTGTTTGAGGATTTTTTGCAGTATTTGAGTTGGTAGCAAGTGCCTTTCAAAGAGCCGCGTCGAGGCTCCGAGTCGCGCTGCCCCTGTTTGACCTCCTTGTTCTCAAATCTCAAAGGGATATAAGTGTACATCTAGAGAGTTCAATTTCACAGCAACGCCATTCAAGGTATTTGATCAAAACAGAAATGAATACTCTGTACATATGTGTAAATACTAAAGGAGTCGCTGTGTATATTTGAAATAAGTAACTTAAAGACAAGTCACACATTTTTATTATTGTTATTATTATTATTATGATTAATATTATTTTTATTTTTTTTACAACGCCATTCCTTTTATTTATGCCAGTCGAAATAGGCACATTTTATAACACTTCATATCCAGAGTCCCACAGTTAAGAACCTTTACAGTGAGGTACCACTGAAGAAGGAGTTTCTGACGGGTTTAGAAATGGTTTGTCATGAGGACGCTTTTCTTTTGTTTGTGACTGTCACATGTCTTTAGTAATCAGTAATTCTTTTCAACTTCAACATTATATGTTACCATAAAATAACTGCCCAAAAGGTCGCTGTTTCCATTTATAATTTTGATGAACCGTAGAAATAGAGCAGGAGTAAAGCGGACTTTGGACTGTTTTCCGAGGCCATTTGATTGGTACAAAAGAAAATGGCGATTGTCGTTATGGTGAAAACACATGTCTGTGTCTGTAAAGTGTGGTCGCAGCTCCAAAGATGGATGGCTGGCTAGTTAGCTTGGTAGCTTATCCATCTCCGGAGCAATGGGGAACATTAGACCAAGCACTACCACTGGCCACCAGCCCACTGTTTGGCTAATTTTCTGTAATCAGTGTAGCCTTAAAGCATGGTGGAATTAGCAAGCTAGCTAGCGAGCTGTCCGCTAGTTAACTAGCTTTAAGTCGTTAATGCAAAACCTCACCTCAGTGAGTCCATGACTTGCCATAAGTTGGCGTAGTTTATACAGATGTTAGCCCACTACAACGGTCGCTAAGGCAACTGTTCACATAAAAATGGCCGCTGCAAACTAGCCAGCTGTTGGCTAGTTAGCTAGCTAGCTTGCTAGTTCTGCCATGCTTTTAGTTGTTACTGCCAAACCTCACCTCAGTCAGTCTGCAACTTTAAGTCAGTTTAATTTATACAGAAATTGCCTGTTGAAACAAATGGTCCTAACAGCAATGTTCACATAAAAATTCAACTCCCTTTGCACTGTAATTCTTCTACCAGCATGGCAAAATTGACCTATTGAACGTAGTCAACAGTTTGATGGCACAAATGGTGGCCTGGATAGTTTTTGGATACAAATAAATTCTTTTGCACTTATTTTCTTTATTCGGAAGTATAAATGATTCATAGTGTTCTTAGTATTTCATAATTACTTTACCGAACATGCTTTTAACATGGCCATGTTTAAGGGGGAAGTCAAAAATGTATCAAACAGGGCATAAAACTGCTGCCATACTGGCAGTGATGTCACAGTAGGTGTTCTGCCTCATAGCGATTGGAGAACATCTGTTGTGACATCACAAATAGGGGTGTAGCCAGAATTGAAAGTTACTCCTGATTTGCTGCCCGTAGGAAGCAGAGCCAGAGATCCAGTCATCACCTACCCTTTAGTCATTTTAACTTACTCTCTATTGGTGATTTTGGTTGTTTAATCAAGATTAAAAAGAAAATTCAACAGTAGCTTCTGGTGATGCAAAGCTGCCAACATTATAGCCTTAAAAAAAGTTCTCAAACCATATCTAAACCCATCACAAACCCTTTAGTTTCAGGTGCCTTAATGTAATGAGTAATGCATTATTTGTGTATCAACGGTCATCTTTTTATGTTGGTTTGTTTTCACTGTTAAGGAAAGTAACTCTTTAAAACATTGTGTGGTGTATAGTGGCGTGTTTTATTCGCCTGAGTAAAGTGCTCTCCTGGTCTCGCTTTGCTGTCATGGAGATTTATGGAATAAAACACCTGATGGAGGATTTAAAAAAAAAAAAAAAGAAAGAAAGAAAAATGAATGAATGAATGTGGATATCAGTAGGTCAAATGTGGACATCATGCATTAGCTTCATGTTTGGTTTAAAGGCTTTAATGAAGGGAACAATATTTGCAGATGTGTTTTTTTAAGTTACCAACTCAGTTCCAAATGACCCCTTTTTTTCATATCATGTCATTGTCTCAAAACGGCATCGTATTTTCTGTAAATGGGACACAGCAAAATAAAGAATTAAAGATGCATCACTGCTGGTGTTAAAAGCTGAATATGCATATTGTATACATTTTATTCTACAAGGGACATAAGTTAATTTTATACAAAGGTTTCCATTCTTTTAGTGGATGTTTCATTGTTCTAAATAATCATCCCAGTTATTTATTAAAGCAGTTTTGACACATCTTGATCACGCTTGTAATATTTGGTTTGCAGTACATGCCATTGGAAACACACTCACTGGTGTGCCGGACACTGAATTCATGAAACACTTTGAACTAAAGGTCCACTTACTTGGACCTTTAGGGCTGGAACTTTCGACCATATCAGACAGACTTCATCTGCAGATGGAGTTTGCTCAGTGGTCACATTGATGTTCATCAATCTGGTGTTACATATGTACTGCTTAATCCATTATTTTCACTTAAAATGCCTCGTTTCCACACATTTTTGCATCCATAATTCCACATAGTTAATGGAGTACTTGTCCTAGTGTTCAACACAAGGAAATACATCTCTATACAGATGGATCGAAAAACAGCATGCCATCAATATTAGCTAAATATGCCGACAAACTTCTCATTTTCTATTCGGTCAGCAGTCACTCATTTGCTAATTCCACAAGAAATAAGCATAAAATACTTCCTTTGACACACTGTGGAAATAGTCTGACTGAAATATGCCACAAAAATATTCAGATTCAAATATTTCAACATACTCCTTCAACATAAATGAAAAAAATGAAATGGTTTCACAAACACATCAGAGGTTCCCATAAGATAAGATGAATGGTTGACTGCTATACGAGCACAGAGCTATGTGGAAACGAGACGCTACAAGTAGACAATCACATTTTAGTTGAGCTTCCGAAGTCAATCTGATGTAGTAATTGCTTCGCAATGTTAATTCACACAACAAAATTGTGTCTCATGATACTTATTGAAAACATCCCATCATCTGCCTACATGTAGACGTTAAATATCACATCACTAAGCCTTAAAACTGCAGTAATAAATGTTTTTATATTAACAATTGACAATGGAAGTGCGCATTGTGAATGGTAAACCATCAACTAAAATACGTTAGTATATTTGCCTGTATTTAAGTAAAATAATACTAGGATATAGTAAAACATGTTCTGCATTTAAATTAGTATTAAAATATGTTGTCATGTTATTAGATAGTTCCATTATCTGTAACCGCTTATCCTATTCAGGGTCACTGATCCCAGCCGACATTGGGTGAAGGCGGACAGGTCGCCAGACTATCATAGGGCTGACACATAGAGACAGGTAACCATTCACATTCATATTCACACCTACAGACAATATAGAGTCATCAATTAACCTGAACGTCGTTGGTCTGTGGGAGGAAACGGAGAACCCAGAGAAAACTCATGCTAACACAAGGAGAACATGCAAACTCCACACAGAAGCGCCATAAGCTGGATTCGAACCTGCGACCCTCTTGCTGTGAGGCCACAGTGCTAACCACTCTGAAAGTCCACTCTGTACAAACGTTCAGTCTGGAAAACTTAAAAAATTGCCTCAAAACATGTGGAGGCTGCACTGCTGAGAGTTCAACTGTGTGTACACCCAAAGAATCATCAGTTTGTCACAGTCAGCCATGTTTTTTTTGTTTACCTTTGGCATTGTGCACCTGAAATGCTTTGAGGTCAGAAGTTGGAAATTTCAACCGTGAAAACTTCGACCTCGCTTGGAAGGCAGCATTAGATGGCAAACATTCACTAATGCTTTAATAATGAATAAATAAATAAATTAAATAGGGTCACCTGACCTTAGTGACAAAAAGCACATTTTCTCACTTCTTTAGTAGAAAGCACTTCCAGATTATTCAGACAAAATGAAAACTTTCAGTGTTATTAATGCCAAAAATAAAATTCACCTCTGTAGTACTGATGGAGGCAGAGATATTAGAGACAAATAACTCAAACATGGGCAAATAGAACCAAAGCTACGATAGCACTAAGTTGGCAAAGGTCAATTTATCAGCTTAAAAGCTCAATTTTAAATGTGTTACTTACATTGACACACAACTAAACAGTCTTATATGTATTAACATATCAAATCAACTAACTCTAACTGTTGCCACTCTCACTAGAATAACAGTCTTGAGAAGCCCTGCAGTCCTTGCCCTTGCCCTCGTCTGTGTGGGCTGAGGACGGCGTGGATCGATCGATCACCTCACCAGCCTCCCTGCCATCCTGACATCGCTCTCCGCTCTCCCGCCACACCAATAGAACCTCATCTCCTGTTCTGGGCCGATCCGGCCTCCGCCAATGGGAGACTGGCGTGATCATCCTGGCCACGCAGAGATGTGAATGTTTCATGAGTAATGTTATGATGGCTGGGCGGAGTGGTGGTGGGGTGGGACACTTCTCCTCCTGGCTCCCATGGGTGCTCCTGGCTGGCGCTAATAGGACCTTCCCTTGTCGGAAAGGCCGGATCAACTTACACAGCTTTGTGGAAGTGGTGGGAGAGAGGGGAAGGGAGATGATAATGTTTACGGATATATTAATACGTGGATGACTGTAAATTCACTTTAAGTCAGGTTTAGTCCTGTAGTAGCATCATTTGATCCTATCCGAATATTGTTTTATGTAATTCTTCTGTTATGTCTAATCATTATGCATTTAAACCACTCTATTTCATGCCATTGCTTGGTACAAGGCAGATGTGTGATGCCAAGTTGGCTGTCAACATCAGCACCTCCCACCCCCACCACCACCCACTGATCCCAGACTGCATCAGTAAACTGACACCAGATTCCAAAAGTGGCTCCTTACGGCAGCCAAGGACATCTCAGTACGCTGCATTTGTAAACAAGTAGTACTACTACACTGAGCTCAAAATGGCCGAAAGCATCCACAAGCAGAGGAAACAGCAAAATGTAGATGCTTCATGTATTTTGCTGTATTAAAGCAGAGAAGGTTTCTTGTGCACGTACGCTCTGCAGACTGCAGCACACTGACTGACTGTGAGTGTTTAGTGTGAGCTCCTGCTCCCTGTACATCTGTTGATGGGGGTCTTTGGGACCATCTGACAGTGGAAGCAGCTGGGTGACAGGATTTTTTAGGCTAAGCCCTCCGTCCCTACACACAGTCATAAACCAAACATGGCCGCGATGGGACATTGAGCTGGCACGTGCTGGTGGGCAGCGGGCTACAGCTGGCACTGTGGGCCGACTGAGGCGGAGAAACAAGCCACAGTATGCTGACTGTCTGTGTGTGTGTTGGCTGCCACTGCAGGTCTGCTTCGCTGCTGCAGTAACCCTCACACGTACCCTCTGCACCAGGAGGTGGTGGTGGTGGTGGTGGTGGGGGAGTCTTACAGAGCCATAGTAGCTTTTCTGGGACAACTGTTCAGTGTGAGCATGTATCTGAATAAACAAATGTGTTGAAAGAAAACTTAAATGATTTCTGTGGGTACACTTGGAAGTTAAACTAAGTAACAGGATACAGAAAACTTGAATTTGAACTTAAATAAAGGGACTGCGGAAAGAAGCCCCTTATGATAATCAAAAAGTTTAACTAGAAATGTATACATTTAATTTATAGAAAGAATACTGCAAAATGCAAAATCTTACAAAGTATATTAGTTTAATTAGTAGTCAAAATATCTCATAACACCTAATGTAAGACATAATTACATATTACATTTTAGTGAGCTAAAGAGAGTAATAGTAATAGTTCAGTGCAGCTCAACATGAGTTTTCCCAGCTAATCTCAAGATTTCAGTTTAATTTGAAAGGTCTAAATATTACATCTTACCAAGCAAATTTCCCATTTTTTTCTTCACATATTACAAGCAAAATCAACTTATATTTATTGTTTTGTTTTTGTTGTTTGTGTTTGTTGTTTTTTTTTTCTCCATATTTTTAAAGTTTGCTTCCAGGCTGTAACTAATGATTATTTCCATTGTTCATTCATCTTTAAATTCCAATAATTAACCAATAAATCATTTGATGTAAAAAAATGTCAAATATCTTGTGTTGTTCAACCAACGGTCCAAAAACCAAAGATATTAAATTTACTATCATCGAAAACTAAGAAAAAATATTTGCATTTTAGAAGCTAGATCATTTTTGTCATTTTTTGCTTAAAAAATTATGTAAATGGTTAATCGTTTATCAGAATAGTTGCTGATTGATTTATGGTTAATCGGCTAATATATTAACTGACTAATAGTTTTCGCTCTAATGCTGATTTCACACCAAACCATGTAGTGTCTATGAAGCGCTGTGGCTGCTTTGGTCTATATTTATCATTAAAACAATGTCTACTTTATTTTCTGTCTTTTTAGTCTTTGGGTTCCCTAATGGTCATTTTTTCTACATATTTAAAGAATGTAGTTAATTCTTCTTCTGCTTGTGTGAGACTTTAAAATTTTAGCATAAACAGTGACAAAACCTCTGTTGTTAAGCAGAGAATATAAATCTTTTCAATCATGGTCTTGGTCAGAGTAATTATACCAAAGAATCACAACAACAAATGTCATCCTTATTAATGGACTGGCTCTTTTGCCTCCCTGCTGTAACACGGGCAGATCGCAGCAATGGAAGTCATTCAAAACACACATGTTGGATTTTACAGGGCAGAAGGAAAGGTCAAAGGTCAGAGGAGGGTAAACAAACTGTGAATTTGCATCTACTTTCCTGCCTCAGCTACAGTCAGAGCACATGCATGCACACATACAGTGTTCATGCAGTGGCATGATGCCATGGATGTTTGTCTCTTATTGGCTGTTTCTCTGGCGAGAATCTGGCCTTTCGCAGCTGGTGGGAAAAAACATATACTGTATATATGATGAAATCTCAAAAAAGCACAGTGTTGAGCACAGTGTCTGTTCAAATATATATACTGTGTGTGTATATATATATATATATACACACACAGTATATATATTTGAACAGACACTGTGCTCAACACTGTGCTTTTTTGAGATTTCATCATGCAATTTTCCCTCCTATGATTCCCTCCACATACTCCATGCATGTCTGTTTGTACACGCTCAAGTGACAGTGTGCGGTGCAACCCAACACCGTGTACAGCGATATGCAAGGTCAATTTGCACCTCTCCCAGCATGAGTGACACCAAAGAGTGTAAAACACCCTCAGGAGCTACTCTGAAGCATGTTACACTATGTACAGTACAAAGCAGTTCAAAGCTACTGAAGATGTTAGAGTTATACAAAGCTACTCTGATGTTCTCTGTGTTTGCAGACAATTGTTAACCCAACATCTGTGCTTCTGGCAATTAAGCATGTACAGTATATAGTGCACAACATCCATGAGAGACTATATATATATATATATATATATATATATATATATATATATATATATATATATATATATATATATATATATATATATATATATATATATTTCTGCAGAACCAGTACTTCTACATTTGATAGGCTACTTTCAGTAATGTATGCAGGACATTTACTTGTAATGGACTTTAACTTTGTGGTATTGGTACATTTACTCAGGTATTGTACTTGAATACAATTTTGAGGCACTTCAGTTGTTCCATTCTATGCTGCTATATACCTCTACTTCATGACATATTGTACTCAAGTACTGTACTTGAGTACAATTTTGAGGTAATTTACTTCAGTATTTCCATTCTATGCTGCTATATACTTCTATGACAGTACAATATATATTTTTATACTTGTACTCCACCACATATTTTACTCAAGTACTGTACTTAAGTACAATTTTGAGGTACTTTACTTGAGTATTTCCATTCTATGCTGCTTTATACTTCTGTTAGACTACATATTATCATTTTTACTGCTCTATATGTATCTGGCAACTTTAGTTACTTTGCAGATTCAGATTATTAATACAAAACATGTCAACTCATAAATTGTGATGTAATATTATGTATAAAGCTACCAGGCAGTATATAAAGCAGTTAGCTCCACTTTTACCGCTGCCAACATTTAAAGTGATGTATACACGACCGCATTAACGAGCAAAGGTCATTTCACAGTCGTAGATGTGGTCATTGTTTTAAATGTGTCTCAGTTTATTTCCTGTTACTGTTTATGTGAATGACATCAGCTGACAGGAAGTAAACAACCCAATTCAGTTCCGGTCTATAATCCAGTGATCTAACAGCTAGTTTGAGCATCCCCCACAAGGACTTCTTTTACTTTTTGCTACTTCAAGTATATTTTGATGAAGATTTTGACAGCAGGACTTTTATTATAAGAGTATTTTACATTGCACAGTATCGTTACTCCTCTGGCGGTACGTAAATGGAACTCACGCTTTCAAAATGGCGGCCTACTTAACCTGTCGGACATGGCGGATGTTTGTCCGCTCTTCAGGTGTGCTGCTACCCGCTGCTGCTAAACGTGTCAGCTAACTTTGCTGTACTGTCGATGTAAACACTTTTAGCTACTGTTTATGTAACGTTAGCATTTTAAAGTCAAGCCAGCTCGCTAACAGTGTGACGACGTTGCTTTGCGGAGGAAATAATGGCGCTAATGCTACACTCGCTACTAGCTAGCTTAACCTACTTCCGTTTCCATTTCTGCTGTCAAGACTTTCCAAACGATACATTTTGTGCTGAGATGGTCACAGCTTCACTCCGCCAACCGTAAGTACACGCTGCTTGTGCTAACATGCATACTGTAAGTCAGTGTTTTGGCTCTGCTCTACTGTGTTTAAGGGCTGGGTATCATTGGTGAGTTAATGTTATGTAAGCTAACAATGCTGCTGACTGTTCTCTGGTGGCTCAGCTTGTGTCTTGGCGTCCCCTGGCAGCATTTTACTTGCTTGTGGGCAGTTTTTGCATTTCTTGTGAAATAATCTCTTGTGCCAACTGAGTTTATCTGACTTATGGTTGTGGTTTGGCAGTGTGCATTTACAGGATGTTGCAAAATATGATTGCTGAGCAGATAAGAAATAGAAATTAGGGCTGCCCCGATTAGTTGGCAAATTGATCATTTTAGTCTTAGTTGACTAGGATTTCCTTAGTTGCCTTTTCATGCTGAATGACTTATTTATAAGAAAATCATGACCACATCTCTGGTACACTAGCTTTAAAGTGGTGCTTTGGTGCGTTTGTTTTGTGGAGAAACTACATTTTTACAGTTCTGTCAATTAAATCAATTAATCGATTAGTAGACAAAATAGTCTGTTAGTCAGCTAATTTCTTTGGCCGAGGACAGCTCTAGTAGAAATACTCTGTTACAAGTGTTCGCATTCAATTTCACAAAGTACTAATTATAAAAGTACTTATTATACAGAATAGCCTATTACAGAAACAATTTAGGGGATTATGACTATGGATGCATTAATGTGCAATGTTGCTGCTTTATATACAGCTTAATCAGTAGTATTTCATCATTTGTGTGTCATATTTTTACTTATAGCTAGTATTCATAATTTGAATCTGCAAAGTAACAAAGGCTGTATGATAAATGTCGTGGAGTGAAAAGTACAGTATTTGCCAAAAAAACGTAAATATAAAGTAACATGTACCTTAAAATTGTACTGTAATACAGTACCTGAGGAAAAGTACTGAGTTGTTTTCCCACCATTGGTTGTTACAGGATATTATTTTCCCTTATATATAGTTTATTTGTTGGTGAATAAATGCTACAACTCCTCTGCTCAAGCGAGCTGGAGAGACCGGAGCCAACTTCCTGTATCTGTAACTCCATCTCAGACTCTCTTAAGGTGGTCTGTTAAGGTGGAGCTGCTTTTCTACTGTAAGTGACAAGTCACTCCTCTAAGTTTTGCTTAGCTTTTCAATGAAATATCAATATTTCTTTTAACCATTTAACCGATCATGATAATCAGATAACATTTATTAATGTCAATGTCAATGGTTAAATGCTTAATTATTAACATCCCTAGTAATGATGCATCGGTCTGAATCAATATATCTATTCAATGATCAACAATCCAATATCATCAATGCAAAGTTAAAATATCCATAAATATTATCTTTATTTTGAGATTCTCACTTTATATTTATTCTTTGTATTAAAAAGGAAGAGATTGTTTTTCATTTAGATGTCTGATAGAGCCAGTAATAAAATTCCTCAAATCATATTTTAATTGCTTTTTGTGAGTTTATATAAATGTTAACCGATTGTATTAAACAGGCATGATGGTACTGTTTCATATCGATCGCAGGCCCCTGAATTGAGTTGAAATCGTATTATGGCAGACTTTGTGATATCAACAAATATCATATTGTTGACCAGAGAATCAAGAAGATATCGTATCGTGATGAAACTTGTGATTTACACACTTACTGTAAACCAGGTTACTTATACTGTTTGATGGCTTTAGGGATTTATGTCCATCAATGTTAAAACCCATCACATAACTCCTCTTCAGTTCATCATGCTTTCTTCAACAAACATTTTCACCGGTCCTCATCAAGAGTGCTTTTAAGGATGTAAACATGAGTGTTGTCTTGAACATGGCCCATTCACATAATTGTTTCCCCGTCATATTGGCCTCATGGAAAACTAAAACATGACCTTTTGTCACACATACAGTCAGATATGCAAGTCACATTCAATTTTTCTGTTGAACTCTTGTTCAATTTATTTATTTGTTTATCACAGGTCACATGTTTTCTTACAGTCACAAAGTATTACCTTGATGTACACTCATATCGTTGTTGTGGAAATAAGTATTATTACTTAGTAGATAATTTGGTGTATCTTTAAATCTTCATATCCGTCACATCCCATTCAGAAACATAACTGGTGTGTTGCTCAAGTTGTCAGAATACTCTTTAATTACCAAGGTACAGAAATACAGATGGCAACACTGGAATTCACTGTAAATAGGTTCAGGGTGTTGGGAACTTGTTGCATCTTGTTTTGCTTTTGACTCATGTAGGTGGACAGATTGAGATGATTGATGATTTAGACAAACCAGCCAGATGTTTAATGATTATATTTGTCTGTGTTTGGTACAGAATTTGGTCTGTGGTCAGGTTGTTTTCTCAACTGATGTTTCCAGAGTCAATAATTAACTTATAAACTTTAAAGAAAGAAAAGAAAGAAAGATATTCCTTTATTAGTCCCACAGTGGGGAAATTCAGTTTTACACTCTGTTGTTCACACAGTACATATACATGTCAATGGAGAGATGTCAGAGTGAGGGGGCTGCTCCTGACAAGCGCCCAGAGCAGTTGGGGGTTTGGTGCCTTGCTCAGGGGCACCTCGGCAGTGCCCAAGACCTCGGCAGTGCCCAAGATGGCACCTCTCCAGCAACCAGTTGGTTGCCATGGGGGACTTGAACCCGTGACCTCCGCGTCCTAACCCAAGTCCTTACAGACTGAGCTACTGCCGCCTCTTCTCTTAATCAATTAAACTGTCATTTTGGTCTTAATCGACTAAGATTTCTTTACTTGATTAGCTGTTTTTTTATGCTCTTTCGTGCAAAATTACTTTTTTTTTTTTTAAATAAACTTTCTGCGCACATCAGTGATAAACAAGATTTAAAGTGATGCTTCTGTGCGATTCTTTGTAGAAAAACTCTTTTACTCATTTTACAGATCAAATCAATAAATTATTTGCCAACTAGATTAATCGCAACAAACAATTTTGATAATCAATTAATTGGTTTGAGTTATTGGTTTGAGTTAGTCATCGTCTTGGACTTTGGGAAACACTGATCAACATCTTTCACAATTTGACAATTTATCAACCGGACAATGAATCACTTCATTGACAAAATGATCAACAGATTAATCAGCAGTTGTTAATTTCAAAATCAACTGATTAGTCAACAGTCGTATGAGTTTTAGTCGAGTAAGAACTTTTTTGGGTTAAGGACAGTCTTCAATATTCAACATTTACAGTTTCACTCAGAACTTCAAAACTTATCAAACTGACCTGACGGACCTTGACTGGAGGTAGTTGTGTGAGTGTTGGTGTGGGTTAGATTTTGATAATGGAAAAGCACTGATAATTTGACATTTTGACATTTTCATATTGGCACCACTCCTGTGTGACTCACTTGGTCCACAATGAGTATAACATTACAGATTGAATGTAATATCCCACATTCCTTGGTTAGTTTGGGCATGTCACAGAAATATGTTGCCTTGAGCTACAAGAGTAGGTGAGCCAATATGCTTGAACAATAATGCTGGAGAGTAAGTGATTTAACATAATGAAACTCTACCATAGCTCTGCTCCTCATCTGACTCTTTACAATTACTGAGCTTTTATTCCACAAAATAAAGGCAGATGTTTTGCATCTTTTTCTTCTCATTTAAATAGTTAGATGCAGTCATTGTGTTGCCCAGAATGCTTTTTTTTTATTAGATCAACTGCAGCATGTAGAGGCTTGATGGCTTACTAAAGAGTATTTTATTGGTAGAGGCAATTGTTGAACTTCTTGCATTCCTAACACAGCCTTACAGTGTACTTCTTTTAATGTGCAGTTACCCAGCACAGGCAGGGTCATGACTGAAACTAACGATTATTTTCAGTATCATTCTTCTGCTCAGTTAACTGATTAATGGCTGAATATCTTTGGGTTTTTGGATTGTTGGTTGGACAAAACCAGACATACGAACTAGGGAATTTTGAAAAACTTTCTTAACCAATAACTGCCCCTCGTTAATCGATTATTAACCGTTAACCAACAACATTGGTGCCTCGGATGCAGCTTATGAGCACAACAGACAACTGAGTTCCCAGTTGTGTGCCCGCCTGGTGTAACAATACTCTGTCTGTCCGGCGTAACTTTAGCGAGTGTCTGACAGACCGCATGCATTTGTGCTACATTAGTAGCTGTAGTGTCGCTGGTGGCTCTGTGCTGCCCGTTGTCACACACACTGTCCGTCAGCACGCCATAACTTCAGCGACAGTCCGACAGACTGTGTGGTGTTATCAGTGGTGTTATAGCTGTGAATGTAGGTGTAGCAGTGAACAGGTTATATGTCAACAGTTCACTGTTAGGAGAGTTACTATAGCAGCCACGGTGCTGCGTTCAATGCAGCCACTTGAAGTAAAAGTCTCCACTGCACATTTAGTTTAGTTTAGCAGGTTGTCAGCTGTGTGCCTGCCTGGCGTAACGACGCTCTGTCCCTTGGCTAAACTTTAGCGATTGTCCGACAAATATTGTGTTTGTGCTACGTTAGCAGCAGCTAGCATTGCCGGTGGCTTTCCGCCCTGTGTAGCGTAAATTCAGCGAGTTTCCAACAGACCGTGTGTGGCAGTGAGACTGGTTTTGTTGGTGACATTATAGCTGTAGCAGACTGTGTGTGGTTTATTTGTCGGTGAATAAATGCTATGAGGCTACAAGCTACAACTCCTCAGCTGGAAGTCCTGAGCCATCTTCTTGTATCTGCACCAGCTCTCGCTTTAGGTGGACCAACTTTTCTCCTTAATGTGACGAGCCGCTACTCTGCATTTTTCTCACCTTTTTAACAAATTTTTAATACTTCTTTTAACCCTTTTAACCAATAGCGTTCATTGGTTAAAGTGCTTATTGTTGGCTAACAGTTAAACGGTCAATTATTAACATCCTTAAGTCATTTTAGACTCGATAACAGGCACTAGACAAAACACTGGTGAAGCCAGTGAAAACAGTTGATCTTATTTTTAGTGATAAAATCAGCTTGGAGTGTGAATTTCCATCATTGGGATAATTGTGAATAGTTGTCTAGCTCGCAATCATGGTAGAGAAATGCAATATACAGTAGAGCCTGTTTTAAATAAAATAAAGGAATCATTTTTTTAATTTGTCCTTTATTTATGCAGGGGGACCAAAGATCGCTAGATTGTTCACTTAAAAAACAATGTGCCCCATCTGTGATGCAACAAAACTATTTGTTTCTTAAACTGTACAGTGAAATGATGCCATTTTAAGGGTATTAAGCATATTAATTAAGCATATTTTGATGATTATGGGGATAATATTGTGAATAGTAATTATTATTTTATTATTATTATTTTAAAGATCTTAAGGTCCTCCTGATTTCCTAAAGCATTGCAGTTACCTAACTGTGGACATCTGATTGTTTAAATGGTTCTCCTCTCTGTGTTAATGGAAAGTGGTGAAAGTGACACCCAGAAGAAAAAAAAAAAAATCACTAAATCAGCAACCCAATCAATACTCTAATCAATTCTCTCAACTTGACATTTGACAGACGTGACCTTAGATATCTGATCAGAGGTCAACTCCATCTGTACTCACTCAGTTCAATTACAAAGCCTGAATGAACGTGTAATTGAAAGTTAAAAGGGGAATCCCACGTAAAGATAATTGATTACATTCTTTAAGGCCTTTTATCCCTTTCATCCATTAAAACTCTGTGGGATTATAGATCCAAGTTAAATGTGGTTGCAACTATTTTTGTTCATTTGTGAACATGATGCTCAGTAATTAGACTGTGAGAGTGTTTGTGTTGGTAGGAATCAGATTGTGTAGAAAATCCCTAAATGGAGGTTGTGTGAGGTCATGCTAGGACTCTGCATTGGCGTTGAGCGATAAGGACACAGCTGGTAATAGGGAGTGGATGGATGTGTCGCTTGGCATGGTGCCCGATGTGACAGCTGACTTAATAAGGAAGGCCTTTTATCCTGCAGACGAACATGTGGCCGATGCTGCAGCAGCCTCTCTAACAGACAGACGGTTTCTCTGCTGCCGGGAACCAGGGGGGAGGGGAGCCGTGACCCTTAAAGATCATTCAGACCATTCTCTGTAGTTGATTTCGTCACTTTTAATTGAGGAATATTGTGCTCAGGGATATAGTGGAAGTAAAACCCACCTAATTAATCTTCTCACTTCTTCTAATTAAAGCAAGACTTAAAGCAGTGTTATACTCACACTGTAAGGATCAGTTAACTGGCCATGATGTGGCTGCTCACACTGAACGTCAGCATGAAAACCACAGTTGTTTCCTTGGCATTGATAATTCCAATAAAGTTTGTTCAGACAAGACAACTGCATCCTCAGTGCTGACAACATGAGAGGAAGGCAGTGTTACTTTGTGCAGTTCTGCTTTGAACAGAAAGATCCAGTTCACATCAATCTCAGTCAAAACTACAGTTTTAGCCGTAGACTGTTTATAAGAAGTGGATGTAGCCATTGTGACGTTACCCATTAGTTTGTGGACTGCTGTTTTGAAGCTTTGAGTTTGGCATTTTGGTCGTGACCATGCTGCTTTTTTTTTTTTTTTTTTTTTTTTTGTAACCAGAAGTGACAGGAGAGGCTGGAGCTACAACTGAACACTGAATAAGATATTTTCAGGCGACCAAAACTGTTAAAATTAACTTTCATGAACTGAAAACAAACTGTAAAAGGGTTAAAGTTGTAAGACGGAAACGAAACAGCTCCAAGGCCGGATAACGCCATGGTAACAACCTGTCAATCACAAGGTAGCCCTAAAGCATACCCTGCTTTATAGTCTATTTGACTCGAAATGGGACCATAATTAACTAGATGAACATCATGCTGTATTGAAGAAGATTTGAAACTAGTGATTTAAGATAAGATAAGATAAGATATTCCTTTATTAGTCCCACAGTGGGGAAATTTACAACAGTGACAAGTAGACCATAAACTCGTGTTTTCAATGTTTACTGAGGTAATAAATCAAGCGGGAAATAGGATCATTTTCTCATAGTCTTCTATACAGTCAGACTTCTTTTTGCAACCGGAGGAGTCGCCTCCTGCTGGCTGTTAGAAAGACTGCAAGTTTCAGGGACTTCATTGGCTTCACTTTTCAGCCCCGGAGGTTGTCCACTGATTTTAGCCCATCATTGTAAATTACTACTCCAGTAATATTGAAGCAAGGTCACTACTCCCCACAGTTTACAATGGATATTTTGGCAATTGGGAAATCAGAAATCATGAAACTGCCCAAACTGCAAGACAGCCGACTAAAATTTCTGCCGTGTCAGAAATCTAACTGACCGTCTTAGAGCCAAAACGCTGAACATTCAGGCTCATCAAACGACAACCGATCGGGCAGAAATTCACCTGGAGGGGCGACCAGTTTGGGCTAAAATCTGATCTGCCCACTTTAGTGCAGCTTTATATTCATAATATGATCTATAAATAAAAAAATAGCGAAAAATACCAATCACAATTTTGGCAGAGCCAAAGGAGATGTCGACCAGTCCAAAACCCCAAACACATTAAATTTATAGTGCTATAAATCAGTGAAATACAGCTATTTCTCATATTGGAGAAGCTGGAAACAGCTATTTTTGTGAAATTGTTTTATGTCATTTATCTAATGCAGGCATGTCCAAAGTCCGGCCCGCGGGCCAATTGCGGCCCGTGTTCAAATTTCCACCGGCCCGCAGCCTTTGTCATATAATCAACAATATGCGGCCCGCCACGATATCGGTGTGCAATTGAGGAGGTATGCAGCAGACCCCTCATCTCTGGCTGAGGAGTTCTAGCGCCGCTTTCGGGATTTTGCAGCTGTTGAAAAGGAGATCAGGCTTTTTAACTCTCCTTTCTCCGTGGACTCCTTTCTCCGACAACGCTCCAGACCTCCTCCAGCTGGACCGCATTGAGCTGCAGTGTGATGCGGAGTGTCGCGGTCAGCACCAACGGCTCCCTTTGTCAACTTTTACCGCCAGCTGGATGAAGGCAGGTTCCCAGAGATTCAAACAGTTGCTCATAAAATGCTGAGCTCGTTTGGCTCCACATACATGAAGAAGACGTCCAAGAACCGCCAGTGGACCAGATTAAGAGACTCTCACCTGCGTGACGTCTGCGCATCAGAACCACTGCTTTAGAGCCAGACCTGGTCTACTGACTGTAGTCCAGATCTCAGAGCCACCCTTCACATTAGTGCAGACAAGTTATATGTTTAGTCTTCTGAGGTGAATCACTTCTATTATTTTTTTTTTAATGAATATGCTCTGAGTCTTTTCAAATCAGGGATCATTAGTTCTTGTTTTTCAACTGACAATCAAACTGGCTCTTGTATAACAAACTAAACTGTCTTCATATTTATTGATAACAAACATTAGGGTCTTAAGAAACAAATATACAAATACTCAGTATTAAATATTAAAATCTAATTTGGTCCAGCACTCATTTTTCCATTTCATATTTTTGATACAAGTCTAAAATTGACATAAATTTCGTGTTTGATATCTGACTCTAAATCAAATATATTTTTGTTTTTTGATTTTTGATGTTCAGTTGAAATGAAAGAAGGGCTGATACACAGGTCGATATGGCCTCCAATAAGATACCTGTTATTCTCTTATGTTAATGCTTCAAAGAGTGTCAGGCTGAATGGTCGGCCCCCACACAGATTAACCTCACCAAATCTGGCCCTGTTTGCCAAAAGTTTGGACACCCCTGATCTAATATATTAATCAACTGATCATTCAAGCTTGAAATGTCAGCTAGGTAGAAGCAAGAAAAACAGCCCAACCACTGGCAAGGTTACCCCAAAGCAAGTTAAGTGTTTTTTCTCAACCTTAACCTAATTTATTTCTAATTCACATCCTTATTATAACCCATAACCTGAGTCCTAATCCTAAACAAGCTAATTGAACAGGTGAGGACTGACAAAATGTCCTTACTCAGGATGATTTTCCTGCATCTTTCTGTTATTATTAGGACTACACGCACAAACAGTCACTTGACTGAGTTATCCACTCATCCCCTTCCTCCCTCGTCTGTCTGACTGAGTTCCTGTTCCCATCTACCCAGAGAGCCCAGTCAGCCACTGGAGATCCTGAGAGAAGAAAAACATACTTTGTTTTTTACGACATTAAAGGCAGGGATCCTTGTCGTAGCGTGGCTGTGTGTGCTACCTTGTTTGATAGGGAAATTGGATCTAGACATGAGAGGGGAGTGTAATGCGGTTAAAGGCATCATGAAAAGCCAGCTGTAACAGGATTTCGTCCTCTGTGGAGCTTCAACTGACTGCTGCCGTGAGGCGAGTCATTAGGGAAAACCCATGAGTGTTTGTCTGCCTCTGTGCTGTATGTAGGAGGTTATACATTCTCCAGAGTCTAAGTTGGTGAAACTGTCATGTAGTAAAACCATCTTGTACCTGGTAGTGTCGTAAATACAGTATCAGAACAAATGTTTAATCATACTGCAGAGTAGGGATCTCACAATACCATAAATTTAGTTGTTGATACCATACTAGTGGAACTCCACGATTCTCGACAACAAATTTAATACCACTGTAAACTGCAAAACAATGTTAGGAAGAAACCCGTCATAACCTTTTCTCTAATATCAGTTTTATATTGCTGTAAAGGTGACAGAAAAGATATCCGCACACTTAGATTTATGCAGTATTTCACTTTATTCTAAGCTTTTGGTCTGTCAGACCTTCAACAGAGCGTACATCAGCAGATAATGTTATAAAAACATCCCCTTCAAACAACTGTTTTTATTCAAGATTCTCGCCAAAAACTATGTTTATAAGATTACGTTTGTACACATGGTGATAACATTATACAGTATATAATTTCACAGTTGTAAATACAAACGTTTCAGATGTCTCCTAGTTTATATCCTGTTTCAGTTAATGATCATCAGCTGACGGGAAGTCAACATGGACCCAAGCTGTCGCCGAGCAATGTAATTACATTGAAATGGTCTATAATTTATCTTTGCCTAATTCTCATTTTTACTGAATAGAGCTTGAATGCATCATAATGCAACTCTTAGCTGATAGTTTCGTTATTTAGCCAAGCAGGACTGTGCTGCTCACCATCCTCTAACAGCTAACTAGCTTCCATTCCTGCCGATTTCAACACCGATTTGTCGTTCACAGTGTAGCGTTATCAGGCAGTAAATACGGTGTGCCGTTAATCTTGAGTTCCCCAGGTACCTGCGGTACTGTAGTACAATGAGTACCGACACGCTTTCATAATTGTGACATCAACTTGGTGCTGAAGTATCTGTTCCCGTGACATCCCTACTGCAGAGGAAACTGAAGTAGCAGTGCTTTTAAGGGAGGAAGAAAGATATATACAAAGGTTGATATACAGTATATGATAGATAAAATATGGTGGACAGATGGAGAGCTACAACACAGTCGTTAGATAGTCAGAAATATTTATTACATACACTACATAATAGATGCCTATCTATATAGGAGATACAATATAGCAGATGGCTAAGATACAGTAGATATATTTGTAATGTCCTTAGAGGCAGACAGATGTATTAACCATTATTATCGTATTGCAGATAAATGTTGGTGTTGGAAGTTGCAGTACAGAAATGCTAAACTAGGTTTGAGGTCATTTAGAAACCATGTTTCAACTGTAAAATGGTCACTCAGTGGGAATCATGGTTACAATGTGGGTCCCGTATTAAGATTGTTCGTTTTATGTTATGTGTTTATCTAAAAAATTACCATTGCTGATAATGTTTTATTGTTTACTATTGTTTTATTAGCTAGTCCCCCATTAGCTGATGCAGACAGACAATATACATTATAATTTGGTCATTGCATTCATAATTTCTAATATATGTTTGTAGCATTTTATTAAATGTGAAATATCTATATCAGTATCAGCCTCAAAAACTGAAATTTAATCTGCAGCTAGTTGATTGGTTATTAATTTCTGTAAAATCCCCAAAAAGTGCTGCTTCCAGCCTTTAAACCTGAGGAATGAGTGATTTTCTTTGTCATATATGAGAAGAACGTCTTTGGGATTTAGACTATTGTAGGATAAAACAAATAATTTGAACATGGCGTTGGGAGGTTGTGATGTGCATTTTTGACTGTTTTCGGACATTTATCGACAAAAGGATTATTGATTATTTGAGAAAATATTCTGCAGATTAATGAGTAATGAAAATAAGCGTTAGTTGCAGCCCCATAGATACTATATGATATGGTATTGTAGATCAAGAGTCGATAGATTGCTGCGATATGGTCGACAGACGGATATATGCTAGTAGAAAATTCACCTGTGGTCTTCAGTGCAGTCTCTTTCAGTCCACCTCCCTTTGTTTTAAGCTGGAGAGCTATTACTGAAACATGTTTTTCCACTCTAATTTAGTGTGTTTTTGTGTGCCAAGGTGACTGTACATATGCGTGTTCGGTGCAGAACAATTTTAATAGCTTCTCGCCAAGGTCAGCGCCTTCGCTGTGCTATGTGTGGAATGACTGAAGGCCTTCGCTCGCAGTGCCTTCAGACGACTCCAGAGAGTCGCGCTCATTGTGTGGCAGCCCCGGGGGAACAAAGACATTTCCACCGGAGGAACTTTGGGTTCCTGTCGATAAGGAGGGCAGCGTTGTGAGTCCCGGCCGTGTTTATATGCTTGTGTACAGTGGGGATCAGCGCAGCAGCAGAGGCTTGCACTTTCCAGACAACAAGTGGTCGCTGTATAAATAGTCACCCTTGGAGAAACTTCAAAGGGAGAAAATTCCACCCGATGATCACGATATTCCCAGCCTGGATCAAGGGTGTGTGTGTGTGTGTGTGTGTGTGTGTGTGTGTGTGTGTGTGTGTGTGTGTGTGTGTGTGTGTGTGTGTGTGTGTGTGTGTGTGTGTGTGTGTGTGTGTGTGTGTGTGTGTGTGTTTACTGGGGTTTAGGGTGCAGACTGATAAACAAAACTCAAGCATTCAAACCATTTGAAACCAGCCCATATTCAGAAACGTCAATATGATGATATGATGTCAGTGTGACAGACCAACTGTTGGTCCTTTGTTTTTAAGGAACTTTTTCAGCGTTTTCCTCCCTTTACCCAATCCATTAAATGCCTAACATTTACTTTTACCCCTAATTTGGCCCCTTCTTAGTCGATTAGTCAACTAATCAGTTGTTATGGTCGATTAAGATTTTCTTTTGTCTGTGAGCCCTTTTCATGCTGAATGACTTCTTTACAAGAAACATATGAGCACATCTCTGGTAAATACAAGATTTAAAGTAGTACAGCCCTATTATTAATACTTATTATCAGTGCTGGAAATGAACTAAATATGTTTTAGTATTGTACCAAAGTGCAATTTTGAGCTACTTTAAATACGCTAGATTTCAGTGGGAAGTATTCACACCACTATAGTAACCAGTTGCTTTACAGATCAAATTTAAAAAACATAACATAATCAGCATTTTATAAATTGATTCATTAGAATAAAGTAGTTAAAATTGGCTCCAGCTCAACCAGCTGCAGCATTAAAATGTTACTTAAATATTAATACATCAATAATAAGTGATAATATAATGTAATATAATGATAAAAACCTGTGAAAATGGTCATTCTGCATCATGAGTACTTTTACTTTAAACTACATTTTGTTGCTAATACTTACTTTTACTCAGGTAGATTTTTAAAGTCTTTTACTTGTACTTTTTTTAATTTATGGTGATATTGTTTGCTTTATTAACTGAGGACTTCTTCCACTGCTGCTTATTGTAACACTTAATCCCAAAATTCAGAAATCCATCAGTTCCTAATGAACAATAACTAGCTGTCCACTTGAATTATTAATGGTTTAATATGAGAGTGCCATTATCACCACAGTCTGTCAGTCATATTTGCACAATTTTCAGGTTAACTTTAACGATAATTTTCATTGTCGATTTATCTGCTGATTACTTAGTTGTTTGGTCTATAAAATGTCAGAAAATTATGACAATCGGTGTCGATGCAAGATGCAACAACATCCACTAGAATTATGTTCGGCTTAATACGAGAGCAACATTAGCACCACAGAAAAAACAACCTCTGGACAATATGACCACTGACCCTGTCATCGTGTACATGCCATGTTGGCACTGGGTTAAAACTCCTTCTGAAATCATCAGGGGAAGTGATTCAATGGTTATTCATGGATCAAGCGTCTCCTCATCAGAAGTCATATATTCAGCAGTAAGTCATAATGATGAGTGACAGGAAGTTACATGTACTCATACATTCTTTACAGAAATACTTGCTGAGGGTAAGATCTGGGTTAAACTCATACTGTATGGGCTCTGTTGCCCTCCACAGGTAGCTCCCTGTACAGTTCACATACATCTTACACTTGTCTCTCTTAATTGTGTCTATCAGATGATTTTTCCAGCTCATGTGAGCTGCCTCAACCATATGACAGACACTCTTCTTTCTGTATTTTAGCTAGCTGTAGCAATTAGGGATGCTAATTTTGAAACATTTTCTTAACCGGTAACTGAAACTTGTTAACAGACAGGGTTAGTGCCTCGCATGCAGCTGTGCTCCAGCTGCAGTATATGAGCACAACAGACAACTGAGTCAACAGTTTATCAGGAGAACTACTGTAGCAGCCACGGTGCTGCATTCACTGTCTCCAGTTCACCATCAGGAGAGCTACTGTAGCAGCCACAGTGCTGTGTTCACTGTCTCCAGTTCACCATCAGGAGAGCTACTGTAGCAGCCACGGTGCTGCGTTCACTGTCTCCAGTTCACCATCAGGAGAGCTACTGTAGCAGCCACGGTGCTGCGTTCACTGTCTCCACTTCACCATAAGGAGAGCTACTGTAGCAGCCACAGTGCTGCGTTCACTGTCTCCAGTTCACCATCAGGAGAGTTACTGTAGCAGCCACAGTGCTGCGTTCACTGTCTCCAGTTCACCATCAGGAGAGTTACTGTAGCAGCCACAGTGCTGCGTTCACTGTCTCCAGCTCACTGTGTGGGAGCCTTAGCAGCCACAGTGCTGTGTGTAGTGTGGCAGACATGCAGCCACCCTGTAAAAGTCTCCACCTCACATTTAGTTTAGTTTAGCAGGTTGTCAGCTGTGTGTCTGCCTGGATTAATGATGGCGATTGTTTGACAAACACTGTGTGTGCTACATTAGCAGCTGCTAGCTGCCAATGTTACTAGTGACTTTGTGCCCACTGTAGCGTAACTTCAGCAAGTTTCCGACAAAGTGTGTGTGTGTGTGTGTGTGTGTGTGTGTGTGTGTGTGTGTGTGTGTGTGTGTGTGTGTGTGTGTGTGTGTGTGTGTGTGTGTGGCGACGGTGACTGTGGGTTTGTTGGTGGCGTTATGGCTGCAAATGTTGCTGTAGCAGACAGTGTGTACAGTTTGTCAGTGAATAAATGCTACAAGGCTACAAGCTACAACTCCTCAGCTGGAAGTCCAGAGCCAACTTCCTGTGTCTGCGCCGGCTCTTTCTTAAGGTGGACCAGCTTTCTCTTTAAAATTATGAGCCAGTCCTCTGCCGTTTTCTCAACTTTTTAATTAATTATGAATATTTCTTTTAACCATTTAATCAATAGCGTTAATGGTTTAAAATGCTTAATGGTGGTTATCGGTTAAACAATTAATTATTTTTAACATCCCTTATATATATATATATATATATATATATATATATATATATATATATATATATATATATATATATATATATATATATATATATATATATATATATATATATACACCCTAACATATAATCTGTAGCTAACATACAGATAAAACATGTGATTAATCGCAATTAAATATTTTAATTGATTGACAGCCCAAATTTTTTGGCCTTACACTGTTCTGTGACATATTTTTCTTTGGATTGTTTGTGAAGTTTGGGGTCTTGTAAAGTTGTACTCTTGTCTAGCGGTCGACCGATATGGGTTTTTTTTATGGCCGATGCCAATTTATTGAAGAATCAGGATAGCCGATGGCCGATATATGATGCCAGTTTTTTGGGGGCCTCCATCTGATAGAATATGACAGCTTAATAATAACAAATGATACACTGAATTTCTCAACTTCAGTAAACATTTATTGAACAACGCCTATGGTCTGTCTCTATAATCTACATTTTGTGTCTACACTGCAGTGCACTTATATATTTTAAATAAAAATAATGTATAATGTAAATATTGAATACATGAAACGGGTAATCAAAAAAACTAAACTTTGTCAAATAAACTTTTGGATGAAAAAATAAAGTTTTCGTGCACTTGGCAGTATTTATGCACCTGCTTGATTTGATATATGCCCGATTAATCTGTCGACCTCTACCTTTGTCTGCTCATGGTGTTTTTCCACTTGTTAAATGTATTACAAACTGCAGCTTCCTATGTGGCTGAAGAATAAGACTTGCAGTACCGTTGTGACTGGTTACAGGTTGTATTGAGTTAGAGGTAGTGTTTCATTTGGTAACGGTAGCCATATACAGTATACTGTATATATTTATGTGTAAATGTCAATTTTTAGTGGATTTATATAGGGCCACTGCCCAAATCAACGAAGCGTTTAATTTCCCTCCTTCCTGGCTTTGCTCGAGTTAGCGTGACAACATTAACTCTTGATCCGCATTCTGTTGAGACCACTATGTTCCATCCAAGCTCTCTGATGGCATTCACACACTGTCTGCTGCCTTTCCTGCCCACTTATCAGCAGCTAATTGCCAGTAATGCTGAGGAGACAAAGTTGAATCTGAACTGTTCATTCACTTATCCCAGTGTTGAGACACCAGCTTTCATGTCCCACATTCCCACGGTTGCCTTTGGGACTTTCCCAACTCTGCAGACAGATCACGATGGGACATTTTAGTATTGGTCTCACAAGCAAAGCCTGAAAATCTCTGCATCTTTTTTTGGTTCAGTGACGCCAAGTCTGTGTTGCCTCTGACTCTATTTGTAATATGTTTCTGTATGGCTCATAATGCAGAAGTTGAGTAACATTTAGGTTTCTCCTGTTAAACTGCAGGAGTGTATGAAGGTTCAAATCTGGCGTGGTGCCCTTTATTGCATGTCGTCTCCTCTGTCTTCCCCTTTCAGTACTCTGTCGTTGTCAATAAAGGAAAAAGCTCAAAGAAAATAATACTTGATGACTGCAGGAGTTTTAACCTCTTAAGACCTGAGCTCTTTTTTGGATATGCATTTTTGATGTCTCTTTGCTATTTGGGCTTATTGGAACCTGATAAGTATAAAAACTAAGCATCATCTTTTGACATAATGTAGTTTTCAAGAAAAATGATGTCCACATATGCGGACACTCGTTCTGAATTACCATAAAACACAATAAAATCACCATTGTGTAATAGTGCAAACCTCTATATGTCCACTCTGAACACAGCGGTGTTTTTCCTGACTGCTTTTGCATTTATTAATAACACTTGCAAACATGTTGTTTTTAAATATTTTGGAACATCACAGTACAATTTAACAAAATGAATATTTTTCCCCTTTTGGACAGTCATAGCAACAGTATGGCTCATTTGAAGTGCTGCAAACAGTTGCAGGACTACTAGATGACAGTGTACGTATCCTCGTACGTGTACACAAGACCCCAGTTGAATAAAATTAAGTATTGTGTTCATATGACCCAAAATGTGATGTCATCGCATGTGTACGCCAGGTCCTAAGAGGTTAAAGTAACTTTCCACTCATATATCTTCATGAATAAACCATTAATTTACTTTTAGTCATGCATAGTAGGTCAAATTCATGTTGTGCCATTAACTCATTCACTCATCTGTCGACATGGAGATTCATCAGTGACAGCGACTGTATTGTGTGAACGCTCGTATACATTGACTCACAGAATGAGCAATCGCAGAGCTGCACCTGAATACAGTACAGAAATTTAACTATGTTTTATTTTTTGACATTTCTAAAACTCAAAGGGCAACTTCTGTATTTTTCAATGTGGACCCTATTTTCCCATGTTTTTGTGTTTAAGTGACAATAGAACAATTTTGAAATAGTCCATTAATGAGGGCTAGCGTTGCAGATGGCAGCCACTAAATGGGCTGCAGTGTACTCATATCAGGTAAATTAAAAGTGTTTGTTTTTGCCACTGACAGGCTGATTGTTATAAGTGTCTGACAACATTTTTCTTACCTTTCACTTGATCCTGTGTTTATTGTGGGTTTTGCTCAGTGAAGTCTCGTTCTGAAATCTCTACTCTTTGTGGAAACCATCTGAATATTCAGCCATGTTATTAAAGATCTTTTAGACAACGATAAGCTACGATTTCTGTAATCCAACACAACAAACACTGGCACTCATCTCTCCAATTCTGACTCAAAAAGCAAACTTTTTATTAATTTTTCCATAATATTTTCAGACATTTATAAGAACAATCGGAGCAGAAAATAATTACAAAAAGTTGCAGATAAAACCCACTCTGCCTGATCAGGGCCTTATTCAACATGAAAGGAGAGGTCAAGAAGCAGTAGACTTACACAATTGGCCTCACCTCAACTTAAGAGAAAAGAGTACTGAACTAATCAATAAAACCTGATTTAGCAAAACAAACTTAACAAAGACATAGTTTGCCTTTACTCTGAACTAAAGAGCGATGGCTGCAATGTGTTCGTTGTGTTATTTGGTCCACGTAATAAAGCTCAAAAAGCAGCGTGTGCGTGAAGGGAAATGGACTGGGCTTCAGTGACACCAAACCCTCATCCGACACCTGATAAGGAGCTGGAGCGCAGCATGGATACCAGCAGGCACCGAGCCAAAGATACTCGGCGGTGGCACATTGGAGCGATGAACGCTGAGAGTGCTGAGAGGTGAGAGGCATGTGTGGAAAGGGGAAAGGCTGATGTCTTCACATTAGGCCTATCAGAGGTTTCGTGTGTGTGTGTGTGTGTGTGTGTGTGTGTGTGTGTGTGTGTGTGTGTGTGTGTGTGTGTGTGTGTGTGTGTGTGTGTGTGTGTGTGTGTGTGTGTGTGTGTGTCAAGCGTCTGAGTGTATGTGTTTAAATTCACTATATACTGTACATAATGTTAATTCAAGTTGTTTTGTAGCCTTCTTTGTCAATGTTTTACTCATTTTTTAATATTGGTGAAATGGTGATCATCATTTGAGTGCTAACAAGCTTACATGAAAATGAGACGTACTACTCTGTATGCTTGTGTGTGTGTGTATATGTGTGTGTATATATATGTGTGTACTGTATATAAACATGGTAGTAAAATCACACCATATAGTACTTTGTGCTGAGACCACTTTTGCAGCCTCAATAAATCCTCTGCTGATGGTTTTATAGTGTTACCAATACTCCCTCCTTCAGTGGTTGTTTTGACCCGTGCTTATTGATTTTCTCCACACAAGGAGTCAATGCAGAGATGAGCACTACCGCTGCAGCAAGGAGGGTCAGGAAGTTTACAGCCAAAGGAGGGAGGGAAGGATTTCTACTACGCACACACACATAGAGGAGGAAATAAAGAGAAGAGGAGGCAAGAAGGAAGGTTTCTCTCTCACGAGGAGCGGGTTTATTTTTAACCTGTGGCCTAGGATAACATTTTAAAACATAACATCTGTGACTTAGGATGCAGTGAAGACATTACTGTAGTCTCATGCAGACTGTAATCTATGTTTGCTTTGTTTTCCCTCCTTGACAAATGTAGAAAATTCAATTAAAGAGGCATCTTTGTTAGTGGATTCTGTCGTGCTGGTGGTGTAATTTCCCACTATGGATTAGTTACTGCTATTTAAAGGAAAAAAGACATGTAAACCGAAAGAAGAGAAGAAGTAATCTATAACATAGCCTGAGGCATTTCAGCCTTTGTAAGCACTCATCCATCACCAGAACATACAATGGTCCACGACACAAAACCAGCACATATACAGTCAACAAGGAAGGCTAGATAACATTGGTAGGGGTGGGACTCATTCTGTATCTCATGATTTGATTTATTTTCTTGGGGTCACAATTTGATCCATAATCGATTCACGATTCAGTACACAGGGATGCTAATTTCAGGATCTACTCCGGTCCGCTGTGTGCTAATAAAGGGCATCATAGTACTCAAGCTTAGTGAAGTGTGTAGAAATGATGGAGACTTTTGGAGTCTCTATTTGAAAAACTAAATGTCCATGACACTATGTCCTAACTGGCCACAAGTGATGCAGCACGACACAACTCAATGCTTGGTGCGCCATTTTGAGTTAAAAAAATGTAATATTTATTCCTGTCGCTCACCTTGAAAGCGTCACAATGGACGAGTAATGGCTGATTAATTAAGCAGAAAAGCCTAAAGAAGGTGGCAGCTGGCTTTAGGGTGATTGCTGGGAGGACTTACCTGAATATAGGATTACTGTCCATCAGCAGCAATATCTACCGTGAGTTCTTTTGTAAATGTTTTTAAAAATATTTTTGGAAGTTGGGAATCAATTCAGAATCTTAAAAGATAAGAATCTGAATTCTTGAATGAATAGATTATCTTGAGGTCAAGGGACGCCTGTGAAAATGGCCATGCCAGTTTTTCCTCGCCAAAATTTAGCTTAACGTAGGAGTGTTAACGAGCCTTTCCGACATGCTAGCGTGACATGGTTGGTACAATGACTTTATTTGGTTTTCACTGTAGCTCTAAAACTGAACCGGCTGCAGTCTCTGAAAGATAATAACGTCGGTTGGGATCGCCCGTGATCCCGCAGGTAATGGGGGCTGAGTTGAAGCACAATAAATGTTGTCTCTTCATGTAGAAAAAGATATTTGTCTGGGATATCATGCAAAGCATTTTTCAATTCATAACTTTACGGTGCAATAGATGTACTTATGTATTTGTTTTGCTCATGCATTGATTGTCTTGATTGTCAGCAGTAGGCAAATGAAGGCAGGCAGGTCAGTACTACTACTACTACTCCTACTCTCCTCCTCATCAGCTAGTGGAGGAGACTGTTGTGTAGACATAACCCTAATATGAGGATAGAGAGCACCGTCATCATCCATAGTACTGAAGGAGGTGTATGTGTCTGTGGAGAGGCATTAGGTTTCATCTACTTTACATGCACTTGTGGTAGTTTGTGTTGCAACTACACATACTTATACTGACCCCTACTGTTGGGAAATGGTCCATACAACTTGCCTCTTTTTGGGATTCAAATGTTCTTGGAAAGGATTAAGGGACTTTGTTAAACTGCTCTTAGCTCTGCAGTAAACTGCATAACTTGCTCTTTGAATACTGTATAATATATCTTTGTGGGTTGTGGAGTGTAACCACGAACATGTACTCAAGTATACTTCTACTCTACTATACGTCAGAGAGAAATGTTGTACTTTTTATTCCACTATATGCATTTCACAGCTGTAGTTAACTTTCAGATTAAGATTTTACACTGTTTCAACACATTTTTTACATGCTTGAGCACAAGTGGTAATGTAGTAGTCGTCACATGCGATGCAATTATACAAGTATAAAGCATATATAATAAACAATCTAATATGACTGAAAAGGCAGAACAGTTATGTATGCCAATCCTATCTTACCAATTTAAGCTACCATCCAGGACATAAAAATAATAATATATTAAAAATATTTCACCCTTGTAACCCTCAATTATTTGGTGTGTGTGTGTGTGTGTGTGTGTGTGTGTGTGTGTGTGTGTGTGTCTGCGTGCGTGCGTGCGTGCGTGCGTGCGTGCGTGCGTGCGTGCGTGCGTGTGTGCGTGGCTACAGAGTTGCTTAATCATTACCAGTGTCGCTGTGCAAAAGCACAACAAACAGCCTAATTAATGGAGCGTCCAACATTCCTGGCTTTTATACCGTGACACAAAGGAAGCCTTTCTGTGGCTCAGCTATAAATCAGTGACCGCAGTCAGTCAGCGACACCTCAACACAATGTAACAGTGATGTTTCTGTAGCGGCCACAGCCACGGCGCCAACTCAACAATCACGTTTCTGCTTTTTAGGTATTGTTGCACAAAAAATCAAGCATGAAGAGAGGTTAACTGTTAACCAGCAGCAACGTGTCAGCCTATCATTGGTACAGACTTTGAGCTCCTTTTCATACACACCTCTGAATTATTTTAATCTTGTATACTGAGTAGAAGAAGAATTAATTAATTTATTATTAAGAAAGGGAAAAAACGGCACATGCAGGCCGATCTTTGTGACAGACGTGTCGTCCCGCTGAATGCAGGTTGTAATCTGAACGGGCTGCTGGTAAAAGCTGTGAATCGAACAGATCAGAGCAGCTGGTCAAGTCCTGAGAGTGTGATCAAGACAGAAATTTAGAGGACATATTTCAATAGCTCACATCCAGTTGGTTTGTTTGCAGTTTTGCATTGAGTGATGATGACAAAATCAGACTTTACTATCATCAGAGGTCCATTTGATGTTATGATTGACATCAAACCATTGATAAAACATATTTTATTGTAGAGGTAAAACTGTGAATTGATTTTATTATGATTAATTGTCAACTATTTTGATATTCAATCATCAGTTCATTCATTTTCAATTAAAAATGTCAAATCAACCTCTGGTTTCATCTTATAAAATGTGAGGATTTGCTCTATCTATCTATCTATCTATCTATCTATCTATCTATCTATCTATCTATCTATCTATCTATCTATCTATCTAGCTATCTATCTATCTATCATATATTTATATTTTCATATATTTGTTGTATATTTTGTGTATTTTATGTACACACACACACACTGAATATCTTTGTGTTTTGGACTGTTAGTCAAATAAAACAAGACATTTAAAGACATTGTAAATTGTACTTGTAAATGACATATTTTTTTTTTAGCCCTGATTATTCTAGAAAATCTGCAGATTAATCTATAATAAAATTACCTGTTAGGTGGACCTTGAGTTGACTGACACTAAATAAATCAAGATTAGGTATTTAAGTTATTTATCAGGCAAAAATGCTAAATGTTGTCAACATCCCCAGAAAACAACAAAACACAATGCAAAAAAACAAATTATTATCTATCCATTTTTATTCTGGTAGCACGAATTTGCTAAGATGAATCCCCCTGCAGTTGAATCAATTAAAATCAATAATAAATAAATAAATATACTTTATTTTTAAGTGTGCAGCTTAAAGTACCTTTCATCAAACTGTATAAAACACATACAGATATATAATTTAAAAGGTTGCAAAATGACCGGTATTTGTGACACTGCCAGGAGCCAAAGAACCAAAACAAATTAATGAAAACCACCAGAAAACAGACTCTGGTCCATGTTGGCAGAATTCAATTGATTTTCTATTTAATGAGTTGTATGTTTTAGGAATGGGAGCTTTGAGAGAATATCTCAGAATAAGGTATAAAATGATGAATGTCTATATGAGAGGATTGTTGCGAGCAGCAGCAGATGTGAGGAGAGAGCATCCAGAGAGGGGAGGAAAAGGAGTGTGGGGGGAGGAAGAGGAGTGTGGGGGGAAGAAGAGGAGTGTGGGGGAGGAAGAGGAGTGTTGGGGAGGAAGAGGAGTGTGGGGGGAGGAAGAGGAGTGTGGGGGGAGGAAGAGGAGTGTGGGGGGAGGAAGAGGAGTGTGGGGGGAGGAAGAGGAGTGTGGGGGGGGAGGAAGAGGAGTGTGGGGGGAGGAAGAGGAGTGTGGGGGGAGGAAGAGGAGTGTGGGGGAGGAAGAGGAGTGTGGGTGTCTGGTGACAGAGGGCTGTCGTTTCCATCAGCCTCATTAGTTAATTATATTGTCAGGGATCCCATTAGTGTTTTTACAGTTCACTGAACTCCTCCCTTTGTATCAACATCTAGGTGTGTGTGTGTGTGTGTGTGTGTGTGTGTGTGTGTGTGTGTGTGTGTGTGTGTGTGTGTGTGTGCGCCTTGTTAGACAATATAGATGTCTGTTTACCACGTGGGCATGCTGAAAAATACTTTTATTTATGTCAATGGTTTTGGTACCAAATATTTCTACACCGCCCCATATACAGTACCAAAATATACAGTAGTTTGCTGTTTTGCAGAAACAATATTTTAAGTAGACAAATAATCAATGTGAAAAATCCTTCTATCAGAGATTTTGTTATAAGAAGCTTTGATCATTGATCATTAATGATAAAGATTAAGCATCATTGTATTTTGGAGGCTAAAGCATCTGCGTGAAATGGATCAAATCTAGTTGAGAAGCACTTCGGTCTAACTGGTTCTCCATTAGTCTGATAATAACGATAATATAATTTGAAGAGAAGTGGGCAGCGATTCCTGGAATTTGCTAAACCGTACTGCCCTTAAATTATGTTTAAATAAAACCAAACACCTTTATTAACCTAAAGGTTAAAAGAATGATCAGATAGATAATCAACCACTTGGCTGATTTACTAGTGTAAGATTAAGCTTGAAATTCAGTGTATTATGACATTTTCTGCTATAATGAAATTTTGAGTTTATAAGGTACATAAAACTAATGCTCCTCAAGCAGTAAAGGAAACCTTTAGGAAGTCACCCTGCTGTAAAGACCTGCTAATGCAGATTAAGAAGCTCTTTCACCGAGTTTTTGACATGTTGACCGGTGCAGTTTATAACTCATGATGATGGCTGTATTGTAATAGTGGATGTGTGTGATGATGGCTGTATAGTTATGAGACAATGTAAAAGACTTCCTCGGCGTTGTAATTGTGGTCAGAATTGGAGTCTAGGTGAAGAAAGTGACCACTAGGGTGCACTGTCATTCTACATGAAAACATTTAGGCTTAAAGACAAATATCCAAATAGTTTACAAGCTATGCAGGATACTTATTGCATGGGACTGGGCCAATATTTAAAGGAAGTGAAACAAAACTGAGCATTAGACTCTATGTGACAAAAGCAAACACGTCCAGTTGGTAGAAGACCTGGAGAGGACCCAGGACTAGGTAGAGAGATGGTATCTCCACACTGGCCTGGGAACACCTCGGGACCCCCCCAGTCAGAGCTGGTTAATGTGGCCCGGTAAAGGGAAGCTTGGGGTCCCCCATCTGGAGCTGTTGCCCCCAAGACCTGACCCTGGATAAGCAGTCCACGATGAGTGAGTGATGACAAGACAGACAGACCACTCACCAGGGTCATGATGCATCTTTTAGGGTAAAAAACACCCACAACTTAATGGAGATTCAGTTATTATAGATAATCTGTCTAAAAGTCAGTGAGAAGAGGTAATTTCCATCTTAAGAGTTTTACAGTAATTAACATTTGCGATAACACTTTGGAGAAGGGAACCAAATAAAAGGGAACTGATAACTGCCTTATTTTGAAAGCACCCAGCATCAAGTTCAACATCTCAGTCTAAATGCAATTCATTTTAGAACAAATAATAAATGTTGTTGCACTAAAACTTTGATGCTTGATGCTAAAAACAGAAACAGATTTGATGTAATTGCAGTAGTGACGCTTGTATAGATATATAAAAGTGTCAACAGGAATAATATGAAATTAACAAATCACTATATCCATATATGAAGATAAAAAAATCATCAATAATAATTGAACAGTAAAGCATAACAGTCTGTGTCTGAATGGTCCACTTTGTGGGGAGAAAACTAATCATCAATTATATATTTCTTTGTGCTTATTTAGTCCTTTCATTCTGCTTCACTTCCCTGACATAAGATATGTTTTGTCTACTTTTTTTTTTTACCAAGCAGACAATGGATACTGGTGAATAAAAAAGGAGTAGTTTAGGGCATCCAATCACAAAAGTAAAACACATGCTAAGTGGAATAAATGATAATTTATTAATTGAAATAAAGCAAGGAATGTGAAAACATGAGTCACCATTAGGGGACTGCTTTCAGCTGCCCGGCCCTCAGCTTTTCTGTTTGGTTCACTCTTACTTCTCTCATAGCGTTGTTTTCAGCTGTAAGAAACCTGCTGCACGCTACCTGCTCAGCACCAAACAGCAGACAGACACAGTGAACGGCCAGCTGGTGGACATAGTGGACGATTTAGCAGCTAAAGAGGCAGAAATTGCCCTCAGGAGCTGGTGGAAACCAAAACATAACTAAAAGGAGAGTGAGTATCTGAGTCCAGAGGAATGACTCCACATGAACCGCAATGCTGCTCTGTAACTGTACAGCTTGTTTCTGCTGCCTCCAAGTGGGCAAAAAAAATCAATGAAGCCAGGAAGGAATGATATAGTTTAGTGCAACTGGAAGCAGAGTGACCTTTCCCATCACTCCTTATTATCTGCAGCTGTCTCCTCTGTATTCTTCTTATCAATATAATGGAGAGCTCTATGTTTTTGACTCCTCCCAGCCAGAAGCCCAATTTTATTTGACAAAGATAATGTGCTTTAAGATTGAGGGTTTTATCTCATCATTATCATGTCTGGAGGCAAGATGAACGCTGCTCTAGAGATTTAGGCTTTGTTTCAGGTGTGTATATATGTGTGTACATATGTGTATATATGTATATTTGTCTAGCAATAAGTTCTTTAGTTTGAACAGCCTGTTTGAATGAAAAGGAGTACGAATGACGTGATGATACGCAGGGCAAAAGCGTGCAATAAGAGGCATTCTTTCGTTTGGCATGTCATTTGTACGCCATGTAGTCTGTATTCACTTCTATTCATCTGTGTAGATATACTACGCTCGGAGCTGGTGAAAGACTGCTTTATAGCAGGAAGGGAGGTGGGTGGATCCAACATTTATACCAACTCACAAAAATATGATTTGACAATTTTAATTCTGTGCTGTGTTGGAAGGGGGACCACTTGGATGAAGTGTTGACACAGAGCTTCCATTGGAATTTCAAAATAAAGGCATATCTAAAAAATTATGATGTGTATCAATGTTGGATCAATATTGGATCATTGGGCAGTGAATTAAAATAGTGATGTTTATGATATTATATTACGTTGTTTCTGTGCGTATTGTACTTAGTTTACGTACTTATTTTAACGCCAACCATGACGTTTTTCCTAAACCTAACTAAGTGGTTTTGTTGCCCCTTACTGGTACTGCCCCATCATCCATGCATAGACCTGGATGAGGCAAAACGTGGCATGCTATCCTCGGTGAGACACCGGGCTGGTCTGAGTCTGACCTGTGTTCAGGGCCTCCATAGTACAAAGTGCACCAGTGCTGCACACTTTCTGTCATCAGGAGCCAAACAAATAGAACAAGTTAATAATATAATAAAATGTCTGAGTCTGAAGCTGCTGACTCATCTCGGAGTATAAAACGGACTGAACTGTGGCCAGTAATAAGCTTTTAATCTGTCGAGGAGCAGCAACTCATCGGTAAACTGAAGCTGGACCAACCCATTAAATGGCTTTTAACTTTGCTGATAGGAAACACAATCACTTGATTTTTACAGATTCCCAGGACGGCTTGAGCTATAGAGAAAACTAATCTCCGATTCATCTGAATTTGATTTGAACCAAAAAGACCTCGGCATGATTTTTGTAATGAGATTTAATGACTTTCTCTTATGGCAGTCCTTCATTGGAGAAAGAATGAATGTGATGGGCAGATGTGACTTTGCCGGAGAAGAGACCAATAATAGGGTTTTATTGAGTGTCGCTATATTTGAACAAGCACCCAAAGAAAGAAAGCGATTCTCTGCATATCGAACATCAAACCAGAAACATCTTCAAAATGGACCAAAGCTCATACACCATAAGGAATTAAAAAAAAACGAACAACCTTTTTTAAATTCAAAGTTGAATGATGGCGTAGGCTTTGGGGTTGCTAGCTGTTTTTTTTTTCCATCCAGGATGGTTTTAATTACTTTTCAGAAGAGCAGCATTACTCCCACATCACAACGTGTACTGGGAGAGAATGCCAGGCACGGCGGTCTCCAGCAATAAATAACCTCTTCAGTCTTTTACGGCAAACCAGCAGCAAAAAATCCAAGGGACTGACACACACACTGCAGCCTCCCTTTCCACTATCTTTATCACACACACACACACACACACCTGCAACGTCTCGCACACACTCTTCAACCTTTTCTTTTTGGCCTGTCTGTCGCCTTCTTCCCCTATCATTACTTCCTTTGCCATTTTCTTGTGTTAAATCACTACCTAAGGACCCTTCAGTCTCGTCACACAGTCTGCTCGACACTGCTGTCACTAGAAGGTTTTGGGGGAATTGTTAATAGAAGTCTATCCAGTTGTTTGAACATTGGTCAAACCGTATAGAAACTACAGAACTCAACATATTTTGAAATTAGGCATTGAAATCTAAAAATCAATACACTCCAAGACTGAATGTAGAGTTATAGGAGTATGTTTGAGAGTTTTTGTGACAATGAGCCTCATTCAGCAACCTTCTCTTATCGTTTCTCATCTCCAGATGCACCAAGTGGAAATGCCCACTAAACTACTGCAAAAAACAGTGAGGAATAAACCTACCATAAATCCATCCATGCGTTAGGGGTCGTGGGGGGCTGGAGCCGATCCCAGCTGGCATTGGGCGAAGGCGGGGTTCACCCTCAACAGGTCACCAGTCCTTAAACTGCATATCCAGGGTCGCTCGTGCGGGCAAAATCTCCAGCAGGGCACCCCAAACTTCACTTTCCTGGACCACATTAACCAGCTCTGACTGGGGGATCCCAAGGAATTCTCAGGCCACTGTGGAGATATGATCTCTCCACCTAGTCCTGGGTCTTCCCTGGGGCCTCCTCCCAGCTGGTCGTACCTGAGGTGCCCAGGGGGCATCCTTACCAGATGCCCAAACCACCTCAACTGGCTCCTTTCAACTCCCTCACGCATGACTGAGCTTCTCACCCTATGTCTAAGGGAGACACCAGCCACCCTCCTGAGAAAACCCATTTCGGCCACTTGTAACCACGATCTAGTTCTCTCAGTCATGACAAAGGTCATACGGTTATTAAAATAAGCTAATTAATAAGGTTATGAATAAGGTGAACGCTAGCACTGAGTCAAGGTTAGCAGGGATAAGTTTGGAAATAACTTGAAAGGGTTAGTTTGGATTTTTTAAAGTGGAGTGTCTCTGGTACAAGAACTGGAGACATGCTGCCAAAAATAGGCTGTTTCCAGAGCAGCAGTACTGATGTCACAGGAAAATCAGTATGTAAGCCATTCAGAAAATGAACGCCGGTTCAACCAAGAGTTTTCTAGTCTTAATCGGGATCAATGGACCAGTGGTGTTTCGTTAGCCCTCACATTTCTGATGATCCAATCATTCTAATTACTCTAAAACAGAGGTTTTCGTTAGTTGTCAAAAGAAGATCACATAGAATAGCCTAATGTGTGTGACTTAAAGAGAGAGTTCAGAGATGCAGTATTTGAGGGAATTTTACTAGTTTCCCATCTTTCCAGAGTCAGAAACTAATAAATGCCTTAGGGTAGACTTTTTTATGTGTTTGGTGTAGTTAAGGAGGAGTTATGTCAAACTATCTATCGTGGCTCAATTGTTGAGTGTCTATGGGGTCAAATAACATAATCATGATCGTGTAGGCATCTGGGAATAGAGCTAAACTGAGCAAGTAAACTAAGGGGGTGAGGGCACCTTTTACCACACTTTGTCTGAGGGGAGGCCCACAGTCTCAGACGATGAAAACCTTGCTCTAAAACTAATAGTTTCCTTGTGTCAGACAAATAATTTGTGGACTTTGAAAACAAGATGTTTTTTCTCATCTTGCTAAGAGTGCTCTCGACCACTCGTAAACTTTTCTCTTAGCTAAGAGAAGAGCAAAATATGAACAGAACAGCTCAATATTACGAGTAGGGCTGCAACTAATGATTATTTTCTTTATCTGTCAGTGTTTCCTGAGGTCCAACATGATGTCCTCAAATGTCTTTTTTCCCCTCGTTATAGAGGAGTAATGAAACCAGAAATATTCACATTACAGTGAGGATTGAGACTTTTATTTTCTTAAAAAAATGCTCAAACTGATTAGTCGACTATGAAAATAGTTTCTGATTAATTTAATAGTTGAAAACTAATCGATTAATCATTGCAGCTTTTTTTGGCTTTGTGTGATAGGGATTTTGTTGCAGAGGTTTCAGCTTCAGTGTCTATTGCAACACATGTAAATTCATGAGATAGGCTTAAAGCAGCCTGTTTTTTGCCACAGAGTCACTGTTCATTATATTTGATATCCTGTAATGTGTAAAGTTTTGCATTTACATGAGTTTAAAAGGTAATGGAAAATAGCTTCATCTTTTTGTTTCCTGTTTAGTTCAAAGTTCAGCCCTGGCCTTTTCCATGAGGTCTGTTTAGCTGTTCTGGAGCTTCTGAGCATATTACATGCTCCTCATCTGGATGAAGATGATCAGCTGATGGAGCTTGCATGGTTGAAATACAGTATAAAACAGATTTTGTTTTTGATTTCAACAAAGTTTCTGGCCTACCTTCACTACTTATTTACAGGAAACATAAGCCGCTCTGCATCTTTACCTTTTGATATTTGTGTTATTATTTCCACTTTGTCATACCTGCAAGGTCTTTGTGTTTCTTACGCTTACCTGTACGTGGATGAATAATATACAACTGATTCATAGACTGAGCCACAAACTAGCTGTAAATCTGAAGTCATAAATTCCAGTGTCTTCTGACCTCAACTCCTCTGATCAAAGTAACTCGTCCTTCTTCTCTTTCTTTCTTTATTCTCGTTTTCTTTCCCCACTAATCACTTCATCATTTATTGTTTTAGTTTATACAGTGTGTCCCACCAGCCAGACAGTCTCTCTGTCCCTCCACAATGTGCATAGTATCGGCTTGTTCTCTATAGATGCTTTGCGTTGTGCACATCTTACTGTAATCACCTCCTATCATGCAGTAAAATAAGATTACTTGTTTATGAACTGTAATGCTAGTAATCAAAATGAAGTAAAACAATAAAAATGGTTTAAAATAGGGATGCACAGATCCAACTTTTTCAGTCCCAATGGTGATAGCAGTACCTGGGCTTTGGGTTTTAGCTGATACCAAGAACAAATCTGATACTAATGTGTAATTATCAATTGTATGTAATATGTAAGTATTAATCACTGTGTGGAAGTGACTGGGATCATTGTTTTATGTGCAAGACAACATTAGGCTGGACTGAAACGGGACTCTCCTAAGGCCAAAATCTTCTATCCCAGTATCGGTCATTTCATATCTATATATCTATATCTATATCTATCTATATCTATATATTCCAGGTATTTGAGTCAGTATCGGCGCAATATTCGATCTGGTATCGGTGCATCCCAAGTTTAAAAAAGACATTGAAACCTCAATAAAATACAGCCAAGATACAGACTTTAAATGAATAAAAACCCACAAATAAATAAATAAATCGTTGTAATAAAAGTGATTTATAATATTTACTGACCCTGTCAGCTTGAGATCCTCAGGCATGCTGGTCTAAAATGTCTTTATTCTGGCTAGAGGAACAGTCAGAGAGGGCCTGGCTGAAGATAAAAGTTGCATGCAAGCTCCTAAGACCTGCACAAAATCCAAAGTTTAGAAAGGAAGTTAAAGCCAAAAACTCTTGACATGTACAACGAGGGTAGACATGATCACATAACTTCTGTAGAATCTATCAATACTTTTGTCTACAGTGGAACTGTCCCTCTATGTTTTAATTAAAATAGGCAAACGGGTTGTTGCAGAGGTAAAGCTGAGATGAATTTAAAACATTTATTATCTGCCCACACAACATCATTGTATCTAAAAGCATCAGTCTGCTAAACCGCTGAATCAATTTAGTCCCTGACTCATTGCTGCGACAATTAAATTATAAGAAGTCAACAGTTCCCACACTGGGTCAGCATGTGAAACCAGCTACCCAAAATGCAAAGCAGTGCCCTCAGAGTCACCTCATGTGCCAGGTTGCCACAATAAGAGCAGCAACTTCCCACTCTCACTTCTATAAAGCTGCCAGCATGTGACGCCTGCCCTGTCCCATGCCTTCAGAGGTCAACCTGAACCTCTGACCTTTGGCAAGACCCCTCCAGCCCGGAGGTCAGGCAGTTTTGATTCCTTGTTTTGGTGCTCAGCAGGAATTGATGTATTTGTTTAGAACTGTTATAAACAGTTTGTGAGGATGCTGCTCTGCCCTTAAAGTTCATTTTATAGCAAGCTTGGGGCAGCTTTAGTGTCATATATTAGCTATAATACAGTTTATGTAACGTGGTGGCCATGAACCAATGTAACCTGGAGGGCAGCTCTTGGGGTTATGATGAGTTTTGAAGGGGGCATAACCTTGTGTGTTCCTCTTACTGATGGATCCATCTCTCCCTGGGCACAGAGGACTTCTCCTTTCGCTGTGCCAGCTGTTTCCGCACTAAAATCACAGTCTCCATGCACATCAACACTGTGTTTATAATATAGTTTCTGTAAACACGTAAGTGGCACCAACAGCAGGTACCAGAATCCCTGATTTCACTTTTAAAGTGACAACAGGTGGTGTATAGTAATACAGACTAAATGTTGTGACCCACCAGCCCTAAACACTGGGTATTCATTTTATTTGACCCACTAAGACCAACATTACAATGGTAGCTGGAAAAAAAAAGTCACCCCAGATGCAGTTTTGGTACCAGGCCCAATGAACTGTATTTCTGGGGTTCTGGTGTGGCCAGCGCTACTCATTGTTTACAGTCTAAGCAACTTTGGCCATTGTGCCATTGCCTACAGATTCTACGTGTGAATGCAGAATTTATTTATAGAGATTAGAGCGGATGTACATCCTTACGTTGTTAGCCATAATGGCCGTTGCATTGGGCAATTTTCTTTGTTTGGCTTTGGGTCAGACAAGTGATTGAAAGAATTCCTATAAAAGTCTTGTTTACGTGGAAAGCTGTAAGAGGCTCAGCTAATGCCTAGCTCACAATACATGACTTGGAGCCAGCAGACAAATGCCCCCAGATCAAAGGCAAATCTGCATTGGCTTGGTGCTCGAGCATATCTGTAAATTGTTCAAAGATGAGAGCCAATTGCCGGTACATTACAGACACATTCCAGATATCTATCTAGATCTCTCTGGGAGTCTGTCAGGGAGCTATAGCCATTGGGTTGAGGGGAAACCTGATGGAGGGGTCCCCTGTAACAATAGGAACTTACTTTGCATTAGCAACACAGACCAAAGTTGTTGTTGTACCATAAATAAACATGATGCATTGAACACAGTGACTGATCTTCATAGGGGAAATAGTAAAGATGTGTGGAAACAGGTTATTTTGTGAACATACTGTATGTACCATCGACAACATCAACAAGCGTGACTACGCTGTGTCACTTCTCGTTCATGTTTTTCTGACAAAATGTAGTTTGGAGACCAGACATTCTCCTCTGGGATTCCTCGTGGTGAAAGATCTTGTATGTGACCCCCTGACGCCAGTCAGTCATGTAGTGTGTAACCCACAACTTAAAGACGCCCGTTGTGTATAGAAAGTTTAGTGTGAACAGTATGTGATCTGATGACTTTGAAAGTCCTGGTGTGAGCTTGGCTTTAAATGTTGTTTTGTTGAGCCCAGTCACCAGGATGAAATATCACAAAATTCTGTTTGTTTTGTGTTAAAATACAACACTATTCCCTTCTTTGCTGCAAAGACGTCTTTGTCCCTTGAATGTAAACATGTCAGTTTGCTGCAATGACTGATGTTGTCATTTTTCTTGGGTGTCCAGTCTACCCTATTTCCTCTTACAGGGACTAAAGGGCAGTGACAGAAAACCCACAGAGTTGAGATGAAGCACTTCCAAAAGACTTTTTTGACAATGAAGCACAAGCTTAACTGCTCTTCTGTTTTTGGATGCAAAGTGAGGATCTCTGCTCAATTGTAATTTGTGATTTTTGTTATCTGTTCATCCCAGTTGCCCACTGATGGGAAAAACTTTCCTCGGACCTGTTGGTAGAGTGAGGATAGTTCTTGAGCCATCGACGTGGCAAATAAAAGAAACTGAAACCCCATACAGCGGTATCACTGGGGTGAAAGATTATCAAAGAAGATCTGAGTAGAAATAATACACCTTGGGTACAAAAGTGTAAAAGAATAATTTCTGCTGGCAGGTATCTTTGTGCCACAGCAGTGAAGTGGCGAGATTATGAAACGACTGGGTCCAAAACTCTGTAATGTTCATTCGTTATGTGCCATCATGACAACTGAGGGTTAAAAGCCCAATTTCAGAGGCAAATTGCTCCTTCAGGTTCCCATAAACCAAATGACAGAAAGACGGGAGAAGCCATAGTCACATCTCCTGGCACAATTTGCACCTTGCAACCTGCGGCGCTCTCATGTAGGTTTGGTCAGAATGTAAAGACTGAAGTCCATTACCTGGTACTGTCAAATGAGTTTCTGAGGACCGCGCAGACACAAAATGTAATCACCGAAATTGGATTTTAAGAGGTGAGAAATGAGCGCATCGTAATTCTGACCGATTATCTCGCCGGGTGTGGCGCTGGTCCGTGACTGGGAAAAGCTTTTCTTTTTTTTTTTTCCTTCTGAGAAAATTGCAAGGGGGAAAATGCTCTGTGAGACACACACTGTCTCCTCCTGGCTTCTGGGAGAGCAGCTGTAGAGGACGAATTGAATCTGGAGAAAGTATTCCAGCTACTAGAGCTTATAAATGGTGCATTATGTCCGGTATTACTTCTCTAATCGCAACAGAGAATATTCTTGCTTTTCTAATTTTTTTTCTCTTAGGATGTTGCATCTGAGCTGCAGCACTGAGGAACCTGATGATGCAGTTTATTGTGGCATCACAGCCTGCAAGGAACTGCTACATTAACAACAGGGGTGCTGCAATTAGCAGAAACGAAATTGGCATGATGATGTAGAAGTGCAATGGTGCACTTTGTGCAGCGAAAGTGCATACGATGTTTTGTTCTTAGGTATATGTGTACACAGTAGGGGTGTCACGAGAACCAGCACTTGGGAACCAATTTGCCAAAGTTAAAGGTACCTTGTAGATCCTTTGACCACTAGTAGTGCTACAGAGCAATACTTTTACAACAAAGTCCTCATTTTTGGGCTGCAACACCCCCTATTTTTTCTGTAGGCTGAATGTTAAACTGCAGTGTAAATAAAAAATATGGACTGTATATATAATTTAAATTTAAATGTTTATGCTGTCTCATATGATCCTCCATGGGGTTAATGCACATCGGTAGATCCTGACTTGTCTCCTGCTTGCCATAAACTATAGTAACCTGGTTATGGAGAGTTCATACTCTGCCTCACTCCCTTTTCGTCTTGCAGTTCTCTCTTGCAGTTGCCTTAGCTCTGTGTTGTTCACCATGTAGTTGCTGTGGCTGCTTCAAGGTATGTTGATGTTCAAGTTTGCATTTTTAAAATCAGTTTCCCTGCCACTGCAGTACGTTTTTGCACTGTGTAAAAGCAACACACATGGCGAGCATCCGGACGAGGCGACGCACATGGCCTGAGAGCGAGGGTCATATACAGTATAAAACAGGAGATGTGACATTACACCATAACTAACTGGATAACCGTCCACCATCTTACCCGGGTGTTGTTTACAATTGCCACCTATGGGCAGCAACTGGTTGTCGGCTGTACAGCACCTAACTGCTTTACCAGAAGGACCAAAGTGACCAGTGAGGCTGGCTTCACAACAACTACAAACTTTAGTCAACTAAGCAATTTTACCATTAGCTGCCAAGCAATGACTCTGTTAAATTCTAAGTCAGTCATTGGATATTGCAAAATTGAAAAAATAAAATCATTGTTTACAGTGTTAATGCGCAATTATGAGATAATCTTCATGATCGAAAGCATGATTTGTTCTCTTGGAGCTATAATAATAAAACCTGTACCCAGGTAAGATGGTCACCATATGGTTCCATCCTGGACTTGCATTTGTCATTGGAACATATCTACTGTTTTATATCTATGAGAAGGGTGCTGTGATTTACCGATACAACGTTCATGTCCTGCAAAAGCAGTACATAATATTGCTGACGAGGGCGAATTATGTAAAAGTCATTCTGGTTGTTTACTAGTGCGCAATGCCATCAAAGCAATATTGCCTCTCTCGTTGATGAATGTCAGATGGCGACCAGCCACCGGTATTTGTGGAAAAAGTGAATGCTTTTTCTGTAAAACACCTTCATTCAACCTTTTATAACAACTCAAAAGAAAGCAATAAATGTTAAAACTAGTAAAGTCATCATATATTTCCGTCATTTGCTTGATATTATTTACAATATTGCAGACAATGGAGACTCTGTTGAATCATCAGGGAGGCTACATCCAGCTAAACAGTGTTAACAGTATGATTGGCCTTTGCACAATCCCCGAAATAATGCTAGATATGTATTGCATTGTTTGTTTTCCGCACCTCCTTGCTTCCTTGGCTGCAGAATCGTAAGCAATTTCCTCCCTGGACCGTTGTCTAATGAGCTGAGAGGAAAGCAGAGGTCAGACTTTGGCTGAGCTGCTCACTGATTGTCAGCATTTAACACAACACTGGTCCAAACTGCTGTAATGTAAGGCCATGTGTAGTGCATGTGGCATGTGACATGCTCTGATGGATAATCCATATGTTGAAAATTAGCACCAGCCACCAGCCACTTTCTGGTAAAATGTGCAAGTGGCTGCTAGATTTGCTTCACTCACCAGCCAACAAAGATTTAGGAATCCACCTGCCACAGTGGGAGGTGGGCAAAAACATTGATTTCCAACTCTTTAACACAACCTTTGTCTCTCATGCATGGTGAAAAAACATGAGGAGGTAAGACACGAAAATCAGAACTCTAAGATGATTAACTGCAACCGCAGATGACAACACAGTTAAATAAATTATAATAAATTATATATGTAACTGTTGCATTGACTTTAATATTCAAGCTAATCATAAGGATGAGATGTTTCGAGGCTCAATCTGAAATCCACACACATTCATTATAGAGGAGAGATCATTATAGTATCGAGTCTAGACGTGCTCTATGTGAAAAGTGTCTCGAGATAACTTCTGTACGATTTGACGCCATATAAAAATGAACTGAATTGGAAGAGCGAGCATCCGTATGGCAAGGCTGAGTCCTGTCTGCGGTGGTCTGGGTTCGAGTCGACCTGTGGCTCTTTCCGCAATATCGTACCCTATTTTATGTATTTTTTATTTGATTTTTATGATAAAAGGTTGGACTTCCTGTTAATTTGCTTGCATTTACATGATTTGTGGTGCCCTAAAATACCTACCCATGCCTACCAAAATACACTTTTTTTTTTTAAATCTAATATTGATATTATCTGTTAAACTCAGTGTAAGTTAAAATTCATCAAAGTCAAATAATAAACTGGGAAATACTTACATATAACATGCATACAAATTGTGTTTTTTCCCCAGAATGACCTGCTTGTGTGTAGCGGAGAGAAAACAGTGAAGTTAAACTAAATTATCACAATTAGGATTAGATTACTCTGAAAACACACAGGAAGGTGTGGTTTATTCTGACGTCGTTGGGCCACTTTCCCTGAGCAGCCGTCAAGTTCACATAATGATATAACAGACGGAACTGAGAAGGGTTTCCTTCAAAGTAAAAGCACATATTTACAAGTAAAAAGAAAATCTCATACTGACTGCCAGAAAAAGATGTAGCATGTCCCAATCAATATTATGTCAAAAGCAGCATGCCAAAAATACCAGGATGTTCGACTACATCTGGTCACATTTTGCAGTATGCAAGCCACAGCAGATATATGAGCAAGAGGGTCAAAGTACAAGGCATAGTGTTGTATGCATACTGCATGCAACAGTACGTACTTTGTAGAGGCAGCTGCAGTATATACTAGAAGAAAAGTATGCGATTTGGAATGTGTCCTGTATTTATTACTTATCCAATTGTATAGAGCATGTTGTTTGACAGGCTTGTGTATCTTTCGCTGAATTGTAGCTGAAAGAAATATTTTTTCATCATGCAGGGTGGTGTTGTAGCTGTAGATCAAGGATGTTTAGTATCACTAAACACGTATTCACTTATTCTAGTGTTGACACCATACCAAAATGCTGACTATAAAATCAAGAGAAAGCCAAAGGAAGCATGGCATTTAATTTAGTATTTGGAGGCACAAACCAGTTTACAAACTCTCCAAAAGTCATCGAAAAGTTTATCTACTGTAATTGGTGCGTTTGTGTGTGGAGGTTCCTGCCAATATAGATGTTGAATGATTTCAAAAACAACCCCCAGTAAAGTGCACATGAGGGAGGGTTTTATTTTGAAGGCACCGACCAGATCTTGTGCACCATATTCTGTCTGACTTAACCTGATTTCCCTGAGCGCAGCTGGTGGTTTGCCTCCGGGCTGACAGCAACAGCCGTGTGTCGTATATGAACGCAATCTAACTGTGGGTGAACTTACTCGGTGTTCGGCCTTCCTGCAGCTCGCAGCAGCTCCTTTTAAACTATTCATGTCACACTTTACCAGCATGTGACACCACAGCCGGACTTCATATTGTCAAAACTTTGTCTGCAGCTGGTGATTGTGGAGGAAGAGGGTAAGAACATTTCCATGTTTATGATCCAGCTTACTAATGTTTGTGGTAAATCAGGTGACGTGCGGCGCTGTAGACAGGACATTAGGCTGAAATCCCAACTGTCCCACTGATTTATTACTAATATTCAGGCTGCAAACAACAAGTAGAAGGCCTCTAACTGCATTTTGCATACAGTATATCAGATAGACTGGTAGGTTAATAGGTGACAAAATAAAGAAATCATTAATCATAAGATGGTGAGATTGTATTCAATCATTTCTTGATCTCAACTGTACATAATCAGCCTCTTTGACAGCAAGACCTGAAATGATAAAAAACAGGATATCTGCAAAGATATAAGAGGGGTCATATGGACTACAGATAGTTAATGTTGCTTATCATAAATGTATTCCACAATTATCTCCTCAAACATCTTATAATTTTGAGCTATATCCATAATTGGATATCCATATGAATCCCTGATGTGATTAGTGTTTATTTGTGGGTGTGTAATCTGCTCTGAGAATGAGCCTTTTACATTTAATTTGAATTTTCGCTTACTTCAAAAAGCACTTAACTCTGTTTAAACAAGCGGCTGCTGTCAGCCAGCTGCTCTGATGCAGACAAGCTCGCAGGAAGAATTTCCTCTCCCTTTATTTGAGCTGTGCATTTGATTTTGGATCACAGCAACGTTTTCCACTTCAATCATAGATTCATTTTAGCTTTTTATTGTTGTAAACGGCTGATTGGATTTGTTATACTTATTTTGGATGCACTAAAACTAGATGGATGCACGTTTGAAGCAACAACTTGCTATTTATGCAACTTCTTTTCTATTTGTCTTAAAACTAGGGCTGCAACTAACAATTATTTTCATTGCAGATAAATATCAATTATTTTCTCGATAAATCGATTAGTTGTTTGGTCTATAAAATGTCAGAAAATGGTCGATCACTGTTTCCCAAAGCCCAAGATGAACATATTGAGTTTATTGCCATAGAGGAGTAAAGAAACCAGAAAATATTCACATTTAAGAGGCTGGAATCAAAGAAATTTAACTTTTCTTTATCTTCAAAATTATCTCAAAGTGATTAATCGATTATCAAAATAGTTGGAGATGAATTTCATAGTTGACAACTAATCGATTAAAGATCGAGTTTCTATCATGCTACAGATTAGGAAATACAGAAAATAATATAATAGTGCTTTATATTGAATTATGGAGGGAAAAACTTCTATTGTTGACTGTTGGAGTTGTAAAATGTGTGTTAAAAATTAAATAATTCATCACTGTTATTAAGAAAAGGGTATAATTAAAAGCAGAAGAGATGAAAAACATTTTCTGTCAGTTACTGCTACTAAAATACAAGTTTTCAGTGTACTGAGGACTTTTTAGAGGTAAAGTTCTTGAGGGAAGAGAAATATATAAATATATATGTGTGTGTGTGTGTGTGTATGTGTGTGTGTGTGTGTATATATATATGTTTAGTCTTAATTTTTGGAGCTAAATATCATTTCTTCTAGTGTTGTTTGCACAGCATTTTTCAAGCTCACTGTCAGTGTCGCTCAGCCCTCGCTGTATTACAGGAGATGCTGCTCATAATAACTCCCGAATAAAGGTACAAATCACACAACTTGCATTTTTATTGTTTTTTTTTAATCACCCAGATGTCCAGATATAATCATTTCCCCAGACTCTGTATAAGAGGTTGAATTACAGGAATTGTAAGTTAGCATTGAGTTGCAGCATATTTTAATTTCAAGGTTTTTACTGTGACTTGTCAGAGTGGGGTTGATTTTTCTAGACTGTAGTTTGTGATGGTTTTGTATTAGATTACAATATACTGAAATGCAACGCTAAGTTGAATGATTTCTTTCTTGTCTTAGGGCCAAACACACTCATGCGTTACTGCAGTTAAGTACATGGTAAACTATCACACAGCCTTTTATATTTAATGTTAACTTTCATTTGTCTTTTAAAAGCAACTGCAGTAAATGTAAAGCATAAAATGAGATGCGCACATAAATCTCTTGCTGTCAACTTGAGGTTTTTCAGCAGCGGGGCGAACAATTCAAGGAGATCTTTCACATTCTCTGGCGCTTACCGTCCTCGTACTCCCTGATTGTACATAGAACGGTACGGCTTCTTTCTGCAGAGCTGGTTCACATCCGTTTCCGCCTGATTTTTAGGGAGGCAGCGAGCTTTTAGGATGGGAAAACGACATGGCCTTGAGTCTTTTACACAAAAAGGCATGCACTTCTGGCTAATGACCAGGAACAGTTATGTCACTCCACATTTTGCTTTATTTGGCTTTGACCTTTTGTATAATTTTGGGGGGATACGTGATCGGTACATGTATTTATATATGAACTGCATGTGTGTCTGTGTATGCATTAGTGTATAAGGGTGCTTTCACAAACCTAGTCCGTTTGTCTGGTCTGAATCAGAGTGAAACTGATACTTTTGCTGCGTTTTCTATTTTGTCTGGTTCAGTTTCACAGAGCACAAATTAAAACTTATTTAAAAAAAAAAAAAAAAACTTACCTGAGGGTCGTGTACGAATGAATGAATTTAACTTTCTCATTTTGAGAGCTGCCACTTTTATGCAAGTAATTGCTGACTTTGATATATTGCTGTCAAAGTTTTTTCCCTTTGACTCAGCGCTGATATACTGTGCATGCAAATCCCTTCTCCTCCAGTTTATCTCAAATGATTTTTATAAATGTCAATGTTTTTGTGGACTTTATTTAGCATATTCTGTGTGTTCTCTTTGGCCCAGATGTCAAGCAAACACCAGACTTATGCAGTCCAGGTCAGTCCTCTCCCACTCATGTTAACCTGTTATGTACATGAGTCCGTCTCAGCAAATACCCGCACAGGCAGCTTTAACTGGGCAAGTGGCTGCATTTCCGCGACACTACACGCAGGAGACAGTGAACGCAGCACCGTGGCTGCTAACGCTCCTGGACGTTGAACTGGAGACAGTGAACGCAGCACCGTGGCTGCTAACGCTCCTGGACGTTGAACTGGAGACAGTGAACGCAGCACCGTGGCTGCTAACGCTCCTGGACGTTGAACTGGAGACAGTGAACGCAGAACCGTGGCTGCTAACGCTCCTGGACGTTGAACTGGAGACAGTGAACGCAGAACCGTGGCTGCTAACGCTCCTGGACGGTGAACTGGAGACAGTGAACGCAGCACCATGGCTGCTAACGCTCCTGGACGTTGAACTGGAGACAGTGAACGCAGCACCGTGGCTGCTACAGTATCTCCTCTGATGGTGAACTGTTACTGCAGCTGGTGCACTGCAGCATGCGAGGCACAAAACTCTTTGGTTAACGGTTAATAATCGGTTAACAAGGGACAGTTATCAATTAAGAACATTTCCAGTAAATTTGTATCTGTATTTAGTTGTTGCGTTTTGTTTTGCTATGTTAGGAAAGCAATGTGCAAGTCCAGTCTGATGTTGCCTTACACATAAAAGAATGTTCCCAGTGACTTCTACACAGTGCGGCATACAGATTATTAATGAAACACATTGGGATCGGATCGGTACTCGGTATTGGCCGATACCCAAAGCCCCGACATCGCTATCGGTATCAGGACTGAAAAAGTTGCATCGGTGCCTCCCTGTGCGCTGCACAATGTTAAACTTGCTCGTTGTCTTTCAATAGCCCTGTAAGGCAGTGATGGTTAGAGACTGGACTGTTGGTCTCATTATCAAAGAATTCAAATCTTACTCCTTAAAAGTTCATTTCTATAAAGGAACAATGGTTAACTGTATGTTCCTATTGTCTGTGTGAGTTGGTGCTCACGGCGGCAGGATGAGCAGCGTTGTGGAGGAGAGCTGGGAGGTTTTCTCTCACAATGAGCTGCCAGCTGCTGGAGAGTGTGACAGTGAGGAGGTTTGAAGGCAAGGTCAACGCTTCAAAAGAAACAAACTCTTCCACATCTGCTTCTTTCTTTATTTCTTTTCTCTTAAAGTGACGTCTTTGTTTTAGGAGTCAGATCATTGGCTACAGATTCAAGGTCATTGAAAACTACAGTAACAGCACTCTTTACTACATCTATATGACCTATAGATTATTTACAACATCCTCATGTTAAGTGGATTAAATTCGGATGTCTGGTGGCATATTATCGATTGTTGAGCCGCATATGTTGATGAGCCAGTGTACTTTATATCATTAATCTTCCCCCATGATTCAAGCAGAAACAGATGAGCTGGCGGGCAGTGTTATTGAACCTCAAAAGGAGAATACCTCAAACTCTGATTTTCTGGCATGTCATCAGTCTAAATGTGAGGTAGGAATTGCTAAATCCCTAGAAGATGGCCATAAAGCCATCCTCCCACTGCCAAGACACACTCACTATTATCAGCCAGAAATGGCTCGTTTGTCAAATCAAATGTCATTTAGAAAAAAAAAAAGCAAATAGTCAGTCGCCGTCAAACTGTTGTAACAGCCGAGAGTAATGTACTTCCAAACTGTTCATTATGTGTGTGAAGGCTAACGTGTCTGAAACGTCTGAACACTGAATCAATAATCATCACTAATAACTGTGAAAACAGAGAGAGGCCAAATCACAATAGTTGTAGACCTTGTGAATATTGTGAATATCGAGCCTCATTAGTACAACCTACACAAACTGCATAGCAGCTTGACATATTCAGCATCTTAGCATTTTTTGTGAAAATGGTAATTTCATTTCAAACACTTATAAATAGCACAAACTGATGTTTTTGGACACTAGGGGTCAGTGCAATAAGCTGTAAACACAACATAACACTACACTGATATTCACCAAATATTCAAGTTTTTGTCCTTCTTCCAGAAAGGAAAATATTCCTACTAAGCTGTTTACATGGTTAATGCTTTTTTACTTAAGTAAAAAAAATAATTATAGACAAAAAATCCTAAAAATGAATCTGAAATAATATTCTTTGTAAAATAAGAAAACAATTTGAAAAAAAGTTTTCAAATATTTTCTTTTACTTAATTCTTTCCCCCTTTAAGAGCACTAGTGGTTGTGGGGATTGGTGAATTTATAACATTGCTAAAATACCTTCAATACTATTTCTGATACCATGGGGAAAAATTGACGACATTGAGGGCATAAAATTTCAAAAAAAGATAAGTAGCAGTGTGTTAACTTGCTGTCAGAGAGGAGAGCAGAAAATGAGTATTCAAACCATTTCAGATATTCAGTATTGATACTCAAACACTGCTAATAATTTTCAGACTGAATCAAATTAAGAGCCTTGCCTGTTATGTCATGTCCTATGACAGCCATTATTTTTTACAGTTGACGCTCTTCCTGTTTGTGTTTACTTTGTAAAATATGTTTGCTTTTCCTGTAGTATGCTTCATTTAACGCCATCTTTCCTTCTTCTGTCAACTTCTACAATGAAGCAAAGACTACAGTGAAAATGCTCTCATTTGTTTGCAAAGCATCAGCGGTAGTTTCTTATTCAGCATACAAAAATACAGTCAGAATATCTGAGGAGACTGAAAAAAGCAACAAAACTGTGTCCTGTTTTTATATTCGATACAGCTTGTTGTAACTCTCAGCTGGTGGTGGAAATAAAATAGCTGGAGGGTTGTTGACGATGAAAGAAACAGTCAGCACGCTTAAATAACTTCATTTTCTAAAGTGTTTTCACAGCTGCAAGCGGGATTTCTCAGGTAGCGTTTTAATGTGATATCATAAAAATGAAAACCCATTTTGGTGCTTTACACAGTATCCAAAATAATTAACAGTCACCTGTGTTCACTGCACATGTGTGAGTTTAATTACTGCCAGTTTCAGCGGTGCTCATGTTACGCTTACTGCACAAGGCTCCAGCTACTCCTACGGATTATCGAGTTTTGTTGGCGAGCCAAACTAAAGTGTCTCTCAGCCATTTGGGGAGATTAATGGACCCCTTTTTTCCCCTTCTGACTGAATAATGACTTCCAGAAGTGAGCTTTATGCCAGAAAGTTGGAGACGATGTGTACCCACTTTCACCTAAGACAGACTCCTGCCACCCAGGAATCATTAACTCTGCTGCATTTGCTTTATCAGATGTCGTAAGAGCAAACTAACATGTCCTCAGACTGTACTTGTGTGTGTGTGTGTGTGTGTGTGTGTGTGTGTTTATTGATTTACCAGCTGTGTTTGTCTACAGTACATTATAAATCCTCATTTCCTATTTCCTCTTGTCATTTTCCAGACACGGCACGCTAAAAGAAATTCCACCTCACAGCAATAATATTTTATTCTGATTAAGTTCATCTGGTTTGTCTGAATTACAATCAGTATTAATCCACATCATGAGTGTTTTATCACTGTGTGATATATCAGAGAAAAAAAATCTGAATTTAATGACATGTTTTCTAGAGGTTTTCAACAACAGGGATCCAGATGCTATATATTTTTTTTTTTTTTGTGCCACAAAATAGTTTTTGTTTTATGATTAGGATTGTTGGTGGCCTTGGATGAAATTTGTTTTATATACTGCAAAGACTTCTTCATCGTTCAATATGCGTCTTTATACTATTTAAGTATAGAGCTATAGTTATTGGCAAAAAATAAAGAAATAATGTGTTTTTAAAAATAAAAACAACTCCAAATATTTCCGTTTAAAAATACCTTATTTATACTTTTTGAAATCTTAAGTAAAAAACTACAGTTATAGGCAAAAAATAATCCCAAAAGTATGTCAGAAATAATGTTTTTGTAAAATAAAAACTTTTAAAAAATCTGTTTTAAAATAATTATTATAAAAACAATTCAGAATATTTCTGTTTAAAAATACTTTATATATAGTTTTTTAAAACTTAAGTAAAGAACTACAGTCATAGGCAAAAAAATCCTAAAAGTACATCACAACAAATAATCTTTTTATAAAATAAAAATGCTAACTATTTCCAATTGAAAATACTTCATTTATGAAAAAGAATATATTTATATTTAGATGATTTATAGTATTTCTGTATAATAATAATAATAATAATAATAATAATAAATAAGTAAAGAACTACAGTTATATGCAAAAAATCATAAAAATCAAAGTGTTTTTTGTAAAATACAAACAATAAAAAAATTCTAAAATAATTAGTTATATGTTTTTAAACTTGAGTAAAGAACTACAGTTACAGGCAAAACATCTTAAAAATACATCAGAAATAATATTTTTGTTTAAAAAAAAAAAATCCCCCAAAATTTGTTTATTTTCATTATGAAAGAGGTGAAATTTTCATTTAAATGATATAATACCAAAATATGGGTCAAATCTTGTTATTAGAATACCATTTGACATATTTGAAATTTCTTTAGGACAAAAGTTATTTAACTAAAACACAATCTCTTAAATTTCAACCAAATCTCATCAGTATTGTCTAAAATATTAACTTAGATCTGTGTTTATTTCATTTTATTTTTCTTCCAAAATTCAAAGTTCTCTCACTGGCTTTTGTCTTCTTTAGCAAATTGCTCAGGTGTCATCACATTGGTCATGTGATGACAAGTGGTCATACCTGAGCTTTGTTTTATTTCAGTTTCATCATTTCATACAGTCATCATCAGTCTTTCCTGCTGTTTTTTCATTTTACAACCGTCTTTGTTTTTAGACGTAGCTTCACAAATTAAATCTTCAGCTTAAACTATAATTTCCGTTAAATTCAAGGAAAGTGAAAGGGCACATTTAAACATTCCGAAGAGTTGAAATAAAATAAAGTAAAAAATAAATAAAGTAATAAATAAGTGCAGTGAAGGGTCAGGGAGGGAAAAAGTACATGTAAAGATATGTGTTGTATGGATGTGTGGATGTGTTTAGAGAGATGACACGTGGGGAAGACTGAGATACAAGTATGATCCAGGATATAGAAAATATTCAATCACACATCACTGTATTAGTATTGTCGTGACAGGGCTCTTTACTTGAAACGTGTCCTTTTGGAGCCTTAGAGAATAGGTTATTTTTTCAATGTGGTAAATTTCCCATATCTTCCCATATCCATAAATTGTATGTTGGGGGCTCAGGTTTTAGCCAGTTAATCATGATGCATTTAATTGCTGCTGTTAGCAACATCTGTAAGAGATAATTTAGCTCTTCCATCGATGCCATCCGGTGTTGCTCCCAGCAGTGCCATGTCGGCATCTTTAGTAAAATCTTGGTGGAATACATCTTTGAGTGCCCCAAATACCTCTTCCCAAAATATTTTTAATTTAGGACATGTCCAAAATTTGTCGATATGGTTGCCAGTATGTGTACCACAATTTCTCCAACATTTATTCGAGTGTGCAGGGCCAATTTTAGCCACTATTTCTGGAGTCTGAATGAATATTGAAATCACTTTCCATTTAAATTCTCTCCATGTATTGTCACTAGATGAGCTTCAGTGCGTATTTCGTCCCATATGTCCTGTGGTATGAGGTGTTGCCTTTTTTTAAAAATCGGTAGATGTAGTCTGTTTGTCACTTAGAAAATTTACCTTTGCAGTTCATAACTAGTACTTCAATTCAAACTTGTTTTCCTCTTTGTCTTCCAGGTGGGACGACTTGCCACACATCTGACTCCATGTGCTACCTCTTAATGATGTGACACTCATGGCTGGACTGAGCACTGAACATCTTTCCTGCTCCGGGTTGGACGGACTGTGTTCACTGTCCTCTGCGTCATCGAGTTGATCATGTGATCCATCCCACCTCTGGCATTTCACAGTGAGCACAGTTGAATCGCAGTCAGCCACAGGTTTATTGGAGTAGTCCATCATTCTGGGAATGATGTGAGCTCATGAGTAACGCTGAAAGACCCCGGCCTGTGTAGGTAGATCTGCTGCTCTTTAGTTTTATTTTTCAGGGCCAGTACTCGTAGATAATCACATTACCACAGTGACACCAGGAGAAAACTGCTTGGCTCGTAATCTCAGTCGATGATGTGGTAAATCTGGTGATACTGAGACTGTCTGTAGTTGCGATGGCGACTGCCTCCCCTCCAGAGAAGGATCAGCCTCTCCTCCAGCTCCAGGAGGTGGACTCCAGTCGTGTTGGCAGTCGCGTCCTCCCTCCAGTCCTCACCTCCTCTTCTCCTGCCTTGTCCCTGGAAACCAGCCAGCCCATCTGTATCCCCTCCCCATACACCGACCTGGGCCACGACTTCACCACCATACCTTTCTACAGTCCAACTATCTTCACTTATGCCGGTCCGGGCATTTCAGACTGCCCCTCCGTCCATCAGTCACTAAGCCCCTCCTTATTCTGGCCCAGCCATGGCCACGTGGGGCCACCCATACCTCTGCACCACTCCCAGACTCGGCCTCAGCACGGGCAGCCAATCCAGAGTCCATGGATGGAGCTGTCGCAGCGGGACGGTGTCTTAACAACCAGGTAGGATGGTGCATCACTTTCTCTCTGGCGTACTGTGTGGCATTAAGGGGGATCTATTGGCAGAAATGGAATACAATATTAATAAGTATGTTTTCATTAGTGTATAAAGAAAATAAGAATCATTGAGTTTTTATTACCTTAGAACAAATCATTCATATCTACATAAGGAGCGGGTCCTCTTCACAGAACCGGCCACCATGTCTCTACAGTAGCCCAGAGTGGACAAACTAAACACTGGCTGTAAATCAGGACATTCATGTTTTCACATCGTACTATAGTTCTCCCGCACACTTGGCACACGGTAGAAGTTTCACTTGGTTACAATCTGCAACCTCACTACTACATGCCACCAGATCCTACAGACTGTACCTTTAACTGTCACCCAAGCTCACCAGTCAGTAGCTGCAACTAATGATCTTTTTAAATTTATGCTTAATCTGTTGATTTTTTTTTTTTTTTTTCAATAAACTGAATAATTGTTTAGTTAAGTCACGTTTCAAGTAAATTGTTGTCAGACCAACAGTGCAACAACACAAAAATATTTGATTTACATGATAAAACAGCCATTCCCCATGTTTGCTGAGCAGGAAACGGCAAATGGAAAACATTTTTGTTGGTTGGTGAATGATTCAACTTATTAAACATTAATCAAAATTAATGATGATTTCAGCCATAGTCACTATTCAGTCGCATTTTAAAACCCAAAATTTGGACTTAATTTGTAAGAAGATATTCATTTCCCCTCAGAATGATGATCATCATGAGAAAGGACCATTTCTTTTTGTTTTGCTGCTTAAGACAGGCTGCAGTAAGCCAGAACAATCTATAGTCACTACTATAGTATGGATTCATTAAACATAACAGCCCACCTCATTAAGTTATTTATCCCACATGTTTTTGTCTTGAAGTAATGACTGAAACTTCTCTGTTAGTAAGAGCGTGAGGAGGCGCTCTCAGGAGAGCGAGGAGGCCGAGGTGTCGTCCGGGGGAAAGGCGGACCTCCATTACTGCGCTGTGTGTCACGACTACGCCTCGGGCTACCACTACGGTGTCTGGTCGTGCGAGGGCTGTAAGGCCTTCTTCAAGAGGAGCATCCAAGGTGAGACACAGAAACATGCAGCATCTTCAACCAAGCTGCCAGAAAAAGTGTGCAATTGTACATTACTGCAAACCACAGGATGTTTGTGAATCTAAAATGTTTTTTTGTAAATGTTTTTTCATAACTGCCTTGCAGAAATACTTGTGGTTAACATTGTCAAATGACTGATTCGGTTTAGTCAACAAAACTACTTGGTTAATGTTGCTGTAAAACATTTAGTGTTGCTGAATCCGACATCTGGGCTGTAGTTTCCACCTTCATCAACAGTTTTACAAGCATGTTCACAGTTCAGTCAGGGGCTTGAAATGATCCCAAAGCAAACAAAACCAGTTCAATCTTGTCATCAGCATCCTTTAGGAGGTACTTATTTTTCAGGGAGACAGCGCTAAGCTCCTGTGGAATTTCCAGGAATATGTCCATCAATCTACAAATCTGTTGGGGCCTCAAAATGCCTTTTTTCTCTGTCGCTCCTCATCCATTTTCCCTTCCTTCCTTGAATTTTTGTGTTAATGTTCGTTTCAGGACACAACGACTACATCTGCCCAGCAACCAATCAATGCACTATAGACAAGAACCGCCGGAAGAGCTGCCAGGCGTGTCGCCTTCGCAAATGCTGCGAAGTTGGCATGACCAAGTGTGGTAAGTGTCTCTTTGTGTTTTTTGTTCTCGTTTTCTGCCCCCAAGGAACGAGGAAAGAGAGGCTGACCGATGTGGATTTTTGAAGGAAGATATGATAGCAATAGTTTGGAGCAAGAAAGAGCAGGTAGCTGAGTAATTGAACGATATCAGGTGCTAATCTCTTGAAAAAAGTGGCCCTCAGATGATCAGATATGGCCCATAGTGGTGCTAGCTTTGCACTGACAGCTAGCCAGATTATAATGACCATGCTTGCCACCTAAACTGAGAAAGCATGCTTTTGACGGAGCAGCAATCTTGAGTCCAGTACTATAACCAACGACCTTATCATGCTCATAAAATACTGTCTTATATTAAGGTAATGTTCATTTAACTTCGTCTCAGATACACATTTACACTGTCCTATGAAAACAATCAGGTGAGCACAAGTTCCCCGGCGTTGTTTGTTCTCCAGTGTTTCCCTCATTTCCCCAGAACAACGTGATCCAAATCCAGCAGCCAGAAAAGGTGGTTCTTCATTTTCATGTAAATTTAATCTGTTCAACAGCTGTACAAAGCGGAGGAGATTGTTGTTTGCAAGAGGATTTCAAGTGACCTACACTGTATTCATCTTTTTAAGTGTATTTAACCCTCAAGAGACCCACAATAGACCCATTTTTATCATTTCTAGGGGGCACAGGGGGGCTTTTAGATAGCCGGTTGACAGTAGATGTCACATAGAAGAGAAGTACATCATCTGAAAGCTGGAAACCTGAAGATTAATCTGAGATGCAGCTCAGCACTGTGTGTCAAGTTGTTCTAGTCATAAATCAGAGATAATCATGAATTAATGAATCAAAATATATTGTAAAAGTGTAAAAAATGTAACCATTTTTACCACTTTAAAATTGATAAAAATGCTCAATAAGCCCTCCACATCTTGGTTTTGCTGCCTCAAGTGGCCCGAAAAATTAGATATTACACATTTCAGTAGAATTTAAAATGTGAAAATCAGAAAAAAATAACCATCACAACTGTAAAAGGCCTGTTTTCTTTGTCTCAGGAATGCGAAAGGAGCGTGGAAACTACAGGAACCCCCAGGCGAGGCGAGTGACCCGTCTGTCCTCACAGGGCAGAACCAACGGACCAAAGGCTTTAACCGGACCAGCGGTGAGTTCGTTTAACGCTCCCCACCCTCCTGCACTGACCCCAGAGCAGCTGATTGGGCGGATAATGGATGCGGAGCCGCCAGAGATCTACCTCATGAAAGACATGAGGAGGCCGCTGACTGAGGCGAACGTCATGATGTCGCTCACCAACCTGGCTGATAAGGAGCTAGTCCACATGATCAGCTGGGCCAAGAAGATTCCAGGTGCGTGTCAGAGTATCCAGGCATCCTTTTAAAAGGAAAATTACAATTGATTTTAGTGATGTTACATTACATTCGTTTGGCAGACACTTTTATCTAAAGTGACTTATAACAATAGGTGGAACCACTTCAGAGAGCTTAGATGCGAAATTTGGAGCTTATCCTTTAGTGACACCTTTTTTTGTTTCTTATTGTGCTACAATTAACTTTTTGTAAGGACGTTCATGATTTTTACCCGTTTTGCTTTTCACAATGGGACTCATCACTTATAAATAATTTCCTGCTGTCTTGTCTTATTCTTACACTGGCAGTTCATACAGTAGTACATCAAATATGAAGTTGGAGCTACAGGGTGATTAGCATAATTGTTTTAGTCTAGCTGTGTGCAAAGTTAAAAAAAACACTTCTATGCCTCTGAAGTGTACTGATTAACATGTTGTATCTCATTAGCTTAATCCGTACACTGTGACTTCCTGAAGTATTTGCTGGTCAGTGCACTTGGCTGCGAAGTGCAGAGAAATGGTTAGCTTATAGCTTGTAACTCCCCATAAAACCACAACTTGATGGTTTTACATTTTTGTTTGTTTCCAGTTTTGTTAAGCTAGGTTGATTGTCCCTTAGGTCTAGCTACATATACATGATTGTGGTATCAGCTAATCCCAGCTGGCATTGGGTGAAGGCAGGGTACACCCTGTCCCCAGTCACCAGTCCATCATAGGGCTCATAGAGACAGACAACCATTCATTTTAGAGTCATCAATTAACCTGCATGTCTTTGGACTGTGGGAGGAAGCCGGAGAACCTGGAGAAAACCCACACTAACACGGGGAGAACATGCAAACTCCACACAGAAGAGGCCCAAGTCGGATTCGAACTGCCACCCTCTTTCTGTGAGGTGCTAACCACTGCACCACCATGCAGCCCTACTATAAGTCTTATGTATGATAAATGATGAAATATGCATCCCACGCACATTTTTGAGTTCCCTTCCCTCTCTCCCTGCTATTCTCCTGGAGTTTTCGGTTCAATTCCCTATAGAGATAGCTCTATAGAAAACAGCAGAGGAGCAGAACGTCTTGTTGGCTGATGCAGAGAAATGCGTTTCTGGTGTGGACAGCCAGGTTTCTGTTCCCACGACAGTTAACATAGTCGTAGCTTCACGGCACGTCCGTGTTCACTGTGAACCTGCTGTCAATCTTGGCAAGAATGCAAAGAAGAGTATTTCCTCATTTCAACCTATTCTTGTAAGACTTCTGCATTGATGATCACATTAAAGAGTTCATTGTTGACCGATATCACATTTAGACTTTATAAAGTAAAATGTAAGACATAACTAAATCTTCAAGAATCTCCTTTCTTGCCATTGAAAACATTTTGTTTGTTGTAGTAGCTGCGTCTAGTCTGTAAGCCTCTCAATACTAAATCTCATGAATCACCTTTAAAATGCATGAATATAAAATCGTTTTTATGATATTGATATCATGATGTTTTTATGCCCCGTCTTTTGAACACCCGGCAGAGCAGCTCAGTCTGCAGTACAACTGAGTTAATGACTGTATCTTGGCCAGCTACCTTAATTGTCTCGGCTTTATTTAGCGTGGCTTCAAGCAGTTTTCAGCCATGGCCTCTTTCTGTGTTTCAGGCAAACATTATGACACAGAAACCTTTTACCTCACTAACGTGTCCTCACCAGGCAGAGTCCCTCATAGCCGAGCTGAAATCAGCTCAGGCCATACAGTGACAGTGGCGACATAGCATAGATAAAATGCTGGTCTTAACCTGGTTGAAACCTGATTTAGGCCTGATATACAGTATTACATCATACATTACTCTTTAAATTAGGGCTGCATTTAACAATAATTTTTCATTATTAAAAGATTTTGAAGAGTATTAAATACTTGACAAATCTCCCTTTACAGTACATTTGGAACAGGTAAAAATATGATTAATTTGCGATTAATCACGATTAGATATTTTAATCAATTGGCAGCCCTTTTATTTATTTTTAAATATATATAAAAAATTGCATTTTCTCAGAACCCAAAATGATGTGTTCACATTGTTCGACTTATCAATCAACTTATCGTTTCAGCACTAGTTTGAACAAAATGAGCACTGTTTGCGTGGAGCATCACTGGCAGCACAAACTTACATCCTATTTAATAATGTGTCTTCCTCAGGCTTCGTAGAGCTCAGCCTCTTGGACCAGGTGCACCTGCTGGAGTGCTGCTGGTTGGAGGTGCTGATGATCGGACTGATGTGGAGATCAGTGGACCATCCAGGGAAGCTTATCTTTTCCCCTGACCTCAGCCTGAGCAGGTACCACCTCACATATCTACTGCACAAGCTTCATTAAAGGGACAGTTTACTATCTTTATTAGGAAATGTTAACTATATGTTGGGTTGAATGTTACCTGCATTTATAAAAGCACACATATTTCAAATATAAATCATTATTGTAGTCAGTCTGTCATTGCAGTCTGTCTGAGCTGCCTGTTCGCACAAGCTGCTTTATAAATGCGATGATGTTTAGCGTGCAATAAGCACGGCATTCTTGATTTCCATGTGTCATTTTTACACCCTGTATCCAGTACTCTGCAATGTAAACGCGTTGGCGTGTAAACACTATGGTGAGAATTAGTGATGTAGTATAAAAAGGGAGAAAGACCAATTATGGTAGGTGATTGGGTTTAACCAAGTTCAAGACCTTTTTCTTTTTTGTAGTTGTTACATTTCCGTATGTGTTTTACTTAGTTTACTTATTTATTTTAAGCCCAACCATGACATTTTCCCTAACCCTAACAAAGTGATTTTCTTGCTTAAACCTAACTAACCTAACGGACGATTGCACGGCATACAAATGATACGCAAAAAGGCTAAAATGTGTACTTGTGACACGTGTAATGTTGTGGTATTTATACGTCTTCCTGCGAGACCAGGTTGGTCTGAGGTAAATTATTATATAGCCTAAACTACTGTAAGCTATTTTATTGAGTTACCTTTTAGCGAAAAATCAACCTTGTTCCTGAAAAAATGTTTTTTTGCTGCGTAATATATGTGCGTAAAGTACGTGTTCTGTGTGAAAGTAATTACGACAAAAATATATTGAAGTATGAATCAGTTGAACAAAAAAAAAAAATGCACTGCTGCTGGAATCACTTTTCTTGCTAGTATTGGCTTTTCTCAGATATATTATTGGCATACATGTTGGCTGATAAGTAACAAGAAATGCTAGGCATGTTAAAGATAATGCTATGACATAATTTGTCCACCAGAGAGCATTAACGGGTCTGTCTCTAAAATGTAATTCTTGAACACATCTTCGTCACAATCTTATAAAAAACAAATTTATAACCTTTATAATCTTTCAAGTTATAACCTGAAAGATTATCACGAAATCAAACCCTGTTTGTCATACTATTATTGATCAACATTTTTTCAGCAGTAGCCATTCAATGTATTTACATTCTGTTATTACCTCTATGTAGTTGTTTTCACTGTTAATAGCGGCGTCCGAAATTCCCGCTCCAGATTCAAATTTCCTTCATACAAGAATCACAGGAAGCTGCGTATGTACTGTACGTATTCCAGCCTTCTGACAAATACGCTACACAAGGAGTATTTGTTGTAGTATTAAATTTCACAGGTGTCAACCACAGGTGTCATTAAATCAGCTAGGACTGAAATCTTTCGCATTTTGACAGGGATCGCAGGGCCTACCACAATCTGATTTGAATCATGCTGTTAATGAATAACAAAGATGTAGCGTCATTTCCTTCTGTAATGTGGGAGTGCAAGGAAAGGCCTCCACAGCACTGCCATTCAGAAACCGACTGTAAACGAGCTGCTCTGCCTGCATCTTCACTTCGTTTAGTTTCTGCCGTTGCTCAGATGTCTCTAAAGCTGGAACAAAGTGTCCCGATCGCTCTCACTCATCGAGACTTCCTGTGTGGTGGCCCTTATCATCATATCATGACTTTGAAACAGTGCAGTGCATGCTCTGCAGTCAAACTTGCAGGAAACAGGAAAATTAATTTTCCAGTCTAAGAAGAAATATTCAGGTAATTTACATAAAAGTAGCAATGGCACACTGTAAACATACTCCTGTTAAAGTCTTGCATTCAGAAAATGTACTGTTTTCAGTACAAACGCATTTTGTTCATGTTTGAACATTTAGAAATCTTTTGGATCGATATGTTTTGCGTGTTTATCTAATCTAATCTCATTTTAGATTGTCAGGTATTTTAATCTTTTTATACCTCATGACAGTTTTAATTAAAAAATATATAATAACCATGAAATATGTGACATAAAGAGGAAAATATCAAAACATTTTCCTTTCTTAAGGGACTCCTTGAAACATGTTATTTATGTGTCGACATACTGCATCCAAATGTGAATTTGAACATGTTTTTAAGATCTTTGACAGCGAAATATGAGCATTCCTTGTTTAAAGCTGTTGTAAGCCGTACAGAAATATCATCAGCAAATACTACTTAAAGTATCAAAAGTAAAAGTACTTGTAATGCAGAGTGGCCCTGTTATATAAGTATATTATTAGATCATTAATATGGATGCATCAACAGCTTCATTTTGTGTTTAATAAAGCATCATATTTATAAACTCATCAGCAACACTTTATTCTGACAAGTAACTGGTAACTAAAGCTGTCAGTAAAAAGCATAATATTTCCTTCTGAAATATAGTAGACGTATAAAGTAGAATGAAGTGATGTAGTAGCACCTCAGAATTGTACTTAAATACTGTGCTTGAATAAATGTACTTACTAGGGCTGTCAGTTGATTAAAGTATTGAACCACAATTTAATTGCACATAAAAAACAGCGCAAGTAAAGAGAGATATGTCAAATGTATTTTTGTTGCAAATATATGTATATATTTTTATTGGAAATCACTTAATAACACAAAACAATGTCAATATTACCCTCACAGGTACTGCATTTAGCATAAAACATATGCTCAGATCATAATGTGTCAGTGTGCTGACTTGACTATGACTTGCCTCAAACTGCATGTGATTATCATAAAGTGGGCATGTCTGTAAAGGGGAGACTCGTGGGTACCCAGAGGACCCATTTACATTCACATATCTAGAGGTCAGAGGTCAAGGGACCCCTTTGAAAATGGCCATGAGAGTTTTTCAATGCCAAAATTTAGAGCAAGTTTTAGTACTAATGGATTCTTTGAGTTTTCATTCGATGCCAGTATCTCCACTTTAGCTTTAAAACTGAGTCCGCTACAACCTAAAAATCTCAAGTTGCATTAATGCGTTAAAGAAATTAGTGGCTTTAAACAAATTTGCATAAACATGTTATTATCGCATTTACTCTGACAGCCCTGTTTCTTAAGTTACTTTCCACAGCTGGAATATTCTGCTCTTGTGCAACTTTACAGTCAAACCTGCAATTACACAAGTATCAGACTAAATATAAATCCTACTCACTGTACATACAGTGTATAGTATATATCCAGTATTCATCTCTTTGCACTATTTGTATTGTTTGTGACTTCCAGAACACATGACTTGTTGTGAACATTTTATTTTTATTATTGTATTTTTATTATATTGTTGGTAATTATTATTCCTAGCAATTATTTCTGTTCTGTGTAAGTACACTGAGAGAGCTGCATAAAACCAAAGTCCCTATATGCATGTATGTACTTGGCAAAATAAACCTGATTCTTATAAAACTAATTCGCCATCCAGCCAAGCATTCATTTCTTCTCCTTTACAATAATTTTAACTGCTAAAGCAGCACCGCTTCATTGCCATTTTTAGATCATGGTGGGAGTTAAACCCATGCAGCATTTTTGCATAATGTCACAGGATTTCTTTTTCCTAATTTGGTATGGCAAAAATCCAGAGTGGTTTCTGATAAATAAGTAGATGTGTTTGTGTCTTTGTATGGTAGAGAAGAGGGGAACTGTGTCCAGGGCTTCTCGGAGATCTTTGATATGCTGATAGCGGCCACGTCCAGGGTGAGAGAACTCAAGCTCCAGAGAGAGGAGTATGTCTGCCTCAAGGCCATGATCCTCCTTAACTCCAGTAAGTGTGTGTGTGTACGTACATGTACATACACTTGTAAGGCCTCTTATTCGCCTGTCCTCTCTATGTGTGGTGTACGTGAAACCACAGTTGAATATTTGATTGGTGTCTCAGCGTGTAATCTCGCTTGTGCGTGAGCCTGCACAGGGTTGGCAAGGGGACTAGCTAAATAACTTACCAGTGAAAACCCTAATGGGAACACTGTGTATGCTCTCGCTGGACCTGCTGAATAATCGCAGCAACAGACAGTGCCTGTTAGAGGATGAACAGGGTCAAAGCCTCTCTGGTGAGCAGCTACATTGGAGGAATAATTAACGTCTGACTAATGTTTCTGTTTTCCTTTTAATTGCCTCCACCAGCGTAGTCGAACAGGGCTCATATTTTTGGACCATCTCTGCCATTTCAGCTTTTTTGTCACTGATAATTTGTGTATTAGCAGGATGCAAAAAAAAAATAAATAAATCTGAAACCAACAGTTTAACAAAATTAAAAGGTTTTGGCTGTCTTTTGTGTTTGTGTTGTGTCCAAAAATTGATTCTGTTTCTACTAGGGCTGTCAAAGTTATTGCAATAATAACACGTTACCAGGGATGTTAACAATTAACCGTTGAACCCTAACTGACATTGAGCATTTTAACCGATTAATGCTATTATAAAAGAAATATTAATAATCAATTAAAAAGGTGAGGAAAAACCCGGAGGAGCGGCTCATCACTTTAAGGAGAAAAGCTGGTCCACCTTAAGAGAGAGCTGGTGCAGGGCGCTAATCTTGTCGGTTAAAGGTTAATAATCGGTTAAAGAGGGTCAGTTATCGGTTAAGAATTTTTTTTTCAAAATTAGCATCTCTGCACATAATGCAAATTTGTTTTATTGCCAAGAATTTCTGTAACACACAATCGCTCTTTCGATGTTGTGCCAGGCTCAATTTTAAAGGTAGTGGAGATACTGGCATCATATGAAACTAGAAAGCCTAAGGAACCCTTTGGTACCAACCACGTCATACTAGCTTGTAGCCAAGGAGGCTCAATGACTCAATGGCTCAAAAGCTGGCATGGCCATTTAGGGTCCCTTGACCTCTGACCTCAAGATATGTGGATGAAAATGGGTTCTATGGGTACCCACGAGTCTCCCCTTTACAGACATGCCCACTCACCACAAGTTCAGGAATCGTTATCAGGAAGGAAAAATGGTATCAGAACATGCAAAATACTTGACACAATCATAGCTTAATTCTGCTGCCATGTTCATTACTTGTAGAAATGTTTAATATTTAGATGAGATTTGTTTAAAAGAACAACTAGCAACAATACTGAAGGGAAATGTAGCAACAAATCATCATAAAAATAGTATGAGATGAAAAACTTGCACATGCATGTAGAATTAGAAAGCTTCAATCACACTAGAATTGTCATTTTCATTGAAGCCAAACGTCTTTCTTTCTGTGTGTCTCCAGACATGTGCCTCAGCTCGTCAGAGGGCAGCGAGGAGCTGCAGAGTCGCTCCAAGCTGCTGCGTCTGCTGGACGCCGTGACGGACGCTCTGGTGTGGGCCATCGCCAAAACTGGCCTCACCTTCCGCCAACAGTACACCCGTCTCGCCCACCTGCTCATGCTGCTCTCACACATCCGCCATGCCAGGTGAAAGAACACGTCATGAATGTTCTCAATGCAAAAATGATTTATTCTTGTTGTGTTGGAAAAATGGTCCTCAGTTCCTTAAATTTTGACTTTTTTGACTAATATGCTGATTTTGTGAACTATTATTACATAATGCCACATTATTTATAATGTGCAATATAGTTATTTTCAGTTATTTATCATAGGTATTTATCATGTGCAATATACTTACTTCAGTGCAATATACTTGGGTATAGATATACAATACCTATTATATACTATGCTTCTTACTTTCCTGTTTTTATGATGTTGAACATGTGCAAAAAATTTTACGTATCATGTACAGTACGTAAGTAACATTGATACTCATCTAGGCACGGTTGATGAGAATAGTACTTTTTTCTTCCTAGTAGTACTTCTCAATTTTTAGTTCTTAATTTTTAACTTTTTTCTCTCTACACTTGTGTTATTTTGTGTTGTGTTTTGTACTTTTTGTAAATTTTGAGCATCTCTGGTACAAGAATTTCCTTCGGGATGAATAAAGTTCTATGTTATCTTATCTTTAAGTGCTGCTCACGTGTAACTTCCCATTACCATCTTGATTGAGCTACGGTTGTAATCAAAAGTCATTACTCAGAGCCACTGTCTGTTCAAACGTCATCATCTAAAACTTTGTCTCCCAGCATCATTTTGTCTTGTATTGTGAATCTTCACCACAGATAGAATGATAAAATGCATCAGACAAGGTTTCTGTGCATAACGTTTTTCAAAAAATGTGCGAAGACCTTTCATCTCTTCTGTCTTTCCGAAATGTGCAGCAACAAAGGCATGGACCACCTCCACTGCATGAAAATGAAGAACATGGTGCCTTTGTATGACCTGCTACTGGAGATGTTGGACGCCCACATCATGCACAGCTCCCGTCTGCCCCGCCGGCCTCCCCAGCAGGAGCCCGGGGACCAGACGGAGGTTCCTGCTCGGCCACACAGCTCCGGTAGCGGACCCTCAAATTCCTGGACTCCCAGCAGCACTGGAGATGGAGGTGAACCACAATAGTCAGATGCAAATGAATTTTCACCGCTTTGCACAAAAGTAGGTCACAAGACTTATGAGACGTTTTACTGGAACATTCTGCCGAACTCTCATAGGTCAAACTTTAGCTTCAAGACACTGTGGTCTAATCCTAGTGACAAACCAAACTTTCAGTACTCATTGTCTTATCACCAGATATTGGAAAGCCAGATTGGAAACACATTGTTGTTGTAATTTGGCCAGTAGCACCAGTTGTTGCTTAAGTTGTTGCTTAAATGTTGATGCATTAGAGATGCGAAGTCTCTTCCGGTGGACCACCATGGGAACTTATCTCGGAAATAGGAATGCAAGTCCCGTTTGATCTGTGCCATAAATCACACTTATGTTTGTCAATTTAAAACATGATTTTGCAAGTCAAGAAAGTCGCAGTTTGTTGTAAAACCGTTGAAGAATCAGACTGCGAAAATACGTAAATTAGAAAAACTAAACACCCAAAAGTTGCATAGTGACATCCAAAACTACGACGCTTGTGTTTTGTACTGGTATGTACTAACCACCAACGGGTTTCGCCTGGAGCTGTGGTTCACTGAGTGGTTTCACACAAAATTAAATGATACTGTGACAAACTGCGACTTTCCTGACTTGCAAAATTATATGTTATTCATAGCTTAATTCAACCTGGATCAAAAAAATATTTATCTCTCACCGTCGTTGACTATTTTTTTCTGAAATAGGGGTCCATGGGGTCCACTGGAAGGGGAGGGACTTCTCCTCTTTATATGTTACTGTCATGATTCTCTGGGGCTGAGCAGCTAATTTCATCTCGATTATATATATATATATATATATATATATATATATATATATATATATATATATATATATATATATATATATATATATATATATATATATATATATATATATATATATATATATATATATATCGTCTGGAGCTCCAACAGAGACCGCTGAGTTGATAATGACTGAAGAGAAAACAACTATGCTAACAACATAAAGATGTGAAGAAGATGTGCAACCCCTGTTGTAGCATAGATATAGATGGGCTTGGGCAACATGATATATATTGAGATAGCTATTTTTTTAATATCTCTAAAGATATATTGGATTTACAGGATTTTCTTCATCAACATGACGAAAAACATTGATTTGTGGAAAATCTCATCGGCTTCTTAACGAGAACATCACCCCTGGAGCACTAGGTTTCCACCTAGTCATTTATAGTCATTCATAAAAAAAATTTTAGAATTGAAATTACTACTTTTTGTAGTGATGATTATTATAAATAAGTAAGTAACGTTATTAGCTTTCTTGCCGAGAGTTATATGAGAAGATCGATAAATATGTAGCTGGAGCCTGCGGACGGTTAGCTTAGCTTAACATGAAGACCATAAAAAGCTAGTTATCAGCGCCTCTAAAACTCACTAGGTGACCCTTCGCTAAGCCCCGCCCCCGCTACCATGGAGTTGACATTGTCACATATGATGCCTTCAAATGGGGTCGGGTTTAGGAGTTGGGCCCATAAGAACGCCCCCTCGTGTCGTATTCACGACCCGTCGTAAGTGGAAAGTTTCTGAAAGCGTCGAGTTCTCGACTTGTGACGTGTTTGTTGTGTTGTTTGTTGACGTTGTGAGAAATGGTGGAGCCCATGGAGGTTAATTTATCAGTGTAAAATAAGTTAATATTGTTCAATATATTGTAATTTTAGTCATATATTGTTTGTTTTTTTTGGTAATTTTATAATATGTCTGAGGAAAATGTTGGTACTCTCAACGACCTCTTCTTTCTCCTATGTCATTACCTTTCGTTACCTACTTGCTAGCTTGTTAACTTGTTAGCCTCTGTGGCTTCTAGACTGACAGTAACGTTAATGCTTCCATTGCTTAGCAGCAGTGTTCTTCACGACTTAACCACTTGAACGCAACGCATGTCGTGTTCACGACTTCACAGCTCGTAAACACAAGTTCACGAGCATCTAGCACGGCAAAAAGCTAATGTTAGCTCCACATTTTTTATGTAGAAACGTAATGTATGAAAACACAACCAATGTGACATTTTTGGGTTTTGTTGTGCAGGTTATGCTAAGCTACCCGGCCACTGGCTGTACCGTCATCATTAACACACAGACATGAATGTTTTCGATCCACTCATCTAACTCTTGGCAAGAAAAGCAAACTGAACTATTCCTATAATACCAAATTACATGTACTTTATAGCTGAAAATATGGTTATTTTTATTAAGATTCAACAACAGCTCCTATGAGATGACAGTTGCTACATACTGTTGTATTTTTAAATAAATTGAAGCCACATCTAATTTTTCAGTACAGTAGTAGATACTCATCTAGCTTACAATATAGACGGAAAGGCCACCGAAAGATTGGAAAAGTAGTTGAGAACTGAAACCAGCCGTTGTTTTGCCTCCTGTTGACCACTAGAGGGCTTTTACAGCACACTCTCACCTGAGCGCCTTCTGCAGATTATTAAATTGTCCCTGTACAGTCCTGCAGCCTGTTACACCACTATACTATATATATACTATACACTATACATAAGTCCTGTCAGAAGATAGGCTGCACAGCCCACAATTGTAAACACTAGTTACACCACCAAAACATCTTAGTCACTCTTTACGACGTTAAGTCCTCACTAACCAAAACAGTGTCACAGAAAATAATGTTGTCACTTTCTGTGGCCAGTCAGTGAAAAGCACAATTTTTGACGCAGTTCAGCAAAGAGGCTAACTGTTAAAAATAGCTGGCGTTAATCACCGAACAACAACATAAAGGTACTTAAAACAGTCCTCTGTATCCGCTCGTAGAACAACAACAGCAGGATGTATAATGTGGTTGTCATGAATGTCCAAGGGGCGTAATCTGCCGCTGACGCTGGTATAACAGCCGGTATAATTCGCTCCTCCTCATCCAATAAAGTTATCCCACCTTTCAAAACAATGCGTCATGTTAACCGCTATTTTACAAAGGACTTTACACCTACTGCGGGCTGGGTGTACGTTGTAACCGTAGAATTAAAATAGGAGTAGAAGTACGGCAAACCATTTGCCGCTAGCGAGCCAGCTGCCTTGCTAATTCCACCACGCTTTAACACCACGCTGCTTACAGAAAAGCCAAAAAAAGTTGTCACTCGTCTGGCGCCAACGATGCGTTCTTCCTCTGCTGTGAGTGAAGAATTTAGTTGTTAAATTTCACTCATTTACATTTTCCGTGTGTCTCGCAACATTACTACTCGACTTGTCCTTTACTTTTCGTTACAAAAGAACCTCGATGAGTCCGACGTGCTGCAAGTCAGTTTGGTTTATCTGTGTCGACGGTACACAATGGCTGCCGCTCTGACCATCCCACCATATTGATTTGAATGGGAAGGTCCATTCTTCTCCCATATTCTATTTTTATGGTTGTAAGTTATGCCTACGTTGGAACTATTTCATTGCAACCATTAAAATGTTAGTAGCTCGTAAATGTTGACTCAAGTTAGAAATTACATTCAAGCTAGGCTACGTTGGAACTGAAGCATAGCTGGTGCAACCCAGCCCTAGCTTTCTCGTCAACGACCAATCATAACCGCTATTGCTCTTAAGACAACATTGCACTCCTACCTGTCAAGTTTTGCTTGAAGAAAAGGAAAATTATTTTTGTATCTTCAAGCTTGCTACAGCAGCCGTCGTTTGTGGCCAGTCGCGATGCAGCTTCGACTATCAGGATCGCTGCAAGACAGGCGCATGATATTATGTAAATATGTAGACTCTGAAAACATCCTCCCCATGAACTTCTGTACCAGTTCAGTCCTGTCTGTCTTGTGCTTCTCCTCTGGTCACACTTTTTATCACCGTACATCGCAAACTGTATTTTCACTGTGTACATGTGCTTACATTGTACTTTATGTTCCCAGAAAAAAAATATTGTCACAATGTACCTGATTGATTTTTGGTGATCATTTTTAACAATGATGTGTAAACAGTTAGGGCTGACCCGAATGCTTTGACCGTTGCCATGGTATCTGACCTCCAATTCAGTATGCGAATGTTTCATTTATATATAAAGTATATAAGTATGTGACATTAAAGTATAAATCCCAGAATAGCTCAGGAAGTCAGGAATAATTCCACAACGTTATTCATATTCAACTTTAATTATTATTAGTTATTCTCAGACGGATGTTGCTGTTTGTTGTGTGTAGAGTTGCGTTTGCATACAGTAGTACGGCAGCAGCACTGTCCTGTAGGAGACGGACAGACGAACATGTCAGCCTGAACCGCGAAGCTTTGAATACTTTTCAATATTTCCAAGTCCAAACAATGGCATCCGAGACAGCCCTAATAAACAGGTATAAATTTAGCTGAAAGGACTTCTGGGTATTCTGTCAATTATCAAAAAATTATCTCAAGCGTGTTCATCCACCGCGCGGTTTTGTGGATGATCAGCCTTTTTGTTGTATGTTTATACATTTATCAATTCTCTCTGGTTTACACCGTTAAATAAAGAAAAAATATTGTACAGATAATACAGTGATGCCCACTTTTCTTCACTCGTTTATTGTTTAATTCTACAGCTCTCGGTATTCACTGGTGGTTTTAGTGATCGCCGATAGCTAAAAGCTCCAGAAAGAGCTAGTAAGTCAAGAATGAACTTAAACGCTCACAACTACTCTTACCCTCAGTAGATTTTCAGTAATCTTAACATTTTTAATTTTTTTAAAAAATTTTTTTTAATCATTTTTAGCAAATAAACTTTTTTAAAAATTGAGTAGTTTTAAACATTTTACACAAACTGGATGTGGCTTTTTAAATTATAATAATTCCCATATCCTTACCTACTTCTTCCAATTTTTTCTTTTAATATTTATATTTTTAGACATACTATGACTTTTTTTTCCAGGTCCTTCAACATACACTACTTTACCATTTGCATACTGGTACTTGTTAGGAAGTTAAAGAGGTCATAATGCCCTCTGTTAAACATCACTCAAAAACTGGATTTATTTAAGTTTGTTGCCATAAATTACTCCTGAAAAATTTTTTTTCACTTTTTTCAACATGCTATGCTATGATGTTTTTTGACACAGTACACTGACTTTCTTCGATTGACTATGCTATGAATTTTTTTTACTTTTTGCGACATTCAATACTGACTCTTTTTTCAACATAGTATACTATCACTTTTTTTCAACATACTATACTATGGCTTTTTATTTAACATACTACTATACATAGTATACTATGACTATACCATGATATTTTTTATGACTCTTTTGCTGACATACTATACTATGACTTTATTCGAAATTCTATAATATGACATTTTTTCACCATACGACACCATGACTTGTTTGACTTTTTTCCAACATACTATGTCTCATTTTTCGACATACTATACTATTGCTTTTTATTTGACATACTATACTATGATTTTTTTTCGACGTACTATACTATGACTTTTTGTTCAACATACTCTGATTTATGTTCGACTTACTATAGTGTGATTTTTTGACATACTATACTATTTTTTTCGACATACTATACTATGATTTTTTTCTAAAATATACTATTCTATGATTTTTTTTCTATAGTATACTGACATTTTTTCAACATAGTATAATATGACATTTTTATGACTCTTCAACATACTGAACTATGACTACTTTTTTCACGAAATTTATTGACATACTATGCTATGAATTTTTTTCACGAAATTTATTGACACTCTAAACTATGACTTATTTTCACGAAATTTATCGACATACTATACTATGACTTATTTTCATGAAATTTATCGACATACTGTACTACGAGTTTTCTCACGAGATTTATCAACATACCATACGATGACGTTTTCTCACAAAATTTATCGACATACTATACTGTGACGTTTTTTCACGAAATTTATCGACATACTAAACTGACTTTTTTCACGAAATTTATCGACACACTATACTATGACTTTTTTTTCAAGAAATTTATCGACATACTAAACTATGAATTATTTTCACAAAATTTATCGACATACTATACCATGACTTTTTTTCACAAACTTTATGGACATACTATACTATGATGTTTTTCACGAAATTTATTGACATACTATACTGTGACGTTTTTTCACGAAATTAATCGATATACTAAACTATGACTTACTTTCACGAAATTTATCGACATACTAAACTGACTTTTTTCATGAAAATTATCGACATACTATACTATGACTTATTTTCACAAAATTTATCGACATACTATACTATGACTTTTTTCACAAAATTTATCGACATACTAAACTGACATTTTTTCACGAAATTGATCAACATACTATACTATGACGTTTTTTCACAGAATTTATCGACATACTGAACTGACTTTTTTCACAAAATTTATCGACATACTATGATGTTTTTTCACGAAATTAATTGATATACTAAACTATGACTTATTTTCATGAAATTTATCCACATACTGTACTATGACGTTTTTACATAAAATTTATAAAAAAAATTTAAAATTAAAAATATTTTAAATAAAATTTAAAAAAAAAAAAAAAAAAAGACATACTATACTGACTTATTTTCACAAAATTTATCGACATACTAAACAATGACTTTTTTTCAAAAATTTATCGCCATACTATACGATGACGTTTTTTCAGGAAATTTATCGACATACTATACTATGACGTTTTTTCACAAAATCTATCAACATACTAAACTGACTTTTTTCATGAAATTTATCAACTAACTATACTATGACATTGTTTTATAAAATTTTTCAACATTTCACAAAATGACTTTATTTCACCACAGAATCATTTTACATGCTATAATATGACCGTTTTCATGATTTTTTTCAACATGAAAAATTTGACGAAAATTTTTTCATCGAAAAATTTCGACATACTATACTATGACGTTTTTTCTGTAAAATTTTTCAACATTTCACAAAATGAGTTTTTTTCACCATAGAATCATTTTACATGCTGTAATATGACGGTTTTCATGATTTTTTTCAACATCAAATAAATTTGACGTTTTCATCGAAAAATTTTAACATACTATACTATGACATTTTTTTTATAATTTTTCAACATTTCACAAAATGACTTTTTTTCACCATAGACTCATTTTACATGCTATAATATGACCGTTTTCATGATTTTTTTCAACATGAAAGAAATTTGACATTTTCATCGAAAAATTTTGACATACTACTATGACTTTTTTTTGTAAAATTTTTCAACATTTCAAAAAATGCCTTTTTTTCACCATGGAGTTATTTTACATGCTATAATATGACAGTTTTCAGAATTATTATAAACAAAGAAATTTGACGTTTTCATCGAAAAATTTCGACATACTATACTATGACGTTTTTTTTGTAAAATTTTTCAGCATTTCACAAAAATAATTTTTTTCATTATAGAGTCATTTTACATGCTATAATATGACCGTTTGCATGATTTTTTTCAACATCAAATAAATTTGACGTTTTCATCGAAAAATTTTAACATACTATACTATGACATTTTTTTTAATAATTTTTCAACATTTCACAAAATGACTTTATTTCACATAGAATCATTTTACATGCTATAATATGACCGTTTTCATGATTTTTTTCAACATGAAAGAAATTTGATGTTTTCATCGAAAAATTTCGACATACTATACTATGACGTTTTTTTTGTAAAATTTTTCATCATTTCACAAAAATAATTTTTTTCATCATAGAGTCATTTTACATGCTATAATATGACCGTTTGCATGATTTTTTTCAACATCAAATAAATTTGACGTTTTCATCGAAAAATTTTAACATACTATACAATGACATTTTTTTTTATAATTTTTCAACATTTCACAAAATGACTTTATTTCACATAGAATCATTTTACATGCTATAATATGACCGTTTTCATGATTTTTTTCAGCATCAAAAAAATTTGACGTTTTCATTGAAAAATTTCGACATACTATACTATGACTTTTTTTTGTAAAATTTTTCAGCATTTCACAAAAATACTTTTTTTTCATCATAGAGTCATTTTACATGCTATAATATGACCGTTTTCATGATTTTTTTCAACATCAAATAAATTTGACGTTTTCATCGAAAAATTTTAACATACTATACTATGACATTTTTTTTATAATTTTTCAACATTTCACAAAATGACTTTATTTCACCATAGAATCATTTTACATGCTATAATATGACCGTTTTCATGATTTTTTTCAGCATCAAAGAAATTTGACGTTTTCATCGAAAAATTTCGACATACTATACTATGAGGGTTTTTTTTGTAAAATTTTTCAGCATTTCACAAAATGACTTTTTTTCACCATAGAGTCATTTTACATGCTATAATATGACCGTTTTCATGATTTTTTTCAGCATCAAAGAAATTTGACGTTTTCATTGAAAAATTTCGACATACTATACTATGACGTTTTTTTTGTAAAATTTTTCAGCATTTCACAAAAATACTTTTTTTCATCATAGAGTCATTTTACATGCTATAATATGACCGTTTTCATGATTTTTTTCAACATCAAATAAATTTGACGTTTTCATCGAAAAATTTTAACATACTATACTATGACATTTTTTTATAATTTTTCAACATTTCACAAAATGACTTTATTTCACATAGAATCATTTTACATGCTATAATATGACCGTTTTCATGATTTTTTTCAACATGAAAGAAATTTGACGTTTTCATCGAAAAATTTCGACATACTATACTATGACTTTTTTTGTAAAATTTTTCAACATTTCACAAAATGACTTTTTTTCACCATAGAGTCATTTTACATGCTATATGACCGTTTTCATGATTTTTTTCAACATCAAATAAATTTGACGTTTTCATCGAAAAATTTTAACATACTATACTATGACATTTTTTTGTAAAATTTTTCAACATTTCACAAAATGACTTTTTTTCACCATAGAGTCATTTTACATGCTATAATATGACCGTTTTCATGATTTTTTTCAGCATCAAAGAAATTTGACGTTTTCCTCGAAAAATTTCGACATACTATACTATGACTTTTTTTGTAAAATTTTTCAACATTTCACAAAATGACTTTTTTTCACCATAGAGTCATCTTCTTCATCTTCATCTTCAACCGCTTATCCGGGGTCGGGTCACGGGGGCAACAGATCCAGCAGGGGACCCCAAACTTCCCTTTCCCGGGCCACATTAACCAGCTCTGACTGGGGGATCCCGAGGCGTTCCCAGGCCAGTGTGGAGATATAATCTCTCCATCTAGTCCTGGGTCGTCCCCGGGGTCTCCTCCCAGCTGGTCGTGCCTGGAACACCTCCCTAGGGAGGCGCCCAGGAGGCATCCTTACCAGATGCCCGAACCACCTCAACTGGCTCCTTTCAACGCAAAGAAGCAGCGGCTCTACTCCGAGTCCCTCACGGATGACCGAGCTTCTCACCTTATCTCTAAGGGAGAGGCCAGCCACCCTCCTGAGAAAACCCATTTCGGCCGCTTGTACTCGCGATCTAGTTCTTTCGGTCATGAACCAGCCCTCATGACCATAGGTGAGAGTAGGCACGAAGATTGACCGGTAGATAGAGAGCTTTGCCTTCCGGCTCAACTCTCTCTTCGTCACAACGGTGCGGTACAGCGACTGCAATACCGCCCCCGCTGCTCCGATTCTCCGGCCAATCTCACGTTCCATTGTTCCCTCACTCGTGAACAAGGCCCCGAGGTACTTGAACTCCTTCACTTGGGGTAAAGACTCATTCCCTACCTGGAGTTGACAATCCATCGGTTTCCTGCTGAGAACCATGGCCTCCGATTTAGAGGTGCTGATCCTCATCCCAACTGCTTCACACTCGGCTGCGAACCGATCCAGTGAGCGCTGGAGGTCACAGACTGATGATGCCAGCAGAACCACATCATCTGCAAAAAGCAGCGATGAGATCCTCAGCACACCAATCTGCAAACCCTCCTCCCCCCGACTACGCCTCGATATCCTGTCCATGAATATCACGAACAGGATTGGAGACAAGGCGCAACCCTGGCGAAGGCCAACGCCCACCGGAAACGAGTCCGACTTACTGCCGAGAACCCGGACGCAGCTCTCGCTTTGGGAGTACAGGGATTGGATGGCCCTGAGAAGTGACCCCCTCACCCCATACTCCCGCAGCACCTCCCACAGTATACCCCGGGGGACCCGATCGTACGCCTTCTCCAAGTCTACAAAACACATGTAGACTGGATGGGCATACTCCCAGGCCCCCTCAAGGATTCTTGTGAGAGTGAAGAGCTGGTCCGTTGTTCCACGGCCAGGACGAAATCCGCATTGTTCCTCTTCAATCTGAGGTTCGACTATCGGCCGGACCCTCCTATCCAGCACCCTAGAGTAGACTTTACCAGGGAGGCTGAGTAGTGTGATACCCCTGTAATTGGCACACACTCTCTGGTCCCCCTTTTTGAACAGGGGAACCACCACCCCGGTCTGCCACTCTTTAGGCACTGTCCCCGACTTCCACGCAATGTTGAAGAGGCGTGTCATCCACGACAGCCCCTCCACACCCAGAGCCTTCAGCATTTCTGGGCGAATCTCGTCAATCCCCGGGGCCTTGCCACTGCGGAGCTGTTTAACTACCTCAGTGACTTCCCCTAGGGAAATTGACGACGATCCCCCATCAGCTTCCAGCTCTGCCTCTACAAGAGAGGGCGTATCAGTCGGGTTCAGGAGTTCCTCAAAGTGCTCCTTCCACCGCCCGGTTACCTCCTCAGTTGAGGTCAACAGTGTCCCATCCTTACTGTACACAGCTTGGATGGTTCCCCGTTTCCCCCTCCTGAGGTGCCGGACAGTTTTCCAGAAGCACCTTGGTGCCATACAGTCATTTTACATGCTATATGACCGTTTTCATGATTTTTTTCAACATCAAATAAATTTGACGTTTTCATCGAAAAAATTCGACACTATACTATGACGTTTTTTTTGTAAAATTTTTCAGTATTTCACAAAATTACTTACTTTCAACATAGAATCATTTTACATGCTATAATATGACCGTTTTCATGATTTTTTTCAGCATCAAAGAAATTTGACGTTTTCATCAAAAAATTTCGACATACTATACTATGACATTTTTTTGTATAATTTTACATTTCACAAAATGACTTTATTTCACCACAGAGTCATTTTACATGCTATAATATGACCGTTTTCATGATTTTTTTCAACATCGACGAAATTTGACGTTTTCATTGAAAAATTTCGACATACTATACTATGACGTTTTTTTTGTAAAATTTTTCAGCATTTCACAAAAATACTTTTTTTCATCATAGAGTCATTTTACATGCTATAATATGACCGTTTTCATGATTTTTTTCAACATCAAATAAATTTGACATTTTCATCGAAAAATTTTAACATACTATACTATGACATTTTTTTTTATAATTTTTCAACATTTCACAAAATGACTTTATTTCACATAGAATCATTTTACATGCTATTATATGACCGTTTTCATGATTTTTTTCAACATGAAAGAAATTTGACGTTTTCATCGAAAAATTTCGACATACTATACTATGACGTTTTTTTTGTAAAATTTTTCAACATTTCACAAAAATACTTTTTTTTCATCATAGAGTCATTTTACATGCTATTATATGACCGTTTTCATGATTTTTTTCAACATGAAAGAAATTTCACGTTTTCATCGAAAAATTTCGACATACTATACTATGACGTTTTTTTGTAAAATTTTTCAGCATTTCACAAAAATACTTTTTTTCATCATAGAGTCATTTTACATGCTATTATATGACCGTTTTCATGATTTTTTTCAACATGAAAGAAATTTGACGTTTTCATCGAAAAACTTCGACACTATACTATGACGTTTTTTTTTCTAAAATTTTTCAGTATTTCACAAAATTACTTACTTTCAACATAGAATCATTTTACATGCTATAATATGACCGTTTTTCATGATTTTTTTCAGCATCAAAGAAATTTGACGTTTTCATCAAAAAATTTCGACATACTATACTATGACGTTTTTTTGTATAATTTTACATTTCACAAAATGACTTTATTTCACCACAGTCATTTTACATGCTATAATATGACCGTTTTCATGATTTTTTTCAACATCAAAATAATTTGACATTTTCATCGAAAAATTTTAACATACTATACTATGACATTTTTTTTTATAATTTTTCAACATTTCACAAAATGACTTTATTTCACATAGAATCATTTCACATGCTATAATATGACCGTTTTCTTGATTTTTTTCAACATGAAAGAAATTTGACGTTTTCATTGAAAAATTTCGACATACTATACTATGACTTTTTTTGTAAAATTTTTCAACATTTCACAAAATGACTTTTTTTCACCATAGAGTCATTTTACATGCTATAATATGACCGTTTTCATCATTTTTTTCAGCATCGACGAAATTTGACGTTTTCATTGAAAAATTTCGACATACTATACTATGACGTTTTTTTTGTAAAATGTTTCAGCATTTCACAAAAATACTTTTTTTCATCATAGAGTCATTTTACATGCTATAATATGACCGTTTTCATGATTTTTTTCAACATCAAATAAATTTGACGTTTTCATCGAAAAATTTTAACATACTATACTATGACGTTTTTTTTTGTAAAATTTTTCAACATTTCACAAAATGACTTTATTTCACCATAGAATCATTTTACATGCTATAATATGACCGTTTTCATGATTTTTTTCAACATGAAAGAAATTTCACGTTTTCATCGAAAAATTTCGACATACTATACTATGACGTTTTTTTTGTAAAATTTTTCAACATTTCACAAAATGACTTTATTTCACCATAGAATCATTTTACATGCTATAATATGACCGTTTTCATGATTTTTTTCAGCATCAAAGAAATTTGACGTTTTCATTGAAAAATTTCGACATACTATGACGTTTTTTTTGTATAATTTTTCAGCATTTCACAAAAATACTTTTTTTTCATCATAGAGTCATTTTACATGCTATTATATGACCGTTTTCATGATTTTTTTCAACATGAAAGAAATTTGACGTTTTCATCGAAAAACTTCGACACTATACTATGACGTTTTTTTTCTAAAATTTTTCAGTATTTCACAAAATTACTTACTTTCAACATAGAATCATTTTACATGCTATAATATGACCGTTTTCATGATTTTTTTCAGCATCAAAGAAATTTGATGTTTTCATCAAAAAATTTCGACATACTATACTATGACTTTTTTTTGTATAATTTTACATTTCACAAAATGACTTTATTTCACCACAGTCATTTTACATGCTATAATATGACCGTTTTCATGATTTTTTTCAACATCAAAATAATTTGACATTTTCATCGAAAAATTTTAACATACTATACTATGACATTTTTTTTTATAATTTTTCAACATTTCACAAAATGACTTTATTTCACATAGAATCATTTCACATGCTATAATATGACCGTTTTCTTGATTTTTTTCAACATGAAAGAAATTTGACGTTTTCATTGAAAAATTTCGACATAGTATACTATGACTTTTTTTTGTAAAATTTTTCAACATTTCACAAAATGACTTTTTTTCACCATAGAGTCATTTTACATGCTATAATATGACCGTTTTCATTATTTTTTTCAACATCAAATAAATTTGACGTTTTCATCGAAAAATTTTAACATACTATACTATGACGTTTTTTTTTGTAAAATTTTTCAACATTTCACAAAATGACTTTATTTCACCATAGAATCATTTTACATGCTATAATATGACCGTTTTCATGATTTTTTTCAACATGAAAGAAATTTCACGTTTTCATCGAAAAATTTCGACATACTATACTATGACGTTTTTTTTTGTAAAATTTTTCAACATTTCACAAAATGACTTTATTTCACCATAGAATCATTTTACATGCTATAATATGACCGTTTTCATGATTTTTTTCAGCATCAAAGAAATTTGACGTTTTCATTGAAAAATTTCGACATACTATACTATGACGTTTTTTTTGTATAATTTTTCAGCATTTCACAAAAATACTTTTTTTCATCATAGAGTCATTTTACATGCTATAATATGACCGTTTTCATGATTTTTTTCAACATGAAAGAAATTTGACGTTTTCCTTGAAAAATTTCGACATACTATACTATGACGTTTTTTTTTCTAAAATTTTTCAGTATTTCACAAAATTACTTACTTTCAACATAGAATCATTTTACATGCTATAATATGACCGTTTTCATGATTTTTTTCAGCATCAAAGAAATTTGACGTTTTCATCAAAAAATTTCGACATACTATACTATGACGTTTTTTTGTATAATTTTACATTTCACAAAATGACTTTATTTCACCACAGTCATTTTACATGCTATAATATGACCGTTTTCATGATTTTTTTCAACATCAAAATAATTTGACATTTTCATCGAAAAATTTTAACATACTATACTATGACATTTTTTTTTATAATTTTTCAACATTTCACAAAATGACTTTATTTCACATAGAATCATTTCACATGCTATAATATGACCGTTTTCATGATTTTTTTCAGCATCGACGAAATTTGACGTTTTCATTGAAAAATTTCGACATACTATACTATGACGTTTTTTTTGTAAAATGTTTCAGCATTTCACAAAAATACTTTTTTTCATCATAGAGTCATTTTACATGCTATAATATGACCGTTTTCATGATTTTTTTCAACATCAAATAAATTTGACATTTTCATCGAAAAATTTTAACATACTATACTATGACATTTTTTTTTATAATTTTTCAACATTTCACAAAATGACTTTATTTCACATAGAATCATTTTACATGCTATTATATGACCGTTTTCATGATTTTTTTCAACATGAAAGAAATTTGACGTTTTCATCGAAAAATTTCGACATACTATACTATGACGGTTTTTTTGTAAAATTTTTCAACATTTCACAAAAATACTTTTTTTCATCATAGAGTCATTTTACATGCTATTATATGACCGTTTTCATGATTTTTTTCAACATGAAAGAAATTTCACGTTTTCATCGAAAAATTTCGACATACTATACTATGACGTTTTTTTTTTGTAAAATTTTTCAACATTTCACATAATGACTTTATTTCACCATAGAATCATTTTACATGCTATAATATGACCGTTTTCATGATTTTTTTCAGCATCAAACAAATTTGACGTTTTCATTGAAAAATTTCGACATACTATACTATGACGTTTTTTTTGTAAAATTTTTCAGCATTTCACAAAAATACTTTTTTTTCATCATAGAGTCATTTTACATGCTATTATATGACCGTTTTCATGATTTTTTTCAACATGAAAGAAATTTGACGTTTTCATCGAAAAACTTCGACACTATACTATGACGTTTTTTTTCTAAAATTTTTCAGTATTTCACAAAATTACTTACTTTCAACATAGAATCATTTTACATGCTATAATATGACCGTTTTCATGATTTTTTTCAGCATCAAAGAAATTTGATGTTTTCATCAAAAAATTTCGACATACTATACTATGACTTTTTTTTGTAAAATTTTTCAACATTTCACAAAATGACTTTTTTTTCACCATAGAGTCATTTTACATGCTATAATATGACCGTTTTCATTATTTTTTTCAGCATCGACGAAATTTGACGTTTTCATTGAAAAATTTCGACATACTATACTATGACGTTTTTTTTGTAAAATGTTTCAGCATTTCACAAAAATACTTTTTTTCATCATAGAGTCATTTTACATGCTATAATATGACCGTTTTCATGATTTTTTTCAACATCAAATAAATTTGACGTTTTCATCGAAAAATTTTAACATACTATACTATGACGTTTTTTTTTGTAAAATTTTTCAACATTTCACAAAATGACTTTATTTCACCATAGAATCATTTTACATGCTATAATATGACCGTTTTCATGATTTTTTTCAGCATCAAAGAAATTTGACGTTTTCATTGAAAAATTTCGACATACTATACTATGACTTTTTTTTTGTATAATTTTTCAGCATTTCACAAAAATACTTTTTTTCATCATAGTCATTTTACATGCTATAATATGACCGTTTTCATGATTTTTTTCAACATGAAAGAAATTTGACGTTTTCCTTGAAAAATTTCGACATACTATACTATGACGTTTTTTTTCTAAAATTTTTCAGTATTTCACAAAATTACTTACTTTCAACATAGAATCATTTTACATGCTATAATATGACCGTTTTCATGATTTTTTTTCAGCATCAAAGAAATTTGACGTTTTCATCAAAAAATTTCGACATACTATACTATGACGTTTTTTTGTATAATTTTACATTTCACAAAATGACTTTATTTCACCACAGTCATTTTACATGCTATAATATGACCGTTTTCATGATTTTTTTCAACATCAAAATAATTTGACATTTTCATCGAAAAATTTTAACATACTATACTATGACATTTTTTTTTATAATTTTTCAACATTTCACAAAATGACTTTATTTCACATAGAATCATTTCACATGCTATAATATGACCGTTTTCATGATTTTTTTCAACATGAAAGAAATTTGACGTTTTCATCGAAAAATTTCGACATACTATACTATGACTTTTTTTTGTAAAATTTTTCAACATTTCACAAAATGACTTTTTTTCACCATAGAGTCATTTTACATGCTATAATATGACCGTTTTCATTATTTTTTTCAGCATCGACGAAATTTGACGTTTTCATTGAAAAATTTCGACATACTATACTATGACGTTTTTTTTGTAAAATGTTTCAGCATTTCACAAAAATACTTTTTTTCATCATAGAGTCATTTTACATGCTATAATATGACCGTTTTCATGATTTTTTTCAACATCAAATAAATTTGACGTTTTCATCGAAAAATTTTAACATACTATACTATGACGTTTTTTTTTGTAAAATTTTTCAACATTTCACAAAATGACTTTATTTCACCATAGAATCATTTTACATGCTATAATATGACCGTTTTCATGATTTTTTTCAACATGAAAGAAATTTCACGTTTTCATCGAAAAATTTCGACATACTATACTATGACGTTTTTTTTGTAAAATTTTTCAACATTTCACAAAATGACTTTATTTCACCATAGAATCATTTTACATGCTATAATATGACCGTTTTCATGATTTTTTTCAGCATCAAAGAAATTTGACGTTTTCATTGAAAAATTTCGACATACTATGACGTTTTTTTTGTATAATTTTTCAGCATTTCACAAAAATACTTTTTTTCATCATAGAGTCATTTTACATGCTATTATATGACCGTTTTCATGATTTTTTTCAACATGAAAGAAATTTGACGTTTTCATCGAAAAACTTCGACACTATACTATGACGTTTTTTTTTCTAAAATTTTTCAGTATTTCACAAAATTACTTACTTTCAACATAGAATCATTTTACATGCTATAATATGACCGTTTTCATGATTTTTTTCAGCATCAAAGAAATTTGATGTTTTCATCAAAAAATTTCGACATACTATACTATGACGTTTTTTTGTATAATTTTACATTTCACAAAATGACTTTATTTCACCACAGTCATTTTACATGCTATAATATGACCGTTTTCATGATTTTTTTCAACATCAAAATAATTTGACATTTTCATCGAAAAATTTTAACATACTATACTATGACATTTTTTTTTATAATTTTTCAACATTTCACAAAATGACTTTATTTCACATAGAATCATTTTACATGCTATAATATGACCGTTTTCTTGATTTTTTTCAACATGAAAGAAATTTGACGTTTTCATTGAAAAATTTCGACATAGTATACTATGACTTTTTTTTGTAAAATTTTTCAACATTTCACAAAATGACTTTTTTTCACCATAGAGTCATTTTACATGCTATAATATGACCGTTTTCATTATTTTTTTCAGCATCGACGAAATTTGACGTTTTCATTGAAAAATTTCGACATACTATACTATGACGTTTTTTTTGTAAAATGTTTCAGCATTTCACAAAAATACTTTTTTTCATCATAGAGTCATTTTACATGCTATAATATGACCGTTTTCATGATTTTTTTCAACATCAAATAAATTTGACGTTTTCATCGAAAAATTTTAACATACTATACTATGACGTTTTTTTTTGTAAAATTTTTCAACATTTCACAAAATGACTTTTTTTTCACCATAGAGTCATTTTACATGCTATAATATGACCGTTTTCATAATTCTTTTCAGCATCGACGAAATTTGACGTTTTCATTGGAAAATTTCGACATACTATACTATGACGTTTTTTTTGTAAAATTTTTCAGCATTTCACAAAATTACTTTTTTTCAACATAGAATCATTTTACATGCTATAATATGACCGTTTTCATGATTTTTTTCAGCATCAAAGAAATTTGACGTTTTCATCAAAAAATTTCGACATACTGTACTATGACATTTTTTTGTATAATTTTTCAACATTTCACAAAATGACTTTATTTCACCACAGTCATTTTACATGCTATAATATGACCGTTTTCATGATTTTTTTCAACATCAAATTAATTTGACGTTTTCATCGAAAAATTTTAACATACTATACTATGACATTTTTTTTATAATTTTTCAACATTTCACAAAATGACTTTATTTCACATAGAATCATTTTACATGCTATAATATGACCGTTTTCATGATTTTTTTCGACATGAAAGAAATTTGACGTTTTCATCGAAAAATTTCGACATACTATACTATGACTTTTTTTGTAAAATTTTTCAACATTTCACAAAATGACTTTTTTTCACCATGGAGTCATTTTACATGCTATAATATGACCGTTTTCATGATTTTTTTCAACATGAAAGAAATTTGACGTTTTCATTGAAAAATTTCGACATACTATACTATGACGTTTTTTTTGTAAAATTTTTCAGCATTTCACAAAATGACTTTATTTCACATAGAATCATTTTACATGCTATAATATGACCGTTTTCATGATTTTTTTCAACATGAAAGAAATTTGACGTTTTCAACGAAAAATTTTAACATACTATACTATGACATTTTTTTTATAATTTTTCAACATTTCACAAAATGACTTTATTTCACATAGAATCATTTTACATGCTATAATATGACCGTTTTCATGATTTTTTTCAACATGAAAGAAATTTGACGTTTTCATCGAAAAATTTCGACATACTATACTATGACTTTTTTTTTGTATAATTTTACATTTCACAAAATGACTTTATTTCACCACAGTCATTTTACATGCTATAATATGACCGTTTTCATGATTTTTTTCAGCATGAAAGAAATTTGACGTTTTCATTGAAAAATTTCGACATACTATACTATGACTTTTTTTGTAAAATTTTTCAACATTTCACAAAAATACTTTTTTTCATCATAGAGTCATTTTACATGCTATTATATGACCGTTTTCATGATTTTTTTCAACATGAAAGAAATTTGACGTTTTCATCGAAAAATTTCGACATACTATACTATGAGGTTTTTTTTTGTAAAATTTTTCAACATTTCACAAAATGACTTCATTTCACCATAGAATCATTTTACATGCTATAATATGACCGTTTTCATGATTTTTTTCAGCATCAAAGAAATTTGACGTTTTCATTGAAAAATTTCGACATACTATACTATGACGTTTTTTTTGTAAAATTTTTCAGCATTTCACAAAAATACTTTTTTTTTCATCATAGTCATTTTACATGCTATTATATGACCGTTTTCATGATTTTTGTCAACATGAAAGAAATTTGACGTTTTCATCGAAAAATTTCGACATACTATACTATGACTTTTTTTTTGTAAAATTTTTCAACATTTCACAAAATTACTTGTTTTCAACATAGAATCATTTTACATGCTATAATATGACCGTTTTCATGAATTTTTTCAGCATCAAAGAAATTTGACGTTTTCATCAAAAAATTTCGACATACTATACTATAACATTTTTTTGTATAATTTTTAAACATTTCACAAAATGACTTTATTTCACCACAGTCATTTTACATGCTATTATATGACCGTTTTCATGATTTTTTTCAACATGAAAGAAACTTGACGTTTTCATCGAAACATTTCGACATACTATACTATGACGTTTTTTTTTGTAAAATTTTTCAGTATTTCACAAAATTACTTATTTTCAACATAGAATCATTTTACATGCTATAATATGACCGTTTTCATGATTTTTTTCAGCATCAAAGAAATTTGACGTTTTCATCAAAAAATTTCGACATACTATACTATGACGTTTTTTTGTATAATTTTACATTTCACAAAATGACTTTATTTCACCACAGTCATTTTACATGCTATAATATGACCGTTTTCATGATTTTTTTCAACATCAAAATAATTTGACATTTTCATCGAAAAATTTTAACATACTATACTATGACATTTTTTTTTATAATTTTTCAACATTTCACAAAATGACTTTATTTCACATAGAATCATTTCACATGCTATAATATGACCGTTTTCTTGATTTTTTTCAACATGAAAGAAATTTGACGTTTTCATTGAAAAATTTCGACATACTATACTATGACTTTTTTTTGTAAAATTTTTCAACATTTCACAAAATGACTTTTTTTCACCATAGAGTCATTTTACATGCTATAATATAACCGTTTTCATGATTTTTTTCAGCATCGACGAAATTTGACGTTTTCATTGAAAAATTTCGACATACTATACTATGACGTTTTTTTTGTAAAATTTTTCAGCATTTCACAAAAATACTTTTTTTCATCATAGAGTCATTTTACATGCTATAATATGACCGTTTTCATGATTTTTTTTCAACATCAAATAAATTTGACGTTTTCATCGAAAAATTTTAACATACTATACTATGACGTTTTTTTTTGTAAAATTTTTCAACATTTCACAAAATGACTTTATTTCACCATAGAATCATTTTACATGCTATAATATGACCGTTTTCATGATTTTTTTCAGCATCAAAGAAATTTGACGTTTTCATTGAAAAATTTCGACATACTATACTATGACGTTTTTTTTGTATAATTTTTCAGCATTTCACAAAAATACTTTTTTTCATCATAGAGTCATTTTACATGCTATTATATGACCGTTTTCATGATTTTTTTCAACATGAAAGAAATTTGACGTTTTCATCGAAAAACTTCGACACTATACTATGACGTTTTTTTTTCTAAAATTTTTCAGTATTTCACAAAATTACTTACTTTCAACATAGAATCATTTTACATGCTATAATATGACCGTTTTCATGATTTTTTTCAGCATCAAAGAAATTTGACGTTTTCATCAAAAAATTTCGACATACTATACTATGACTTTTTTTTTGTATAATTTTACATTTCACAAAATGACTTTATTTCACCACAGTCATTTTACATGCTATAATATGACCGTTTTCATGATTTTTTTCAACATCAAAATAATTTGACATTTTCATCGAAAAATTTTAACATACTATACTATGACATTTTTTTTTTATAATTTTTCAACATTTCACAAAATGACTTTATTTCACATAGAATCATTTCACATGCTATAATATGACCGTTTTCTTGATTTTTTTCAACATGAAAGAAATTTGACGTTTTCATTGAAAAATTTCGACATAGTATACTATGACTTTTTTTTTGTAAAATTTTTCAACATTTCACAAAATGACTTTTTTTCACCATAGAGTCATTTTACATGCTATAATATGACCGTTTTCATGATTTTTTTCAGCATCAAAGAAATTTGACGTTTTCATTGAAAAATTTCGACATACTATACTATGACGTTTTTTTTGTAAAATTTTTCAGCATTTCACAAAAATACTTTTTTTCATCATAGAGTCATTTTACATGCTATAATATGACCGTTTTCATGATTTTTTTCAACATCAAATAAATTTGACGTTTTCATCGAAAAATTTTAACATACTATACTATGACGTTTTTTTTTGTAAAATTTTTCAACATTTCACAAAATGACTTCATTTCACCATAGAATCATTTTACATGCTATAATATGACCGTTTTCATGATTTTTTTCAACATGAAAGAAATTTCACGTTTTCATCGAAAAATTTCGACATACTATACTATGACGTTTTTTTTGTATAATTTTTCAGCATTTCACAAAAATACTTTTTTTTCATCATAGAGTCATTTTACATGCTATAATATGACCGTTTTCATGATTTTTTTCAACATCAAATTAATTTGACGTTTTCATCGAAAAATTTTAACATACTATACTATGACATTTTTTTTATAATTTTTCAACATTTCACAAAATGACTTTATTTAACATAGAATCATTTTACATGCTATAATATGACCATTTTCATGATTTTTTTCAACATGAAAGAAATTTGACGTTTTCCTTGAAAAATTTCGACATAGTATACTGTGACTTTTTTTTGTAAAATTTTTCAACATTTCACAAAATGACTTTTTTTCACCATAGAGTCATTTTACATGCTATAATATGACCGTTTTCATGATTTTTTTCAGCATCAAAGAAATTTGTTGTTTTCATTGAAAAATTTCGACATACTATACTATGACGTTTTTTTTGTAAAATTTTTCAGCATTTCACAAAAATACTTTTTTTTCATCATAGAGTCATTTTACATGCTATATATGACCGTTTTCATGATTTTTTTCAACATCAAATAAATTTGACGTTTTCATCGAAAAATTTTAACATACTATACTATGACATTTTTTTTTATAATTTTTCAACATTTCACAAAATGACTTTATTTCACATAGAATCATTTTACATGCTATAATATGACCGTTTTCATGATTTTTTTCAACATGAAAGAAATTTGACGTTTTCATCGAAAAATTTCGACATACTGTACTATGACGTTTTTTTTGCAAAATTTTTCAGCATTTCACAAAAATACTTTTTTTCATCATAGTCATTTTACATGCTATATGACCGTTTTCATGATTTTTTTCAACATCAAATAAAGTTGACGTTTTCATCGAAAAATTTTAACATACTATACTATGACATTTTTTTTTATAATTTTTCAACATTTCACAAAATGACTTTATTTCACATAGAATCATTTTACATGCTATAATATGACCGTTTTCATGATTTTTTTCAACATGAAAGAAATTTGACGTTTTCATCGAAAAATTTTAACATACTATACTATGACATTTTTTTTTTATAATTTTTCAACATTTCACAAAATGACTTTATTTCACATAGAATCATTTTACATGCTATAATATGACCGTTTTCATGATTTTTTTCAACATGAAAGAAATTTGACGTTTTCATTGAAAAATTTCGACATACTATACTATGACTTTTTTTTGTAAAATTTTTCAACATTTCACAAAATGACTTTTTTTCACCATAGAGTCATTTTACATGCTATAATATGACCGTTTTCATGATTTTTTTCAGCATCGACGAAATTTGACGTTTTCATTGGAAAATTTCGACATACTATACTATGAGGTTTTTTTTTGTAAAATTTTTCAACATTTCACAAAATGACTTCATTTCACCATAGAATCATTTTACATGCTATAATATGACCGTTTTCATGATTTTTTTCAGCATCAAAGAAATTTGACGTTTTCATTGAAAAATTTCGACATACTGTACTATGACGTTTTTTTTGTAAAATTTTTCAGCATTTCACAAAAATACTTTTTTTTTCATCATAGTCATTTTACATGCTATTATATGACCGTTTTCATGATTTTTGTCAACATGAAAGAAATTTGACGTTTTCATCGAAAAATTTCGACATACTATACTATGACGTTTTTTTTTGTAAAATTTTTCAACATTTCACAAAATTACTTATTTTCAACATAGAATCATTTTACATGCTATAATATGACCGTTTTCATGAATTTTTTCAGCATCAAAGAAATTTGACGTTTTCATCAAAAAATTTCGACATACTATACTATAACATTTTTTTGTATAATTTTTCAACATTTCACAAAATGACTTTATTTCACCACAGTCATTTTACATGCTATTATATGACCGTTTTCATGATTTTTTTCAACATGAAAGAAACTTGACGTTTTCATCGAAACATTTCGACATACTATACTATGACGTTTTTTTTTGTAAAATTTTTCAGTATTTCACAAAATTACTTTATTTTCAACATAGAATCATTTTACATGCTATAATATGACCGTTTTCATTATTTTTTTCAGCATCAAAGAAATTTGACGTTTTCATTGAAAAATTTCGACATACTATACTATGACGTTTTTTTTGTAAAATTTTTCAGCATTTCACAAAAATACTTTTTTTCATCATAGAGTCATTTTACATGCTATAATATGACCGTTTTCATGATTTTTTTCAACATCAAATAAATTTGACGTTTTCATCGAAAAATTTTAACATACTATACTATGACGTTTTTTTTTGTAAAATTTTTCAACATTTCACAAAATGACTTTATTTCACCATAGAATCATTTTACATGCTATAATATGACCGTTTTCATGATTTTTTTCAACATGAAAGAAATTTCACGTTTTCATCGAAAAATTTCGACATACTATACTATGACTTTTTTTTGTAAAATTTTTCAGTATTTCACAAAATTACTTATTTTCAACATAGAATCATTTTACATGCTATAATATGACCGTTTTCATGATTTTTTTCAGCATCAAAGAAATTTGACGTTTTCATTGAAAAATTTCGACATACTATGACTATGTTTTTTTTGTATAATTTTTCAGCATTTCACAAAAATACTTTTTTTCATCATAGAGTCATTTTACATGCTATTATATGACCGTTTTCATGATTTTTTTCAACATGAAAGAAATTTGACGTTTTCATCGAAAAACTTCGACACTATACTATGACGTTTTTTTTTCTAAAATTTTTCAGTATTTCACAAAATTACTTACTTTCAACATAGAATCATTTTACATGCTATAATATGACCGTTTTCATGATTTTTTTCAGCATCAAAGAAATTTGATGTTTTCATCAAAAAATTTCGACATACTATACTATGACTTTTTTTGTATAATTTTACATTTCACAAAATGACTTTATTTCACCACAGTCATTTTACATGCTATAATATGACCGTTTTCATGATTTTTTTCAACATCAAAATAATTTGACATTTTCATCGAAAAATTTTAACATACTATACTATGACATTTTTTTTTATAATTTTTCAACATTTCACAAAATGACTTTATTTCACATAGAATCATTTCACATGCTATAATATGACCGTTTTCTTGATTTTTTTCAACATGAAAGAAATTTGACGTTTTCATTGAAAAATTTCGACATAGTATACTATGACTTTTTTTTTGTAAAATTTTTCAACATTTCACAAAATGACTTTTTTTCACCATAGAGTCATTTTACATGCTATAATATGACCGTTTTCATTATTTTTTTCAGCATCGACGAAATTTGACGTTTTCATTGAAAAATTTTAACATACTATACTATGACGTTTTTTTTTGTATAATTTTTCAGCATTTCACAAAAATACTTTTTTTTCATCATAGAGTCATTTTACATGCTATTATATGACCGTTTTCATGATTTTTTTCAACATGAAAGAAATTTGACGTTTTCATCGAAAAACTTCGACACTATACTATGACGTTTTTTTTTCTAAAATTTTTCAGTATTTCACAAAATTACTTACTTTCAACATAGAATCATTTTACATGCTATAATATGACCGTTTTCATGATTTTTTTCAGCATCAAAAAATTTCGACATACTATACTATGACGTTTTTTTGTATAATTTTTACATTTCACAAAATGACTTTATTTCACCACAGTCATTTTACATGCTATAATATGACCGTTTTCATGATTTTTTTCAACATCAAAATAATTTGACATTTTCATCGAAAAATTTTAACATACTATACTATGACATTTTTTTTTATAATTTTTCAACATTTCACAAAATGACTTTATTTCACATAGAATCATTTCACATGCTATAATATGACCGTTTTCTTGATTTTTTTCAACATGAAAGAAATTTGACGTTTTCATTGAAAAATTTCGACATACTATACTATGACTTTTTTTTTGTAAAATTTTTCAACATTTCACAAAATGACTTTTTTTTCACCATAGAGTCATTTTACATGCTATAATATGACCGTTTTCATTATTTTTTTCAGCATCGACGAAATTTGACGTTTTCATTGAAAAATTTCGACATACTATACTATGACGTTTTTTTTTGTAAAATTTTTCAGCATTTCACAAAAATACTTTTTTTTCATCATAGAGTCATTTTACATGCTATAATATGACCGTTTTCATGATTTTTTTCAACATCAAATTAATTTGACGTTTTCATCAAAAAATTTTAACATACTATACTATGACATTTTTTTTTATAATTTTTCAACATTTCACAAAATGACTTTATTTAACATAGAATCATTTTACATGCTATAATATGACCGTTTTCATGATTTTTTTCAACATGAAAGAAATTTGACGTTTTCATTGAAAAATTTCGACATACTATACTATGACTTTTTTTTTGTAAAATTTTTCAACATTTCACAAAATGACTTTTTTTCACCATAGAGTCATTTTACATGCTATAATATGACCGTTTTCATGATTTTTTTCAGCATCAAAGAAATTTGACGTTTTCATTGAAAAATTTCGACATACTATACTATGACGTTTTTTTTGTAAAATTTTTCAGCATTTCACAAAATTACTTTTTTTCAACATAGAATCATTTTACATGCTATAATATGACCGTTTTCATGATTTTTTTCAGCATCAAAGAAATTTGACGTTTTCATCAAAAAATTTCGACATACTGTACTATGACATTTTTTTGTATAATTTTTCAACATTTCACAAAATGACTTTATTTCACCACAGTCATTTTACATGCTATAATATGACCGTTTTCATGATTTTTTTCAACATCAAATTAATTTGACGTTTTCATCGAAAAATTTTAACATACTATACTATGACATTTTTTTTTATAATTTTTCAACATTTCACAAAATGACTTTATTTCACATAGAATCATTTTACATGCTATAATATGACCGTTTTCATGATTTTTTTCAACATGAAAGAAATTTGACGTTTTCATCGAAAAATTTCGACATACTATACTATGACGTTTTTTTTGTAAAATTTTTCAACATTTCACAAAATGACTTTTTTTCACCATAGAGTCATTTTACATGCTATAATATGACCGTTTTCATGATTTTTTTCAGCATCAAAGAAATTTGACGTTTTCATTGAAAAATTTCGACATACTATACTATGACGTTTTTTTTTGTAAAATTTTTCAGCATTTCACAAAATGACTTTATTTCACATAGAATCATTTTACATGCTATAATATGACCGTTTTCATGATTTTTTTCAACATGAAAGAAATTTGACGTTTTCAACGAAAAATTTTAACATACTATACTATGACATTTTTTTTATAATTTTTCAACATTTCACAAAATGACTTTATTTCACATAGAATCATTTTACATGCTATAATATGACCGTTTTCATGATTTTTTTCAGCATCGACGAAATTTGACGTTTTCATTGAAAAATTTCGACATACTATACTATGACGTTTTTTTTGTAAAATTTTTCAGCATTTCACAAAAATACTTTTTTTCATCATAGAGTCATTTTACATGCTATAATATGACCGTTTTCATGATTTTTTTCAACATCAAATAAATTTGACGTTTTCATCGAAAAATTTTAACATACTATACTATGACATTTTTTTTATAATTTTTCAACATTTCACAAAATGACTTTATTTCACATAGAATCATTTTACATGCTATAATATGACCGTTTTCATGATTTTTTTCAACATGAAAGAAATTTGACGTTTTCATCGAAAAATTTCGACATACTATACTATGACGTTTTTTTTGTAAAATTTTTCAACATTTCACAAAATGACTTTATTTCACCATAGAATCATTTTACATGCTATAATATGACCGTTTTCATGGTTCTTTTCAGCATCAAAGAAATTTGACGTTTTCATCGAAAAATTTCGTCATACTATACTATGACGTTTTTTTTTGTAAAATTTTTCAGCATTTCACAAAATTACTTTTTTTTCAACATAGAATCATTTTACATGCTATAATATGACCGTTTTCATGATTTTTTTTCAGCATCAAAGAAATTTGACGTTTTCATCGAAAAATTTTAACATACTATACTATGACGGTTTTTTTGTAAATTTTTTCAACATTTCACAAAAATACTTTTTTTCATCATAGTCATTTTACATGCTATTATATGACCGTTTTCATGATTTTTTTCAACATGAAAGAAATTTCACGTTTTCATCGAAAAATTTCGACATACTATACTATGACGTTTTTTTTGTAAAATTTTTCAGTATTTCACAAAATTACTTTCTTTCAACATAGAATCATTTTACATGCTATAATATGACCGTTTTCATGATTTTTTTCAGCATCAAAGAAATTTGACGTTTTCATTGAAAAATTTCGACATACTATACTATGACGTTTTTTTTGTATAATTTTTCAGCATTTCACAAAAATACTTTTTTTCATCATAGAGTCATTTTACATGCTATAATATGACCGTTTTCATGATTTTTTTCAACATGAAAGAAATTTGACGTTTTCCTTGAAAAATTTCGACATACTATACTATGACGTTTTTTTTCTAAAATTTTTCAGTATTTCACAAAATTACTTACTTTCAACATAGAATCATTTTACATGCTATAATATGACCGTTTTCATGATTTTTTTTCAGCATCAAAGAAATTTGACGTTTTCATCAAAAAATTTCGACATACTATACTATGACGTTTTTTTGTATAATTTTACATTTCACAAAATGACTTTATTTCACCACAGTCATTTTACATGCTATAATATGACCGTTTTCATGATTTTTTTCAACATCAAAATAATTTGACATTTTCATCGAAAAATTTTAACATACTATACTATGACATTTTTTTTTTATAATTTTTCAACATTTCACAAAATGACTTTATTTCACCATAGCATCATTTTACATGCTATAATATGACCGTTTTCATGGTTTTTTTCAGCATCAAAGAAATTTGACGTTTTCATCGAAAAATTTCGACACTATACTATGACGTTTTTTTTGTAAAATTTTTCAGCATTTCACAAAATTACTTTTTTTCAACATAGAATCATTTTACATGCTATAATATGACCGTTTTCATGATTTTTTTCAGCATCAAAGAAATTTGACGTTTTCATCAAAAAAATTTCGACATACTATACTATGACATTTTTTTGTATAATTTTTCAACATTTCACAAAATGACTTTATTTCACCAAAGTCATTTTACATGCTATAATATGACCGTTTTCATGATTTTTTTCAACATCAAATTAATTTGACGTTTTCATCGAAAAATTTTAACATACTATACTATGACATTTTTTTTATAATTTTTCAACATTTCACAAAATGACTTTATTTCACATAGAATCATTTTACATGCTATAATATGACCGTTTTCATGATTTTTTTCAACATGAAAGAAATTTGACGTTTTCATCGAAAAATTTCGACATACTATACTATGACTTTTTTTGTAAAATTTTTCAACATTTCACAAAATGACTTTTTTTCACCATAGAATCATTTTACATGCTATAATATGACCGTTTTCATGATTTTTTTCAGCATCAAAGAAATTTGACGTTTTCATTGAAAAATTTCGACATACTATACTATGACGTTTTTTTTGTAAAATTTTTCAGCATTTCACAAAAATACTTTTTTTCATCATAGAGTCATTTTACATGCTATAATATGACCGTTTTCATGATTTTTTTCAACATGAAAGAAATTTGACGTTTTCATCGAAAAATTTCGACATACTATACTATGACTTTTTTTTGTAAAATTTTTCAGTATTTCACAAAATTACTTATTTTCAACATAGAATCATTTTACATGCTATAATATGACCGTTTTCATGATTTTTTTCAGCATCAAAGAAATTTGACGTTTTCATCAAAAAATTTCGACATACTATACTATGACATTTTTTTGTATAATTTTTTAACATTTCACAAAATGACTTTATTTTACCATAGAATCATTTTACATGCTATTATATGACCGTTTTCATGATTTTTTTCAACATGAAAGAAACTTGACGTTTTCATCGAAAAATTTCGACATACTATACTATGACGGTTTTTTTTGTAAAATTTTTCAGTATTTCACAAAATTACTTATTTTCAACATAGAATCATTTTACATGCTATAATATGACCGTTTTCATGATTTTTTTCAACATGAAAGAAATTTGACGTTTTCATCGAAAAATTTCGACATAGTATACTATGACTTTTTTTGTAAAATTTTTCAACATTTCACAAAATGACTTTTTTTCACCATAGAGTCATTTTACATGCTATAATATGACCGTTTTCATGATTTTTTTCAACATCAAATAAATTTGACGTTTTCATCGAAAAATTTCGACATACTATACTATGACGTTTTTTTTGTAAAATTTTTCAACATTTAACAAAATGACTTTATTTCAACATAGAATCATTTTACATGCTATAATATGACCGTTTTCATGATTTTTTTCAGCATCAAAGAAATTTGACGTTTTCATCAAAAAATTTTAACATACAATACTATGACATTTTTTTTATAATTTTTCAACATTTCACAAAATGACTTTATTTCACATAGAATCATTTTACATGCTATAATATGACCGTTTTCATGATTTTTTTCAACATGAAAGAAATTTGACGTTTTCATCGAAAAATTTCGACATACTATACTATGACTTTTTTTGTAAAATTTTTCAACATTTCACAAAAATACTTTTTTTCATCATAGAGTCATTTTACATGCTATTATATGACCGTTTTCATGATTTTTTTCAACATGAAAGAAATTTGACGTTTTCATTGAAAAATTTCGACATACTATACTATGACGTTTTTTTTTGTAAAATTTTTCAGTATTTCACAAAATTACTTACTTTCAACATAGAATCATTTTACATGCTATAATATGACCGTTTTCATGATTTTTTTCGATAAATAAATTTCGTTTATAAAAAATTTTTTTTGTTTTTCTTTACAAAATGCTTTTTTCACCACAGTCATTTTACATGCTATAATATGATCGTTTTCATGATTTTTTTCAACATCAAATTAATTTGACGTTTTCATCGAAAAATTTTAACATACTATACTATGACTTTTTTTTTAATAATTTTTCAACATTTCACAAAATGACTTTATTTCACATAGAATCATTTTACATGCTATAATATGACCGTTTTCATGATTTTTTTCAGCATCAAAGAAATTTGACGTTTTCATTGAAAAATTTCGACATACTATACTATGACGTTTTTTTTGTAAAATTTTTCAACATTTCACAAAATGACTTTTTTTCATCATAGAGTCATTTTACATGCTATAATATGACCGTTTTCATGATTTTTTTCAACATCAAATAAATTTGACGTTTTCATCGAAAAATTTTAACATACTATACTATGACATTTTTTTAATAATTTTTCAACATTTCACAAAATGACTTTATTTCACATAGAATCATTTTACATGCTATAATATGACCGTTTTCATGATTTTTTTCAACATGAAAGAAATTTGACGTTTTCATCGAAAAATTTCGACATACTATACTATGACGTTTTTTTTGTAAAATTTTTCAACATTTCACAAAATGACTTTATTTCACCATAGAATCATTTTACATGCTATAATATGACCGTTTTCATGGTTTTTTTCAGCATCAAAGAAATTTGACGTTTTCATTGAAAAATTCCGACATACTATACTGAGGGTTTTTTTTGTAAAATTTTTCAGCATTTCACAAAATTACTTTTTTTCATCATAGAATCATTTTACATGCTATGATATGACCGTTTTCATGATTTTTTTCAGCATGAAAGAAATTTGATGTTTTCATCGAAAAATTTTGACATACTATACTATGACGGTTTTTTTGTAAAATTTTTCAGCATTTCACAAAAATACTTTTTTTTCATCATAGTCATTTTACATGCTATTATATGACCGTTTTCATGATTTTTTTCAACATGAAAGAAATTTTTTTCATGAAAAAGAATATATTTTTTTTTTAATTTGTTCATCTTCTTTCAACAAGAATCATTTTATTATTGCCGTTTTCATGATTTTTTTCAGCATCAAAGAAATTTGACGTTTTCATCAAAAAATTTCGACATACTATACTATGACGTTTTTTTTTGTAAAATTTTTCACATTTCACAAAATGACTTTTTTCACCCGCATTTGCTTATTGCGTTTTTGTTTTTTCCATCAAATTAATTTGACGTTTTCATCGAAATTTTACATACTATACTATGACATTTTTTTTGTAAAATTTTTCAACATCCCATGACTTCATTTCACCATAGAATCATTTTACATGCTATAATATGACCGTTTTCATGATTTTTTTCAGCATCAAAGAAATTTGACGTTTTCATTGAAAAATTTCGACATACTATACTATGACATTTTTTTTGTAAAATTTTTCAGCATTTCACAAACATCACTTTTTTTCATCATAGAGTCATTTTATATGCTATTATATGACCGTTTTCATGGTTTTTTTCAACATGAAAGAAATTTGACGTTTTCATCGAAAAATTTCGACATACTATACTATGACATTTTTTTTGTAAAATTTTTTTCAGCATTTCACAAAATGACTTTATTTCACATAGAAACATTTTACATGATAAAATAAGACCATTTTCATGATTTTTTTCAACATGAAAGAAATTTGACGTCATGAAAAATTTACATGCTATTATACTTGAAAATTTTTCAGCATTTCTCATGGTTTTTTTCAACATAGAATCATTTTAATGAAATTATATGACGTTTTCAGAATTATTACGAACAAAGAAATTTGACGTTTTCACATACTATACTATGACGTTTTTTTGTATAATTTTTCAACATTTCACAAAATGACTTTATTTCACCTTTGAATTATTTTACATGCTATAATATGACCGTTTTCATGATTTTGTTCAACATCAAAGAAATTTGACGTTTTCAATTAATGACTTTGACATACTATACTTTGACGTTTTTTTGCAAAAATTTTCAATATTTCACAAAATGACTTTTTTTCACCATAGAGTCATTTTACATGCTGTAATATGACCGTTTTCATGATTTTTTTCAACATAAAAGATTTGCCGTTTTCATCGAAAAATTTCGACATACTATGATGTTTTTTTTGCAATTTTTTTCCAACATTTCACAAAATTACTTTTTTTCACCATAGAGTCATTTTACGTGCTATAATATGACTGTTTTCATGATTTTTTCAACATCAAAGAAATTTGACGTTTTCATCGAAAAATTTCGAATACTTCTATGATTTTTTTAAATTTTCATAGGGCGTTGCGTTGTTTTTTAACATGAAAGAAATTTGACGTTTTCATTGAAAAATTTCGACATACTATACTATGACTTTTTTTTGTAAAATTTTTCAACATTTCACAAAATTACTTTATTTCACCATAGAATCATTTTACATTTTGTAATATGACTGTTTTCATGATTTTTTTAAACATGAAAGAAATTTGACGTTTTCATTGAAAAATTTCGATATACTATACTATGACATTTTTTTGTAAAATTTTTCAACATTTCAAAAAATGACTTTATTTCACCATAGAGTCATTTTACATGCTATATAATGACCGTTTTAATGGTTTTTTTAAACATGAAAGAAATTTGACGTTTTCATCGAAAAATTTTGACACACAAAATTTTTTTTTCACAAAATTTATCCTAAACTAAACTATGATGTTTTTTCACGAAATTTATCGCCATACTAAACTATGATGTTTTTCACGAAATTTATCGACATACTAAACTAGAACGTTTTTTCAAGAAATTTATCGACATACTAAACTATGAATTATTTTCACGAAATTTATCGACATACTATACTATGACGTTTTTTCATGAAATTTATCAACATACTAAACTATGACTTTTCACAAAATTTATCGACATACTATACTATGACGTTTTTTCATGAAATTTATCAACATACTATACTATCACTTTTTTTTCACAAAATTTATCGACATACTAAACTATGACTTTTTTCATGAAATTTATCGAAATACTAAACTATGGCATTTTTTCAGGAAATTTATCGACATACTATAACGTTTTTATCACGATATTTTTTGCCATACTATACTATGAGTTTTTTTCACGAAATTTAACGACACACTATACTATGACGTTTTTTCATGAAATTTAACGACACACTATACTATGACGTTTTTTCACGAAATTTATAGACATACTAAACTATGAGTTTTTTTCACGAAATCTATCAATATACTATGACGTTTTTTCACAAAATCTATCGACATACTATAACGTTTTTATCACGATATTTTTCGCCATACTATACTGAGTTTTTTCAAGAATTTTACCGACATACTATACTATGACGTTTTCTCACGAGATTTAGCAACATACTTAACTGATTTATTTTCATTTTCATTTTTTTCATTTATCGACATACTAAACTATGACTTTTTTCATGAAATTTATTGAAATACTAAACTATGGCATTTTTTCAGGAAATTTATCGACATACTATAACGTTTTTATAACGATATTTTTTGCCATACTATACTATGAGTTTTTTTCACGAAATTTAACGACATACTATACTATGACGTTTTCTCACGAGATGTAGCAACATACTTAACTGATTTATTTTCACGAAATTTATCGACATAATATACTATGAGTTTTTTTACACTAAATTTATTGTCATACTATACTATGACGTTTTTTCACGAAATTTTTTGACGTACTACCTATGACTTGTTTCACGAAATTTTTCGACGTACTATAATGTGACATTTTTTCACGAAATTTATCGCCATACTAAACTATGACGTTTTTTCACGAAATTTATCGAAATACTAAACTGAGTTTTTTTCATTAAATTTATCAACAAACTATATTATGACGTTTTTCATGAAATTAATCGATATACTAAACTATGACTTATTTTCACTAAATTTATCGCCATACTAAACTGACGTTTTTTCACGAAATTTATCGACATAATATACTATCAGGTTTTTTTCATGAAATTTATCTACATACTAAACTGAATTATTTTCACGGAATTTATCGACATACTATACTATGACTTTTTTTGACGAAATTTATCGAAATACTAAACTGATTTATTTTCACGAAATTTATCGACATACTATACTGTGACGTTTTCTCACGAGATTTAGCGACATACTTAACTTATTTTCACGAAATTTACCAACATACTATACTGTAGAAAAACTATATTCTTTGGCATATTATACTACGACTTCTTTGTGAAAAGGCAAGTCATTTTCTCTAAAGGACAAACAAATGCACATGGGGAAAGCGCCTGTTGTTGCAGCCACCCTCGTCAAGTGGATCGGCAATGCTTGGTCACGAAATGCCCCAAAGCGTTACCTGATCGTCAACCGGCTCTGCCGCATCACAGCGCCGGCAGCACATGCAGATGAAAGATGAGCACTTCCCATCTCTCTCCAAGCCGCTCGTACTGCAGACCCAGCCAAAAACAGCAATGTCTCACCCTTGGTGAGGGAAAAGGCAGAAGAATTGGCCGAGAGCCCGTAAATAGCATAGTTCTCCATTTCATTGCTTTGTATTCATATAATAAATATATAAATATCAAATAGATGGTAATCTGCATGAGCATACTCACTGGCTTATGATGATCCACACAGACATGATCACTGCAGATTTCCACTGCAGTATTCCATGAATTAAAACTGAAATAATAAAGTAGGACTCTTTGACATAATAAATAATTAATATTCTTTTTACCTTTTATTTATCACATTATACTAATTATAATATGATTTTTCAGGACTTTTGTATGACGTTTTATGGCCTACTATAGAATGACTATTTATGACTTTTTATGAGATACTATGCAACAACTTGATGACATGACAGGTAACATAAAAAAAATGCTCTGAGTAAACAGAGTTAAGACAATCAGTGTTTACTACCAGAAAAGTTAGGGCACAAATCCATTTTTTTTATGTTTACGTTATAAATAAGTACTGTATTATTACATTTTGTACATACACATCATCCTGCTAAATCTACAGTTTTTAAACAGTCTGCTCACAATGTACTCCAAAAAAAAATATTAAAATAATTAAATTTAAAATAAATTTGTTTGTATAAAACTGCCAAAAAGATTTCAAATTTTAACCAGTGTGTTATATATATAAAATTTATTATTTATTTATTTAAGAGTTCAGTCTAAGACATCAAACATGCTTTTTGTTTGCAGGGCCATGTTGGACAAAATGAAATGTCAGCAGTTCATAAAATAACATGTGACTGATGAGGATAATGTACACATTTGAATTAAAAGAATCTGATAAAAACTCAACAGGGGTTTGTTCACGGTCAATATTATACTGTTTGAAAGTAAGAAAAATAGTAATTTTTCATTTTACTTGGCTTCCATCTGTCATCCAATGAAATTATTGGAATATGTTCACTGGCTTCAATAATAGCTGAAGGATATTTAAACTGTCTTACCTGTTACAGCCACAGCTACATTATATATGCTGCTTTACCCCTCCACAAGTGTCAAGACACTTCCTCTACTGTCACTCCTTAAGGGGCTGCAGATCTTTCTGTAAATAAAATATTTGTATTTTTGTTCACATGTGGTATTTTTCCTGGTTGATATGGGTGGTTTTATCTATAAAATAAATAAAATCTGGTCTAAGATCAAATATTCACAAATAGAAGTACAATGTCTGCACTTTGGACTCATCTTTAGAAGTCACTCACTGTTTTACATGTTAGGTCATGTGTTTCAGTGGGACAAAAAGGTGGCTTGTGTTTCTCAGTATGTTCTCAGTCTTTTTTTTATTTCCTCAGGTGGGCGGTGGACCATTGGTGTAGCGTAACATGGGGTAAAAAGACCGAGCAAAGTTGTTGGCCCCAGTACAGCCGGGGTCGCTCTCTGATTGGGGAATTAGACAGGGGAGGAGCAGGAGGAACAGTAGGAGGAGGTGGAGGGGGAAGGCAGCACGAAGGACCCGATAGAAGAAGGAACGAGGCGGGGAAGAGTCCCTCTTCTCTCTGGAGGACATAGAAATGCAGAAAACACACATCACTGAATGACAGGAACATAACTTAACAAGCAATCAAGAGAACTTTTCAACTACAAATCAAGATTTAAAACAATTCAACAGTTCTGCATTAACAAAAGGCATGATAAGCTTTCTGTGTGATGTCTTTCTGTATACCTTTGAGTAGAGGAACCTTTCTCTGGATCTGCAGAGGCACCTTGGCCTTGGACATCCGAGACAGATTCACAATCCTGAATTACAGACAAATAAATGTTAACTTTTCACCATCTCATTTAAACACACAGGTTGTCTGCAGGTTCTCAAAAAGACCATTTTTCAAGGTATCATGTTTTATAGATTGTTTTCAGTATGTATATTTGTCAAAAAGGTTGCATGCTTAAGTTTGTGTGATTTTAATCATTGCATAGACACTTAATGGGATTCTGCATGGTTTATTTAAGGAATCCTGCTAGATTTGACACAATCTGAAAACGACTGCTGCTTGGTAATGTTACGCAAAGGTCCATTTACATCCAGGAGTTAAACTTCTACAAGCTAATGGGGAAATGCATGTTTTCCATTTGTCTGCATGCCGCACTTTGAGAAACTCTCTCACCATGTCTATCCGAATTATGTTGCACTGATGCAGTGGTCCAAGAAGTTATCACAAACTAAGACTACTTGTGCAATCGTACAATCAATATATAGTAAATGTAAGTTAAAGTGTGTTGCTGAAGTAGCCAGTTAGATCTTGAAGTGATGATGAGTGATTAAAACCTCTGGAAAAGGTCTTAAAACGGTATTAAATTAAACTTAAGAATCTCTGCACGTATCCTGTGGTAACAATATTGTTATAAATCTATAAAGTCTATAAAATACTTAAATCACAATTTCAGGACAGCTGTTCCACATGACATGATAAACTCTCACCAGACGCTGTTGCAGGGTGCTGAGGTCGTGGTCCACCTGCCTCAGCAGCGACTCCAGTTTGCTACCTGTCACATGGAGCTTCTCCTGGGCCTCGACGCTCTCCTCCGCCTCGTCTTCAGGCTGCAGCTGAACCCACAGAGCCTGAAGGGAGGCCTGCTGAGTCCGTCTGCCCTGCAGCTCCTCCTGCAGATCCTGCAAACCGCAAACATAAGAGGTGGTGATGGTGCGGTCTAGCAGCAGGAAAGTGAATGCTCAACAAAACACGATGATCTGCTTACTGTGAGCATGCTGTGGTGTTGTTGCAGGGCTTGGACAGGCGTGTCTGGGTCACTGATGTCCACTGCATAGCGTCTGCTCTCTGCGTGGGGCAGCCACAGCAGCAGGGAATGGAGGCTTTCATGGAACTCCTGTGTGGAAAAGGTGAAAAGCAGTGGCAGAAAAAGCATATAGATCTTTTACTTCAAGTTACATTGGGCAGAAATGGAGCAAATATGATTAAATATATATGTATATATATTTCTATACAATGGTCACTATATCCTGACAGAGCATGAGACTGAAAAAAATCTTGTTCCTCTGTCCTCCAGTGCTCCTAATGGCATCTGCAAGATTTCACAGATTGGAGGAAAACCAATCAGAGCTGAGCTGAAGTCTGCTGTCAGTCACTAACAAACTCCGATCAAACTAAGCAGCACTGATCAAATATGAATCAATATTCTGTTACTGTAATGACTTTCTCACCTCAAATGTTTTCAGAAACATCTTGTTGTTACTGTTTAGCTTTAAAATGAGAAAGTTTGTGGCTCGGCAGCCATGCTGAGATCTGTTGAGGAAATACCAAGCACCGCCCACCAGCTGGAGTACAGCCAATAGGAAAGCTCGCTATGAAATTACGGTACCTGTGATTGGCCAAAGTCTACCGTCACTGGTTATATATTTAAAGCCTAAAAACAGCCATGAGGAGGTGCAGAAATCTAGTTTTCTCTCAGAACACTTGAATTACAGTATGATTAATGGTTTTTAGGATTTTTTTGCCCAATGATACCAAAAACACTCTGCCTACTGCAAGTTTAAAGAAAACAAAACATTATGCAAAACAAGTTTGAGTGGGACACCACTGTCGTAAATACAAATTGCACCCTGTTATGAACTTATATTGCATATATTTTCAAGTTCTGTCTCTTGGCTAATGTCAAATTGGCCCACGCTATTAATTTCTGCTAGAATCTGCTAATCTGTTTTCAGCAATCGTCTACCGTTGTCTAAGATAAGATAAAATAAGTTGAACCTTTATTAATCCCCGGAGGGAAATTCGGGAGTAGGTATCTGTATCTGTTCTAGGTATCTGTGTTTCAATCTGTCGCTTTCATAAGAGTCCAAATCATGCAAAAAAATCCACTGTTACCACTTATAAATGTGTTATTTTTGGACAGCTACATAGATACCAGAAAACGTTGACTTTATGGTTGGCAAATTAAAGTTGAAATAAAAGAAATATGAAATAAAAGAAATAGAAAAAGGGAAAAATCTATGAAACTTAACAGAACAATTGATTCTCTGTAATAGTAATATAATAATAAAAAAATACATACAGAACAACAGTAATAGCACAATAAGAGGAAAATATTTTTCACCTGACTCGTTGCAATTTCAAAACACCACAACACTCAAGGCTCCATAGTATAGTCCAATAATAGTCTATTATGAATACTTTGGTCTCACCTGGCAGCGCATCAGCGTCTTCTTCAGACTGGCGTCCCACCGCTGGTGGCTCGTACACACTCGGCTCCAGTCTCGGTTCATAGCAGCCACTCTCTCCTGTACTTCTACATCTTCCTGAGCTCGTAGGTTGATGGAGAGCATGATGGACTTGTAGCGAATAAACATCTTCTGCATCTCCTGCAAGAGAGTACCCATGAATATAAACTCAAAAGCTGAACACGTATCAGTAGATATGGTGTAAATGGACTTAAATTTCACCTTTAGTTCTTTGGCTCTGGTTGCCATGTCCGCAATATTTGCTGCTGGGTCGGACTGCTGGAGGCGCTCTAGCTCCGGGGTCACGTTTTGCAACCAGGAAGTGATGTCATCAAGGTCAGACAGGAGATGTTGAGGCTCCTGCGGGGCAGCGTGCTGGCTGCTCCTGGACTGAGCCTGGATCAGCTCCCAGCGTTCAATCACACCTGAGAGGGCACAGACAGTTACTGATGTAGGGTTGTTTTTTTGTTACAAGGTGCATAACATGGCAAATTGCAGCCCAACAAACAACAACAGCTGACTATGATTATGACTTGTCCCAAACTGCATGTGATTATCATAAAGTGGGCGAGTCTGTAAAGGGGAGACTCGTGGGTACCCACAGAATGGATTCTGTTACATTCACATATCTTGAGGTCAGAGGTCAGGGACCCCTTTTAAATGGCCATGCCAGTTTCTCCTTGCCAAAATTTAGTGTATGTTTGATGTGCAATTTAACCTCCTTCATGACAACCTAGTATGACATGGTTGGTACCGGTGGATTCATTAGGTTTTTTAGTTTCATGTGATATCAGTATCTTCACTCTAACTTTAAATATGAGCCCGCTACAACCTAAAAATCACAAGTTGTGGTAATGCGTTAAAGAAATTAGTGGTGTTATAGACATTAGCTGTAGCCATGTGTCCTGTGGATACAGATTTTCTAGCTTACTGCTTGTCAAACAGTGCTGCTCTCAGATGGTTCATACTGTGGTTTAAAATATGTTCATTAACTGGCCTCAGTTATTGTTTTATCTTTCTGACAATTTCAATTTCATTGAAACTTTAAATGCATTTTTCAGCTGTTTCAGGCATCCATTGGTTTCTAATCTTCTAACTGGCCGATTAGTAATCTGAAAATTTATTGCCGCTCTCTTGAAAATGTGTGCTGTGCAATCCCTCAAGCCTTTAATCACAGCGTCTCTTACCTGACTGTTTGTCTGAGGCAGTCAGTCCCGTCAGACCGAGCTCGTCCGGCTGCTCCTCGTCATCCAGGATCAGTGAGACTCTTTTAATGTCCTCGATGCTGCCGCTGCACTGAGACATGAGACGCAACTGCAGACATGACAAACACACCGTTAGCATCGACAGCTGGAGCTGCAAACAGCCTACACACACTGCATGAAGCACCTACTCATATTTCACAGTTATTGTGTTCTTTCCATATCCCCCCCAGTTAACTGGTGTTGGTTTACTTGTATCCACTGGGGCGATATTTTTGAAACGTACATAGCCCTGCTTTAGAGGGGTGCTGGTGAGGGTGGGTGGAGCCTCAGTGTGGCCCTCTGAGTCCAGCTGTGTTTCTGCGTCTCCTTGGGATCGCCATCTTGGAGACTCAACCATAGACCTGCTTGAAACTGAAACACAAAGAGTTAAACCAGCATTAATATACATCACCCTCAGCAGTGACAAATCTAATCTAAAACCTCTAATCTGGGAATACTGTGTCTTTTAGATTAGTTGACTGATGATAAAAAATAACTTGGTCAGTGAGACAAATCGTCAGATGCAGGTCATCAGATTCTCAGGTACTGAATGTTCCCTTGGGGGAGTTTTTGGTTTCGGCAAGAAATATTCCACATCTCTATTTGGATGATAAAAACATCAGGATCAAACTGTGACTCACTTCCTGAATGCCAGGATACGGCATGTGGCACAAGTTACTATTATCAACTCAATCAATGCCTCTGAGGGAAACATTCTGACACGAGAGGAACATTTACAGTGAACAGTGGTGAAAACTTGCAGGTTGCAAAGCTTCTCTTCACAACCCTGAAACCGAAAGCCAAGTAAATATACCAACAAAGCATAAATCACCCACTCCAGGAAACTGAAGAGCTTGTTATCTGTGAGGACATTTTAATGTCATCACATGTTAGAGCAGCAGAAGAGAAAGACAGAGACTAAGGCACTAAGAGCAGCCAGAAACCAGTTCACACCGGTCCCTAAACAATTAACGTGACAAGATTTAAAGATGCTACATGTATGTTATGATACCTTAGTAAAATTACTGTGAATTAGGGGTGACCCACTTAATTCCATGATTGTCCATATTTATCTGTACCTTAAAATGGAGATTTGTCAAGTATTTAATACTCTTATCAACATGGGAGTGGGCTAATATGCTGCTCTATGCAAAAGTTTGTATATATTTATTACTGGAAATCAATTTAAAACACAAAACAATGACAAATACTGTCCAGAAACCCTAACAAGTACTGCATTTATCATAAAAAATATGCTCAGATCACAACATGGCAAACTGCAGCCCAACAGGCAACAACAGCTGTCAGTGTGTCAGTGTGCTGACTTGACTATGACTTGATCCAAACTGCATGTGATTATCATAAAGTGGACATGTCTGTAAAGGGGAGACTCATAGAAGCCATTTTCACTCACATATCTTGAGGTCAGAGGTTAAGGGACCCGTTTGAAAATGGCTATGCCAGTTTTTTCTTGACAAAATTTAGCGTAGGTTTGGTGCGTTATTTAACCTCCTTTGTGACAAGCTAGTATAACATGGTTGGTATCAGTGGATTCTTTAGGTTTTCTAGTTTTATCAGCTTTACCCCAAAATGCTGCGTGAGACGGTACAAAAAGTCAGTGGAAGGTCAAAGAAGGTCTTGTTCATTTAGGGTTATTGTAGATGTATCTAGAAATCAATGCAGGAGTGAAGTGGACGAACAGAAACGTGTAAAAAACAAAGTGCAGAAAGAGTTAAATGAGGTGGATAAAATGACGAGGAAAGTGCAGAAAGAAAAAGGGACGAAGGTAAAAGACAGGATGTTGGAGGAGGATGGAAAGGGTCAAAATTAACACAACAAAACAGATTGGACGACTGGGGAAAGACCCAAATTCTGCATATGTGGAAAAATAAATGAGATCTATCCTCGCAAACACTGATAAAAAAAAAAAATTAAGGTTACGCAAAAATGAAAAATATTCAATGACATTATTTATGCAGCCACTGTAATCACATATCCAGCTAATGACAAGTTTAACCAATGTTATAAGTACAGAGCCACTTAAAGTGCTATTTTACAAGAAAATATACAAACTAATAAATATATATACTAATAAAATAATAAAATATATCTGAGCGGGACTTTCTGACATTCTGAGCTTTATTTATATCCTCTCCATTAGCCAGTTAGTGCCCTTTTACACCACAGAGAGTCTAAAATGAAGAATACCCGTTAAACAAAAATGTGTCAGAGAAAGAAAAAGGTAGAAAGTGTTTGCATTGGCATTGAAGGATTTTCCAAACCACCGCTACAGGAAGCAAAGTATCAGAGCAGCAGCAACAGCACGACAAGCTAATATACACAGAGTGATACATGAGCTGCTGGAAGATGTTTGTTGGAAACTTCTTTCACCATGAAGAGCCGTGAGTGGATTTATTAAGCAGAAGGTGAAGATTTTCTTTTGCCTACCCAGTGAGGAGGCTCGTAGGGCCTCCGGGGCTTCGAAAAATTCCTCCTGGCTCTCAGACAACTCCACATCTGAGAGAAGAGAGGGGTCAGACTACAGGAGTATGGATGTCTATGATTGAGTGTGTGTTTATGAAATGGAGGTTACATTTTGTGTGTGTGTTTTTTTAAGCTTTACTGGGATAGGTCAGATTGATTGAGCTACTTATCAATAGCAGATGACAGTCGGCATGCCCCCAGTTAGGGTAAAGATAGTACTGGCATGAGAGCAAAGTGCTGCACTATTGTGGACGGAGCTGGCAGCAAAATGTATTTTTAGCCACCTAAAAAAAAAAAAAAAAAAAAAAAAAAAAAAAAAAATATATATATATATATATATATATATATATATATATATATATATATATATATATATATCATTTTAAGTGTATTCTCTATTTAGAATATTTATTGATATCTATTTATTTTAAATATTATAGGGAACTGAAGCCATTGCATCCATCTATGCTCTCTTCAAAGCCACCAGACTCCATTGACAAAAACAGTAATTTTACCTCACAGAACATGGCTGTTGCTGGTAAAATTGCTGTTTTTGTCAATGGAGTCTGGTGGCTTTGAACAGAGCAGAGATGATATGACAGCTTCGATTCCCCATCGTAAAGGGCTGTTTGACGACAAGGTATCGCAGCAAAAATATTTTAAATATAGCAAACATTTAAACTGATATTGATCCTTTTCAGGTGGCTAAAATACATTTTGCTGCTGCCCCCGTCCACAGCGGTACATTGCTTTGTTTTTAGGCAGTAACTCCGGTCTGCCTCTCCAAACCAGGGGCCTATCAGCCGCCATCTACTGTAGATAATGCACTGATTCTGAATAAGTACCTCATACAACCCCCCTTAAAAAAAATCCAAACTCTCTCTTTAACATCTTAGAAATCCCATTAAATCAGATTTTTATCACATCATTTTGCTACCAGCAGAAATGAAGTAATCCTTTTCCACTGCAGGAGCTCTTCCAGTAACCTAGGAACATATTTAGGGATTCAAAAGCTTTACTTGCATATCGACTGCAGAAACTAAATCTCATGCCAAGGTTACTGGGTGTCAAATAGTTCCTGGTTTTCTGGTGTTTCCTGTCTACTTTTATCTCTCCTTTGCAGCAACTGTTCATCACAGCTGTGAATCCTTGCTGTATCATCCATCTCTATGTTTTTCCTGTAAATCTACCTGATAGTGCGCTGAAGTAAGCTCTCTCATCCTCATCTTCTTCCTCCTCCTCATCATCCTCATGTGACGATGACCCTCCTACGTCTCCGGTGTGGTCCCACTCCAGCGGCAGGGAGTCCACGCTCACCGGGGTCTCCCGCCCCGAGCGCTCCAGCGGAGAGGCCAGTAGGTGGGTGGGTGTTGCCGGTAGGCTGCCTGGGCTCCGCCCAAGCCACGGTCGGCCAATCAGCTCCAAGCTCGACTCCAAGGAAAAGGTGGTACCAGAGAGCTCCGGTTCTTCTTTGATCAGCTAAGGTAAAGAAATAAGCATTCAGCCAGATGTGTGAACAGTAATGGTAACTTAAGGCTTTGAATTGTTAATCCCTTATGAGTCACAGCACAGCTCGAGATCTTCCAGCAGGGTTTTCCTGGTCTCTCAGCTTCTAGTTAACTTGGAGATGTTTCATTCATCAAAAAAAAAAAAAAAAAATACCAATCAAAAGGCTCAAAAGTATCTGGAACTATGACATTGCCACCATTTGTGATCTGCAAATTCTGTAGAAAGCATTTTTAACCTGTTTTTTTTTAAACTAGTATTCTCCCCTTTGTTTTACTTTTGAATTGATCATTTCTCTATTTCTAAAAAGATTATGGTTGTCACATTATTTAACATATTTTGTTCACTCCATAACTGTTTTCTCCACCAGACAGACACCAACATGGGTGGTACTGTGATGTCTTTTTCCTTGGATATTCTGTTGATTAAGTTTCTGATTTGACTTTGATTGTGTTTTAAATTCCACTTTAAAAGAAAAATATGTAAAACTGACAGCTAGCGTTTAAAACGGGTGACAGTAGTCCAAACTGGAGCATTGGAGCTGTGGCCCATCCGCTCCTCCTGTGTGACTGGTAGCAGTTAGCGCAAACTGTCACAACTTGAGGGTTACCTTCTAGACACAACCACGTTAGCCTCTGGCCAGCAGTAGTCTGACTCACTTCACCTGCTGTCCATCTCAAATACTCGCTGCCTTGATAACCAGCTGCACATGGACCGCAGAGAGATGTGCCAAGGCTCTTCAGGTCGGGTTGAATGACATATCATGGTCATTTTATGATTTATTACAGTAAATGTACTATATATTTGTCAATTAAATCAATAATTTTGGATTACAGTGTAAAATAAAGTCAACATTGAGTTAACACCAGAATTAGGATTAACTTTAGCATAACTTTAGCATATAAAGTGATGTTGGTGACGGACAGTGTCATATGCTATGAATCACTTCACAAAACTAATTTGCAAGTCTCTGGATCTGTAAAGCTATTTTAGAAAAGAAAAATGAAACGGGTAAGAATTGAATCACAAATTTACTAAATAAGATGCTATAAAGGAATAGAAAAAAGTGAGGTTTGCTTGCTTGAAAAACATTGCATAGATCAAGTTATGAACAGAAGAATGGGTGTCGTGGATGTGGACGTTCTCCAGCTCACCGGGGGCTGGCTGAGGCGCTGGTGGAAGCGGACCAGTCTGCTGAAAACCTCCTGGCAGTACGAGTGCAGCTCCTCCAGCTCGTCCTCTATCAGCGCCGCATCCTGCGGTGAGCTCTTCTGGATCAGACCCTCTCCAAACACTATCAGCCCGTCAATGCGCTCTGTGTTCAGGGTGATCTCCTTTTGGAAACTCTGCGGGAAAGAGGATCGGATGGTTGGATGAACAGAGACGGTAAATGAACTATGACCCATAGTTTAAAAACTGAAGCCAGTGCTTTAACCATCTTAGCATGCATCTCTTCTAACGTCTGCAAGATATAAGCTCCAAGACAACTGGAAGAAGAAATATTGTTTTCCATTTTGGTTGTAAATCATTTCTCCCTGAAAAGATATACAGGCTTAAAATGAGACAAATTACAATGAAGAATGAACTGAGGAGAGCTTTTTTTCTTACACACTGTGCGTGACTAGCAGTTTGTGCCTTGTGTAGTCGCTACAAGTGTCTTTATGTGTTACAGTATGTCCTCACATTGAGCTGTTGAATCTTGTGATGGACGTCGCTCTCTGAGAAGTGTTCAACGTTGGTGAGCTGCAGGTCCAGCTCGGTCAGCCACACCAGCATGCTCTCCCTGGTGCCTTCGAACTCCTCCCTCTGGCTGGTGAAATACTGAAAGAAAGGTGAAGGAGAGGGGAGAGATGGGAAAGACAAGGGTGGTATATACAGTAAGCAAACAGTAAAGCAATGAAGAGAGAGAGACGACATGCAACACTAAACACAAATGGAGCTTGACCTCTCTGTGGGCAAAACAATGGTCACTCAAGGTTCATTTACTTGCTTGTTCTGGAGGTTTTGGTTTTCTTAACATTTTTAACAGGTGTGATGGTATTTTAGTTGTATTTTACCTTTAGTCTGCGGAGGATGGCAGCCACTCTGCGGTGCAAGGCGTCCCAGCGCCGGTTGCCTTCGTGGACCATAGCTTTGAGCTGGCTGGCTCGGTCAGTGCGGTTCTCCCTGGCCAGGCGGCGGTACTGGTTATTGACCAGTTCCAGCTGGGTCAGCCGCTCATGAACCTGCCTTTGGAAACCCTAAAAAGAACAGGGGAAAATGGGATGAACCATGTTACAGAATAACAAAAAGGGAATATTGCTCTAAAATTTAGTCTTTTGAAGACATTTGTTTATGCCATTTGCATACTTTCATGCATGAGTGTGACTCACCATCCTCTTTATCAAAATGTCGATGAGACCTTAAATCGCTAGTTGATTAAGACTGAAATTATGAATATATGTATTAAATAATTGGCCGCAGAGTAACAGTGGGTAATAAATCAAGCTTTTGGCAGTGAAAAATGGTGTCCTGACACTTTGATGACAGTTTTGGTTTTGCAATAGAAGTCTGTCAAGTCAACACTTCAAGAGTCATAAATTTAGTCACATCAAATTTAATGCAGTACAATATATTAGATAAAAATTTATTGTATAAAAATATTTCACTTTGAGAAAATCAAACAAATCATAACACAGCTACTTCAAGTCTGCTCTGTCTGCCGACCTCACAACTGACCTCGAACTTCTTGAGCTCCTCCTTGGCGACAGTATAAAGGACGTCTGCAGAGTTGGGGTTGGCAGCGGTGCGTTCGGTGATCTTGAGCCAATCCTCAAACCTCGAGTAGTCATCGAGAAACTTGCACCAGAGTCTCCACGTCTCCTCGATCCTACAGCGAGACATCGTGCTGTAGTTATTACAGTTGTTCTGGGATTTTATGACACTAATGTAGGTTTTTCTAAACAATAAGTGGATTTTTTTTTTACATGTAAGCATTACTGGATCTTGAGTGCTTAATCAAAATGTTTAATCTTAATTTTAATGATTGGTTTGATAAGAAATTAACTAAATGGGCAGAGATTCTTGACTGCAGAGAGATGTAAATGAAGCCTGTTTATGGATGGAAAAGCCTAAGGTGTTTAACAATCATGTATTTGACAATATGTACCAATATCAGTACTAATAGACAAAGAACCCAAAGTTAAGTTCTCCAATTGTGCAAAATCGTCAAAACTTGACACACACTGATGCAACTTACTTACGTTTGGTGAAAAGTGTGAGGAGACTTTATAGTGTGTCTGTGTGTGGGGGTTTTAGTTCTTACCTGAGCCTCCTGTCCAGAGCCAGGGCACAGATGGCCCTCCAGCGCTGGTCCAGGCTGTGGCTGGTCTCCTGCAGGGAGTCGCTCTCCACCTCGGTGCCGCCAGCAGCATCTTCGTCCCGCAGCAAAACGTCACACAGACTGAGCACTGACGCTACGCCCGCCGTATGCTGCTCAATGTCCCTCTGCAGCTCCTGGACGGACACACGGACGGACATGAAGACAGACGTCACATCAGTCCACACCAGTGACACTAAACTGCTAAACATCAGTCCACAGATGGACGACAGGAGCTCCCCGCACGAGACCACCCACTCCCAAAATTAAACAAAGGACAGATATGAATTATTAATTATAAAGAGAGACAAAGAGCGAGTGGGAGTGACAGAGAGGCAGAAAAACAAAGTGCGAGGAAAAAAAATAAATGCAACAATACTGTAAAAATGGAAAACTAGAAAAATATCACGAAATAGAAAGGAAGCGGTAACCTGAAACACAAAACTCCACAATATTTAAACTGCTGGTGGACTGGCTAGGCAATAACTGTGTATGGGTTTCTGTGTACCTGCTGCTCAGCCAGCCTCCTCTGGATCTCCTGGTGGTGACAGACACTGTAGGTGATGGGTCTCGACAGCTCGGCCTCCACGCGAGAAAGCCATGAGCGGAGGTTACTCATGTTCTTATCCAGCTGCTGCACCGCCGCCAGAGTCTCCTTCAGTTTCTTCACCCTTAACACACCGTATCATCCAAATTTCATATTTTGTAATCCATATTCAAGTGAGCAATCATGACTGTTTGAAACATCTGTACCAGTTCATTGTGTGGATTAACAAACATCTCACAACGTTCTTCTCAACCCTTTTGGCTTGTGACCCTTTAAACGGTTCATCAGCGGTTGTGTAGGTGTATGGGTTATGATCAAGTTAACTGGAAACAGATCAACTGACTATTTTTTAATGGCCCAAAGAGATCATTTTGCCAGTAATCCACAAGAAAACATAAGCAGGCAAAAAAAAAAAAAAAAAAAAAATGTGTGGCAACTACTGTTTTTATTTTTGCTCCCCTTGGCAAGGTCACAACCCAGAGGACCACTTTTGGGTAGTTAATAACCCTGAAAAATAGAGGGAGTGCAAAACCGTGGTAATGAAAAATAGTGGGAGTTTTTATGTCAAGGAACCACACTGCTTTACTTTGCTGGGTTGGATCAACCTCATCACACCACATATGCCACCATTAAACACTGTAGTAACGCAAGACTTTTTTTTCTTGTAAATTTGCCACTATAATCTCAAAGAATATAGTAATAAAATATTTTTTTCTCATAAATTTTAGACATAATTTTGTTCTCTGAATATTACACCCCTCCCCCTGCTCTATAGTTTTTAATTCTTTAAACCTACGATGGCCTTAATACACCATCATATGCACAAAGATTAATACACCAACAAAAAAGCTTAACTCAACTAAATCTGGTACAAAGCACCTATACTCTTTGTATGAGATTGTTTTTTTTGCACATAACCTGGTAATAAATGTAAAAATGAAAAAAAAAAAGAAAGGAAAAATGAAAACACAAAATAAGATAAAGAAAAAAAAAAGAAAGGCAAAAAGGAAGGGATACAGAAAAAAAGAAAGAAAGAAAGAAAGGAGAATGAAAAGACAGAAATGAAAGTAAAGACAAAAAAAAAAATTAAGATAAAGACAAAAGAGAGAACAAAAACGAGAAAGACAAAAAGAGAAAGACAAAAACTGAAAGACAGACAAAGACAAAGAAAATAAAAAGACAAAGAAAGAAAGACAGAAAGAAATGAGGAAAGAGAAAGAAAGGAAAAAATGAAAGACATGAATGTAAGTCAGAAGAAAAAAGAAAGACAAAAATGAAAAAAAGACAACAAAGAAAACAAAAACCTAAGATAAAGCCAGAAAAAGGAGAAATAAAGAAAGTTCACCTCTTCACTAACCTACAACATCCTCAGGTATCTTATAGTAGATCTTCCAAAGTCACCATGGCAACTGACCCCCTCGTGAACACACACACTGCGTCCCAGTGACTGGTGTCATAGCAACGCTTGGGACAATGAGAGCTCTCTTCTGAGACCGAAAAGCCTGAAGTGTGCCCCATTTGGGAGTTTGAGTTAATTTCCCCCATTTGATCCGTCCTCTCCTGTCGAGGTCCAGCAGGGAGACGGACACTCGCCACCGAAATAATAAGCACTGAAAACAGCTGTAGGAGTAAGTGGCAGGCTGAAGAACGCAGTGTCCCAACATATGCAGGACACTGGGATGACGATTGATAATCTGACTGTGTAGGAATGTGAGAGCCCCGTTAGATCCCTTCTTATGGGATCCTGATAAAAATAAAAAATTAAAAAGTATCTGGTAACGACTTGTTGTGAAGTAAATGCAATGGACCGGGGGAGCGAGAATGTGACATTTAGTGGCTGAATGTTATCAACAGCACCTTTAAAGTTCATGAACAGTCTTGGAAAAGTTTATTTTAATAGTTATTTATGAGTGTCTTCATGTAGACACAGTTTAACACATAGCGTTAATCATGCAGAAGAAATCTGGCACACTGTTAAATGAAAAAAAAAAAAAAAGATTAATTTAAAATAATGTTTTGAAAAACTGTATTTTTGTTCCAAAACTCTGGTGCTGGAAGTGTCAACTGATTCCCAGCCCTATAGTTAAAGTTCAGGAGTAATGTACAGTATACAGTCAGTGGACAGTTGTGTTTGTAGTTAATGTGGCTTTATGTTTATGGCCGTGTAATGGAGACATAATAGAGTCGGTGTAAATTCTGTCCAGTAAATACTCGTCCACTCTGCAGATACAACCATCCTTGTCAACTAAATTGTCTCCGTCTCTCTTTCACTCCCCCTCTACCTCTGACAGCCTAACAAAGGCCAGCAGCTTCATGCCGAGGCCCAACAAAGACACAAAAGCCGGTCAGGGGTCCTCGGAGAGGAAAGAGGACAAGAGGAGAATGGACGGAGGAAAACGGAGCAGAAAAGAGCTGGAGGATAAGTTAGGATATATGGTTGGAGTTAAAGCACAGCTGACAACAGGAGGGCTCAAAGTTACTCAGAGACTAAACTCTATTCGCATTATTATATATGTGCTTCTAGGATTCTATCATTTAACTTCTATATACATAATTATGCTGAGATCACATCAAATTAGTTGCTGCTAGCAGCTGGATTAAAGGCAAAAAGACAGAATATGCTTGGTGTGGATGCACTCCAATTCTTCTTCTTTAAGAAAAGTATAGTTAAATGTAATGTAGAAAAGAGGGCTGTCAAAGTTAAAGCTATAATAACACACATTTGTTGTAATGCCACTAATTTCTTTAATGCATAATGCAACCAGGTTGTATTGGGCTCACTTTTAAAGCAAGAGTGAAGATACTGGCATCATGTGAAACTAGAAAACCTAAAGAATCCTTTGGTACCAGCGGTGGCATACTAGCTTGTTGTGAAGATTGACTGAATGATTTGAGCATATTTTTATGCTAAATGCAGAACCTGTGAGGGTTTCTGGACAATATTTGTCATTGTTTTGTGTCGCTAATTGATTTCCAATAATGTATACATATATTTGCATAAAGCAGCATAATTTACTCACTCCTATGTTAACAAATCTCCTTTTAATCTACATTTTTAACTGATAACAGATTATTTTCCAATCCATACAATTGTATAAAGCAGCATATTTCTCCACTCCACGTTGATAAGAATATTAAATACTTGAATCTTCTTCTCTGTTTAAGATACAGTGTGAACAGATAAAAAAATGACAGTTATGCGATTAAAGATTTGAATCGATTGACAGCCCTAAAAAAAAAGGGTTATCATACTTTCAGGCACACTACAAATGTCCAGCTTCTCAATTTTTTTCAAACTTTAAATAATCTCTTCATAAAAGTAACAGGGGAGTGTAATAAATCAAGAATTCAGGATTAGTGTTCATCTTGCCTGCATGGGATCAAGCCCCCTGAGACCTGGAGGGGACCTCGGTTTGATAATCGGCGATTAATGCATGCCGACAGACCCAGCCTCTCCCAACAAACCCACCCTCCCTCACGTCATCCCACTCTGACAGACTACAAAAAGTGGGGGAGTCAGTGTGGACATATGGTGCTGTCTGAGACGTAAGCACAGCTTTTTTTTTCATGGCAGAGGGGGTAGCTTGAATGAGCAGGTCTGCATCTCCAGCTCTTCCTCAGGACTGTCCATCTGTCTGAGGCCGGGTGGTCGGGGGGCAGTCACAGTTTACCATCACAGGGGCTTAACATACAGTCTGTACATTAGAAGACATGTATTCCTAACAGCTGCAGAGCACAACTAACACGACAGCAGGTGGATGGATCCGCATTAGTGCTATTGTTTAATTACAGGCTCCCAGTTAAAGCCTTTCAGTCCATAATGATGCTCTTTAATGCAGAGTAGCTTTCATGAGAGGTGCTTGTGTGGAAGGCTAATAATGGGCTGACATTTACTGTGTGGTACTGAAAAACCATCCACACACTCACTTTGACTCTCAATTTAACAACCTTTTTACTGATTGCCTTGGAAAAGTCCAATATTGTTTGATTTTGTTTGCTGGAAAGTGCTTAAAGTGACAATACAAATCTAAATCACTGCTTACAGCTTTTGTGACAGCTGTAGCTGCTCTCACCTGGCTTCGATGTGGTGGAAGAGGTTGTGCCACCGCTGGTTGACCTCCTGCAGCGAGCCGTGGACCTGCGTCTGCTTGGCCTCGTCGCTGGCTAACAGCAGCTGCTCGCCAAGCTGCTTCAGGTGGCTTTTATTCTCACTGAACAAGTTAATCTCTTCCATGCAGTCCTGTGGAAACATGGCATGATAATATTTTGCTTCATAAATGTCATGTGCTGAAAAAAAAGCAAGAAAAACCTCAAAAAAAGCATCTATCCAATGCAGATTACAGTTAAAATTTGACTCTTTTTAGTAGCGTTATTATGTAAATTATACAAGATTTAATCCCTGTATAATGTACAAATTATTGTGACGCATAACATTAGTAAACTTCCTGTTCTGTTGGATTTCTGTTCTGTAATCACAAAATCAGCAAAGGACATCAAACAATGAGAAGGAAGGATATTAGTTTTGCCATAATCTTATTTACAAACACAAAAATATGGATTTCAGTTCAATTTAAAATAAAGCGGAATGCTTCAAGGTTCAGTGTCCTGTTAATTTAGCGTGCCAAACACATTTCCATGCCCCGGAGCAGACCATTATCACAAAGAAGTGCTATCTTTAGCTATCCAGATAATTAAAGGAACTATCAAGTGCCACTAATTTCCTCAACAATCCTGCAATGTTCAAACCAATTATTATCTTACTGACAAAATGAGCATGTTACATGTTGAGACAGGAAGGTACAAAAGGCTTTCAGTCACTGAAAGGACAACTGTTGTGTATAAACAAAGGGCAGCGGAGCGATCCCATTCCAGGCCACCATCTGTTATAATAAACATGTTGCTCATTTATGGATTTTAACCTACACAAGTGGCATCCATGTCCCAAATCATGGGATTGTGGGAATTACGTAATGTGCAAGTCGTATCCTGTATATACGTTTTATAATGTACATACAGGAGCATACCAGTGAGATAATATCTGTAACGTAAGAGCTAATCCAGCAGTCGCATCTGAAGTTAGGCCACTCTAACCATTATGTCCTCATAGCATTGTGTGGACAGCTGTACAGATACACTCAAAACCAATCATCTCATGAGGGTCTTTCAGACAAAATCTTATTATATGGAGCTCTACAGTAGTATGTGCCTGTTGTTTAATGTATGGAAGCAACTGTTCTTCTACGAGTGTGAATAGGAAGATATTAATGTTTATGGGATCTTGTACCTTCTTCAGTTTTTCCACCATTTCCTCGATGCTCAGATCTCCACTGTGGCACACCTTGTTCTCCATCTGAGTCAGCCAATCACAGAATTCCTTGTTCTTGTCGTTGAAGATGGTCCAGGCATTGAGACGGTCTGCTATTTCTTGTCTGCGCAAGGATACCTGGGAAAAGTGATAAAAGTGGCATTTAGCAACTCTGCACATGTTATGGCAGGGAGATGAATGTCATATCAGATGATCACCATTTGATGATTTCACATTGAACACACAGGTGTATTAATATATTAAAAACTACCTGGTGCAATTTCATGAGCCATTAAAATACTTTAAAGGAATTTATAGTGCTGGCAGAACACCTGTGGTGACAGCTGCAGTGAGGGCACATCTACTAATCCTTCACCTACAAGTTACAAGTGCTGCAGGGAAGCTGACAGCAGATATGCAATTGTTTAATATTCGCACTCGCAACTTTTGATACCACTATTATGCAAGTTTTTAGGGTAGCTAGATGACTGTTTTTCAGGGACAAATGGGATAAACGTGTCCACACCGGCAGTAAACATGATTTACAGTTTTTAAACAGACCATAAAACGAATGTCCCAGTTACAAAATTAGCCACTTTCTTTGCCAAATTTACTATAGACTTGCTGGGAACAACTGCACATGAAAATGTCTTAACTGTTTAACAGTGGTGCCTTGTATTTCAACAAATGTCAATCCAATCTGAGACAGGGTTATTTATTATTATTTACCTGTATGTATCCAGGAAAAAAAATTCTACTACACAACAGTACATTTTGTAGATTTGAGATTACCACAAAGGGACACATAATCTAGTAAAATACTAAAAAAAAAAAGCATTGTATAGCTGTGAATTAAAAAAAGCCAAATGAACTGATTATTAAGTGTTTTCTGTTATTACCAGTGCCATTTAATCTCTATCAGAGTCAGTAATCAACTGAATTGAGAGAAATCCCCAAGAGACTCTGGCTGTTTGATAAAATTAACAAGGTCCATTTTCCTAATGACAGCTTAATGCCATGAAAACACCCCATTACATCGCCGAGGAGGGGGCTGATGATCTTTTTGAGGTTAAAGGGCTTAGCGAACCCACGGGGCATGTTTGAACCAGCTATATTTTACTGATCAGTGGCATGTATTTGATTTAAATGAGCCCCGCTTTGGTTTTAATGTTCTAACACCGCTGGGCCTTTCGGACTCTGGAGAATTTAGGGAGCATTGTGAGTTGCCGTCACCCCGTGAGGACTTTGTGCTCCCCCTGGAACAATGGAGCCTGTCCCCTGAATCCCTTTAGCCCAGCCAGGCCATCTGCTCAGCGGACCCATTCCAGCGGCTTCCCCCACCTACAACCTGTTAACTATGCAGAGGAAACGGTTGTGGCTCAGATCCATGTCCCCCGGCCAAATCTTAGTCTTAACCTGCCCTTTCTTAAACAACCTGACTTAATATATTTTTTTTTTGTAGCAGTTTGAAAATTTATCAAAAAAAAAGTCATAAAAATATTTTGCGATGGCTTAAGTATGCACGTTCTTCATTCTTTGTTGTTATATGAAGCAATAATGATTCAGCCTATGTACAGCAAGCATGTAGGCTTTTACATTTGATACTTAACACTCAGCATGTGTGTTGTTGAAGACAGAGATACATAGAAACACAGAGGCTACCTCATGCAGAACACCAATCAACAACAGGAAACATACTGGCTGCTGTTGCTGCATCGGTGAATCCCTGTAACTCCTGCCAAGACAGGAGCAGGTGGGAGCAGCCACTTCTAACTGGAGACCCAATTAGCATGACTGCAAATGATCCCTTAACCCTAATAACGGGCAAAAATGTCCCGAGCATATCATAAACGTTTGTTTTTCAAGAACAAGAGTGTGTTTGTGTCTAAGCCAAAAGACTTAACTGTAGGAATTTGAGCCTATACAGTCAAGCTCCTCTAACCATTAATGCAGTTACAGAATTAACGGCCTGTTTCTGTTGGAGGGTTTCATGTGATTGTTCTGTTAGCATAGTGTGTCTGAGCCAGTAGTTCATTAGAACGTGAGAAGCTGCCTTTATTTGCTGATACAAGCAGAAGGCGCTCCATTTGGACATCTTGATTTGGAGGCAATCGAGTCCAGACCTGTCCCGTACAGCTTATATCTAATCACAAACAATAAGTTTGAGTTTTGGCACTTTTGCAACAGAAGTGTTAAGAAAACAAATTAATTTGACCTGTATGGAGGCAAGTTGCTACAGTGTTAACAAGAGGACAAGATGTTGTAATTTTCCCTCCATGAAGCGGCACATGTTGCTCTTTTCTCAAACAAATGAGTGTGTGTGTGTGTGTGTGTGTGTGTGTGTGTGTGTGTGTGCTCAGACCCAGCGGTGCAGAGGCTTTGTGCGACTGGTCAGCGCCAAGACACTGCTGGTAGCAACTTTTCCCTCCCTCGCTCCCTCTCTTTCCCCCCAATCCTTCCTCTCCACCTGCACCGTCTACAATCTCACTTGTTCTGGTTCATTTTACACCCTCCTCTCTCTCTCTCTCCATTTCTTGATTGTCAGTTCTCACCTTCATACACAGCTCTTCCCATTGACCGTGGAGTTGCTCCAGCTGCTGCTCCAGCAGAGCCGAGTCACCGGCCGCGACGTACTGGGACAGGTCCGTTTTCATGGTGGCCAGTTCCCTAAATCCACTGGTCAAACGCTGCAGAGAGAGATCCGTCTCCTGCATAACACACACATACACAGACAGCCAGTCAGACAGCCATGAGCGACCTGCATGCACACGCTTCTATACCTCTTTCTCCCTCTGACCGTCCAGATTAAAGGGCTGTGGACGGGACAGGGGGAGGGTAGAGGGGGTAGAAAGGGGGAGGGGAGTGAAAGCGTGGGGTATTAAATAAGAGAAAGGGGGGTAAACTCAGTGGCACTGTGGTGGGATGGGGGGGTCCACTGATGGGAGTTGAGGGGTGGGGGGAACTTTGGCTAGTTTGCAGACCAGCTGACCTGGGGAGGTCTGCAATGATTACTCATTTCAGTTTGATAAATCTATGACGAAACCTTTATTTGTAATTTTTCCTTTGTAATTTCAATCCAAAACCATGACAAGTCTGTTGTTATATTAGGTTATGCATTGAACTCAGTTAGTCGCCCTCAGTGCCGGTTTTCTGCTAAATCAAGCACAGATACTGTGAAGTAATTTGGGTATGAGATGGCAAGTCTTGGGCTTTTGCTGAAAATTCATCCTAAATGGTGTCATTCTTTGTTAAAACAAAATTCCAATGGATCCTGTGTTGCTTTTACTTTTACTTTTTTACTTAAAGCCCAAAGATATACTATGTATATTTTGTACTGCTAGTTGCTAGAAAGATAACTGTAAATCGGAGGAAAGCGCTCTCGCTGCTGCAAACCCAATGGACTCAGACTGAAACAAGTCTACACAATAAAATATATGATAACAAATGAATTTGGATATTTTTCTACAAAGGTGTACTTCAGTTACGACATACTGGACGATATAAATGTTAGGATGTGGACAGATGCTCTGAAAAAGGAAAAAAAAGAAAAAGCCTTCTGTCAAGGACATGTTATATGTTGTATGATACAGACACTGACATTTGAATGAAACTTGAATAAAGTAAATTAAAAACAGTTTTGAATCACTTTCCTTGTTTCACTGGCAGGTGATGTTGGTAAAAAATCAGTACAATAAAATCAATACTCATTATAACATTTCTCCTGTTATTTTGGATGCTAGTGCTCTACTATCATTCAACAAATGTATGCTTTAGTCAGTGTTCTGTTGTTCAGGACCTGACTGATAAAAGGTCCTTAAAATGTCAAATGTTTCTTCAAAAATGACTGTGCAGCAACTTCCCTCCATTATGAGCAAGTGGTAGAAACACCCAGGGTTGTGATTTATTACTATTCCAGTAGCTGGGCTACACGGTGGTGCAGTGGGTAGCACTGTCACCTCACAGAAGAGGGTCACAGGTTTGAATCCGGGTTCTCTGGCTTCCTCCCACAGTCCAAAGACATGCAGGTTAACTGATGACTCTAAATTGCCTGTATGTGTGATTGTGAGTGTCAGTGGTTGTCTGTCTCTATGTGCCCTGCGATGGACTGGAGACCTGTCCAGGGTCTACCCCGCCTTCACCCAATGCCAGCTGGGATCAGCTCCAGCCCCTCCGTGACCCTTAACGGGATAAGCGTTTGCGGATGGATGGATGGATGGATACTCCAGTAGTCAGGATAGTTATGAATGCAATCAACGTTACACACAGAATAGCTTTTTTGTAATTACCTGAATATATTTCTGGCCCTCAGAGTCCTGTGGTCTCTCAGGTAGCGGCTGTTTTAGCACGGTGGTCAGCTCATCCAGTTCTCGTGTGATGCTGGTTATCCCGTCCTGACACCAAGACCACTTCTAAATAAACAGCAGAACACAGAAAAAGCAGCTCTTAAGGTCCATTTTATTAATATCTGACACATTGGCTTCAGCAACCTGTCTGGGCTGCTATGAAAACTTATATAGTATATTTTGGGGAACACAGAGATAACCTGCTTTTCTGCAAGTTATATTATAAAACACTGATTTTGGCTCTCTGCCTTTCCAGCAAAGGGATGAGAAACAATGAAGTATGCGTTCTAGAAAAGTATTTGTAAAAGCATGTAAAAAGCCGAATTGCACAATGCCATCTCTGTTCTTCATTTTTTAAATATTTCCACAAACATTCATCTTTCAGATACTGAAAAGAATAATTTATGAAACTAAATCATTCACGTAAGGACCAAGACTGTGTAACTGATAACTGAAGTCCAAAGTATGGTCTTAAGCTCAATAAAGATAAACTTTAAATGGAACAAAACCACAGCTTATGCCTCTACAATCCTTTATTCACTTGCCCATGGTGATGATTATGATGACCACGTGTGTCTCTTGCTCGTCAGCTCTACTGTGTGCATTAATGCTACTCTGTGTGATCTTTGACATGCTGCTCAGAGGGATTTCCCTTTCCCCGGCAGGTTCCTGTTTAGCTTAAAGGGGTTAACACAACTTTCCCTGACCTTGGTGGGCCTGGCCACCAAAACATTCAGATACTTCATTCAGACAGCTCATGCTGTCAGAGCTTGGAGTCGAACGGGGCTATCAAAATGTACTGAATAGTTTAACCTTGTGGTCTGTGAATATGGTTTCTATTTATTAGTTTAAAGGCCTTTCTAGGGACAGACATTGCTGTGATACGTTACATTGGATAATTGTGCAATTCTCTGTATATAGATTATTGTCGGCCTCAATGCACATTTGTCTTTGGCTTCTCCAAATACAACAAAGTTGCATACAATACACCTACAATTGGCAGGAGGAGGCAGGTTAAATAAGTATGGTACAGGTTAAATAAGCACATCTTGCAAAACAACAAATGTTCCCTAGTGCAGTCAATGTGTATTGATACTGTATTTGTCCATAAACTAAATAAAAAAATACTTAAACTAAAATATCAGCAATGCCATTTGAAGTATTAACATATCAGTATCCTGATCATAATACAAAACAAACACTTAACAGTGGTATGCTTTGCTCCGACACATTATATATGAATGTCCAAGTGCAGTGCTAATTTTACTTTACGCTATTTTATTAGCTTGTAGGTATGTTTACGCCTTTCTGGAGGATATATGAGCGCTGCTCTGTACCGTGATAGAATGAAACATGGTAACCGCCCGTCTCTGGATGTGGATCATGGATAGATTTGAGCTTCTCTTTTCGTTTCTTGGGATCTGATTTAGTTGCATGTGACATTTAGATTTTATTACCAAAAAATAATTTTCTTTTGAAATTTAAATAATTTTAAAGTTTTTACTGTGAAATATTAAATGATTTAATGTAAGATTTAACATAAAAAAGGGAAAATAATAAATAAAGTGTTATTTAGTGGTATTTAATGGAAAAATGACCTGAACAAAAAAAGTTACCTGAATAGCTGTGCTGACCAGATCTCCTCTGGTCTCCAGCAGTGAGGTGGTTCGTTCCCAGGCCTCCTGTACGGCCTGGAGCTCTGACTGGAGTTGGCTCTGACACTCAGACTCTGTCATGGTTTCACATAAATGTCTGCCGGCCTCCAGCACCTGGGTGTACACGGTGGAGTGCAGACCCAGAGCGTCTTTAACACACTGACAAAGATGTGGGGAGACAACAGTGTTTGTCATTCAGCTTTTTTTTTTTTTTTTTTTTTTTAACAAATTATATATTACACTTGGCATACCATTTTACTATTTCACCACTACAATAAAAGGTTTTTGTTCATTAAAGGAATACTTCAACAAAATGACAGTTTGCATAACAATTACTCACCCTGTGTTACATTGAATTTGTGAATAAAACTATCTTTCTCATATGTCACGGAGAATCAAAAATGTCTTGATGAATGTCATGAAATGTGTGGTAGGTTTAGTTTCACGCCTGCGTAGGTGCGCTACTCATCCATACAAGTCAGAAGAAGAAGAAGAAGATAGTCCTTTATTAGTCCCACGAGGGGAAATTCAATTTTTTCACTCTGTTAACTTATACACGGTAAATGCAGACCCGACACACACATGCACAAACATGTGTCAATGGAGTGATGTCAGAGTGAGGGGGCTGCTCCTGACAAGCGCCCCGAGCAGTTGGGGGTTTGGTGCCTTGCTCAGGGGCACCTCGGCAGTGCCCAAGAGGTAAACTGGCACCTCTCCAGCTACCAGTTCACACTCAGTTCTTGGTCCATGGCGGGACTTGAACCGGTGACCCTCCGGTTCCCAAGCCAACTCCCTACAGACTGAGCTACTGCCGCCCCAGAAGCGTGTTAAATAGTAAGGTTTTAGCATAGAGGCATATGTCTGGGAAGAAGTGCGCATACGACGATAAAGACTTGGATTATACTGCACAAGGTGTGTGAGAGTTTGTAAACTGATGTTTTGATATAGTTTTGCTGTTATTAAAACGCTGCCCCCATTTACTTCAATTCATCACCAATTTTCTCTGTTTTTGGACACTTTATTCATCGTAGATGCAAGTGTTCAAGAATTGAAGGTAACACTGGGTGAGTAATTGTTATACAAATGATCATTTTTAAGGCGAACTATTCCTTTAACGTAAAAATCTGACTGTACACTAACCTGGTAATCATTTGTGCAGCTTCGTAGTTGATGCAGTGTACACAAAGCGGGTCCAGTAGGGGGCAGCAGCGGGTCTAGGTCCCTCAACAGCTTCCACAGAAGTTTCAAGCCACAATGGTAGATCCTCCACTGGCCCAGTTGCTCTTTTATCAGCGACCTGCGCTGGCCAGCAAGAGCCACGGAGTTGAACCAGCTCTCCCTCGTACACATCACTTGTGCCATGAGTTCAGATCTGTGAAGAAGCAACACAAGAGGTTCTGCTTTGTTCTGTTTTGGAGACAAACAATACTACGGGGATATTAGGTTTTATGAAGTGGAAATGAGCTTGATAATTTTCCTTGTACTGTAATAAAAAAAGCAATCAACACATAAAATGGTAGAGGAAAAGTTTCAAATGGGTTTGTCAAAGTCCCTTCACAGGCAGAATAACACAAAATCAGCAGGATTTTAAGACGGTCTTACAGCCTTAAGTAGCAATCCCAGCAGGGGCAAGAGAAGAAACTTTCCTTTAGCTCCTATTAAAAAAAAAAAAATTTAGAAGCTTTCCAAAAAATGATTTAAGGAGGTTTTGTGGAAAGAGACATCTAAATGTTCCAGGGCAGGAAACACCTGCACACACTGCATTTTGTTGTGTGTCAGCAGCATACATGACAGTGTGTATGATTCCTACAAGCAAAGAAAGAAATATAACCAGAAAACCTCAAATTTAATTACGTCATTAGGTGGCAAGATCTGTGAAGTATACACAACATATCAACACGCTCCGATGTCTCAGGTTGTGACCAGATTGACTTCGGCATGGCACCTAGACAGAGCTGAATACTGTATATTGGTGTAAACTGTCAGTTTAAACCAGTCCTTTCAAACAACTGTCTGGCCAAAAGGTTGCCATTATCCTATTGACTGGTTGGTGAACTTCAAGTGTGGGTCCCGTCAGAGGCAGAGAAACCTTGAACCTCGACTACAAACAAGAGAGAGGAGGAGGAAGTAATCACAACTGACAATAAAATACAGCTCAATATGCATTCATAAACTCTTTAATAACTTGGAAGTATTGGTGACATTTTGGTGCCAGCATGATGCAAAACACCTGCTGCTTATGAATTAGACTGACCAATCAACAGAAGAGTGCGCTGAACTGAGCACACTCCAGAAACTCAGTAATGTTATGATCCTCTGGGAATTTATTAACTTCATTCTAGTCCTGAAAGGAGACATGAGGTGCCTTCAGATGAGGTTGCGTTTACGGTGTTCAAGAGAAGAGTCCATATTAACACCCACCCTCTGGTATTTACGACCTCGTAAGAACGTTTTTGAAAGCTCAGTTCATGACTTGTGATGCGTTTGTTGACGTTGTCAGAAATGGCAGAGGCCATGGAAGTTCATTTTTTAAGTCAGTGGATAAATGGTTTACATAGTTTGCTACCTATTTATACTGTTCATCCATTACTTTTAACTAATGTTAAATATTTCAACTGTTTCTGGACATCTTTGATGGTTCTAACGACTGTTGGATTTATGCTGTTTACCTTTTCTGTTATACTCTCTCACACTTGATGTCGCTGTTGCATCCACCTTTTTCTCTTCTGTGAAATGTCTTATTTCACCCATAATGCATTGTGTGACAGGCTATCTGGTCTTACATTAGTCACTTATAGGTAAGTTTTATGCAACAGATGATTTAAGGGACTAGAGCAAGTCTGACTTAGCTATATGTATTGTATTTTTATGTAACTGGCCGCAAGGAAAATTAGGGCTTAAAGGAGGAAGATGATAGATGCAGTAGCTTAGACTGTGGAACTGAAGGCTCATTAAGTGTGTTAGATGTTTAAAAGATTTTTGTTATGTATTAAAACTTCCATTTAATGTCTTCCATGACTTTTCCATCACTTACCTTTTCTCTCCTGTTTCTGTTTCCATGGACTCGACTGCATGACAGAGAAGACTGTGCAGAATCTGGCATCCAGTAATTATTTCAGCCTCAAGCCTCTGTGGGAGTAAGAGACAACGGGAGAGATTCATAAATCAAAACAGACTTATTACTGTACCGCATTAGTACAAAAACACATTGCCACAAAAAAAGCACAAAATTACACCATTTGGAGAGTAATTAAGACACATTTTGCTTCAAAATAATGTTGACTTTTTAAAACAAATGACACTTAAGCTTTCCAAGGTCCTGCCTTAATCACAGTGATATATTAAGCATGCATTTGTGCTGATGATTGCCCATTAATTCAGCTACCTCAAGCCTTAATTACTAAATATTTCTTGGTCAACATGCTTGTCATCTAGTAATGCGTGGGCAGAATACAGATGGGCAGTTTATCTCGAGTTCAGACTAATCTCCAGATGCAGGAGATACAGTTTTCCCAGAACAAGTTTGAATAGCTGGCAACTTAGCCCTGCTTTTAAAGATGGACTGTCAATTAAATTTGAGTTACTTGTTATATCTGTGTGCCAAGATGCTAACATGAAGCACCTGGAAGTCCCTAAATTTTAGTCCTAAAACCATTTAAACACTGGTTTCATTTGGTCAGATACAACTCTAATCGATGTCTCTGAAATGACACATATGTAGAGAATTTGAAAAAGTGTATTATACCTGATGGACAGTCAGCATCTCATGGAGGCTGGAGAAACTTTGAGGTTTATTAGACAATGATTCCTCCTCAAGCTTCTTCTGGATAGACGTCAGGTTTTTACACCTCTGCTGGAAGTTGTGGGAATGCTGACGCTCAGCCTGCAGCGCTCTGGGGTTAAAAAACAAACAATCTGGAAGTAGGTTTCAAAATGGACACATCCACTGTCTTCCATCAGAAAATTAAATGTCATTACTGCCTTGAACATCATGTAAAACAGTGGATGTTATACACAACCCATCTGCACATAATTTTTTATTTGTGCATCATTTTGAAATGAACTCTCTAACCTGTTCAGGTCAGATGTGTGAGTCATGCTTTCAACCCATTGCCTGCTAAGCATGTGCAGCTTCTCCGTCTCATGGTTGTTAAGGCTCACATAACCACTCATCTCCCTGACGTCAACCAGTGATGAAAACAGATCACTAAAGTCCAGGAGAACCTGCTGTACATTCAAAAAGAGCACATTTTCAGTTCACAAAAATAAGACAACTACCGGTACATCCAGCACTGCAACCAGCTGTTTTTGGCTGGACTGCAGAAGGCCAGCCCTACAAACACAAACGCAGTCACTGACTGAGTGATAAAGTTACATGATTGGTCGATAGAGTGTTGGAGTTTCCTCACTGGCTGTTACTCTTTAAAAATGAAAAGGTGGGGAACAGTCCTTTATGCAAATGAGCTCATCCAGCACGATATAGCCTATTTCTCGCTTAAAATGCTTTCAGAGGCAGATTTGTTTAGATGGAATAAGAGAAAATTTACGAGCAGGCCGCCATGTGTGAAACGGCGAGCAGAAAACCAGGGACCAATCAGGTGCATTCCACGATTCAGTACGTCATCGCTTGAGTGCACGTCGCTAATTGAGTGGAGCATTACATCCCCACTGACTATTTGTTTAAAAATTCAGACTGACCGTACACGGTCCAGCCATATACTTGGTTTAGCCAATGTTTGTTTACATTTTTAAGTAGGACAAATGAACTATTAGCAGTTGCTGTTCACCATGTACCCATAGTTGTACAGACAGCTATCACTGGATTACTTAGATACTGAATAAAACCTAAAAACGTGATGATTTTCTGGAGTTATAAGGAGCGTCGGAGATGATATCTTTGGGAAGTGTAAGTCACGCTGAATCTAAAAATATGTGCATCACGCCTGAGTTATGATGCATATTGCAGTTCCTGCCTGACATCTCTCCACCCTTCAGCTCTCCTTCACACTTTAAAAGCCTCTGCGTAATTTAAAGAAGATTCATAGAAGTAATGTACAAGAAACTAAAAGTAAGTAAACTATCAACCTTCACAGAGTCTGTGTCGTTTAAGCTGGTCTTAAGTTTCTGTAGTGTGTTCTGTGTCTGCTTTTCAAGGGCCTCCAGTCGATTATGAAATAGTTTCTGTTGATCCAAGTCCTCCTGCACACGGAGAGAAATGTGATAATGTTAATATTAATGAGGAATTGTGAAATGTGAACATTAAGCAACGGTCTCACAAAAAGTCAGGGAAAACTGGTCTCCATTCATTAGACACTTGATTAATTTGATGTTAAGAAAATAGATGGCTTTTTATATTGTATTAGTCACTGCACAGATGATCATTCATCAATTCTCAAACTGTGACAGAAGCAGGAAAAAAAATATTTCTGCGATTGTCTCAAAATTGGGTAATATTGTGACTAATTTCCTCACCTGAAGACTTTGCTTTTTCCCTGACACTGCCTGGCTCAGCAGCAGGACATCACGTGACAGCAGTCTGGTCTCTGATTGGATTAACTTTGCGGCCAGTGGCTCTAGCCGTCCAATGAGAGGCTTGGAAGCTGCAAGCACATCTCCCACACTGCTTTGCAAATACTCGGCAGCGTCTTGCAACTTCTGGTGTGTGAGAGGGAAAAAAAACAACCAGTCAGATGGTGGAATTTTTAATGCATATGTTTATTTATTGTTTTTACTGTGACCTTCGCTGAATGTGTTTATTCAGAATTTCCTGCATTCCATTATTAGTAACTATTTTCATCAATGCACATTAAAAAGTTGCTTTTTATCCTCTTGAGAAATTGAAATCTTGTTTTCCACAAATGGTTCTGACTCAAATATTCCAAAATACACCTTTTAGTGTACTTTTGAAGTGGGGTAGAAATGGAAAAAAATATGTGAATAGAGGCTCTAAAGCTTGCTTTTTTCATGAATGTGCAAAACAACACGTAATACAGCATCTGAACTACGCAGGTCCAATTACAGGAGATCAGGTGAACGAACACAGCAGACCATCGCTGATATTTCTGTCCATAAGAGCATGCCGTCTGTTTCTTTACAAGAATAGCAGAGTGGTCACTGAGAAACACAATGGGAATGTAAGCCATAGAGTTCAGGATGATTCAGTTCTAAGAAAAAATGCTTGACTATATAAAAAAACAAGCACTCTAATAAGCATATTATCAATCAATCTGATCCATTTTTTAAGTCTCATCTTGATTTTTTTCCCTCTGTGTTTTGTTTTTGCCAGGTTCATTTTTCTAAGTTGCTTTTTTTATTTACAAAAAAGGCGATTTATTTGTTTGTTTGTTGCTGTAATACTCAATTTGTTAACAACAGTAATATACAGGTTGAGCCTTATGTGTAGAGTGCATGGAGAAATTGAAACTAAACTGAAAGAAAACACAAATGCTTTTAGTCCTGTTTGGAGCATGAGGTAGTGGTGCGCTTCAGCCTCTTGTAGCCAAAATGAGTATTACAACAACAAATGCTTAGAAAAAGGATCCTGGCAAAACCTTTTTTTCAGCTGGCAAAACATTTTATCCTTAAAAAAAAGAAAAAGAAAGAAATGAGGGACAGTTTCAAATTATGTATTTCAAAAGGTGTGATTAAAAAAACCCTTTTTAAATAGGTGTTATTGATAAGTTACTAGAACTTATTACTGTAAAATGTGTCATTCAGTACGTATCGTCACACAGTTGTTTCCTCACCAAAAATGTTTTGTAAAAATGGGCTCTAATCTTTTTGATACTGCCAGAATGGTCTGTTGCATTACATCAGGGACGAAGGAGCCAATCAGCTGAAATAAACAATGGCTGGATTTTGGCGCACACATTGAAACTCACCTCCACTGAGTGAATCGTTTCCCGTGTGTCCTGCCGAGTGGAAGACCTCAGCAGCTCCTCCCACTGCTGCCACAGTGTTTGCAGGTGAAGGGAGCATCGATCAGACAGGTGAGTGTACTCCTGCCAGAGGGAAAGTGTCTCTCCGGTCCTCATGTGCTCCTCCTTTAGCTCCTGCATCACGGCCCTCCACCTGAACACAATAAATCACTGATCTATAATGTCTGTATGCACACAGCAAGGCTATGATTGTCTGATTAAGCTGTAGTACATGACTTTGACATTTGCAAAATGAAAATGTGCAATCTGACTACATGTTAGTAGGATGTGCACTTCTGATTGATCTCAAAATCCATAAACCTACTGCATGTTAATGATGTTAGTGTTAGTGATTACACTTTAGTAAGCATAATGGATTTTTGTTATTTTTATTTTCCTGATCTGATCCATTTGTACACACATGATGGCAATACATTATATATATAATAGATATTATGTAAACGTGAAAACATACCTATATTTCATTGCTATTATCTGAAAAACATGCATCTCTAAAATCTTTTCATGAGCTAAGCTAACAGCCCTGTTTTTGTCATGACGCATATTCAGATAATCCAGTGGGGGTTTTACCAGTTGAGACAGTGATGTTGGTATTGTTTTTACCTTGCGAGTCTGTGTGGACAGATTTTGTGACCGTGATAGCATCGCAACCGATGCAGTAACAAAACTTCATGTGAGTAGTTATTATTGGTGCTTAAAGTGGAAAAAAATAACTCCCTTTATTCACATGTTGGCTTGTGCTAGGATATTGGGTTTGGGTTCCAACCAAGAGTATTTGAAGGTTTTTTGAAGCTGCAACCTCAACACTACATACATCGTTCTACACATGACCTTAAAGAGATAATTTTCTTTGTTCATAAAGAGCACTTCATTTATGGGTTTATTTGGAAAAAAAGACTTAATACATTTTTTTCACTAGATAGAGATTTTCAGACTTATTTAAAAAAAAAATGTTTTGGTAATTTCAGGCCACTGACCGTTTTCGCTCTCCTCTCACTTGATCATCCAGCACCTGAGCTGTTCCATGATGAAGAGTCTTCACAAGACTCTGATACGATTTGTCCACCGACGCCCAAAGCTCTTCTCCTTTTCCAGCCCTCTCCTGGAGTTGCTGTGCACAAAAATCAACTTTTATATTTTCACTTCAGTGGTGCTTTTACTTCCCCTAAAACCCAAGGACAGTCGCTGGAAAGTACCGAGTGCTTGACGTCTATGAATGTCCAAACCTTTACTCAATCTGTCAAAACTAGATGGAAGGGCTTAATTTCATACATTTACAACTGGCTGTTTCAGAGCAACAAAAGACATGAGGAGTTGTAAAGCTTTTACGGGCCCACGTGTACCAGATATGATGGACAGCGTCTCTGCTCACCTGGAGGAGGTCCAGTTGTCCTTCTGTCTGCCTCAGAGAGAACAGAGGCTGATGCTGCAGAGCACAGCGCACCCTGGTGGTATGCAGGGAAACCTCCCTCAGATCTCCCTCAAAACATCTCCACTCCTCCACATTCTGTTGCAGAGCCGGTTTCAGAGTTTCCATCTGTAAATTACCACAAAGGAAGACAGGATGAGGTTTGGCGATGCAGCAACGCTGACAGTTGGGAGGATTTATTTACTTACTTACTACTTACCAGGATCCTTGTTTAAAGAAAACAACATTTTCCTTTTTAAATATGAAAAATGTAAGAAAAATGTAATGTAGATCATTTGCTCTGGTTCTTCACTTATTATGCAAACACCTGTGCATTATGCTAAAATCATAGGTAACTGATTATCAAAAGTTTTTAGTTATGGTTAATGGTATCAACATGACATGGAGGGCTATACATTTTAAAATTTTCTGAAAGATATTTTTGGACTATTTTAGGTGAGAGATTCGCATATTTGCTGATTTTAGCTGCATTTATCCAACATGTTCACTTCTTGTGAAAACTAGTAGCATAATACCTGTCGTCTTCAGTTTTGTGTATATTTTACCAAACTGAAAAGCATCAGCACAAATAAGTTTGCTTCTATTTAGCTGCTTCAAGCTCCGTTTTCCTCAATTCTCAGATATTATTGAACACTTACTGCTAGATAATATAGTTATGCTTAAACCAGCATTATGTAAACACAAAAGTTGTGGGCTGTAAAACCAAAACAATGAGGTGCAAGACACTAAAACGCTTTATAGATTTTAAGCATGGGACGTTACTCCCTCACCCGATGAGGTCATATTGCCGTATCCTGTGCAGACTGTAAAGCCCCCCTGAGGCAAATTTGCGATGAGCTATACAAATCAAACTTACTTGTTTTGAAAATTTCATGTCATAATTATCCTGGCCAAAATAATTGTGCTTCACAATATTATCCCCTGCATAAATAAAGGATAGCCTAAATAAATAAATAAGATTAACAAAGTGTTTATTTTTCACTTCTCGAGCAAGATATCGATATGATCCACAATAAAATCCTGTATAGTCCCATACCAATATCACTACCAGCTGACCCATGCACATGGCATTCTGTATACATCATTTGAGCCATTGTCCATATAAAATATTGATTAGTGTAGCTTTAATGTTATATTATCCTGTATAAATGTGTGTATGAAAGCTATACAAGCATGAAGCAACAGATCTGGTTATTTCCAAAAGCCATGTGGATGGTTCTGGATTATCACCATTTAAAAATCAATTAGGCTTGTTTGTAGTTTATAAGAAACGGCATCTTAAATATGTTGTTGAATAACTTAAATTCACTTTCTTCCTGCGCTATTTTTCCATGTCTCTGATTGCCATAACAGATTTATTTTTACCTGTTGACTCAGATCCACACAAGCATGACAAACAGTCTCTGTCTGGCCAGAGAAGGTGATATCACAAGGGTGATCCTCTTCCTTTTCAACATGCACTCGAGTGGCTTTCAACTCCTGCAAAGCTGCAGCCACCTCCTTCACTCTGCCCACAGCAGCCTGGAAGAAAAACAAGAGCGGTCTCGGATCAGAGGACAGCAGCAGGAGAGTTCAAACATACACCTGCTTTCATCTTGTTACTGTACCTCCCACTCCAGCAGAGCCTTACGAGCCAGAGTTTGACTGGTGGGCCGTTTCCACTGATTCAGCTGCTTTTTCTGCTCTTCTATCCGTCCGAGAAGACGCTGTAACTGCTTCTCTCTGTTTGCGCAAGTGTGATGCATCTGTTCAGCTTCACGAGTCTGAGGGGACAGAGCCAAACAATGGCTGATTGATGGGTAGAAATAAAAGTCAGAAATGAAAAATTACTATTTCTTTTTAGTCACTTTGGAGAGTCACTCAGGCTTTTTCCACTGTTGCTGGCATATATTGAGTAATGTTTATGGCTTGACTAATGCGTTCCAGTTCATTATATAAACCATTAGCTGATATTTGTGCTGATACAAGATACTGTATTTGAGCTTTTAATGGCATTTTTTATGATACATCAGCTCTTTTTCACAATATTTCACATATTAGCTGCTTAGCAGTACGTAAAAATACTAGTCCAGATAATAAAAAGAGAAGGTTCCAGTTGTGTCATTTAATTTCAGATTCAACAGGTCGTGGTGTTTTACTGTCTGTTAGCGGCTGAAGAACAGACCTGGCTCTCCAGCTCTCCCTGACGGTGCAGCCACTGCAGTCTGACGGCGCCGAGTTTCTCTGCAAAAATTGTGCGCTCGGAGCGGAAAGCCTGGATGTCTGCTCCCACCACCTGAGGCCCACACTGGCACAGGAAATCAAGAAGGAGCTGCCCATTAGATATTCCTGCCTTGAACTCCTGAAACAGAACGTTACATAGAAAGAAATCAATACAAACACTCAAAAGAAAAACACAGGAGGTTGCTAGTTTTCTCCCATATTTGCATCAGTAGACATCATCCTCCTGATATCATGGAGGTACCTCTTTTGTGCTACTGAATTTGACTCTAATTTCAGGTGTGAAACATATTAACATTAGGACAGCATGGGCACCCTGACCAGTCTGCGATGCACTGTGTTCTGACACCTTTGTATCGGAAGGATTAACTTTTTCAGCAATTCGAGCTACACTAGCTCTTCTATTGAATCGGACAACACAAGCCAGCCTTCACTCCCCACGTGCAGCAATGAAAACCATACCGGTTTTCCTTCCTTGGACCACTTTTGGTAGGTCCTGACTGCTGCAGACGGGGAACATCCCACAAGAGTTGCAGTCAGTCGTCTAGCCATCACAATTTGGTCCTTGTCAAAGTCGCTCACATCCTTACGCTTGCCCATTTTTTCTGTTTCCAACACATTGACTTAAAAAAGGTCTAAATGTTCTCTTGCTGCCTGATATATCCCACCCACTGCCAGGTGCCACGGTAACGAGATTATCAGTGTTATTCAGTTCAACTGTCAGTGGTCACAATGTTAATGTTATGGCTGATCAGTATGTCTTTCATGCATTTTCATTTTCTCCAGCTCTCTAAATCATTAGTATTAATTGCATTAATATATATTCTGCTCTTTTTCCATCATCTTTGCCTTTCAAAGTAAATATTTATTTTTTAGTTGTAATTCCCAAAGAAAAGACAGTAAATTTTGTAAAAATCAAGCTTTACCGGTAATTTGTACTTGTGCAAACTATGGTAATGTGGTTATAATTTATAATGTAGGGATGTGATGTTGAAACACAATGGTATCTTTTAAAGGTGTAGTATGTAGGATCTGGCAGCATCTAGCGGTGAGGTTGCAGATTGCAACCAACTGAAACTGCTCCTGAGTGCCAATCATGTAGGAGAACTACAGTGGCCAATGTGAAAATGCAAATGAGTCAGTTTCTAGAGCCAGTTTTTGGTTTGTCCGTTTAGAGCTACTGTGGAAATGTCACACTCTGTGAAGACGACCCGTTCCCTATGTAGATATAAACGCCTCATTCTAAGCTAACAAAAAAGCAACGATTTTTATTTTCAGGTAATTATACACTAAAGAAAGTATAGTTATGAATATTATATTCCATTTCTGCCAATAGATCCTCATAAATGCTACCAACGGCTCCTTTAAGGATGAACAAATGTCATTTTTAGATGCTTCGCTGAGTGTCAAATTTCTCCAATTTTAGTAGATAAGCAAAGTTTAAAATAGAAGCACTGACAATTGGAAAAAACATTCAAGTAGAACCACTACTGAAAGAGATGCACATGAAAAAGTCAGTGTATAGTGGAGGAATAAGTACCTGGTAGTGATGCAGGATTTCAGTGATCTGAGCAGCATCTTTGGCGTTGAGGAACGTTTCTTTCTCCCGGTTCAGCCAAGCCTCCAGCTTCTTCAGCCAGTCCTCCAGATCAGACAGCAGCTTCACTGGCGGCCACGCTGCCAGCAGCCGCTGATGCACAAAGAAAAAGAAAAGGACATTACATGAATGCTTGAACATCTTTTAAATTCATGTATACAGCTGGGTAATCACACAGTAAAAAAAATGCTTCCATTTCAAATTATTTAATCTTGCATTGGCAGATAAGATCGTTTCATCCATTCCTGAAGTTACTGCAAAAAGTGTATCATATCAAAATGAACCTTCTGCAAGACAAGCCTGGCAGGACCGGTGTAATAATCATTATAATGTAGAATGTCTGGTTCCATTCACTGATGATAAATAGTGAGGAAAAATTAAATGTGTCCTTCACCTCTGGTCCTCCCAAACTCTCTGTCCTCAATCACCCCAAAACTGATTTTAACAACGTTTACACTCCCCTTCACTGGAGGGGATTTCTCAATGCCTAATTATTTTTGAAAAACAACAGCACTTCAATGGAATTTAGACCAGTACATTATAATGGAAGTAACGTTCAAAGTTAATAGGACATTTGATGCTACTGGCATGAGATAAAGTCATCCTGACCATTGCATCATTTATCTGAGATAATTATATCACAGTGTTATTATTTAGTTACAATGCACTGAAGCTGTGTATTTTCTTCTCCAACAAAAGGTGAAAACTCTGTACCTGCTGCAGGCGCTCTTGTATCTTGGACAGGTCAGAGGTCAGCTGGCTCCAGTTGACCTCCAGCTGGGCGAGCTGAGCTCTGAGCCCGGGACAATCAGCTTCCCTCAGGTGGAGCAGCTGAGTGGCTTCCCTGGAAACAGACGCCCTCTGCACTGACATGGCTTCAATCTCCATGGAAAAGTCCTGAGTGATGAGAACAGAACCAGAGTCAGAAAACAGAAAACTGATGCTGAAAGCTGGCTGGATTTTAATTTCAGCATTAACCTGTGCCTCTTCAGTTATAGCCAGCAGCTGGTACAGTCAAAGACAAACTGTAGCTGGCTCACTTTTAAAGCTAGACTGAAGATACTGGCATCATATGAAACTAGAAAACCTAAGGAACCCTTTGGTACCAACCAGGTCATACTACTGTAGCTTGTCGCTAGGAGGAAGGCTAAGTAACACTCCAAACTTACATTAAATTTCGGCAAGGAAAAACTGTCATGGCTATTTTCAAAGGGGTCCCTTGACCTCTGACCTCCAGATATGTGAATGAAAATGGGTTCTATGGATACCCACAGGTCTCCCCTTTACCCACTTTATGATAAAGACATGCAGTTTGGATCAAGTCATAGTCAAGTCAGCACACTGACAGCTGTTGTGGCCTGTTGGGCTGCAGTTTGCCATGTTATAATTTGAGCATATTTTTTATGCTAAATGCAGAACCTGTGAGGGTTTCTGGACAATGTCATTGTTTTCTGTTGTTAATTGATTTCCAGTCATAAATATATACATACATTGCATAAAGAATCATATTTGCCCACTTCCATGTTGATAAGAGTATTAAATACTTGACAAATCTCCCTTTGAGGTACAAATTTGAAAGCGCATTGTGTGATTAATCTTGATTAAGTATTTCAATCGATTGACAGCCCTAGTTCAACCATCTTTCATTATTTTTCTAACATTCAGTCAGTCTGTGTTTCACTACGGGAATCACCTTGGCGTGACCAATTACGGAAGCTCCAATGACACCATGTCTGTTGGTGACAGACAGGTTGAAATGTGTTGGGGCTATACCCCCTCATATTACCACAGTCGACCAACCCCTCACAAATCATCCTCTCTTTCTTCCTATGACGAAACTATAAGCTCCCTCAGCTCAACTAAGCTAGCTTGGATTTCTGCTCAGTTGCTCAGACATGCGTTCACTTTGAGGAACTCCTTGAAGTGGAGCCGGATGGGGAGGACACAGAGGGCAATGCTAACTCTGACGTTCATCAGTCCAGACCCCCACAATACAGTAATATCTAATACAGCACATGGTGTTGAGTAGACAAGAGAGCCTTACCAGCAGCTTGATCAGATTGTTGTGAATACTCTCCTGGTTCAGGTCCGACGAGTCGGCGAGGTTTGACCAGGTCTTCTGGCGTTTGTTGGCACCAACCAGCCATTCACTGACCGAAGCAAAGAGGGTTTGGAATCTGTGGGGAGGATGAGAGGAACAGATAGCTCATCCAGTGGGGCAGAACATGATCGCTCCTTAATGAAGATTGAGTTAAAGACTTAGGCATGAGTCCAATACTGCTAAACAAGACTGCAGATGTGTTTTATTTTTGTTGTGATGCCATGGATGTACACTAGATATAATCCCCATGTTGCTATTTCAGGTGGCACATTGTGCATGGGAACAAAGCGTGTTTCACTCAAATTTACTGACTACATCCACGAGAATATCCTTAGAAATAACTAAAACGTAATGTAGTAGTATCCCCAAAAGACATCAAATGGCTTTTGAAAGCATTTAAGATTCTGCGGTTGTACCAATTATACCTGTAAAAATATGTTTGTTGTATATTTTAAACACACATACAAGTCAATGCAACTCAGTACGTCTTCATATTGCAAACCCTGAACAAAATAATATTTTTACTCTGCATCTATGAATAAAATTACTGCCATGGTGATTCAATACAGTTTATCAAACTGCCTGGTCTACATTCATAGATAAAGTTTTCTACAGTAGAGATGCCAATAATCTGTCTTTTATTTTTTATCATCAGCTGGAGCCTGTCCCACCTGGCCCGGCTGTCTTCGATCTCTCTGCAGCGTTGACTTTCCTGCTCTGTCCGCCTGTAGGCGCTCTGCCATCGCAGCTCCAGAGCGCCTCCTGCATGACCGACAGTGGCAGCAACTGCTGGCTCTGTGTGCAGCTCCTTCCCCTGATCCAGGATCAGGCCTAAAGCAGCTCTGCTCTCATCCAGCTGGACCAGCGTTTGCTAAGAGAAAAGGAGACCCAACAGTGCTCATGCTGAGTTTACATCAAACTCAAACACAAGCCAATTCCACACTAACATTTGAAGAAACAGCATGGGGCGACTGTGATGCAAAATGATGATGGAGGATGACAGAAAGGTGAAAAGAAGGCAGAGGGAATAAGAAACAAATCAACTAAACTCTCACTCTGCCAAAACATCAATGATTCGTACCACTCCAGCTCACTCATCCACTGCTATGGCATCAGCTCTTTTTGTACCTCTATAAACACATTCTTGAGCATTTAATTTTCACACCCTGCTTTATGGTCTATTTGACTCTAAATGGGACCATAATTTACTAAATGAGCATCATGCTGTATTGAAGAAGACTTGAAACTAGTGATTGAGACCATAAACTCATGTTTACAATGTTTACTGAGGTAATAAATGAAGTGAGAAGTAGGATCATTTTCTCATAGACTTCTACACAATCAGACTTCTTTTTGCAACCAGAGGTTTCGCCCCCTGCTGGCTGTTAGAAAAAATACAAGTTTAAGGCACTTCTGCTTTGGCTTCTCTTTTCAAACCCGTAGGTTGCTGCCTGGTTTTTAAGTGTGACTATCATTTTCTCTCAGTTGGAAAAAAAAAGTTTCCTCTTGCCCTCACTCTGCTCCCTTCACCTTCCCATGAAATTAAAACATATATACAGTGGTTTAAGTTCTCTAGAGGTTGTTTGAAGCATGCAGGGAAATAGGTAACAGAAGTCTGATAAGAAAACAAACAAATTCAATACGTCTGTGAGCAGTGTGACAGGGTTTACCTGGCAGGCATCTCGTCGGTGCTGTGTTAGCTTCTCGTCGTCTCCCTCCGGTTCCCCGCTGCTGACGAAGGCTTCAAGATCGTCCAGCAGGCCGCCAAGTTGACCACAATTATCCTCCCACTGGGTCCACTGCTGCAGCAGGAACAACCATAAACCCGCACATCCATTTTAACATTTCACTTGTGTGCACAAACACCAAAAAAAATGTATAAGTATTCCACAAGTAAAATTCATATTTGTTTATGTATGAATTCATATGGCCCTCAGCAAAAGTGCACTACAAACCTGGATCCTCCTTTGAGAAGCCACTTCCTGTTCCAGAGCCTGTTGCTCCAAAGCTTTGGCTCTGACTTCCAGCTGTACCCGCTCATCCTCTTGACACTTCAGTACTTCTGGCTCACGCTGGAACAGATGCTGCACGAAAGCCAACTGAGACCTGAGGACCCGCAGGAGCTTCTGGAGCACCAAGAGACCAGATTTATGACAGAAGTGAAGTGAAATAATTGCACAGTAGGCCTGATATAAATAAAGTGAAGACAGACACTGAGGTCTGAATATTGTTGTGTGAAGTCTGTTCATTAGTTTTTGTAACACTGGATGTCTTTGAAAACCATCAAGAGGCTTCTCCCCACTCTTGGGAAAGTGCCTAGTTTAAATCAAGTCTGTGCCTGCCTGTTGAAGAACTTGCTGAAAGTGCAGTGAGATACCTCGCGTCTGCAGAGAACAGCTTGAAGTTGGCTGCGGTTGTGAACCTGGCTCATTTGCCCTTCTGTTACGCATTCTTCACACAGTTCCAGGAGGCGAGTTATCCCCTGAAGCAAGGACCGGGAAGCCTGCTGTAGCTTTTCTTTTACCCCTGGACTCTCCCTCAGATGTCGGCCCAGCACACACTGCTGAGAGATACAGAAAAGGCACAAAGTTTAAGGAAAACACTATTAAAACACAGATCCTGCATCACTCTTACTTTGATATTAGCCTGTAATTAGGACTGATATATGGTTTCTGGTTTCTTTTTCTGCTAAGGGTGTAACCAAAGTCATAATTTAATGGGTATTATTAGGCAGTTTTTAAAAATCCTCTTAGGAAAACTGAAATATTGACCACTAATTATGGCACCCACCATCAGGTGTACAAGTTTTTAACTTAAATTCATCTTTCTACATGTGTTATTAAAAGAAGAAAGCATAATGTAGCAGATACTGGTTGTCATTTTGGCTCTTCGATAACAGTTCTCCAATTAGGCCTTTCTTGTCATGGAATATTGGGCAACATTTTCTATGACACCCATATCTATAATATATGGATAACTTACAATGTGTTATAATCGCCTTGCAATATTGTGTAATTATAGTTATGAGCACTCATTCTTTATGAGTTTATAATGACACATTAAAGCATTTTCTAATTAATTAAAAAGGTCAAGTATGTCCTCGTAATTGCTAGTTTTGCAAAGATTATAATATATTATAATTCGCAGTTATAATGCCTCATAATCTTTTTATGATGCCATATCATGCATTACAATCATAGCACATTATATGTTTAAAGTGCATCATAGACCTGGGCTTGCAAAAAATGTCATTGTGTGACCAGCAAGTATGAAGTATTATGATACTTGACCTTATAAGTGTATATATCTTATAAAATGCTTTATAGTATGTTTTAATTATTGTTATAAAGCATTGCGCATATTTATGAGTGCTATAACTATAATTATAAAATACTATAAGCAAATTAGAAGTATGTTGATAATACATTTTAGAAAGTGTAATTGTTGTTATGAGATGTTTTAAAAATAGAAATGTACTGTATTTACCAGGCATGTTACACTAGTGTACATATATAAAGGTAAATGTGCACAAACAGCTGCAGAACACTGGTTACCTCCAAACTGGGAGCATCCTTTATGCTGGGGAACATCTCACTTTGCTCCAGTTCACACATCTGGTTGGAGGAGAGCTCCTATGAGATAAACGTGCCGTTTCAGAACATATAAAGTATTCAGTTTAAATAAAAGTACCAATTTGACAATGTACAAGCAGTTTTTCATTCAACATTTTACTTAAATAAAAGCAAAGAAATATTATCACCAAAATGTATGAAATGAAATATCACAAATAAAAGTCACTGTGCAGCAGAATTGTTCCTGTCATTGTTATCATGACTGATGCACTGACACGTAAGCAGCATTTTTAATGTTGTAGCTGGTTGAGAGGAAGGCAGTTTATGTTTTTCTGTGCTTTTAGGTTGTTTAATCTACAGTATAACATCTAAATATGTTCATACTAGTTTCTCTATCTGTGTAATAAATGTAGTAGAGTAAAAACTACATTATCTTCCTCTGAAATGTCATAGTAGAAGTATGAATTAGCAAAAAATGGAAATACAGAGTACCTCAAAATGTATTTAAGTATGCTACTTCAGTACAAAATGATCATTTAGAATTACAGTTGTAGATTTCTAACAATGATACAGCCACTGAGCATAATAAATCACATCCAAGGCCATAAAAGCCAAATTTCAGCCTACAAACATTTTAATGGTAATTATCATTATGAGAAATGACAATATATTTCTCCAATATCTCAGACTCTGACTGATTTGTATTTCAAACCTGATGTTGGTTTGTGTGTCCCAGATGTTCAATGAGCTGGTTGTGGGACGAGGTGAAGACCAGCTGGACCGAGCGCAGACAGTCCTGAAGGGAGGTCAAACAGCCGACAGCTTCTGGTTTTTCCCTCGAAAGTGCAGGTTTGGTCTCTGACTGCACTTTACTCAGCAGCTCAGAAAGAGTCACCAGCTCAGCTGATACACACTACGCAGGAAGTAAGAAAAACAAAAACAGTGCTTTTAGAATGAGAGGTGGAAACAACTCAGTCCTTCAATGGTCTACCAGCACCTGTTGGTTGATTTTATATAATAGAAAGCAAATTTTCAATTATGTTGGTTATACTACATGTGTGTGCTTGTGTGAGCAGCATTGTGGTCTGTCACCTCCTGCTGCAGCAGCCTCAGCTGTGGGTCGTCTTCACCGGGAGTTAACAGGAGGTCAGTCAAAGCATCCAGACAGAGGAGGACCTTCCGTGCAGCCTCGTACAACCCATCATTTACACCTGGATGTGAACCATCTGCAGAGCTCACCTGGGAAACAACCAAACACACGGGGACTGATGGGATCTAATAAGTCAGATCTTCTAAACACAACACTTTGCTGTTTTGGTCAACTGTAAGAAAATACATCCATATGTCTTTACATGTTTGCAGTTCGCAAAGCTAACCATCAAAACATTTCTTTAAAATAAGCCCTTTTAATTACCTTGTTAAGCCACATTGATCCATGTTTGTTAATCATTTGTGGGCCAATTTATAAAAAAAATACTTTGTATAGTATTATTTAAAAGAATCAGCAATCTCTGCATCCATCAACAAATCCTTTTGATTAGGAAGAAATGTATGTTAAGATTTAACCTGCGGTACTATTGAGCGTACCATTTGTCTCAGCATGGTGATGGACTCATGTGTCCGTTGGAGGACAGCAGAAACAGACCCCGTTGATATCAGCTCCCTCTCTGGGTCCTAAACAGAAACAGGAATTAGTAGCGAAAGGTTTCAAAGCTTCATTCACAATGTTGACATCTGAATTCTAACTGTTGTTGAATGCTGCACAGTTTCATTCTGTTTAAACCTGGTATTTCACCAGCAGTAGGTAAAGATACACTATTATTAGTAGTATTATACTATATTATATTATTATTAGAGGTTTCCTACCTTTTCATGGGTCCCTCCATCCTCTGAGCCGATCTGATGCTCCTCTTCAACTTTTTTCAAAGTGGTCAATTTTTGAGAGATCTGGGTATAAAGTTGATTCCACCTTAGCTGCTCCTCATCATCATTTTCATGTTCAGCCAAGCTGGGGACCAAAGAGAAGATACAGTACGCCTGAGTCTATGGGCTGCTATGTACATGTGAATTGGAAATCTCATCAGCTCCAACTGTATGACCGGCACTTTACCTGATCGGCTCCTCAGACGACACCCGGGCTTGTTGGGATTCTTCCAAACCAATATGACGGGTGCTGACTTCCCTTTGCGCCTTCAACACATTAAGAGTATCCTGGACATCCAAGAAAAACAAGGGAAAATGCAAACAAACTAGAATTACTGATTTGTAGTTGTATGTCTCCACCAACCAGTAAATATCTGTCTAAAATGTCATCCCGTCATTTTTTTCTCCTACACTTGAAAATCATTTTAAAGACATCTCTTTTCTTACCAGATCTTGACGGGGAGCTGTGGACAAAGACAGATGTTCTTCTCCTTCCTCTATAAACTCACGAGATGCTCTTGTGGGAGTGAATGGAGTTATGGGTCTTGCAGGAACCAGTCTTGTGTGTTCCACTGCAGCTGCTGCCTGACAGGACTTTGCATGAGGGTTGGCGTTAAGCGGCACACCTTTTGGTAATCCACGTCGGTCCAGCGTGGCGGCGCCGGCAGGGGACTCATCAGCAGCGACGAGTGGCTCAGCAGTCACAGTCTCAGGACTTAACACTTTGCCAACTTTGGAGTCCATTGTTATTAATCCAGTTTCAACATTTCCTGATCCAAAGTCTTTTGTATGAAGTCCAGACTTCACAGGTAAAAGTACAGTTTCAGCACCTTTTAAGCTTGTCTCCACTTCAGAGGAAAACTGAGCAGCCAAACTCTCCAGTGCCTGAAAGACAATTAAACTTTATTATAATTTAACTGAAAATGACCACCCTCTGCACGTCAGTGAATAAAGACAAGGGCAGAGACATCTCTGAATTAAAAAAAAAAGATATAATTTGTCATTATCATCGTTAATGCCATATTCATTTATCTGAAAGTGTGTACATTAATCCTGAGGAAATAAATATAATAGCGAACACTATTAAAAATAGCAAGAAAAAAAGAAAAGAAATTAATTTAAGGATTCAAAGCAAATGTGATAAATGATAAGAACTCATCAAAAAAATCCAATCTCTGATATGAAAAACATGATTTACCTGAACTTCTGATAGTGGCTGAATTCCTGCAATAACCTCACTTTGCACATCTAGAGCGCTGAGTGTTTCCTCTGGGTCCTAACACATGAATCGGATTAATATACAAATGCAATCCATGCGCACACACATACACAGACACACACCATTTTCACTGTGTGTGAGTGTTAAAGGACAGGTTTCAGAGGAGCAACATGTTTCAAGCAGCTGCTTCTGACAGCGTCAGAGTGGATTCACCGAGGAACAGGACAGCCTGCCTCACACAGCTTCAAATAAGCATGCAACAACCTGCTAAAATCATCCACACCACAGGAAAGAGAAGCAGTTATTAAAGTTGAAAATTATTAAGTGAATTAAGATATAAATAAAAGAACAAGAAGCCTAAGATTTTGTTTGTTTCATTCCAAAACACAATGAATTAAATTAGCACTGTGGGTATTTTCAAACTTCCCTGCCAAGTCTTTCATATATCTGTTTGTGAGGATTTGGACACTGTAGGTCAAATTCAGTGATTTTTCATGATAGTTATTTTTTGTTTACACTGTTGAGTGCGACATTTTGGAATGAAACCTAAAAGAAAGGAGGTGCTGAGAAACATGCTCTCCTGAGCTGTGATTACAGTCAGATTTACCTCTGGAATACTGCATGTTAGTGTGTCAGAGGACGACGAGTGACAACTCTCGTTCTCCTCATCCTCCTCTTCCTCTGAATTAGACACCGCAAAAGCCTCCTGCTTTCAGTGATAAGGGTGAATGATATAATCAAAACTTTGATTTAAAAAGGAAAATGGACCAATGATTTGTCTCTCTAATGACTACATGTTCCTCAGTTATCTTTCGGTGAGAAGCACGTTTTCATTTTACCTTGGAGCAGAAAAATGTGATTTTAAGTAGTTTTAATGAAGAAAATTCACTGCCTTAATACTATAAAAAGAAAAAGGCTTGACTAATGGA